>CM051235.1:318246924-318957187 GCA_027917425.1 Gastrophryne carolinensis
CCAGTCAACTAAATATTGCAAGGAATTCCGGAGGAAACGGGAATCCAGAATTCGTGCGACTTCAAACTCCTGCTCACCATCAACTAGGATAGGAGAAGGAGAGGAATCCTCCTCCACTCCCCTGGCAGGCTTAAGGAGGGAAACGTGAAAGGAATTACAAATCCTCAGAGATGGTGGAAGTTTGAGTCTGTATGTGACTTGCTTAATTTTCTGTAAAATGGGATAAGGGCCGATATATCGTGGTCCCAATTTTACAGAGAGTTGGCGTAGCGCTAAATTTTTGGTAGAGAGCCAGACCAAATCCCCCACTTTATAATCTGGATTCTTGGATCGGCGACGATCCGCAAAGACCTTCTGCTGACTCGATGCCTGGACCAAATGCCGCTGAATCTTGGCCCATAAATCTGGCCACTGGGACAACCAATCGTCTAAAGAAGGCAAACCAGAGGACGAGCCTGAAAGTGCTGAGAACTTAAGATCCCTCCCATATACATATCGGAAGGGCGATACCCCTGTGGAGGAGTTAACTGCATTATTGAAGGCAAATTCAGCAAAGGGAAGAAATTGGGACCACTCTGACTGAATATCAGAGGTGAAGCAACGGAGATATTGTTCTAATGACTGGTTGGTCCTTTCCGTCTGCCCATTGGACTGAGGGTGAAAAGCTGAAGACAGAGAAACAGTGAAGCCTAGCCGGGTGCAGAATGCCCTCCAGAAGCGTGACACAAATTGGACCCCCCTATCTGAGACCACATCTTCTGGAATTCCGTGAAGTCTAAAAATATAATCTAAGAAATATTGAGCCAATTCTTGGGCTGTGGGCAGCTTTCTTAGGGGGACAAAATGCGCCATTTTGCTAAATCGATCTACCACAACCCAGATAACGGTATATCCCTGGGACTGTGGTAAATCAGTAATAAAATCCATTGCCAAGTGCGTCCAAGGCTTTGAAGGAGTGGACAGGGGCACCAGAGGTCCGGCAGGAGCTGACCTGGGGGTTTTGCTACGGGCACAGATCTTACAGGCCTGAATAAAGGCCTGGGTATCTCTCCTGTAAGATGGCCACCAGACATGACGGGCTAGAAGGGCCAAAGTCTTTTTAACCCCTGGATGACCCACCGTCTTGGAGTCATGAAACTGCTGAAGTACTGCCGGACGGTGGGACAGGGGTACAAAGAGGAGGTGATCGGGTTTGCCCGGAGGAGAATCCGATTGAAACCGACTTAGTTCACTTGACAGGTCAGGTTGGATGACAGCTATGACCTTGTGTTGTGGGATTATGGGAAGGATCTCCTCTACAGGGACTTTATCAACTCTGAAACTTCTGGAGAGAGCGTCAGCTTTAACATTCTTTGTTCCTGGTTTGTATGTTATGGTGAAATTAAAACGGGAGAAGAAAAGAGACCATCGGGCCTGACGGGGGGTTAACCTTTTAGCTGATTCGATGTATTCTAAATTCTTGTGATCTGTGAATACCGTAATTGGGAACTGGGCCCCCTCTAACCAATGTCTCCATTCCTGAAAGGCTAATTTCACAGCTAGAAGTTCTCGATTGCCAATATCATAGTTCCGCTCAGCGGAATTAAATTTTCTCGAGAAAAAGGCACAGGGATGTAGCCGTTCAGGAGACCCACTGTACTGTGAGAGAACTGCCCCTACCCCGAGCTCAGATGCATCTACTTCGACTATGAAGGCTCGGTGGATATCAGGGTGGGTCAACACAGGTGCCGAACTAAAGGCAGACTTAAGGTTCTCAAAGGCTTGGATGGATCGGCCCGACCAAGTAGGGGTAAACGCCCCCTTCTTAGTGAGGTCGGTGAGTGGGGCTACCAAGGTGGAAAAGTTTTTTATAAAGCGCCTATAAAAATTAGCAAACCCCAGAAACCTTTGTAAACCCTTCAAATCTTTAGGTTGTTCCCACTGGAGGACTGCAGACACTTTGGCCTGATCCATTGTTAACCCAGTATCGGCAACAATGTATCCCAGGAACGGAACCTCGGAAACCTCAAAAACGCACTTTTTTAGCTTGGCGTAGAGGTGATTTTCTCTCAATTTCTGTAGAACCATCCGCACATGCTCTCTATGCTCGGTTAAGGTCGGGGAGAATATTAGGATGTCATCTAAGTAGATGACCACAAAACGGCCCAAGTATTCTCTAAAAACTTCGTTAACAAAGTCCTGGAAGACTGCTGGGGCGTTACATAGGCCGAATGGCATAACAAGATATTCATAGTGCCCATCCTGAGTATTGAAGGCAGTCTTCCACTCGTCTCCCTGACGGATTCTGATTAAATTGTAGGCCCCCCTCAGGTCAAGCTTAGAAAAAACCTGGGCCCCAATGACCTGGTTAAAGAGTCCCTCTATTAAGGGAAGGGGGTATTTATTTTTAACTGTAATTTTATTCAGGCCCCTATAATCAATACAGGGGCGCAAGCCGCCATCTTTCTTTTCCACAAAGAAAAATCCGGCACCCGCTGGTGAGGTAGACGGCCGAATAAAACCTTTCTGCAGATTCTCAGCAATGTATTCTTTCATGGCCTTATTCTCAGCTTGGGTTAAATTATAAATCTTTCCCCGAGGCGGCATAGTTCCTGGGAGAAGATCAATCGGGCAGTCAAAAGGCCTATGAGGAGGGAGTTCATCAGCGGCTTTTTCAGAAAACACGTCTGCGAAATCTGTATAGGGGGTAGGGATGCCCTCAGCAGTCAAGCGAGTGGCACGTACAGGGAGCTCAAGACAAGACTGGAAACATTGTGGCCCCCATTTGATAACCTGCCCAGAGACCCAGTCAATTTGGGGATTGTGTTTAGACAGCCAGGGGAGTCCCAGAACCAAAGGGGTAAGTGGCATCTTAAGGAGCAGGAAGCTCATTAGCTCGGTATGTCCCGCCCCCACTCTAACAAACACTGGTGGAGTACGGTACTGAATCAGGCCCCCCACAAGGGGGGTATTATCAATGGCTTTGACTCTAATTGGATTGACTAAAGATTGCAGCGGAATCTTTAATGCTTGAGCCAGGCCCCAATCAATAAAATTCCCGGCGGCCCCACAATCCAAAAGAGCCTCCACAGACCTGGACTCAAAATCATGAGTAATCTCGACAGGCAATGTAATTTGTGTGCAACACAGAGGAAATACCTTGCAGCCTAGGTGGGTTTCCTCGACCCCACCTAGGCTCTGAAGTTTTCCGATGCCTGTTTCCGAGGGCAGGAGCGGACCAGGTGACCGACTTCTCCGCAATAAAGGCATAGACCTTGCGACAGACGCCGACGCCGACGCCTCTCAGCTTCAGAAAGCTTGGTGGCCCCAAGCTGCATGGGTTCTTCAGAAGAAGAAGGGACTAAGGCCTCAGGCTTCATACTGACTTCAGACTGGGCCCCTTTTTCCAGGCGTCTTTCTCGTATGCGTCGGTCGATGCGGATAGCCAATTGCATGGTTTCATCCAAGGTGTTAGGTACTGGGTGATTTACCATGACATCTTTTATGACCTCTGACAGACCTAGCCTGAACTGCCCACACAATGCTGGGTCATTCCAGCGAGAATCCACTGCCCAGCGTCGGAATTCCGAGCAATATTCTTCTGCCGGTCTTCGCCCCTGTCTAAGAGATCGTAGCTTGGCATCAGCAGTTGCCCCTCGGTCTGGGTCATCATACAGGATCTCCATGGCCTTGAAGAATTCCTCAACAGATTGGCGGGCGTAATCCTGAGGGGAGAGGCTAAAAGCCCAGGATTGGGGATCCCCATGCAAAAGGGAGATGATAAGTCCCACCCGTTGCTCCTGGGAGCCGGAAGCATGAGGGCGAAGCTGAAAATAGAGCTTACAGGCATCCCGGAAGTTGGCAAATTTACTCCGGTCCTCTGAAAACTTCTCTGGAAGGGGAATCTTGGGTTCAACTGAAAAGGCGGCTATTGCCCCCTGGGGCACAGAGGGTGCAGGAGCTGGACGGTTCTCCTGAGCCCCCACTCGAAGTGCCAGGTGCTCCACGGCCGCGGTCAGGGCCTGCACCTGTTCCAAAATTTGGTCCATTTTTGTGGGCCCGTGATAATGTGATGCCCAGCGGGACACCAGCCTTCTGTAAGCAGGCAACCCCCAATCTCCACCGCCGCTTCTGCCTATAGTCAAGCCCCCGCTTGCCGGGACGCTAGGCACGCCTCACCGGACACGGTTGCCCCCAGGTCTTAATAGGCGCAAAGGATGGCTGCTTACGGTGAAGGCCGATGAACCACGAGGGTATCCCGAAGCCGAGGTCGTTCACAGGTAGTCAATCCGGAGGGTGCGTCAGAGTACAGGGATGAGACAGGTGCGTAGTCAGGGGTAGCCAATGGGTCAAGCCAGGAGGTCAGAGATCGCAGGGTATCCAGAGGGGCAGGCAGGTTCGCAGTCAGACAAAGCAGAGGTCGGTACAGGCAGCAGACAGGGATGGTCGATCAAGCCGGGTCAGGATCAGATAACAGCTAACAGAATCACACCGTAATCACAAGAGACTATCACGGGCACTGAATGCTGGGCTGACTCCATATTTATTTGGGAATCGACCAATGGCCACCCTGGGGGGGAGTGTATGTGCTGATTGGTGTAACTTACAACACTGTGAGTGATTGGACACACTATCCAGGGGCTGGTCAGTCTTGGCTGCAGGGCTGATCAGCCCCTGATTCCCATCAGGTGTGGAGCACTCTGCGCTGCCTGCCACTCACAGCACAGCTCCTCCTAGTGGCAAAATTTACAGACTGCGGGACGCGCGCCTGCACAGCTAGAGAGGGGCGAGGGAGGCTGCCAGAGTGACGCGCCGCGCTCCCAGCAGCAGGAGTGCTGCGTCGCCCCGCGGACGCTCGCCGCCGGCCCCCTGGCAGAGGTAAATTCCTTACAGGGACTGAGCGTAAGGGACCGATTCGAAGCACGCCACCAACAGGCCCACCAGCTGCATCCCCTGCCTGGTGGAGGGATGGGGACAGCTAGGAAGGACTGAGCCTGTGCAACTAGATTGTCCACTTTCTGCTGAGGAAGGAAGAGCCTTGCCTGAACTGTATCCAGATTCATTCCTAGGAATGGAGTTACCAAGGAAGGGGACAGTGAGGACTTGGGGTGGTTGATCACCCATCCAAATGATTCCCGAATGGACACCACCAGCTGAGTATCCAACTTAGCCTGATGTTGAGACTGGGAAGTGATGAGGACGTCCAGGTAGGGCAGCACGCGGACGCCCCTTGGCCTCATCAGGGACATCACCCCCGTCAGCACCTTGGTGAGCACTCTGGGAGCTGAAGAGAGGCCAGATGTTGGTCTTCCAACGCGAATCCGAGGAACCTTTGTGTCCAGAAAACACAGGGATGTGAAAATAAGCATCTTTGATCTCCACAGACGGCATGAAGCCCCCGGGGCGCAAGGAGCTGATGGCCGAGCGCAGAGTTTCCATGCAGAAAACGCCTGTACTGGACGATTTGCTGAAGATCTGTAAATCCAGAATGGGCCAGACTGACCCATCCTTTTTGGGAACTATGGAAAGTTTGGTGTAGAGTCCCTTGCCTCTGTCTGTTAAGGGAAATCTGTAAATGACCCCTAGACCCCGCAGGCCTTGCACGGCCTGCGCCAACATTTGAGCAGAGGCAGGGACCAGGAGTACCCGGGACCTGATAATCTTGGCGGAGGCCGCACAGCAAACTCTATCTTGTAGCCGGAGGACACTACCTCCTGAATCCACCGGTCTGAGGCGTGATGCCTCCAGACATGAGCAAGGCGCCGCAGCGCCTGACGGGTGAGGGCGCCCCATTATGCTTGAGGGGACTTGGGAGAAGATTTGGGCTTGGCCCCCCGGAGGAGCCAGGGTGTTGTCTGCTGCTCCTGGGGCAGGAATCTGCGCGAGCCCCCCCACGAAGGACACAGCTGGTTCCTGTTTAACACCATGGTAGGGGGTAGAAGGGGGGCCCTGGCCCCGAAGGGGCCGAGACAGCCGCCTGCCCTGGGGTAACTTACCTCTCTTACCAAACAGGTTTAGACGGGCCCCAAACAGGCGTAGCCCCTTAAAAGGAAGCCCAGTAAGGGCCTTCTTCGCAGCATTGTCAGCACCCCAATGTCGCAGCCAGACCAAGCGATGTATAGCCACCACAAGGGCAGAAGTTCTTGCACACATTCTGATGGTGTCATCCAATGCTAATAGGACACATTTTACAAACACATCACAACTGGAGAGTGCATTAAACACCTCCCAAGGGAGATCATTAGGGGCACGATCAAGCATTTTTCTGATGAGGGTTCTAGCGGCCACAGCAGTAACGGCAGAGGCACAGACCGGGCGCAGCGCCGTCCCCGCACATGCAAAGGCGTGGGAGGCCAGCAGGTCAATGCGCCGGTCCTCAGCATCCCAAAGGGTAGTATAATCAGGGGGATGCAAGACAGGGGTGTTAGCCCTATGATCGGGACATCCACCTCGGGGGGGGGGGGGGGGATGACCAACATTTAACCACCTCAGGGGGAAAAGGATACTTCCTATCCTAATCCCTTGGAACCCCGGGAAGTTTACTGGGGCACTCCCATTCCTTGAGCACAAGGGTATGGAAATGTGCCTGCTCTAGAAATTCCAAACGTGATGTTGCTGTATTGCTGTATGGAACTTCAAAGATCTGGATCAATAATCTGTCAAGTGTCATCCGAGGCCCAGGGGTCAGAGCCAGAATCGTCATGACCCTTCGGTCTCTCATCAGATGAGCCCGATTCAGAAAAGAGCTCTCCCTCATCAGAAGGGGTATAGCCACACAGATTCATAAACTCCTGAGATCCCAAAGGGAAAACAGTAACATAAGGCGTCAAGTGCCGCTTTTTACCAGGGCCCTTACGTGCTAAAGACCTCGCAATAATCTGTTCAGCCGTAGGCAGTCTAGAAGACAAATCAGGCTGAGAATCCCCACTTGTATGCGACTCAGCAGGAGTGAGATTTAAGCTTGCGGGAGTAGGTGAAGTGAAACGAGGTGCAGCCACTGGCAGGCCAGATTGCAAGGCCAGCGCTTGCTCAGCACAGGGTACGCAGACCCGTGCCCTGTCAGCGTCAGCATGGGGTTGTCCACACGCCATACACAGCCGGTCTTGTCCGAAGGGGACCCCGGTCACAATATCCTGAGATGCCTCCATATGGTGATTTTTAGGCCCAATATGCCAGTAGGGATTGACGCTATAAAGCAACCCTGGATGCCCCAATGACCCGCTAGGGAAGTGGGAGTAAATTTTACAAGGCCCGACTATCAATTACACCGGCCGGGAGAAGCCAATGGATTCTCCCGTCTGAAAGACACAATGAGAAGAAAGGGTGTCAGAACCGAAAAACACTACAATGAGTATAAAGCCGCCAGCGAGGGCACTTACGGACCACGGTAAGTAAGAACGTCACACGCGCGCGCGAACTGACAACATGGCGCCGAGTACCTCGAAGGGCAGGCCAGAGCGAGCTGTGACGCGGGGCGCGCCAGGCCCCGCCCCCCTGATGGGCGCGAAGTCCAGCAAGCAGCCAATGAGGACGCAGAAGCATCTGAGGTAACGCCGCCGCCCGGTGCGTAACATCCAAATGAAGGAAAAGGCGCGCGTGGCGACGGCGGTAAAAAGTAAAAATAAAGTAAAAAAAAGAGTAAAAATACAAGTCAGCGCGACGGCTGACACCACATATAAAGTCCAAAAGACATTATAAAAGGTCAAATGCACATCACGATACACTGACACCCACCCCCCCCCTTTCTTTCCCCCCGAAGGCTACAGGGAGAATGGGCCCACCGCTACCGGGGCATGGGACAGTAATGCGGGAGGGGCATCCCATAAAGGCTCACCATCAGCCTACACCGCCTACCCTTTGGTGGGGGACTGCGGTGGAGCAGCGCTCCATAAGCACGCATGGTGCCGCCTACCTACCCGACCAGCGCAGCCCAGGCTGGGAGGCACATCACACGAAGGAAATACCCCGCTCACCTGTGAGAGAGTGATAACTTCATGTCTTCGCAGTAAGCACTGCAGAGAAATCTGGGGATTTGTGGGAGGTCCCTGGGTATTTGAGGGGCCGGGAGGAGCCTGTTTTACATGTCTCTGCAGTGCAGCGCCATCTGGCGGAGGATAACCCAAGTGTAAGTAATCTATCTGGAGCAGGACGTACTGTATACTAAGAATAGCCCCAGAGGGTTGCATAGAGTAGGCCTTGATCGTATCCATTCTAATCCTAGAGGTGGCGATATAGAGAGACTCACTCTACAAAAAGAGACTAGATGGATTAACCATTTTAAAGCTTATCAGCCACTGGGTCTAAATGAGTCCATTAGTTTTGTCTCTTACTTTTCGTTACTGGAGTCCTTCCACTGCTGTCCATCTATTTTACTAACTCTCCCTATCCCTTTTTCTCATTCTTCTAAATAAGAATATTGGTTTCTCACTACTTGTCATAAAAGGTATTTCTTTTAGCCTATGTCAAACTTTGTAAATATGAGTGACGTTTGCCTAGGTGGTTATTTGGAAATATTGACATAAAATATCCTCATAGGTGCCTCCTCCCCATACAAATATCTAAGTCTATCATGCGACTAACGTTGCCATTTTTCTCTGTGTATGCCAGGATTTATAAGGAGTCTTAGATCCCGTCCCACCATAACTATTGATTAAACAGATCAACAACATATATATCCTCTTTTTCTCAAATGTAAATACATTAATAACCATTGTGCAAAAAATCTTCTCTGTGCTCTTAATTCATCATATGCACAATACATTTATTTGTCTTAGCCTTACAATCGAATATGTAGTTTTAGTGTTAATAAGATTAGGACCCAGACTCCAACAAAATGGAGCCCTCATCCTCTTTACATGGTGGGCATGGGCGTGTGCCGCGTCACCTCCGCCGGGTGTGTGGAGCGCAAATGCATCCCGAAAGTCTTACTCCGGCCCGCGAGTGCGCTCCAGGCGCCTGTGACGGAGGTGGTCTACACGCCCACATCCTCGTTCTTGTCGGTGCGGCCGCTCGCAGCAAGTTTCCGATGACGAGGACGCAGTTAGGGGGGTAACGCCGTTGATTGATGGGCGACTTTTTTTAAAAAGCCGCACAGCCGGCTGGCTGTTTCCACTGGCCCGCGCACGCCAGACCTCGGCTGCTGGCACCCGTAGCTGGACAGCTGGGAGACACAGGTTGGGACACATACCCACTCATCTACCATAAGTTAACTAGAATATCATATCTTCCTGCGAGCTAGTATTGAGCCATACCTATGGAGTAAATAGGCACTTCACAATAATGTATTGGGTATTTCTATACCTGCAAATATTTCCACTGGCTTGCAGGTTTTTCCCGAAGGGTGTCCCTCACTTCTTTCCAGCACTAAGCCTCACTTGCACAGTGTCCAACTTAAGTTACTCTTGCTTTAATGCATTCCCTAATAAATTCTCCAGATCAATGGATGATTGAAAATTTCACAGCAACTTTGAGGATATTTTTCCTTTTTGGTCTCACTACGGGTATAAGATTGGCCACAGTGCCATTTCACCTATGACAGTAATTCCTTCCTCCTGCCTTGGAAGCAATCGTCTCTCATATACAGGTAATTTTGTAATCAGCAATATTTTTTGTAAATTGAATATATATCTGTTCATAGAATTACAATTTATTTCTCTATATTATACATAGTTGAACTTACTTAGACGGCACTGAAGAAGCCTGACATGGCGAAACTAGTCTGCCTCTACTTACTCTGGAAATGCTAGTTTGGAACACTGTATAGTTATTTCTATTTTTATGCATTTAAAATTTGCTAACTATGCCCCGCAAATAGGGCTGTTTTAATTGTATTTTTTCTGAAAAAAAATTGTGATCTTAAAATTAACAAAACTTTTATCATTTTCATCTGGGCGAGGTATAATTAATGTTGAGCTCCATAGTTTTGTACAGGGGGATAGTCCAAAACCCCCCTGTCCCCTTTCCCCAACCTGGTGATATGAGCACCGGATATCCAACTAACCTCCATCAGGAAAAAACCCACTTCACTAGTCCTACCTATTAACAGGCAGTTGGGCATGGAGGCATGTTGTAAGTCGTGCAGAACATCAGCGATTCTTGAGAAGCAGGGCTTGGTGCACGCTGCAACACGCTTCAGCAGGGATTCAGATGGAGCAAGAGGACTCTAATCACCATCTAATAAATGTGTTTACTTAACAGCTCCAGTCCCTCCAGATCAACCAGCGATATATAAACTCTGCAAGCCTGGGTGGCACAAATAGCACACCAAGAATCACAGGGTACAGATGGCAATGTCAGATGTAAAGCTCAATTCCTCAATAAATGGACCATCACCCTTCTCCAGTCTGTAACCTAGCGCAATTTGGTCATGGAGACAAGGGTAGCAAGGGAACGTTCAATGTATACTAATGTGAAGCAGAGCTTATATGCACATTTTTACGTCAGAGCCTACTCCGCAGAAGCCAGAGTTCTCAGTAATTGAGAAATGGACGTGTTTTCTGAGATAATGCCACGCCGGCTCAGCCAGAGATATCTGAACTCGACACACTTTACACCCCAAGGATTGCAAGGTACAGATGAGCCTCAGCTAGCTGGTGCAAGTTCTCCATCAAGGAAATAACCTTAGGGGCATAGGGCAAGTAGTGCATTCGGTGTCAGAAGCTTCTTAAAAGCAAAGGGGATTCAGAGTTAGAATGATGCCTCAGGAATCGCCGTTCAGAAGCACATTCTTTCTTATCTTGTGGCTAGGGTATGGTTATTATTGTGACCATCAGATAACTAGCCCTAGGCCTCTGGTAAGGGTTAAGCTCCCCTATGGAGGTTTTGAATGAGTAGGCTTGGGGAGGTAATGCAAATTCTGTATAAGTACCTGCCCGCATGCAACAATTAGAAGTATCTCAAAGTTAGTCTCCTCCATTTTCTGGTTAAGGTCAAACTGGGGATTGGAGTCATCCAATTAATGTAGCCTCCATTTGTCAACTAGGGTGCGCTGTGCAAATCATATGAAACTGATCTTTAAGTTACAGGTTCTCTTTTACGGATCTTCCATTGAGCATCCTTCTAGCGGAGGTGAGTGTAGACCTTCTGGGTAGCATGCAGACCTGACCTAGCAGTAGATCAGGCTGGACTGCAGGCCCCTTTAATAAAAATGAGTAAATTCTCTGGTATGTATGGTAGAAGGGCAGGTATTCCAGTCGTCATTTGGGGTACATGTACATATCGGTCAACATGGTACATTAGTCCCCAGCCTTCACCAGCGCCACAACCTAGTTTGTGTGTCGCTTAGAGCAGCCATGAATTTTCAGGCCGCATACAGCAGCAATGTCTGCTCCCCCATCATAACCAATGTGTGATGGCTGAAATTAATCCTTTAGACCCAAGGCAACCAGGCAAGACCATATAGGAAACAAAAACTCTAGGGGGTAGGGGTCCAGCCAACACATTATATGTTATGAGGGGCTTGGCTATGGCTATCCTGCCACATAGGGGACCATAAAGCAAATGACTGTTTTTCCAGTAAAACAGCTACTTTGAGAACTCTACAGTCAGTCCTCGTTCCCTGGAACTGCACAGCCCTGTTCATCTTTGGGGTTGTCCATTTGACTTCCCTCCACCTGCGAGGTGACAATACTACATGAATTTGCTATGATATTTTTATATATTTTGTTCCCAAAGAAATTGTAAAAATCTTATACAATCAAAAATTACACTGGATTACCTTTTGTTTAGCCAGCATGGTTGGGTTCTAAATATGCAGCATGGTGGGAGAACTTCCTTTGTTCTGAAAATGGGGTTGGTAGCTTCCGGCCCGAGTTTAGTTTCATGTGTGCATTCGCATGCAAATTGAGTTGGCCAGCAGAAAATCACCTGTGATAGTTTTATCTGAGCCAATGAGAGTATAACCTGGGTTAGTTTGGGCCAATCGGAGATCACCTGTGCTATTTCAAATGAAAAAATGGTCAGCCTGGGAAAAAAGAGCTGGCTGTTGAGAGACAGGGAGATTCGCTCAGGGCAGTTGAAGGACACACAGTCGTATTTTGAATTGAGAAGAACGATGAGAATGATGAGATTTGCTTTGGGATAGAGAGACTGCTTTGTGAGCTTGAATTCAGCAACGATCTTGTTTGGAGTTTGGAAAAGGATGGCTGATTTCTGCCAGGATCAAATTAAACAGACAACTAATTTTTTTAAATATATACTTTTGCCCTATCAGGCTTTCTGTGTTGTAACAGTGCTTGTAGCATTTTTGTATTTGTACATATTTTGCAAGCAAGGTATTAAAATAACTCTTTGCATCATCTAGCTTTTCCTTGCAGTTACTGACAAATTAAGTTATTAGACAACATGGTGTAATTTTAGAGATATACATATATTTGAGATTTTAAATGACCTTATATATTTAAGGGCTGCAAATAAACTTGTGAATTTTAGCAAAATTACACCCAAGCAAAGCAATTGGGGGCTTGTGCCATGATTTGCACAAATTTCCAAATGAAACAGTGCACTATTTTTAGTTAGATTTATCGTTTGTTATACCTTTGCAACAAGGGCTGCAAATATACTTGTGAATTTTATCTCAATTACACTCACGCAAACAATCTCCCGATGGGGATCCAATGGTACTCTTGCTCTTGTCGGAACCCAGTTTTCCAATTCTAGACTGGCTCTTTGTTTGATCCACATTGATGAGGGCAGCAGAGCCTCTGGGCCATTGTTGCATAATGTATTATCCCAGAGGCAATTCTAGCGGCATCACAGGGCTGTAGATGTTCTTCCTCTGTGCCACTGCTGCAATGCATCTTTTTCAAACAACAGGCTATGAAGCAATAGCATCGCAGCTAAAGATTTTATTTCATCTTGAATTTAGCCTACATCTTTGTTCCTTCACTATCGAAAGTTGTGTACAACGCCTGCTGGACTTGGTCAAGCGCGGCATTAGGAAGGGCTGATTGCTCTCAACTTAAGGGTTCCTACCTAGGGAAGGCAACCGTTAAAAAAAAATGCCCAGATACACAAGTCAGCAAGCTATCCATGGGAATCAGTTGCTACCTTCTAGGTAGTGTCATTTCTCACCGGTAACTATGGGTAACCATGTTTCCATAGGGGCCAGGAAATCCTACCAGTGGCAGGAAATTCTCTAAAAAGGCCATTCCACAGGCTTAGGATGGAAGGAATCCCTCAGTGTAGGACTTTGTTTTGTACCATTCACAAAATAGGGGGTGCACTTAGTTGGTCAGGTCAAAGGATACAATAACCCTTGGAAGTTACTATGGTAATACTTGGTCTAGTTTCCATCATATTCCTGACCCCTTTCAGTTACACCATCTTTTTCAAGTTCTGGATCAAAAGGATCGGAGTTGTTTGTGTCCGGTAGGATGCTCAATTCTTGCCAATCTACAAGTTTAAATACAAAGATGTGTTGGTTGGCTCTTCCCTTTTTCAAAGCAGGGAAGGCTGTGCATTATATTCCCTATGCTGGCTAGTTTTTCCCCATGCACCCACTGGGATTACAAGCATTAAAGCGGACCTTCATCCTGAATAAGAGCCTATCTTATATGTTTCCCACACCCTGTACATACAGATTGCCCACATTAAAATTCATCCTACCTGCATCAACTGCATATTATGAACTTTTAAACTTCCAAAATGGCGGCTCATGGGTCATCAGGCAGCCTGCAAACAGGAAGTCTTCTTACTGTGTAGCTCTGCATTCTGGGATTGCTGTCCTTTACCTGACCCCAGCTCTGCTCTGTCTGTGCAAAGCACAGCTATACCCCACCCCTGTACTTTATCACGCTCTCCTCTCTGTAGTATGTGTGATGCTTCTGAGTCAAGATGGCGGCGCTCGTATCCTAGAGTCCTGGACAAAGTTGCAGCCCGGTGGGGGAAAGACTAATAGGTAAGTGACTAAAAACAAATTATATTAATTTTAGATGCTGGGGAATAGTTTTTTATGGGTTTGGGCTTTTCATTAAATCATGCTGAAGGTCCGGTTTAAGGTGACGTGGCCTTTTAGGGATAAGGCTCTGCCGGACATAGAGCTAACTGCAAGAATCTACCGGAGCTTGCGTAAGACTTCCATGTTTTGCAGTGTCTATCTTCTATATGGAAGGCTAGTCCTATCAGGCTTCCACATTATTTACTTATTACTTATTGCATCAGCTTTTCCACTTGCCCTGGAGTGCTGTGGAGGGACAAGTGCTTCAAATAGGGTCGGCCCAACAGTAGGTTGAACCCTCTGCATTTGAGCCCAGGTAGCTCTTTTAGAGTTACCAATGCTGCTTGGAATGCGGTTGTACCAATCTTCATAAGATGGGGTTGGTTTTTTCGGTCACCATGGTATGCAATTGGCAGGTTAGGCTTACAAGGATGGTGTTCATGCCTCTAATCTGGCAAATCATTTTTTTGAATGCTTATGTTTTTTTTTTCTTGTTGCTAACCCCATGGAGTAATTTAGGTATACATAGGGGTTACTCGGCCCTCTAGTACGCCATCTCTATGGTTCAGATCCTAAGCTGTTGGGGAGTATGAACTGAGGTCATCTTCATCTTCAAATATAAAACTTAAGAAAAAAACACAGAGCTTAACAGTATTATTCCGGACAAATATGAATAATGTCCAACAATTAAGGTATTAATGTCACAGTCCACAACATCAAATTTTGACCACGTCCCAAAGTGCATGTGTCGTCTTTTTACTCCGTGCTCTTATCACCCGTTTGTGCAGATCCTTACCAAACACACGTCTTGATCAATTCATAACCACCACTAGAAGGTAAATAATTCCTCAACTCTCCCAAGGTGACAAGATATTTTCAGACCCACGCCTTGGTCAAATCAATATCCATAACAGGCCAAAAATGACAGGCAGGTTCAAATAATTCTCAGATCATCATTGAGGCAGTAAATAGCAGTGAGACCTGCTGCACTGTTTTCATATATTGCTCTTCTGAGCTTATAAGCTGTTTTATCATCTATCCTTGTAATTGTGATTCCTGTTTTTATTAAAAGGTGCTTTTAAGACGTTATTGCACTAGTTCTGTCTTATATTTTCCTCCCTTTATGTGCGGTTCTGCTATTTACTGCCTCAATGATGATCTGAGAATTATTTGAACCTGCCTGTCATTTTTGGCCTGTTATGGATATTGATTTGACCAAGCCGTGGGTCTGAAAATATCTTGTCACCTTGGGAGAGTTGATGAATTATTTACCTTCTAGTGGTGGTTATGAATTGATCAAGACGTGTGTTTGGTAAGGATCTGCACAAACGGGTGATAAGAGCACGGAGTAAAAAGACGGCACATGCACTTTGGGACGTGGTCAGAATTTAATGCTGTGGACTGTGACATTGATACCTTAATTGTTGGACATTATTCATATTTGTCCGGAATAATACTGTTAAGCTCTGTGTTTTTTTCTTATGTTTTACATTTGGGAAGATTGGGAATCTTTGTACACGTTGAGCTTATTTAATTGCATTTTTATTAATTTTGTATGTTCAAGCGCGGTGTTGTCCAGCCTCTTGGCTGTAGAAAATTTCATTTTCATCTTCAGACCTTTCCAAAGTGGCCCTGGGTACGTCGGCCTGTCTTGCACATTATTCTTTGAAGCATGCTGGTTAGGAGTCGGAGGTTGACAGGTTTGGTTCACTTGTCCGCCAAATGCTTGGAGTTGCTATTTATTTTTAATCTTCCTCAGTTCTGCAACCAAACTTTAGGCTTTGGTTTCACTGCTTTCGGGCTTCCTGAGTGTGAAGCTAAATCTTTGTGACGGAGTGAATCTTCACGCAATCACACAGCACCCACCCTTGGGTGCAGCTGCATTCAGGAAGAAAGATCTGTTCCAGTTAAGGGAAATGGTCTTTTGACCATTGCTGGGTTTTGTTCTTTGTAGACCCATGTGTATCTTATCTAGGTGTTATGCATTGTCCTTATATTGTTTGATGCTAACTGAAGAATATCTCTGCACCCTGAATCTGTACCCAACTGAATCTGGACCCGACTAATCTGTGCTTTTGAAAGGGGGGGGGGGGGTCAGGGAGGGTAGAACAAAGTTTGCACTGGGGCCTATTCGACCGTAGTTACACCACTGTGTGCAGACTCTGCATGTGGCCCCAGAAATAATGAGCCCGCCCCTGTATATAAAGATGTGTCTGGGGGCCCTAATCAAAGCCAAATTTTCTATCACAAAATACAATATTAACGCACTTTGTCTGCTATATAGCCGTGACCTGATCATGCGCTGTGGGAGGGCGAGCTCCCATATGCAAGCATTGGCTAAAATGGCGCTACATTTGTCCACAGGTAGGTCAACATCAAGGTTGCTCGCCCTCCCCCCCGCCAAGCAAGATGCAGACAGGGGCAGTGTCCCCTTTAGTGTGCGCGGGAGCACAGCCGGCGCACCGCCGGCTCACCTGGCGAGCAGCTCTGCCTGGCATATGCGCAGCTTTCATTTTTTTTTTTTTTTTTTTAACATGACTCAGTGGAGCCCTGCATCCCATCCCCATCTGTCACCGCAGCATTGGCTGAGCGGCGCGTAGTCCCCGCCAGCCCCGCCCCCATCCCCCTGCCGATCTACTGCCAGTTTCCCTTGACGAGGAGCAGCGTGCTGCTACGTGTTGGAGTTTGTGGGGCGTCACTGAACGTGTACGCTGGCTGGCAAGCTAGCAGGAGTGATGTCTGGCACCGAATGCATCCGTTGATCCCTGGTAAGGCTGCACGGGGGGTTGGGGGGCTTAACACTGTGTTGCGGGATAAAGTGTACCAACCACAGGCCCTGGAGTTTGAAAGACTATAGAGAGGCCCAATCAAATAACCTTTGGGCATCCCGAGTTGGGATGCCCTGTTTTGTGAGCCTCCCAATATTGCCGCACTCACCTGCCACAGCTGTATCCCCAGCCTCACTGTAGCGGAGGCTGGGGGCAGGAGCGCTCCACCGTTCACAGGGTAACCGGGATGTGCCTGCTCCCCCTTTGCCAGAATTCTCATACAAACTGCACTTTACGCCGTGCATTAATATGCGCTGATTTAGATGAGAGTTTGTGCATGCACTATGGGACTGGGGAAAGGTGAGTTTTGCCAGGGAGCATCCCAAATCTGTATGCCCTCGGGCCTAGGACCAAAACACAGGATAGGGGAAACCATGGGTTTCTGAAACACTCGAGTGCTGGCTGCTAGCCTGCCTCTGGGGCATTCAAAATCGGGATGCCCCTGCTGTGTGAAACCCATGGGTTGCTGGTAAAGTCACCTTTACCTCCCACGATGCTGTAATCACCAACAGTCACATCCCTGGCTTGCTCCCAGCCATTCTAATAGGCTGGGGGTGGGAGTGCCCCAAATTTCTACAGGGAAGCCGGGGATTCAGCCAGCGGACTGGGTCATGTCAGCCAGCATTCATGAGATCAGCAAGCTAGCAATGTAATTATTTTTTTTTTCTTAAGCGGGGCCATCGCCAAGCTGGCTGAATTACCTAAGGTACTCGGTGGGGAGGGGGCCTGGGAAAAGGATTTTATGTGGCTTTAAAGCTAGTAAACCTAATTGGGGATGCCCCTATGTGTGAGAACCCCCAATTAACACTGAAAATCTTATCTTGCTCACATGGTGCATGTGCAGGCTTTCAGCGAGTAGACTGCGTCACCTGACAATCTATTCTGAATGAATGCAGTGCTCGCTACCTTCCGCTATGCACACCCCCATTCTCCATTTACCCAGGGAGAGAACATCTCTAGCTGCGTGTGCACTGTGGGATTGATGGAAAGGTACATTTTATGGATATCCCAGGGGGTTTCACACAGTGGGGCATCCCAAATCGGAAGAGGAATTGGCTGTGCCTGGAGTCCTTTAGACTTTAGGGATGTCCAAAGCTGGTTTTGATTTGCTTTAACAATGTGCGGGGTTGTGTGGCTTTAAAGCTAGTAAACCTAATTGGGGATGCCCCTATGTATGAGAAACCCCAATGAACAGTGAAAATCTTATCTTGCTCAAATGGTGCATGTGCAGGCTTTCAGCGAGTAGACTGCGTCACCTGACAATCTACTCTGAATAAATGCAGTGCTTGCTACCTCCCGCTATGCATGCCCCCATTGTCCATCTAGCTAGGGAGATAACATCTCTAGCTGCGTGTGCACTGTGGGATTGATGGAAAGGTACGTTTTATGGATATCCCAGGGGGTTTCACACAGTGGGGCATCACAAACAGGAAGAAGAATTGGCTGTGCCTGGAGTCCTTTAGACTTTAGGGATGTCCAAAGACGTTTTTAATTTGCTTTTGTGTGTAGATAGTAAAGTTTTGGGTGGGGGTAATAGTGTGTTGCATGTAGGTGGAAGGTTAGCTGTATGTGTGGGGGTTAAAGCAGACCGAAACCTGGGTTTTGGTACCCCTTTACGGGGGCATCCTGATTGGGGATGCCTCTGTGTGTGAAACCAGAGGGAATGCTGAACATTTTCTTCAGCTCCCATGCTGCATGTGACTGCTTCAAGCAATCTATTTTGAACGAATGGAAGGCTCAGAACCTCCTACTGGCAGCTTCCCTCGTTCTGTGCATGCCCATGCTAGCAGTTAAGCTAGGGGGTACCACCGCAGGCCATGCATGCACTGTGGGATCAATGAAAGGTATGTTTTGCAGCGATCCCAGGGGGTTTCATAGAGTGAGGATCCCCACTGGCTAATCAATGTGAGAAGCTGAATTGCTGAATAGCTGAACAGCACTGATTGGCTGCTGCCAGTCAGCCTTGCGGTTCTGATAAGTAATTGTGGGGTCCGGGTAGATCCGCTTGTAATATGCTTAATAATTGTGATAATTGTGGGCTCTGTTCTTGCACCAGGAGCCTAAAACTTCCGAACAGCCAGACTTCAAAGGTTTTGACTCCTGACTCAACAACAGTAAAAAGAAGGTAGTTTGGTTAGTGAATTGTTCAAAGTGGTCCATTTCATTATCTCTGGATACAACATATTCTGTAATTTATTTGGGTCAGGTTTATTCTGTTATAGTAATGTTAAGTAATACGTTAGGGCAGCAGGAGTGGTATCACCAGGAATTTTTACTATATCCTGGTGATAGGTTCTTGTCCCCGGGACATCTTTATTTGGGATGCCCAGCTCTGAGAGACCCGCCCAGATTTCCCACACAACCTTTCAGCTGTTCCCACTGCGCATGTGTGGGCTCTCATCCAATCAGTGCCGTATGCCGTGCATACCAATGCAATTCTTTTGAACTGAATGCCAGTGGTAGCACACTCAATATCATTGAAGAAGGTTGAGTGTGAAATGGGGTCGATGGGTGGGAAATTTGGTGAGGTATGGGGTGTGGCATGGCATTGACCAGGGGGCGTGGCTTATTGTACAAAATTTCCAGCGCATGCCTACCCTGCATTCTTTGGTTTGTAGGTATGCTTCTCGTAAGACCACGAGTCCAGACCACGAATCCCCTGCCACCAATATTGGACCCCCCCTCAAGGCAAAATCCTGGGTGTGCCAAAGGGTCTTTTAGTGTTGCCTACCTTGATATGCTATGAGGAATAAGACAATTCTTGAACTCTAAAGGATAATACCAAACCATGTGAAGTAAAACTCTACTATGTAAATTAGCTATTCTATAATATCTTTTTGTTTAACACGTTATTTTGGTTTATTAGTAGATAATACAATTCTGTGAGTACTCACCTGTAGAATTGTTTTTAATATCCACAGCACGGCCTGTTTCATGTAGTCCTTACATCTGGGTATTCTGCCACAAGGTGGTGCAGTGGACTGCAGAGGATTTGTGGCTCCTCCCGGCCCCATATAAAAACAGGAATCACCCATAGACCTTCAGTGTTGAAAAGCAGTTATACAAGAAGCCGGGAGGTAAAAAAGGTAAAAACCCTCACAACTAACTTTGGAACAAATCACCATAAAGCGGCAATCAAGAATAACGATAACTAGGGAGGGATGAAACAGGCCGTTCTGTGCATAGTAAAAACAATTCTACAGGTGAATACTCACAGAATTGTATTTTTCCTAGTGCACAGCACGGCCTGTTTCATGTAGTTCTTACATCTGGGACATCCAAAAGCATTGTCCGTAAGGTAGGGTGGGATCCCCAAAGAGTAACAGCAGGCAGTTCAAACCACTACTGCCTGAAGTACCTTGCGGCCAAAAGCAGCATCAGCTGAGGCCTTAACATAAACCTTGTAAAACTTGGAAAAAGTATGAACGGAAGACCAAGTAGCGGCCTTACAAACTTGTTCAACAGAAGCTTGGTGCTGAAAAGCCCAGGAAGCACCAATAGCATGAGTGGAATGAGCAGTAACCCGGAAAGGAGGTTCTCTCCCTTTAGCAGAATAGGCTTGTACCACCGCCTGACGGATCCACTTGCTAAGACTCAGTAGCAACCAAATAAAAATTCAGTGCCCTGACAACATCCAGAGAATGAAGGGTCTGTTCCTTGGAATTAGCAGGGTTAGGACACAAGGAAGGTCTGGCTGTTTTGCCAGATAGAGCCTGACACTGGTGAAGGGAAGTATTGCGTTGTTTTTGTTTAAGATTGTTTAAAACGAGTTCAAGAGCTTTTGCGAGTTCCAGTTGTATTTTCAAGTGAGGTTGTATTATAAGTGAAGGGACTTTTCATTAGGGAAGGAAAAGGAAGAGGGGAAAAAAAAGAATTGTGTTATTTTTTATTATATTGTATTGCAGGGTTTAGCCTTGCATTTAATTACATTGGTTGCTCCCATCTGATAGAAAGCAGTTACCTGGGTGGGGGTAGTCCTGCCTAATTAGCAGCCTATTTATTTCACCTGAGGCCAGCCTTTTGACTGTTTGCCAGACAGAGCCTGACACTGGTGAAGGGAAGTATTGCTTTGTTATAATTAAGATTGTTTAAAGTGAGTTCAGGAGCTTTTGCGAGTTCCAGTTGTATTTGCAAGTGAGGTTGTATTATTAAGGGACTTTAGATTGGGACTTCAAGTGTTCTTATTGCCTATGTGCTAAAATAAGAAGGCAAAAGCCAAAATTGCTGCAACTGTGAGCACTAAAATTGTTTTTACTGCTGTATTGTAACTAGGATAATGGCTAGCAATATTGGAGGTCTACTTCAGTGCACAGTTTGTCATATGTATACACTTCAGGAGCAGCAGTTCCCGGGTGAATACCGCTGTGGTAAATGTGATCAAACTGCAAACCTGGAAGCTCGGGTTAGAGATCTGGAGGAGCAAAATGCAAGACTGAGGATTGACAATATGGAAAAGAGTTTTCTGCTCACTGAGCAGGCAGTAAATGGTGTAGATACAGAGGGTGGAGAAATTGGTCAGGAGGAGCAGATAAGTAGCTGGGTAAATGTAGATAGAGGGACTAAAAAGGGTGCAAAGAAAAGGAAGGCCATTCCTGTGTCTGCGCACCCTAGCAAAAAATACCATTTTGTGAGATACTCACCTGTAAAATGGTTATTACAAGTATGCCACACCCCCCCCCCCACTTCCCGATATCCATAACACTTGGGAACCCGGCCTGTAGAGGGCGATCTTGCAGAGACGACATGGAAAAAAGGAGCCCCTCCTGGTCCACAAGTACTGGGTTCCTTCCACTATTCCTCAGTCTTTTTAAACAGCAGTGAAGAACCAGGAAGAGCCAATTATATTCAATAATAACCATATAAAGGATCCCTCGAACAAAAAAGGGCGCGGGAAATGGGGGGTGTGACATACTCGTAATAACCTTTTTACAGGTGAGTATCTCACAAAATGGTATTATTCCTAGTATGTCACACCCCCCACTTCCCGATATCCATAACACTTGGGACATCCAATAGCAGTGTCTATAATGGGTGGGGATCCCAAAGGAATAATGCATAACTTAAATTACTGCAGCTTGCAGAACTTTGCGGCCAAAAACAGCATCCGCTGAGGCCCGCACATCAACCTTGTAAAACTTAGAAAAGGTATGCACAGAAGACCAAGTCGCAGCCTTGCAGACTTGTTCAACAGAAGCTTGGTGCTGAAAAGCCCAAGAGGCTCCAATAGCACGAGTAGAATGAGCGGTGACACGAAAAGTGGGAACCTTCCCCTTCGCCATATAGGCCCCAATGATAGCCTGACGTATCCACTTACTAAAGGAGGTTTGGCAGGAGCAAAACCCTTCTTGGCACAACAAAAAAGGCATCCCTCTTGCGGAAGGCCAAGGTAGTAACTAAATAATACTTAACACAACGAACTACATCCAAAGAATGTAAGACCCTTTCCTTGTCGTTACTATGTTTAGGACACAAGGAAGGAAGAACTATATCCTGATTTAGGTGGAAAGCAGACACCACCTTAGGAAGGAAATCCGGTTTAAAACGGAAAACAACCTTATCTTGATGCCTCTCAAAATAAGGGGCTTGAATAGACAAAGCCGCCAGTTCAGAAACTCAGCGGACAGAAGTAATAGCAACTAAAAAGGCAACCTTCTGAGTAAGAATAGGAAAAGGAATATCCTGCAATGGCTCAAAGGGAGCAGCTTGCATAGCCGAAAGCACCAAATTAAGATCCCAAACAGGAAGTAAAGGCTTTCTGGGAGGCCGCACATGCGCGACTCCTTGGAAAAAGGTCTTAACCAAAGGATGAAGAGCAAACGATCTTTGAAAGAAAATTGCCAAGGCAGAGACTTGCCCTTTCAAAGTACTAATCTGGAATCCCATATCCAGACCTCGTTGCAGATATTCTAGAATTCTAGGAATAGAAAACACTCTACAGGGCAAAGCCCTGGATTCACACCAATCAATTTAGGACCTCCAAGTCCTGTAATAAATGACAGAGGAAGACTTCTTCCTAGCTCTAATAAGAGTCTGAATAACCACACCAGAAAGACCTTCTTCTTTCAAGATGGAGACTTCAGCAGCCATGCCGTCAAAGCCAGCGTTAGTAAATTGGGGTAACAAAGTTGACCCTGAGTGATGAGATCTGGAGGAAGAGGCAGATGGAACCGATCCACTGCCAGCCTTATGATGTCTGCATACCACAGACGTCTTGGCCACCTTGGCGCCACCAGAATTGCTGGCGCCTCCTCCAGCGCTAGCTTGCGCACCACCTTGCTGATCATGGAGAATGGGGGAAACAGATATAGGAACACCAGATCCTTCCAGGCTAGAGACATGGCATCCGCTGCCACTGCCAGAGGATCCTGGGATAGAGACACAAAAGCTGGCAGCTTGTGATTGTGAAGAGAAGCAAACAGGTCCAACCGTGGAGCCCCCCACTTGTGACAGAGGAACTGAAAGACCCTTGGATTGAGAGAACATTGTCCCTGGCGAGAACATCCCCTGCTCCCAGGGAGTCTGCCTCCACATTCTCTATCTCCGGAATGTAAACTGCTGATATGCAAGGAACATTGATCTCTGCCCACTGAAGGATCAGAGACACTTCCCAGAGGGCACCCCAACTGCGAGTCCCTCCCTGGTGATTGATGTATGCAACAGCTGTTCGGTTGTCTGACCGAATCTGAACTGGCAGACCCTGTAAGAAATGGGTCAGTCGAAGTAGAACAAGACGTATGGCCCGAAGCTCTAATACATTGATTGGAGAATGAGCCTCCTGAGGCCCCCACAATCCTTGGAACTGATGCTTCTTCCAGAAGCCCCCCCAGCCCACCAGGCTGGCATCCGTGGTAACCAGTTCCCAAAGCGGAGTCAGAAATGACTTGCCCTTCTGGAGGTTGTGCGATATTAACCACCACTGAAGGGACTGCAAAACGTGGGGAGACAACAGACAAGTCTGATTTTAATGATAGTGGGCACTTGTCCCACTTTGCCAAGAGGAAGAGCCGAAGCGTCCTTATGTGAAACTGGGCAAACGGGACTGCCTCGAATGCAGCTACCATCAATCCCACTAGTCTCATCCCTAGACAGATAGACTGACGAGGGTTGAACAAGAATAGACGAATCAAGTCCTGAATCAGAACCATTCCAGATTCAGGCCCAGGAAGGGAATTTCCCTGGACGGACAGAGAGAGGATTTGGGGTAACTTATTACCCATCTGAACCTCTCTAGCATAGAGACCACCATCCTGGTGTCCAACTCTGATTGTTCGAGGGAGGAGGCCACGATAAGAAGATCGTCCAGAAAAGGCACAATGCGGATGCCCTGGAACCTGAATATAGCCATCACTCCTGCCAGCATCTTGGTAAAGACCCTTGGGGCCGAGGTAAGGCCGAATGGCAGGGCCACAAATTGATAATGCTGGTCTTCTATCGAGAACCTGAGAAATCTCTGGTGACCCGGAAAACAGTAATGTGCAAATAAGCATCCTTGATGTCTATGAATGTCATGAAGTCCCCCTGACGGAGAGCATCGATCGTTGATCGCAGAGACTCCATGCGGAATTTTCTGAAACTGATAAATTGATTGAGTCTCCTTAGGTCTAGGATAGGCCGAACAGAGCCGTCCTTTTTGGGTACCGTGAATAGGTTGGAGTAAAACCCCAAACCCCTTTCCGCTGGAGGCACTAGGCCGATAACAGCCATGTTTAACAGATTCGCTACTGCTGCCGGATTGCCGGATCTGACGGCATCCGGGACATGAAAAATCTGGGAGGAGGCCGGGACTCGAATTCCAGTTTGTAACTGGAAGAGACTACTTCCAGAACCCAATTGTCTGATACCTCCTGAACCCAGACCTGGAAGAACAACCGCAGCCGTCCCCCCACCCATAAGGGTGAGGGCGTCCCCTCATTGTTGAGCAGGCTTGGTGGCAGATTTGGTTTTGGACCCCCAATTCTGACTTGGACAGCCAAGGCCATTTACTCTACTCCATGCATTCCCTCCAGGGGCTGAAAGGGTTAAAAGAGGCCATTCCACGAAAGGAACGACGTTGTTCCTTACGCTGAGGTAATTTACCTCCTTTAGTGACAGAATCCAATTTTTCTCCAAAGAGGCGCAATCCCATAAAAGGGAGCGCTGTAAGCGATTTCTTGGCTACAATATCAGCTGCCCACAGCCGCAACCATACTGACGGCCGGATGGCGACTAACAAGGCAGAGGTTCTGCTGCACATGAGCAGAGTATCATCTAAGGCAGAAAGTACAAAAGATGCAAACATCTCACATCGCTTAAGAGCGGCGTACTCATCAGAGGCCGGATCAAGCCCTGAGGAATTCATTAGGTCTCTCATAACAGACCTAATAGCCACTGTAATGAGTGCCGAAGCACCAACAGGCAGCAAGGCCGAGTCCACACTGTAAAAAGCGTGGTACGCCATTAGATCAATACGCTTATCCTCTCCATCTTTAAGTGTAGTGGAGTCAGGAGAATGCAACACAGAAGAATTGGATAAATTAAGCACAGGGGCATCCACCCATGAGCAGAGTATCTATTAAAAATCCAGTCTCTCAATTAATTAAATATTAATGCATAGATGCCCATTGTATGCTTGTGAACACATAGGAATTTGTCCTCCGCATTTAACCCATCCGTGCAGTGAGTGTACACATGCCGAGAGCGGTGGGCACAGGTGGTGATAACCAACGCTTAACAGTATCAGCTGGGAAGGGATATTTCTTGTCCCAGCCCAAGGGAATGCCATGAAGCGCAGGCTTCTCCCATTCTTTAAGAATAATATCATAAAAATGCTTTTGATCTGGGAATTCTAACGAGGTTTAGAGGCTCCAAAGAATTCCCCTTTTTAAGGAGGGACTAATTCAGGAGAAGTAATAATCAAAACCTCAAATAACTGAGCAAGAGCTTTTGGGGTATCCACAACACTTGCTTCACCCTGCTCAATCTCAGTACCAACAAATTGCTGTTCATCAGAACATCTGATTCCACATATAATTCTCCTTCTTCTAACTGAGAAGGATAAGACCAATCAAGCAATTCACAATTGTCTGACTCACCTGCCGGAGCGGCATGAGTCAAGTGCTTACTTTTAGCTGAGGCCTTCTAGGCACAGAGTAGACATTAATCTTTCAAGATGAGCCAATCTGGCACATAAATCAGCATGCGACTCACCACCCATGACAATATCATTGGGGGTACGGACAAGACATGGCAGAGTAGGTGATGAGGCATTAGCCACAGGCCCTGAAGCCTGGGCCTCAGTTTGCTGCATAATAGTTAATTGTGCACAAGGAACACAAAGAATTGCGTTATCCCCAACAAGGGATTCCCCACATCCAAAACATTGCTGAGTCTGTGCAGAGGGAATTGCATGTCCGTTATGCTGGAATGCCTCCATATGGTGTTTAGTATTATACTATAATTGATTATAGTCGCCAAGTATATATGGGATTTACGCAATTGCTACCCGGGATGCCCCTTTAAATAGTCCCAAGTGGGAGGATTGAAACACAAATGGACCCCCAAATAAGGCTTAAGGGCTTTATATATATATATATATATATATATATATATATATATATATATATATATTTTTTTTATAAGGACCAGGAGAAACCCCTTTTTAAATAAGGAGTTTCCACCTACAGAGAAAACAAAACAGTCACCAAATGCACACAATATAAATAAAAGACAGAAAAAAACTCCCTTCAGCCAAGCTGAAGGGTACTCACAGCCCATGCGATAAGCTCACCTCATGAGGTAAGGAAACAGGAAGTCAAACAGAGCATACCAGGTGCTGTCTGAATAAAAGCATGCCAAGCCCAGCCCACTTCCAGGATCACATGGCAAAAAATGGAGGGAAAATTCAAATCTGAACACAGCAAGAAACAAAGAGCTTTAATAGGTAAGCAAAAAATGCTGCCTAGACAGAGATAGGAAAATATAAATAAAACATTTCCTATTAAATAGTATAGTAAAACATACATAAGAAATAAAGACTTTTTTTTTTTTTTTTTTGTGTGTGTGCATGGTGACAAATAAGCCCAGATAACGCCCCCCTTTCCCCCCTCCTTTTTACCCCAGCAGGGTTAAAGGAGAACTAAAGGGGAGAGGATAGAAATGCACCCATCAGGTACAAGGGGATTTTAAAGGGACAAAGGGCATCCCACATCGGGACACACCAACCCGGAAGCCGCCTACCCAAATCTGGGTCTCAAGGAGGAGTAAAAACTCCTGTATACACCAAAGGTGTATGTATCTACCTTTGCCTGAACCATACAGCCAGGGCTGGGAGGCATACAATATAACCAAACAGGTTTTAAAAATTTCAGACAGAAATAGAGAAAAAAAGGGCCGGGAGCAAGCCCGGCTACCTGCAGCTTGAAGGAGAGTCATCTTCTGAATGCTTCGCCGACTGCAGAGACGAAAAGACTGAGGAATAGTGGGAGGAACCCAGTACTTGTGGACCAGGAGCTCCTTTTTTCCATGTCGTCTCTGCAAGATCGCCCTCTACAGGCCAGGTTCCCAAGTGTTATGGATATCGGGAAGTGGGGGGTGTGACATACTAGGTATATACAATTCTGTGATTACTCACCTGTAGAATTGGTATTATGAGTATACAGTAGGTCCTGCTCCAGATAGAATACTTACACTCGGGTACTACTCCGCCAGATGGCGCTGCACTGCAGAGATATCGAAAATAGGCTCCCCCCGGCCCCTCAAATACCCAGGGACCTCCCACAATCCCCAGCATTGAAAAGCAGTTAACGAGAAGCCGGGAGAATTAAAACAACCCAAACTAGTAACTACAACAATGATAACAATCACCATACAGGGGATCCAAGATAATGCAAAAACCAAGGGTGGGGTGGAGCAGGACGTACTGTATACTCATAATACCAATTCTACAGGTGAGTAATCACAGAATTGTATTATTCTTAGTTTACCGTACGTCCTGCTCCAGATAGAATACTTACACTCGGGACATCCAATAGCAGTGTGGGATCCCCAAAGGTAACAGCAGACAGTTTAAACCACTGCCGCCTGCAGAACCTTGCGGCCAAAAGCAGCATCAGCTGAGGCCCTAACATCAACCTTGTAAAACTTTGAAAAGGTATGAACAGAAGACCAAGTAGCGGCCTTGCAAACTTGTTCAACAGAAGCCTGGTGCTGAAAAGCACAAGAGGCACCAATAGCACGAGCAGAATGAGCAGTAAGGTGGAAGGGAGGATTCTTCCCCTTAGCAGAATAGGCCTGAATCACAGCCTGACGGATCCATTTGCTGATAGTAGACTTGGCAGGAGCCAAACCCTTCCTAGGACCAGAAGGGACACCTAACCACATCCAAAGAATGCAGTACTAGGATTAGGGCACAATGACGGAAGAACAATGTCCTGATTCAAATGAAAGGCAGACACGACCTTAGGCAGAAAATCTGGCTTGAAGCGGAACACCACCTTGTCCTGGTGTCTCTCATAGTAGGGGGCTGGATGGAAAGCACTGCCAACTCAGACACACGCCTAACAGAGGTGATAGCCACCAAAAAGACAACTTAGAGTAAGAATGGCCAGGGCAGCATCCTGCACAGGTTCAAAGGGAGCACCCTGCAAGGCTGACAAAACCAAGTTTCAATCCCAAACAGGCACCATAGGCTTACGTGGGGGACGCACATGAGTAACCCCCTGGAAAAAAGTCCTGATCAGAGAATGCTGAGCAAAGGACTTCTGGAAGAAAACAGCCAGGGCAGAAACCTGACCCTTCAGAGTACTGAGTTGGAGCCCCATCTCCAACCCATGCTGTAGGAACTCCAGAATCCTGGGAATAGAGAACACACGACAGGGAAGAGACTTAGACTCACACCAGTCAATGTAGTCACGCCAAACCTTGTAATAAATGGAAGACTTCTTCCTAGCCTTTATCATGTTACAACAACCGAGGTAGACAGCCCCTTCTCCATCAAGATGGAGGTTTCAGCAGCCAGGCCGTCAAAGCCAGAGTTTGTAAATTGGGATGGCGTAAGGGACCCTGAGTGAGCAGGTCTGGCACCCTGGGCAGAACGTACTGATCTACTGCCAGCTGCACCACGTCTGCGAACCACACTCTTCTTGGCCACATAGGGGCCACCAAAATTGCTGGCACCCCCTCCAGAGCAATCTTGCGCAGAACCCTGCCCAGCAGGGAGAAAGGAAGAAAGACATACAGGAACTGAAATTCCTGCCATGACATTGCTAGAGCATCCGTGGTCAAGGCCAGAGGATCCTGGGACAGGGAGACAAAGGCCAGGAACTTGTGATTGTGACGGGACACAAACAGATCCACATCTGGTTGGCCTCAAGGGAGACACAGAGATTGGAACACCCTGTTGCAGAGGGACCATTCTCCCTGGCGAGAGGTCCCCCTGCTCAGAGAGTCTGCCAGCAGATTTTCCACCCCCGGAATGTACACCGCTGATATGCAGGGAACATTGGCCTCCACCCAAGTCAGGATCAGAGACACTTCCTGGAGGGCCCTCTTGCTCCGGGTCCCTCCCTGATGATTGATGTAGGCAACTCCCGTCTGGTTGTCCGAGTGCACCTGAACAGGCAGGCCCCAAAGGTGATGAGTCAACTGAGCCAGAACTAACCTGATCGCCCGCAGCTCCAAAACGTTGATAGGTGTGTGGCCCTCCTGAGGTCCCCACCTCCCCTGGAACTGCAGGGACTTCCAGAACCCCCCCCCCAACCTGACAGACTGGCATCCGTGGTGACTGTCTCCCAGGAAGGGGTCAGAAAGGATCTGCCCCCCAACAGGTTCTGGAGTTAAGCCACCACAAGAGGGACCGCCTGACCAGGGGGGAAAACGCAAAGACCCGGTCCAGGGATGCGGGGGCCTTGTCCCATACTGACAAGAGGTGGAGTTGCAGAGGCCTCAAGTGGAACTGAGCATAAGGGACCGCCTCGAAGCATGCCACCATCAGGCCCACCAGCTGCATTCCCTGCCTGATGGAGGGATGATGACAAGATAGCAGGAACTGGACCTGCGCAATCAGACTGTCCACCTTCTGCTGAGGAAGAAAAATCCTTGCCTGAACTGTATCCAAATTCATTCCCAGGAATGAAGTCACCAAAGAGGGGGACAGAGAAGACTTGGGGTGGTTGATCACCCAGCCAAATGACTCCAGGGTGGACACCACCAGCTGAGTATCCAACTCTGCCTGATGCAGAGACTGGGAAGTGATGAGAATGTCGTCCAGATAGGGCAGCACGCGGATGCCCTGAAACCTGAGCAGAGACATCACTCCTGCCAGCACCTTGGTGAACACCCTGGGAGCTGAAGTGAGACATGCATTAAACTCCTCACAAGGCATCATCAGGGGCACCATCAAGGATACTTCTGAGCAGGGTCCTAATAGCCACAGACCGGGCGCAGCGCCGTCCCCACACACGCAAAGGCATGGGATGCCAGCTGGTCAATGCGCCGGTCCTCAGCATCCTGCAGGGTAGTAGAGTCAGGGGAGTGCATGACAGAGGTGTTAGATAACCCAGGGACTGGGGCATCCACTTCGGGAGGGTACTTAGGTACACCGGGAAGTCTACTGGGAAGCTCCCATTCCTTGAGCACAAGGTTATTGAAATGTGCTTGCTCAGGAAATTCCAAGCGTGACTTAGCAGTATGAAAAAGTTCCCCCTGTTGCCTGGGGGCCGCAACAGGGGGAGAGATAGACAGAACCTCAAAAATCTGAGCCAACAGTCTATCAGTATCATCCGGGGCCCAGGGGTCCGAGCCAGAATTGTCATGACCCCTGGGCCTCTCATCAGATGACCCCGAGTCGGAGAATAGCTCCCCTTCCTCCAAAGGGGTATAGCCAGACAGTTGCAAAAACTCATCAGCTTCCATAGGGAAAAGAGTGACAGCAGGTGTTAAGTGCCGCTTTTTTGCAGAGGCCTTACAAGCCAAGGTATTAGCAATTAACTTATCAACACTAGCCAGTCTAGAAGACACATCAGGCTGAGAATCCTCACTAGTACGCAACTCAGAGGGAGTGAGATTTAAGCTTGGGGGAGTAGGTGAGGCGAAACGAATCGCATACTCAGCCACTGGAAGGCCGGATTGCAGTGCAAGCACCTGTTTGGCACAAGGTACACAGACCCGCGCCTTGTCAGCATCAACATGGGGCTCCCCACAAGCTACACACAGCCGGGCTTGTCCCAAAGGAACCCCGGTCACATTATCCTGAGACGCCTCCATATGGTGATTATAGCGGCACAATAAGCCGATAGGGATTAACGCTATCCGGCAACCCGGGATGCCCCAATAACCCGCTAGGGAAGTGGGAGTAATTAACACTAGGCCTCACAAGTAAACCAACTAAATAGAGGGAGTAGGGCCGGGAGAAGCCAAAGGGGTTCGCCCGTCTGAAAGACATAATCAAAGGGGAGCCGTAAGTATACAATAATTAACAGCGGTAATAAAGCCGCCCCCGAAGGCACTCACGGACCGCTGTAGGTAGGTAGAAGCCCGTCATGCAGCAGCCGGAACCAAGCAAAAATATGGTATTGGTATACCTCGAGGGGCGGGCCCGCATGAGCAATGACGCGGAACGCGCCAAAGACAGGCCCCACCCCCCGAAGAGTCCGAAGCCAACACGTGACAAGCAGCCAATGACGGCGCACCGGCGCCTGGGGTAACGCCGCCGCCAAGCACGGAACACAGGAAAAACGTGCGCGGCGGTTGCAATTTCAAGCACAATAAATGAAAACAAGTCAGCGCGGTGGCTGACACCAAGCATAATGTAGTGAAACATAAAAGCCAATACACGTATATACATATACACCCCCCCTTTCCCCCGAAGGCTACAAGGAGAGTAAGGGAGGACAGCGGCCATTTAACATAGGGCCCACCGATAGACGGGGCAAAAGGGCGGGAGGGGCATCCCATAGAGGCTCACCATATGCCTGTACCGCCTACCCTTTGGTGGGGGATTGCGGTGGAGCAGCGCTCCTAAGCACCTAACAGCGTTGCTGCCTACCATCACCCAACCAGCACAGCCAAGGCTGGGAGGCAATTACTGATGGAACAGGTGGGAATAGTCCCCACAGGGCCGCAGGCTAATAGCCCTGCTCACCTGCGAGTCGAGAGCGCCATCTTCTTGTCCTTCGCGGTCCAGACTGCAGAGAAGATCTGGGGATTGTGGGAGGTCCCTGGGTATTTGAGGGGCTGGTAGGAGCCTATTTTCGATGTCTCTGCAGTCCAGTGCCATCTGGCAGAGTAGTACCCGATTGTAAGTATTCTATCTGGAGCAGGACGTACTGTATACTAAGAATATTGCCAAGTTGGGTAATGATGCAAGAGTGTCAGTCTCAGAAATGGCAGCCCTAGCAGCTGGGAGAACAGCCCAGCTAGTGAGTGGGTGGTTGGGACTGCAGGTAGGACTAGACAGTTAGTGGTCATAGGGGATTCTATTATCAGGCGGACTGATAGAATAATTTGTCACCAAGACCGCCTCAACCGAATGGTTTGCTGTCTCTCTGGTGCCAGGGTTCGGCATGTGGTGGAAAGGGTGGATAAATTACTGGGAGGGGCTGGGGATGACCCAGCTGTCATGGTCCATGTGGGAACCAATGACAGAATTAATGGGAAATGGAGGATCCTTAAGAATACATTTAAGGAATTGGGCACAAAGTTGAAGGGAAGGACCTCCAAGGTTGTATTCTCTGGAATACTGCCAGTGCCATGCGCTACACACGAAAGACAGTGGGAGCTTAGAGAGTTAAACGCATGGCCCAAGTCCTGGTGCAGGGCAGAGGGATTTGGGTTCCTAGAGCACTGGGCTGACTTTTCATTGGGGTACAAACTGTATTATAAAGATAATTTGCACCTGAATGGAAGGGGGGCTGCTGTGCTGGGTAAGAGGATACTAGAGGGGGTGGAGAGTTATTTAAACTAGAGATGAGGGGGGAGGGCAAGAGTGAAAACAAAAGTGAAGACAGGTTACTTAGGGGACAGCATATGATGGTGGGTGGAGAATTAGAAGGGGAGGGGACTGCTATGATGGATAAGGAGATCCATGTGTTGCAAACCAGCAGTAAAAAATTAAACGGATGCATTACTGCAGGAACTAATACTATACCCCAATGTGTCAAACTGGATAGCAACAGTGTATGTTCACAAATGCCAGAAGCCTGGTAAGTAAAGTAGGGGAGCTTGAGGCCTTGGTGCTGGCAGAGAATATTGATGTTGTTGGTGTGGCTGAGACATGGCTGGATTCCACACATGACTGGACTGTCAATCTACAAGGTTCTACAAGGAGCAAAAAGAAAAGGGGGCGGCGTGTGTCTTTATGTAAAGCAAGAACTCAAAGCATATATAAATGAGGGGATACTAGCAGAAGATTGTGAGGATGTAGAATCCTTGTGGGTAGAAGTAGGGGGCGATGTAAACAATGCTAAAATACAGTTTGGTGTAATCTATAGGCCCCGAATATAACTGAGGAAATAGAGGGTCAACTGCATAAACAGATAGAGCGGGCGTCACAGGCTGGTACAGTGGTGGTGATGGGGGACTTCAACTATCCAGGAATCGACTGGAGACATGGTTCAGCTTCCACTACAAGGGGGAGAGCATTCCTCAGCTTGCTACAAGATAATTATATGAATCAGTTCGTGGAGGCACCTACTAGGGGTGATGCTATTCTAGATCTTGTAATATCAAATAATGATGACCTGATGGGGGCAGTAACAGTCCGTGAAAATCTTGGTAACAGTGACCAAAATATAATTGTATTTAACGTAAACTGTAAAAAGATATTCTGCCTGGGAAGGCAAAAACATTACATTTTTAGAAAGGCCAACTTTCCCAGGCTCAGAGCTGCACTCAATGACTGGGAGCATCTGTTTAGGAATAGGGATACAGATGCCAAATGGGAGTGCTTTAAATTAATTGTGAGTAGCAACGTTGCAAAATGTATTCCTACAGGTAACAAATATAAGCGGCTAAAATTAAACCCCTCATGGCTGACACCTGCGGTTAAAAGGGCAATAAAGAACAAAAAAAGGGCATTTAAACACTACAAGGCTGAACTCTCAGCTGTAACACTTGAAAAGTATAAACTAGTGAATAAAATGTGTAAGCAAGAAATAAGGTTGGCAAAAGCACAAAATGAAAGAGATGTGGCCAAAGAAAGCAAAACAAACCCTAAACGATTTTTTAAATATATTAATTAGAAGAAAACTAAATCAGAACACGTAGGTGCCCTAATTAATGATAATGGGGAAATGGTCACTGGGGATGAAGATAAGGCGGAGCTGTTAAATAGATTCTTTAGCTCCGTGTACACAAGAGAAGAGCAAGGAGCCAACACAGGAGATGCCACTGATAGCAATAGCCCAAGTATAATAATTAACAAGCTAAACGTGGATATCATCCAAGAAAAACTAAATAATTTAAATGTGAATAAGACTGGAGGACCAGATGGACTTCACCCAGGAGTTCTCAAAGAACTCAGTTCCATTATCTCGTCACCTCTGTTGTTGATCTTTAAAGATTCACTAGCAACTGGTATTGTGCCAAGGGACTGGCGCAAGGCAAATGTGGTGCCCATTTTTAAAAAGGGCTCTAGGTCTTCTCCGGACAATTACAGACCTGTTAGCTTACATCCATCGTGGGGAAATTGCTTGAGGGACTATTAAGGGACAACATACACGAATATGTAACTATCCATAATATTATAAGTGACAACCAACACGGTTTTACTAAGGACAGAAGCTGCCAGATTAACCTGATTGGCTTCTATGAGGAGGTGAGTAGAAGCCTGGACAGAGGGGCGGCTGTGGATATAGTTTTTCAGGATTTTGCAAAAGCATTTGACACTGTCCCCCATATACGCTTATTGGGGAAATTGAGATCTTCAGGATTAGAAAAAGCAGTTTGTAACTGGATTGAAAACTGGCTGAAGGATCGTGTGCAGAGAGTTGTGGTTAATGATACCTACTCTGAATGGTTACCAGTTGTGAGCGGTGTACCTCAGGGTTCAGTGCTGGGCCCACTATTATTCAACTTGTTTATAAATGACATAGAAGATGGAATTAAAAGCACTGTCTCTATTTTTGCAGATGACACAAAGATATGTAACACAGTGCAGTCTATGGAAGATGTTCACAAGCTTCAGGCTGACTTGGACACATTGAGTGTCTGGGCATCCACTTGACAAATGAAGTTCAATGTGGAAAAATGCAAAGTCATGCACTTGGGGTCTAACAACCTGAAGGCCACATATGTCCTCGGGGGGAGTAAAACTGGTAGAGTCACTTGTTGAGAAGGATCTGGGGTACTGGTAGATCGCAGACTAAATAACAGCATGCAATGCCAAGCAGCTGCTTCCAAGGCCACCAAGATACTATCATGCATTAAAAGAGGCATGGAATCACGGGATAGAGATGTAATTTTGCCTCTTTACAAAGCACTGGTGCGTCCTCACCTGGAATATGCCGTCCAGTTCTGGGCACCTATTCATAGAAAGGACACCGACTATGGAAAGGGTGCAGAGGAGAGCCACCAAACTCATAAAGGGAATGAAAGATCTTAGTTATGAGGAAAGATTTCGAGAATTAAATCTGTTTAGTCTTGAGAGGAGGCGATTGAGGGGGGACATGAGTAACTTGTATAAATATATAAATGGCCCATACAAAAAATATGGGGGAACACTTTTTCATGTAAAATCCTCTAAGGACAAGGGGGCACTGCCTTCGATTGGAAAAAAAGAAATTTAGTCTCCGGAGGCGACAATCGTTTTTTACTATAAGAACTATAAATCTATGGAGTAGCCTCCCACAGCATCAACCGCTGACAGCTTCAAAAAAGGATTCGATGCTTATTTAGAAAAAAATAACATTAACAGTTACTATTAGCGGTTATCAGTTAAAAAAATATATATATAAACAAAAAATAAAATAAATAGCTTCCCCTATAAAATAAAAAATAACTTCCCCCTACCCCAACACCCTTGGTTGAACTTGATGGACATGTCTTTTTTCAACCGTATTAACTATGTAAGACAATGTCCTGATTGAGATGGAAAGCAGACACAACCTTAGGCAAGAAATCCAAATTAAGCTGAAACACTACCTTATCCTGATGCCGCTCAAAATAAGGAGGTTTTATGGAAAGCGCCGCCAGCTCAGAAACTCGCCTGACCGAAGTAATGGCCACCAAAAAGGCCACCTTAAAAGAGTCAGAATGGGCAATGCAGCCCCACGCATAGGTTCAAAGGGAGGACCCTGTAGAGCAGACAACACCAAATTTAAGTCCCAAACCGGTAGCATAGGCTTACGCGTCGGACACACATGAGTAACGCCCTGAAAGAAGGTCTTAACCAGCCTATGATTGGCAAAGGATCTTTGGAAAAAAATTGCCGGATCTGACACCTGTCCCTTGAGAGTACTAAGCTGAAGTCCCAAATCCAAACCATGTTGTAAAAACTCCAGAATCCTGGGGATAGAGAACACCCGACAAGGAAGTGACTTGGACTCACACCAGGCAATGTAAGCATTCCAGGCCCTGTAGTAGATAAAAGAGGAAGACTTCTTCCGAGCCCGAATCATGGTATCAGAAACAGAGGCCAGTAACCCCTTGTCCATCAAGATGTTTCAGCAGCCAAGCCGTTAAAGCCAGCTATTGTAAATTGGGATGGCGCAGCTGTCCCTGAGTGAGAAGTCCTGGATCCTTGGGCAAGACGCACTGATCTACTGCCAACTGCACGACGTCTGCAAACCACACCCTCCTCGGCCAACAGGGGGCCACCAGAATGGCCGGAACCCCCTCCTGGGCTATCTTGCGCAGCACCCGGCCCAGCAGAGGAAAAGGAGGGAATACATAGAGGAGACGAAACTCTGTCCAAGGAATTGCTAGTCCATCCGTGTCGAAGGCCAGGGGATCCTGTGATAGAGAGACAAACCTTGGAAGCTTGTGATTGTGGCGGGACGCAAACAGGTCCACATCCGGCTGACCCCAGCGGCGACACAGGGAGTGAAATACCTTGTTGCTGAGGGACCATTCCCCCAACCGAGACGTCCCCCTGCTCAGGGAGTCTGCCTCCTGGTTCTCCACCCCCGCCGAGATGCAGGGAACATTCTCTTCCGCCCAAGACAGTATCATGGACACTTCTTTGAGGGTTTGCTTGCTCCTCCCTGATGATTGATGTAGGCTACCGCAGTCTGGTTGTCCGAGCGGATCTGAACAGCCCGACCCCGAAGGTATGGAGACAACTGGGAAAGAGCCAACCTGATCGCCCACGGTTCTAGAATGTTGATGGGTGCATGGGCTTCCTGGGGGCCCCACTGACCCTGGAAATTCAGAGACTTCCAAACTCCCCCCCAACCGGTCAGACTGGCATCTGTGGTGACAATCTCCCAGCACAGAGGCAGAAAGGTCCTGCCCACTAGAAGAGTCCTCGAGTCCAACCACCACGAGAGGGACTGCCTGGCCAGAGGGGACAGAACAAACTCCTGATCCAGGCACACAGGTTCCCAATCCCAAACTGACAAGAGATGAAACTGAAGAGGTCTCATGTGAAACTGAGCAAAGGAAACCGCCTAGAAGCAGGACACCATCAGGCCCACTAACTTCATCTCCTGCCAAATGGAGGGATGAGGACACAAGAGCAGGGCCCGTGCCTGCATCTGAAGGCCCTCCACTTTCTGCTGAGGGAGAAATACCTTGACCTGAGGAGGTATCCAGAGTCATGCCCAGGAAGAACCTCGCCAAAGAGGGAGACAGTGAAGACTTGGGATAGTTGATCACCCAGCCGAAAGACTCAAGAGTGGAAGTCACCACCTGAGTATCCCTCTCGGCCTGATGAAGAGACTGGGCAGCAATCAGAATGTTGTCCAGGTAAGGGAGGATGCGAATGCCCTGGTTCCTCAGAAGAGCCATTACGCCCGCCAGCACCTACCACAAACTGGTAGTGCAGATCCCCCAGAGCGAACCTCAAGAATCTCTGATGACCTGGAAAGATTGGTATGTGAAGATAGGCATCCTTGATGTCCACAGTGGTCATGAAGTCGCCCGGCCGAAGGGAACTGACAGCCGAGCGTCTCCATGCGAAGGTGCTTGAACCGCACAAACCTGTTGAGACCCTTCAAGTTCAGGATAGGCCTCAAAGAACCGTCCTTTTTGGGCACCGTGAATAGGTTGGAATAATACCGTTTTGTGAGTACTCACCTGTAAAACGGGTATTATGAGTGTGCCATACACTCCACTTCGATCTTCATGACATGTGGGGTAATCTCCAGTAGAGGGCGAACTTCTGCAGAGAGGAATATGCAAAAAAGAAAACCCCTCCCGGTCCATATATACCTGGGACCTCCCACCAATTTCCCAGTTGAAAAAAGCAGTAAGGGGACCAGGAAGAACCAATTATAACCATAACAATCAAAACCAATGGTTCACCATATAAAAGCTCCAGAATACCTGAAAAAAAGGGGGTGGGGCGAAGTGGAGTGTATGGCACACTCATAATACCCGTTTTACAGGTGAGAACTCACAAAACGGTATTATTCTAAGTGTGCCATACACTCCACTTCGATCTTCATGACATGTAGGACATCCAATAGCAGTGCCCGTCATGGGTGGGAACCAGAAACAGTAAAGAATGTACCAACTCAAACCACTGCAGCTTGCAGAACCTTGCGGCCAAAAACAGCATCCGCTGAAGCCCGCACACCAACCTTGTAAAACTTGGAAAAAGTATGAACGGAAGACCAAGTAGAAGCCTTACAAACTTGTTCAACACAAGCCTGGTGCTGAAAAGCCCAGCATGCACAAACAGCACGAGTAGAGTGCGCAGTGACCCTAAAAGGGGGAGTCCTCCCCTTAGCAGAATAGGCCTCAACAATCGCCTGACGAATCCATTTGCTAATCGTAGACTTAGCAGGCGCCAAACCTTTCCTGGGCCTGCAGGGCACCACGAAAAAAAAGACTCCGTCTTGCGGAAGGAAGAAGTAGTCACCAAATAGTACTTCAAACAGCGAACAACATCCAAATTGTGCAGAACTCTCTCCTTGTCATTGTTAGGCTTAGGACACAAGGAAGGGAGAACAATATCCTGATTGAGGTGGAAAGCAGACACCAACTTAGGAAGGAAATCTGGCTTAAGACGAAAAACCACCTTATCCTGGTGTCTCTCAAAGTAAGGGGCCTGAATCGACAGAGCCGCCAACTCAGAGACACGCTGAACAGAGGTAATAGCCCCCAAGAAATCAACCTTCTGAGTGAGAACCAAAAGAGCAATATCCTGTAACGGCTCAAAAGGAGGACCCTGGAGAGCCGAAAGAACCAAATTCAAATCCCAAACAGAAACCACAGCCTTCCGAGGGGGCCGCACACGCGCGACCCCTTGGAAAAAGGTCTTAACCAGCGGGTATAAGGCAAAAGACCTTTGGAAGAAAACAGACAGAGCAGAAACCTGTCCTTTCAAAGTACTAAGCTGGAACCCAAGATCCAGATTATGCTGAAGAAACTCCAAAATCCTAGGAATCGAAAACACCCTACAAGGCAAGGCCCTAGCCTCACACCAATCAATATAGGACCTCCAAGTCCTATAGTAAATGCCAGAAGAGGACCGCTTCCTAGCTCTAATCAAGGTCTGAACAACGGCCGCCTCCTTCAGAATGAAGGTTTCAGCAGCCAAGCAGTCAAAGCCAGCGTTTGTAAATTGGGGTAAAGTAGTAGACCCTGAGATAACAGATCCGGCAACATGGGAAGCCGGTACTGATCTACGGCCAGCCTTACGTCGTCTGCATACCAAACCCTTCTTGGCCACCTTGGAGCCACCAGAATTGCAGGTGCCCCTTCTAGAACCAGTTTGCGAACTACCTTGCCCAGCATGGAGATGTGCGGAAACAGGTACAGAAAACCCAGATCCTTCCAAGCAAGGGACAAGGCATCCACTGCAAGAGCTAGAGGATCCTGAGAAAGAGACACAAAGGCCGGAAGTTTGTGATTGTGCCTCGAGGCAAAGAGATCCACCTCCGGAGTCCCCCACTTGCGGCAAAGATCCAGAAAAACCTCGGGGTTGAGAGAACACTCTCCTTGGCGAGAGGATCCCCTGCTCAGGGAATCCGCCTCCGTGTTCTACACTCCCGGAATGTAGACTGCCGAAATGCAAGGAACATTGCTCCCCGCCCAGTTCAGGATCAGAGAGACTTCCCTGAGGGCACTCCTGCTGCGAGTCCCTCCTTCGTGATTGATGTAAGCTACCGCCGTTCGGTTGTCTGAACAAACCTGAACCGGTAGACCCTGTAAATGTGAGGTCAGCCGTGCCAGAACCAGTCGGATGGCTCTGAGCTCCAAGACACTGATGGGGGTGCGAGCCTCCTGAGGACCCCACACCCCGCTGAACTGATGACTTTTCCAATAACCTCCCCAGCCCGACAGGCTGGCCTCCGTGGTAACCGTCTCCCAACAAGGGACCAGAAAGGTTGCTCGACTCCAGCCACCACCGAAGGGACTGCCGAACCCTGGGAGACATCCTGAAAGGTTGATCCAATGACTGCGGACACCTGTCCCAATGCGTCAATAGGTGAAGTTGAAGAGATCTCATGTGAAACTGTGCAAACGGTACCGCCTCGAAGGAGGACACCATCAAGCCCACCAGTTTCAACCCCTGTCGGATAGAGGGACAAAGACTGGCCCAAAGAAGGCTCATCAGATCCTGAATCCCCTGCACCTTGGTCTGGGGCAGAAACACTCTGGCCTGAATGGTATCCAGATTCATGCCCAGAAATGAAATCACTCGTGACGGAGAGAGAGAAGACTTGGCGTGGTTGATCACCCACCCGAACCTCTCCAGAGTCGACACCACCTGGTGGTTGTCCAGCTCCGCCTGACGAAAGGAAGAAGCTGAGATCAACAGGTCGTCCAGATAAGGCACAATGCGAATGCCCTGAGCTCTGAGCAGAGCCATTATGCCCGCCAAGACCTTGGTGAAGACCCTCGGCACCGAGGTCAGTCCGAAGGGAAGGGCTACAAGCTGAAAATGTTGATCCTCCACCGCAAACCGGAGGAATCTCTGATGTGCCGGAAAAATCGGAACATGCAGATACGCATCCTTGATGTCTATGGATGTCATAAAATCCCCTTGGCGAAGGGAGTTGATAGCCGAGTGCAGAGTCTCCATGCTGAACTTTTTGGCTCTGATAAACCTGTTGAGAACCTTGAGATCTAGAATGGGTCTCACCGAACCCTCCTTCTTGGGAACCGTGAAAAGGTTGAAGTAGTAACCCCTGCCTCTCTCCAACTGAGGCACCGGGCAAATAACTCCCATGTCCAGAAGGTTTTTTACTGCTAACAGGAGCCCCTGTGCAGCCTGACCACTTCCAAAATCCAATTGTCTGTGACCTCCCGGGCCCAGACCTGGAAGAAGAGCCGCAGCCGTCCCCCCACCCATGCGGGTGAGGGCGCCCCTTCATTGCTGAGCCGGTTTAATGGCGGGCTTAGAACCCCAGGCAGCCGCAGGACGTGCCCGACCTCTGCCCCTGTTCCAGGACGAGCCCCTGACACCCGAGAAGGCCAAACCTCTAGCCGCTCTGGCCCCTCGAAAGCAAGGAGTGAACGAGCCAGCCCCCCGAAAGGGACGGCGCTGTTTCCTCCGCTGAGGTAACTTACCTCCCTTAGCAACAGCATCCAATTTATCTCCAAACAGCCACGCACCCAGAAAGGGAAGAGCTGTGACTTCTTGGCCCCAAAATCCGCCGTCCACTGTCGGAGCCAGACCAATCTACGCATAGCCACCAATAGGGCTGAAGTCCTGCTACACATGACAATAGAATCTTCCATAGCAGTCAAGACAAAACCCATGAACAATTCACATCTCTTAAGGGTAGCGAACTCAGCGCTAGCCGGATCAAACTGAGCGTCCTTCAGCCAGTCCCTGATAAGAGACCTGGTAGCAAGCGACACTAGGGCAGATGCACAAACAGGCCGCAGGGCCGAGCCCACGCTGGCAAATGCGTGACACGCCATCTGATCAAGGTGCTTGTCCTCGCCATCCTTAAGGGAAGTGGTGTCAGGGGTGTTCAGCACAGAAGAGTTGGTCAAACCCAAAACTGGCGCATCGACCTCGAGGAGGAGAAGACCATCGCTTAAAGTGGACCAACACCCACGGGTGATTGGCCCGGGAATCTATAAGATTCCCAGGCCGATCACCTCCCTCCCCGCGGGACATCCGAGATCGGGATGTCCCGCGGGGTGAAATCCCCCCAAACCCCCTTACCTTATCTTCGGCGGCTGCCGGCCGGCCGCCGACGCCTCCCTCGCGCCCCTCTAGGCGTGTGCGCACCCGCGCCGGCCGTCTGTGAATGTCAAGAGGGACGCACGGGAGGCGGCGGCGGAGGAGCCGCTTGTCCGGGACTGTCAAATGCCTTGTCCGTCGTCGCTGGGAGAGGAGTTTTTCGGGTGATCGGGGGGGGTTTCACACAGCGGGGCACCCCGATTAATATTAATATTATTATTATTAATATTATTAAGTGATACCTTGCGCATGCCCAGTCATTCCATAGTTGCATAACCTAACGCATGAACAGTTTGTGCTGTTCCACACTGGCACGCACTGTTCCCATCACAGTACAACTCATTCTTTATGGGATCGTCTGGTGAGCTTGAAATATGCAGGGACATGTAGAATCATACCTTATCATATGAAAACCATCCATCATTCATGTCACACTCGTATCACAGCAGGCCAATATCCAACACCTCCAATAGATGTGACACAACAGTGGCTTAATCGACGGCATCCCCCAGCGCCTGCCCGACATCAGCATCACCAGACTGTACATAGTCAGTCTCCGTTTCCTCATACAATTCCCCCTCCTCTAACGGGGAATAATCCAACAAATCAATGGAATCGTCGTCAACATCCCACAAGGGCTGGGCCGACAACAAATGTCTCTTTTTAGCCTGGGCCTTCTTGCCCACCATGCTACCAATAAATTTCTCGATGCTGGCCAACCTAGCACAAACATCAGAGGGGAAGGCTATGAAGCGGGAGGAGCCGACCCAGAAGGCTGGGTACCAGACTGCCGCGTTATGGCCTTTTGTGCACATGGTACGCAGATCAGCACATTCTCCCCCGTAAGGGATGCCCCACACCCTACACATGGCTCAGATTGTCCCAGAGGGAGCCCGAGCCCAGCATCCTGCGTAGCCTCCATATGGTGATTTTTGTGGTCAGTCGCAAGACCGCAGGGAATTTACGCCTAAGAAACCCGGGATGCCCCTTAAAAGTCCCAGTGGGAGGATTTGAGGTGATCAAATTTACACTAGGTACCCCAGGACCAGGAGGAACCCCTTAACATGCACAATAATGAAGCAATCTGCAACACACAATAAGGCATATCAATTACTATACAGTAAATATATAATATATATACATACAATTTAAATTAAATAATTAAATAATGAAATGGCAAGACCTGCAAAAAAACAGCACCACAGGTGCCCCCCCACCAGAGGGGGACCCCCAAGTGACAAAGGTGGCCAACAGGCCCCTACCTGTCCCCAAGAACGGCAGCAGCAACCGCAGCAAGGCAGCAAAAATGGCCCCCGATCTGAGGAGAAGCCGAGAAGCAGGAAGAGAAGGGGGGTGGGCCAGCGCCAAAGGCACGCTTTTTCTGGCCCCACCCCCCTCCCAGCAGCGCGGATCTGGCCAGTGAAGCCCCAGCAAAACGTGCCGAATGAGGGGGGCGGAGCTACCGCGGCCGCGCTGAGCGACCGGCCCCGCCCCCTTTTCTTAACACAGCCTGAGGGAGAGAAGCTCCCCAGGCTAACAGGAAAGCCACCACATGCTAGTAAAGCACCATGCACCAATTCATCCAGGGATACTTCCAGGAGATCCACACTTAAACACAACACAAAGTAAAGTGAAACACCAACACACATTCACTCATATATAAATCTTAATAATGAAAAGGGAGCGACCGAGGATGACGGCCCGCCAGCCCCCCCCCCCCCCCCCTCGAGGGAAGTCAGGGACCCGGAAGGGGGGGGTGGGAACCCAGCCATAATAAGACCACAGGCATGTAGGGACAGGGCATCCCGCACCGGGATCACCAAAAACATGGATAACCGCTTACCCCATAATGAGGCCTCACGGTGGAGCAAGGCTCCTTCCGCACCCATAGGGTGCTCCTACCCTCACCAGGACCCGCAGCCTAAGCTGGGAGGCTCAAATAGGGGCAATTTAAAAAGGGTCCTGGCAGTAATAGGGATAATAAACGGCCGGGTGCAGGCCAGGCTTACCTGCAAGTAAAAGAAGTCTTCATCTTCTGTCTTCTACCAAAGATGCTGGGCCCTAGATTAGCCCAAAATGTCCCTATATGAGGCTACTGCACACCACAATTGTATAAATAAATGAATAAATAAATGTATTAAATCATTCTTGAGACATTAACACACAACATCAAAACTCAATTAAAAAACATATACACAATTGAAGGATGCTGGGGATGATTGTCCTATTTTGAGCTATAATTCATATTCATCATATATAAATGAATAAATAAATAATCACTAAATAATATGTTTTTATGGCTGTATGGTGGCGTGGTAGAAACATAGTGTTGAGATTCAAGCGTGTGAAGAAAAGTGCTCAAAATGAAGTAAAGATAGTTATAATAAAGTGCAGAGTGCATAAGGTGAAGTCAGTGCAAAAAGTGCCAAGTGGAGAAAGTGCCAAAGTTTATAATGCACATAGAGAGTATGCATAAGATAATAAGATTACCAACTTGATATAGTGTAAAAAGTACACACGCCAGCATACAAATCAATAGAAAGACCAAGAAAGGTTCTTTAAGAAGCAAATAACATCACCACATCTTCAATGCTCAGGACCCGCAGAACCGCAACTATCCACCGACGCGTTGCGTGGCCTTATGCCACTTCGCCAGGGTGAGTAAGTTGCCATCTATCCCACCTCCCCCCTTTTAAACTGACCTGAGTCCATGTGGTCCAATTACACACAGCTCCCGCCACCCCAAGATGTTCATTGCGCCCTGCAGTCCGCCCTGCAGTCCGGCGTCCGTCGGCCGGATGACGCAAGCAATCTGCACCACCCACAACCGCAGAAGCACAAGTGCGCAGGCACCCGGCGAGGGGGAAGAAGGCGGGGGTGCGAGGCGCGCGCGTGGCGCCCAGCCGCCCGGGTTCAATCTCCAATGGGAGAGAACCCTGGCGGCGCGACGCCGCGCGCGCGCCCCGGCCCAGCGCTGTCATTTACATCTATGATGGACAATACTCGGAGCGTGGTAGGTGAGTAAAAACGGGGAGAAGATTTTTTGATGTAAACAATATACATACTATACACAAACCTGTTGTACTCAAGAATAAAGACAATTAAAAATCCATTACTAGTAGCAAATAGTAAATAATTCAGTGCTATCATTATTGATCACAGCCTAAATTCGGTACCAGTGGCATATTAAGATAAAGTTGTAGGACGTTCATACATGAATCATATACCAAGTTTGGCAGTATTATTTTGTATCCAATACATCATACAGTTATTAATGTGGCCCACCATCATGGTCAGATAGTATTAAAAATATACATGATATAGGGCAATGTATGATCGTATTGGAGCAATAAATATATCAATTTGGTAGACAAATACAAGAATAGAGTATTTGTCGTTATGCTAATATGAACAATTATTCTGGTATAGTTATAAACGCAGAATGAAAAGCAATATATCTATGCTATTACCTAATGGCCTGTGTTAAGAAACCATTAGTAAATAAAAAAAGAAAATAAAAAAAGAATGAAAAAAAGATCCACAAGACCAAATGGTCGTGGAAAGTACAATGGTATCCCATATCAGGAGTTGCCACAGTGTCTTGCCCAAAGTCTTGTGGATGGATGAATTATTAGACAACATATATTCTTGATGGGACTTTATGTGTAAACACCTATGGATCGTGAATAGCAACCCTCAGGTGCCCCAATGAATCCATGTGGAATCTCATGATATGCTGCAAAAGCAATCCACACTGTATGTATGTATATTGTTTACATCAAAAAATCTCTCCTTCTCTCCCCGTTTTTACTCACCTACCACGCTCTGAGTATTGTCCATCATAGATGTAAATGACAGCGCTGGGCCGGGGGGTGCGCGCGGCGGCCCCGCCTTCTTCCCCCTCGCCGGGCGCCTGCGCACTTGTGTTTCTGCGGTTGTGGGTGGCGCAGATTGCTTGCGTCATCCGGCTGACGGACGCCGGACTGCAGGGCGCGACGAACATCGTGGGGTGGCGGGAGCTGTGTGTAATTGGACCACGTGGACTCAGATCAGTTTAAAAGGGGGGAGGTGGGATAGATGGCAACTTACTCACCCTGGCGAAGTGGCATAAGGCCACACAACGCGTCGGTGGATAGTTGCAGTTCTGGGGGTCCTGAGCATTGAAGATGTGATGATGTTATTTGCTTCTTAAAGAACCTTTCTTGGTCTTAGATATATTGATTTGTATGCTGGCGTGTGTACTTTTTACACTATATCAAGTTGGTAATCTTATTATCTTATGCACATACTCTCTAGTGCATTATAAACTTTGGCACTTTCTCCACTTGGCACTTTTTGCACTGACTTCACCTTATGCACTCTGCACATTATTATAACTATCTTTACTTCATTTTGAGCACTTTTCTTCACACACTTGGATCTCAACACTCTATATTTCTACCACGCCACCATATAGCCATAAAAACATATTATTTAGTGATTATTTATTTATTCATTTATATATGATGAATAGCTCATAGTAGGACAATCGTCCCCAGCATCCTTCAATTGTGTATATGTTTTTTAATTGAGTTTTGATGTTGTGTGTTAATGTCTCAAGAATGATTTAATACATTTATTTATTCATTTATTTATACAATTGTGGTGTGCAGTAGCCTCATATAGGGACATTTTGGGCTAATCTAGGGCCCAGCATCTTTGGTAGTATACAGGTATTTTGTTCCTATCTTACTAGCACCCAATATTGAATTTCATACTGGGGGTGATCTAGCTGTGCATACCCATACTTCTTTTATCTCATTTTCATCTTCTGTCTTGTCGCCTTCCCTGCAGAGAAGGAACTGGGGAAATTGGTGGGAGGTCCCAGGTATATATGGACCGGGAGGGGCTTTCTTTTTTGCATATTCATCTCTGCAGAAGTTCGCCCTCTACTGGAGATTACCCCACATGTCATGAAGATCGAAGTGGAGTGTATGGCACACTTAGAATAGTACCCCTGACCTAGTTCCTGGTGAGGTACCGGACAGATGACTCCAGACTCCAACAGGCGTTGAACCTTTCATGGGACATTGCACAGCTCCCTTGCTACTCCGCACAGCAGCTGCTCCGGCTTAGAGGGAACATTGGGCAGGAGCTCATACTTCAGGTGATAGCATAACTGCTGGGAGGGGGAGGCTGATATGGCATGCCCCCAGGGATTAAAACAACTGCATCTTTGGTGGTTGTCCACAACCTTCTCCTACAAGGCCCACCAACAGCTCATGTTTTGTGGATCTCCACATCGCTGACTCTCTGACTCTGCTGCTGCCTTAATTACGTCATCTGCGCGGAGCTCTGCAAACCCTGACTTGTTGGTGGGCCTTGGGGAGGGTTTGTTGCTCCAATGGTTAACAGCGGCAGACCCTTGTTGCAGTGAGCACAAATAGTAATGTCTTCCAGAAATTGGTGGCGAGGGTAGAGAGGGTCTTACTGTAGTTCACAGAGATAAAAGAAAAATCCTCTAACCTCTAATTTCCTCTCACCATCAGTGAGCCCTGCATTAGAGACATGTTCATCTTTTTTTTAGCAGCGCTCCATCTGATGGGGTACAGGCTGCATACACATATGGCAGCTATACCTCCTCCTAATAGGAGAAAAGCTTCACTGCAATGTGTGGCTGTTTCCTTTCCCCCACAATACAGAGCTCCTTACCCAATATTGGCTTCCTAAAGGACCTTTAAATGTCATCCCCAGAGGGGAAGACTATTTAAAACGGACCTTCAGCATCATTTAATTAATAGTCCAAACCCCTCAAAAGCTATTCCCCAGCATCTAAAATTTATATATTTTACGTTTTTAGTCATTGCTTTTTATTCTTTCCCTCACTGGGCTGCAACTCTGTTCAGGACTCTAGCAACAGGCGCTGCCATCTTGAGAAGAAGAGGGGGTGAAAGTACAGAAGGGGGGGTTATAGCTGTGCTTTGCACAGACATAGCAGAGCTGGGGTCAGGAAAATGACAACAATCCCAGAATGCAGAGCAGCACAGTCAGACACTTCCTGCTTGCAGGCAGCCTAGGACTCCATGTGCCACCATCTTGGATGTTTAAAGGCTCAGAAAATGCAGTAGATGCAGGAAGTATGATTTTTAATGTGAGCAATCTGTATGTACAGGGTGAGGGAAACATACAAGATAGACATACCTCCCAACTGTCCCTGATTTGGAGGGACTGTCCCTCTTGAGTCCATGTCCCCCTGTCCCTCGTTCTTCCCCGTCATTCTTTGAAGTGTGACATGCAGATCTGCATCAATAAATGATTAATTTGCCTATTCAAAGTGTTTATATTGAATGGGGTGGTGTAGCTTCATTTAACAATAGTCCCTCTTTCCCACCCTGAAAAGTTGGGAGATATGAAGGCAGACGCTTATTCTCAGACTTATATGTGAAGGTCCGGTTTAAAGGGACCTAATGCTCAATAAATGTGCCCTCAAAACTGCAGAGTGTCCCAAAATGGAATCCAAACGTTCTTCAGTCTTTAAGGTAAAGCTATAGATAATGGATAATAAAGAACACATATAAGGTCAATCCAGGTAGAAATCAAACATACGTTCTGTTATTCTTACACTGCCTGCTGTGTCAGTTACGCTTTGGTTAAACCTTGTGATCCCTGATAGATATAAACCATTTCTTTATATTATTAAAGTCTATATCCAAGTAGTAAAAAAAAAAACAAAAAAACACTGTATATATCCAGAGGCTCGTTCCCATGAAACACCGCGGGTCCCTTTCCTCCAGTTTCAGTGCTGTCCTCTATGGGGCCAACAGCACATTTCTTGTCCCGGCCCTCCCTGCCAGTCACTGAGCAAAACCAGTGACCGAGAGAGACAGAGAGGACCTCTTTACACTTAATCCATCCCTACTCATAAGAACGCAAGGACAGTCCAAGCAACAAAAAAAAACCTGGAAGCATGCAGGAACAATCCCCTAAATTCCAGTGGGCTAGAAAGTAAATGTTGTTTTTCCCAGACAATCATTTGCCCCGTCTCCTTAGGGCTCCCATCGAACAGGAGCGAGGCATAGTGCAAGTGACCTCCTTTCGGCAGTGTCCCAGACTGTGGGAAATTTCAAAATGATAATCATTGCCATTTTGTTGTGTGTGATCGATAGGGCCTTTCCCCCTGAAAACGGTGCTTGTATCATGAGCACCCTGAAATTGCCCTTTTATGAAAGAATCCAACACTTAAAAGAGTACCATGCATGAACTTGCACTAAAAAAGGTAGTATTGGTAAGCAGGACATGTGGGTAGTGAACACAGGCCAGGGTGACGCTACATAATTAGAACTTACATCTTTAAGAGATTCTTTGAATCCGTGTAGTAAAGCCTTTCCTTGCTCTGCATCAATTCCTTGTGACTGATCATTAAACAGGCCCTCCTTAGCCCTGTAATATATATTATTTTTTTGTTAAGCATATATGCTGATGAAAATAAACACATCACACATAGGTTCTACTTCACCTGGTCATCGGTATTGCTGTGCAAACTTTTTGTTGAGAAACTCATGCACATTTTCAGTCAATTTGAACCTTTTATTTTCATTTCCATAGTTAATAAATATTTTTTTGTGTCAAAAGGTTGTGCTCAAGGTGATCTAATATTTTAATTTTTTTTTCTTACGTCATTAAATGTATATTTAATGGAAGCAGGCCTTAATAACTGCAATCTGTTGCTATTGGCAACTTACATCAAGAAGAGAGAAATGAATCCTATACACACTGAACACTGCTGCTGAGGAAGTTCACTCTATGTTACACATGCCAAGCAGCAGTGTTCTGTGTCTACAGGACTCATTTCTCTCTTCTTGGTATACAGGCTTGGTGTAAGTTGCTAATAACAACAGATTGCAAACAGTGAAAACTGCTTCTGCAAAACATACACATTTTGTAACATAAGAAAAAAATATTAAATCAGCTCAGCTTGAGGATATCATTTTGGCACACAAAAAAAAAGATAATTCTGTGAGCACTCACCTGTAGAATTGATTTCTATTTCATTATTAGTTCAGGACATCAGAGTAATTCAGTCACGATTGGGGCGTGGACTGCAAGAAGGTGTGGCTCCTCCTCCCGGCCTACATAATATCGGCCGATTCCCTCCTCCCCCCCCCGAAAAGCAGTAGAACCAGCCACCCTGGAGGCATTCCTATATCTCTTGTTGGAGACAAAAGGCTGTGGACAAAATACAAGATTCCTCTCTCTGTTTATTTTTATTGTTTTTTTTATGCTGATCGCACTGTTTACATCTCCACCAATACTAGGCATCCAAGGCATGGATGTAGCGACCTAGCAAACAGGGAGGGTCTGATGTCCTGAAGTAATAATGAAAGAGAAATCAATTCTACAGGTGAGTACTCACATAATTATCTTTTCTATTTCACTTTACTTTAGGCCATCAGAGTAATTCAGTCACAATTGGGACCTCCAAAAGCAGTACCCTTACTTCAGGGTGGGATCCCCAAAAAACCTTATTCCTTTCTCTCAAGAATAAGTCATTCTAAGCCATTTAATTTACCACAGTCTAATACTTTTCTACCAAAAGCAGCATCCGCCAAGACTCTAACATCCACCTTATAAATGTATGAACTGAAGACCAAGTAGCGGCTTTGCATACTTGTTCTACTGAAGCTTGATGCTGAAAAGCCCAAAAAAGCTCCAATAGATTGTGTTAAATGAGCAGTAATCTTAAAGGGACGATCCTTCCTTTTGGAGACCTAGGCTCTTACCACAGCCTGTCTAATCTACTGGCTGATGGCAGACTTGTGAAAGACCTTTCCGTGAACCCTCAGATATGACAAATATCGGGGGTGCCCCGCTATGTGAAACCCCCCAGATTGCCCAGTTCAACTCACCTCACCGTGGTCCTACGGCTCATGCGGGGTCACTTGTCCAATCAGCGCACTCGGAGCCGCTGAGCTATGCCCATCTTAGCTCAGCGGCTCCGAGCGGGCTGGCCGCATCTTGCACTTCCCTCTAATAGGGAGCACGCCCTGCTAGGAGGAAGCGCGAGAAGGAGCACATGCGCCATTGGACCGGGATTCAAGTAAGTGCAGCGGGGGGGGGGGGGGGGGTTCCCCACAGCAGGGCATTACGATTTTGGATGCCCCGCGGGGAGGGAATGAATCAGCCCAGAGATTCCCGGGCCAATCCAGCAGGGTTTTGGTCCAGTTTAACCAATAAAGCTGCTAATTCAGAAACCTGGCTTACTGGGGTTATTGCCACTAAAAAGATAACCTTAAGAGTCAACAAACTTAAAGGAGCACTATCGCGAAAAAATGGCCCAATGATAAAAATCCATATAAATATGCCGGATGGCGGGAGGCAAGGTCACTTATGCTCTCAACATCAAGAAATATTCAGCCAGGCAAGTTTCTTTTATTTTAATAGATGGAAAAGGGCATCCAGTGTGACAGGCTCTGTCACCCCTCACAGACTAAACTTGTAACCCCTGGATATTGTTCCTACCATGTGAGAATATACCACAAGCTTGGCAGGAGTTTTATTCTGTTCAGGATTATAACTGACCTCTCTTCTCAATAGCAGACATGTTTATATGGATTTTTAACATTACTCAATTTCGCGATAGTGCTCCTTTAACCCTTTAAGTGCCAGCCTTCCTGGAGATTTTGTCACCCTTTGTTGCCAGACCATTTTGCATTATTTTGCGCTCCCCATGTTCAACTGTGATTTTTGAAGGGATTTCCCAGGAAAATGATATATTGTTTTTTTCAGCAGAGCTTGGGCTTTAGCATGAAATGTCTTGTTTGTCATTTTCTAAGTTCATTCCCAATATTTTGGGGTGAAAATTGTGCAAAAAAATAAAAAAAAACTATTTTTTACAATTTGTAGTTTTTTTTTGTAATAAAAAATGTAAGTTTGTCAATAAAATCTTATTTTGTGTGAAACCCCAATTTTTCCCGGTTACAGCGGTACCACATATGTATAGGTAAACACCCTTTCCTGCCCAGGAGACTCCCCCAAACTGAAACAACGCTTTAGGAGATTTTGAGATAAAATACAACTATGCTTTGCAATATGCACACCTTGCAGTTTTTCAAGAAAAACAACCCTTTACATTTGAAATACCCCGACAAACTATATATTCCCTAGAAGTATACACCTCAGGCTTTCTAGGCGTACCAGGCTTGTTGACATAGGTGCCGTTTTCTGGAAATAATCCCTCAATGTATTCTTTGGTTACACAGGGTGTCCCTAAAAATTAATAAAAAAGCAGAATCAAAACCACATTTTCCTAAAAAAAAAAAAAAAAAAAAACTATATGCAAACCATAAAAAAACTGAAAATCTGAAAAAGCAACATCCCCCAAACATAACAATACCCAACATGCATAGGTTCAGTCAAGGAGAGAGTTGCCAAACACACCAAAGTAAAGCATGCGCATAATGGTAATTTTACTTCAAAATTTCAGCTCTGCAGACAAAGTGCGCACCTTGTGCTTTTTCTACCAAAACAACCCCTTTCATTTGGAATATCCCTGATAAACCATATATTCTCTGAAAGTACACATGTTAAGCTTTCTAATCGTACCCAGCTTGTAGTGGGCTCATCTTTCTGGGAGTAATATCTTGAAGAATTCTTAGGTTGCACAGGGTTTCACAAAAAATTGTATAAAAAAGCAGAATAAAAAACACCTTTTTCCTAAAATATCAATATGCAAATAAGAAAAAACAAGCTAAATCTGAAAGCGCAAGGTCCACCGAGCAGATCAATACCCAACATGCATAGGTACCTGTAAACTTTTAACTGCCAGCCTACTTGAGATTTTGTCACCCTCTGCTGACAGGTAATTTTTCACCATTTTGCGCCATGCTTAAGTGTGAGTTTTGCAGGAATTTCCAAGAAAATCGCAAATTTTCTTTTTGTGGCAGAGTTTAGACTTTAACATGAAATGTCTTGTTTGTATTTTTTCTACTTTTTTTTATATATTTTTTCTACTTTTTTTATATATTTTTAAGTAAATAAGTAAAAAAAATAAAAAATATATATATATTTTTTTAAATTGTCTCCTTTATTTTATATATATTTTTTTTTTTATAATTCTTTATTTTGTTTTACAAGGCAACAGGGTGTACAACATAGGTAAACACACAAGGGAGGTGTAGCTGTCTGTAGCTCACTTATTCAAATATATTAAGATCAAGCCTTTAATACAATAACATTTGTCAAACGAATACATATGAAGAAAGAAAAAAAAGGGAAACAGTCTCAGCACGCACATCATGCTTCGCGGGTGGCTAGTGGTTCTAATCTTTTATCGTCAAGGGGGGTTGGGAGGGCCTAAAGGGGGGCGTCTCCCCTACACCGCGATTTTATATTATTCCCATGCGTTCTTCCGCCCCCCATAACTGTACTGCCTTGAATCCCGCTCTACATGCGAGGACAGTATAAAACAAGTGTCTAAGGTATAAGGGGAAGGGGGAAGAAGGGGGGGGGACCAGGGACAGGACTTCTCAAAGTTGGGTGGGGTGCCTGATCCCATAGAGCACTCGCAGAGCCATCATTCTCTCTCGCCCCAGCTCTTATTAAATATCTAAGTCTCTACAAACACCCGTTTGTCACGATGGCAGTTCAAACCACCCTTATTGACTCAGCCATCTATCGGGGATCTGAATTCCTCCGACTCTTGGAAGACCAGCCAGGGCCACCAAGTGTTCCCAAACTGCTCGTCCCTGTCATGAAGGGACAGGGTCATGTCCTCCATTTCTCTAATGGAGGACACTTCCCTCAACCAGTCCCTCACCGACGGGGGCTCCTTTTGTTTCCACAGTCGAGGGACCACCTGCTTAGCTGCGTTTAGCAGATGCACCAGCAGAGACCTCCTGTATTTTCCGATGGGGCGGTCAACTAAATGCAGGAGTATGACGACAGGATCGCCCCGCGTCTGGAATCCCGTGACCTTTTCGATAATAGGGATGACCCTACCCCAGTATGTCTGGACCCTGGTGCACTCCCAGAAAATATGAAGTAGAGTCCCCCCAACATCTTGCTAATCCTAACCGGGGTGTAGTACCATCTCATTAATAGCTTGTAGTTCATTTCCTGCACCCTTCCCTTGGTGGCAACTGAGGAAGTGTGCGCTAACAACGCCACCTTCTCTCTTTGTTTATCTGAGAGGGGTCTTTCCAGATCTGCTTCCCAGTCCCCCCAGAACTTTGGAGCGGTCTCTTGATTCCCGGAAAGCAGGGAGTATATCTTAGAGATAAGGTGGGAACGTTCCAGCTCGCCTGTGCAGATCTTTTCAAAGACTGTGAGGCTCCTGCACCTATCCTTCCTAAAGCCTATGCGGGATAAGTAAGATTGGAAATAAAGGAGGTTCCAGGAATCAAGGTCCCTATCCGGCCACTTGTCTTTCAATACACTCAGTGAGGACCAGCCATTTGCAGTTATCAGGTCCCCGCTTCTCAGGTGTGGCAAGTCTCCCCATCCCCTGAGTGAGGCTCTAGAACTCTTCGAGGGGAGTGTAGGATTGTTCAGGAGAGAGGTCAAGGGGGTTGGCCAGGGCGATATCCCCTCTCTAGCCCTATTCTTCCTAAAGGCGGTCAATGTCGCTGATATCGTGGGGTGTGTCCTAACATCAGACAAGGGGATTTCTTTATTCCATGGGACAACGTGAAGGGGGGTTGGAGTCATTGCTCTTTCCATGTTTACCCACCTCTTTGTAGTTCCACCTAACTGCCATTCGCATACCCGCTGCAAGTGGGAGGCTAACCAATATTGTTTGATATCCGGCAGTGCCATCCCTCCCCGCTGCTTCGGTCCACATAAAATCTGGAACCTTATCCTGGCTGCCTTCCTCTGCCAAACAAATATTTTAAATGCCTGATTCAGATCCCTAAAAAAAATGCTCGGGGAGGTGGATTGGCAGGGATTGGAAGAGGAACAGCAGGCGAGGCAACACCGACATCTTGATAATGTTGACTCTACCCATCCAAGAAAAGGTGGGCAGGTCCCATTTCTCTAGATCTGTCTTTATTCGTCGCGCAAGGGGTGCAAAGTTTAAGGCAAAGATGAGCGGGAGTTGACTCGGCAGTTCAGTACCCAGATAAGAAATTGAGGCACGAGCCCATCTGAAAGAGAAGGACTGCATCAAGGTCCCACTCAGCTCCGCCGGGAGTGTCACATTTAGGGCTTCTGATCTACTGAAATTTATTTTGAAGAAGGAGAGTCTTCCATATACTTCAAACTCTTTCAATAGCACCGGAAGGGATATTATCGGATTAGTGATGAAAAAAAGCAGGTCGGGGGGGCGTGGCTTGACATGGCCGTGTGAGGTCGCACCGAGACGGAGCTCCGCACCAAGCACCTGTTTAGCTGAGGCAGGAGAGCAGTGACCCACTTTCCACCCACATGCCCAAGAGGGGGAAGCAGCGGGGACCGAGTGGAAAGGGCAGATCGGGCACCATACCAGCCCTGTTTCGCTCCGGCGGCGCTGAGGTCCGGGGGACGGCCGCAGGGAAGATGGCGGCGGCGGCTGAGGAGGAGCGCCCACGTGGGCGCGAGTTCGCGGCGGAGCGGGGGACTGCCGTCTGCAGCATCCAGCCCCCGGTGGGGGACTCCCCTGTGCTGCAGGATGCCCAGGCAGAGGCGCAGCGCTCACACTGCGTCCCAGAACGGGAGCACCACGGGACCGGAGGTCGATTGCTGACAGTGTCAGCTAAAGTGCATAGCGAGGCGGACTGGCGGGACGGAACACCCGGCGGGCTTCAGGTTGGTCCCACGCCCCGGCCCTCCCCCCCCCCGCCCTCACCCCAGGGGTCAATCCTCCCAGCAAGATGTTGCCCTTCACGGTGGGGAGCGCTCGCCTGGGGGGAGGGGGAGAGGAGCCTCGATCCACACCAACATGGCTCCTGCCCAAAGAGACACTGGGCCAGGCGCTGCGGCTGCATCATTGGGGCAGCTCAGCCCCGATTCCCCACCGAGAGGCCTGCTAAGGAGCATTCCGACCCCGCAGGTACGGGGACGGGGCCCTACTTCCCCGCAAGCTGAGGAGCTGCAGTCCCTCGCCAGCTCCGTGTCGGGCACCCCATCCCCTCCTTTGAGCCCACAGCCGTCGTGGCAGGTGCCCACGGGATCTTCGAGGGATGACCGCGCCGGATCTCCGCAGCCCCTGGAGAATGACCCCACCGCAAGCACCCTGTGGAGTGAGGGACTGTCCCTGTCGCCGGGGAGACCCCCCACGGGAAATGGGAGGGTAGACGCCCTGCTGCCAATGGGGCCGGCCACCCGGGAGGAGAGAATATATGATGCTGCATCATTCAGCCCCCCGCGGCATGTGTCATACAAAATAGAGGCGCTCCCCCCACAAGGAACCCTACCTGCACTGCCGTTTGCTCAGCTCTCTCAATCAATTGCAGAGGCGGTAAAAGTCAATATCGAGGAGGCCCTGCGCGGACTCCCGACACGTGGGGACTTTGACGGATACGTGTCCAGGATGGAGGGCACCATCAAGAGAGAGTTGGCGGCACTCCGCAGCAAACGCCTCCTGTCGGATATCTTCCTGGCACATGATGACGCGGAGAATAGGAGCCGCAGAAATAATCTACGCCTCCGGGGTGTCCCCGAGTCGGTGGAGCCCCGAGACCTAATGGAGGCAGTTACTTCTATCTTCAATGAGATCTTGAATCTCCCCGATACCAATCGCATAGAGATGGACCGGGTACACAGGGCACTGGGCCCTCGACCGCAGGATCCGAATCGGCCTCGGGACATTATCTGCCGCATTCATTTCTTCAAGATTAAAGAAGAGATTCTTGGCCGCGCATGGGACAAGGGTCCGGTCGCCTACAAAGGTGCACAGGTGATCATTCTGCAAGACCTCTCGCGGAGAACGCTCCAGATGAGAAAGCTTTTGAGACCTTTTCTGGAGGCTGTCCAGAGGCGGGGCGCATCTTACAGATGGGGCCATCCCTTCCAGCTGATGGTGCGTAGGGGAGGAGACTTGTTCGTCCTCAAGGGACCTGGTCAACTGCCGGATTTGTTCCACTTTCTGGAGGTGGAGAGCGTAGACGTCCCGGACTGGACGGTTCCCGACCTGGCCGTGTACAACGGTTGGCTGCCACAGCGCCCGGGAGGCGGCCCCGGAGGAGACAGAAGAGGCGCGAGAGGCCGCAGAAGATGAGGTTGTGATTTGCCGGGCCCCTGGCGGTGCCCCCCCCCCCCCGTCATCGGCCCAACCTCATATTCCTTCCGGTGCCGCTTTCGGTGGCGGGGGGGCCGGTGGCGGCGGGGGCTGCGCCGGGGTGGGCGGTTGCCCGGGGAGGGGGGCCTGTGGCCCTGTGCTCGCGGCCCCGCCCCGCATCGTCCCAGGGGTGGCCCCACGTTCGGGCCCCCCCCCCTCCCCGATAGGTTGCGTTGACATGTTAAGAGTTTTGCTGTTATTCTCTTGTTGATCGTTGCTCTCGCTGCTTCCTGGTGGGCTGGATGGATCTGATTAGGTCCTAGTACGCGCCTCGCTGAGTAGCCACAATACTGGCGTGACTGTCCTACCCTCCATGGAAGCTCATTTCTGATAATCGAACGGGTTGTGCTGCTGCGCGTGGTGCCATTCCACTTTGGTCAGTCTGCGTTTTGCCTGTCCGGCCATAGCGTCTTAGTGGCGCGGCGCGCCCCGCTGAGCAGCTACAATACCGGTTGACGCCACACTGTTATGCTCAGAATTTACTGTTCTAACTGTTGATGTTTAATGTCTGCGCTGCCTCCTGACGGGCCGGCTCGATCGGATTGGGTCTTTATCCGGCCCCTCACGAGAACCTCTGCTTGACGAACGGGAGTGCTGGGCTGCTGAGCGCGGGGCCATTCCGCTTCGGTCTAAGTTTTATCTGACAGAGCGATAGCGCCTTAAGGCCACGATGTACCTCGCTGGGGAGCTACAGCACCGGATTGCCCCCATATTATCATGTTCAGAACTTGAATGTTTTATCTGTTGATGTTTGATGCCAGCGCTGCTCCGTGGCGGGCCGGACTGATCTGTTTGGATCCATGTCCCGCCCCTCATGGAGACCCTTTCCAGCAACGTGGTTGTGTTGTGCTGCTGTGCGTGGTGTCACTCCGTCGCGACCTGCCTGCGCTTTGTCTGGCAGGACGATGATGCCTTGGGGCCGCGTCACGCCTCGCTGAGTAGCTACAATACTGACTTGGCGCCGTACTGCCATATACAGAGTTAACTGTTCTACCTCTAGAAGATTGATGTCTATGCTGCTTCCTGGCAGGCCGGATCAATCTGTTTGGATTCTTGTCTTGCCTCTCATGGAAGCTCCTCCTTAATACACAGTTGTGTTGTGCTGCTGTGCGAGGGGCCGGACTGCGTTGGGCTATCCGCGCTCTGCCTGGCGTGGTGGTGGTGCCTTGGGGCGGTGGCGCGCCTCGCTGAGCAGCTACAATACTGGCTTCATACCACTCTGCCGTGTTCAGAATTTGTTGTTCTTTTATCTTTTATTGATTGAGGTCTCCCCTGCGCCCTGGCGGGTCGGACCGGTCTGCTTGGGTTCTTGTCTCGCCCCGGGGGGCCCCCCCTTCTTGAAATAAGATTGGGTTGTGCTGCGGTGGGTGGTGTCCAGCCGCCTCGGACTGTCAGCATCTTGTTTGACAGGGCGATGGCGACATGGGGTCACGACTTGCCTCGCCGAGAAGCCATAATACTGGTGCGACTCCCTACCCGATGTTTACTTAGGCTTGGTCTTCCACTTCCCCCCCCATTTGGTGCACCCCTCTGGAGAAGTCCTAGGCCTTCTCCTGTCGGGAATAGACCGTGCACTGGGCTTATCAGCCCGTGGTTTGGAGTTTCTCCCCCACTTAGTGCGTCTTTAAAAGGCACCGGTTTTCTGTTGGACTACTAGCTAGTCCCTGGCCCCACCACGGCAATTGTTTGTCTATCTCTTAAGTTCTCCTGTCCTCCCTCCATATCCCTGATACCCATCTCCTCTCCTTTTGTTTCCCTCCCTCTTCTATTCCTCCCTCTGGTCATAACTCTCCTCTCCCACTTGGCGTGTGGGACCGGACGTGCGGCGGGGGGTACCGCTGCCTGACGGCCCCTGGTCCTCCTTACCCTCCCTTATCTCTTTTCTGCAGGTATGGCCCCTGTAAAGGTAGTTACCCTGAATGTAAAGGGCCTTAACACCCCGGAGAAGAGAACCATCTTGGGGCAGGAGTTAAAGAGATGTAAAGCGCAAATCATTTTCCTACAGGAGACACATTTCAGGCGAGATTCCGTGCCCAGACTCTGTAGTAAGTTGTTCCCCCAGGCTTTCACCAGCTGTGCTGCGGATGCTAAGAAAAAAGGGGTGGCAATCCTGATCTCCAAGGACGTCCCCTTCTTGCTGAGGGAGGTCTGGAGAGACGAATCGGGACGGGTGGTGCTGGCTAAGGGATTGATTAATCAAAAAATGTACACTTTAGCCTCTGTATACGCTCCCAATCAGGGGCAGATACCATTCCTGAAGCGCACTCTAGATAAGATTGAGAAGTTCAGGGAGGGGGAGATCATTCTGGGGGGTGACTTTAACTTGGCTCTGGAACCACTACTGGACTCCTCGGCAGGGAAGTCAGCGCTCTCGCATCTGGCCTTGCGTTCTCTGAAGAAGGCATTGCATGGGCTGCAGCTGGTGGATGCCTGGCAGGTCAGGAACCCCGGGACGAAAGATTACTCCTTTTACTCACATGTACACGGGACATACTCTAGATTGGACTACATATGGGTGACACATAGCCTGTTGAGCCTGGCCACGGGAGACGGGATATACCCCACCTCCTTTTCAGATCACGCCCCGGTGTTTCTTGACCTCGAGCTCGTGGACAGGCCACCCCCCTCCTCCACTTGGAGATTGAACGAGTCTCTCCTTAAGGACGCGGTGGTGACTCAAGCTGTGAAGGAGGGCCTAGAGTCCTACTTCAGATCTAATAGTAATGGGGAGGTCTCGTTACTCACATTATGGGAGGTGCACAAGAGCGTGATCAGGGGCATCCTAATCAGCCACGGGGCGAGGCTCAAGAGAGAAAGACTGGCCCAAATAGTGAAGCTCACAGATAAGGTACGGGGCCTGGAACTATCCCACAAGCAATCTGAGGCGGCACGGGTACTTGGGGAGCTGACCCAGACTAGGGAGGCACTTAACGCCCTTTTACGGCAGAAAGCAAAGCATGTTATTAGGAGATGCAGACGCACCTACTATGAGTACGGTAATAAGAGCAGCGCTCTGCTAGCTAGGGCCCTCAGGCAACAACAATCCCAGAACTTCATCTCGGCAATTCTCGATAGTGAGCAGAAAACGCGGCATACCACAGAGGGGATAGCAGATGTATTTAGGGCATACTATTCGGGCCTGTATAACCTCAGTAGAGGGGCCCCGACACGGTCGCAACTGGATAGAATTGAGGACTACATTAAGGAATCAGGCATGCCTTCGGTGGCAGACGAAGTTGCGGCCTCCTTGGAGGACCCGATTGGGATGGAGGAGTTGCTAGAGGTGCTTAAACGGTCCCTGTCGGGGAAGGCCCCAGGGCCTGACGGTTATACGGTCCACTACTATAAAGCATTCATTTCTATCCTGGGCCCTCATATGGTTAGGGCCTGGAATACCATTACAGACCCGGATGTGGCGGGTGCCTTCTCAGGTGGAGACCTTGAGGCCCACATCTCAGTCTTGCACAAAGCGGGAAAGGACCCTCTGTCGTGCGGGAGCCACTGCCCTGTCTCCCTCCTCAACACCGACCTGAAGCTGTATGCAAAGATCTTGGCCAATAGATTGGCCCCGGTGGTGGCCCAGGTGGTCCATTTGGACCAAACGGGTTTTGTGTTGGGAAGGGAGGCCAGGGATAATGTGGTGCGGGCGCTTAGCGTCACATACTCCGCACAGTCCGCGGGGGTGCCAATGATGGTGTTGTCCACAGACGCGGAAAAGGCCTTTGATAGGGTGGGTTGGCCTTTTATGCAAGGAACCCTTAGACATATAGGCTTAGGGGAAAACCTTAGGAAACATATTGAGGCCCTGTACATGGTTCCCTGCGCAAGAGTCAAGGTGAATGGTCACCTCTCCGCCCCATTGCCGATCAGTAACGGAACCCGACAAGGCTGCCCACTGTCGCCTCTGTTGTTCGCCTTGACTCTGGAGCCTTTTCTATGTAAAATAAGGAAGAATGTGGACATAAGGGGTTTGAGTGTAGCTGGCAGTATTCATAAGGTTGCCGCTTACGCGGACGACCTCTTGTTCTTCATCACAAATCCCACGGTCTCTGTCCCTGTGTTAATGAAGGATTTTGAAGCCTTCGGGAGACTATCCTTTTTTAAAATTAACTTTGAGAAGTCAGAGGCGTTAAACATCTCCCTCCCTGTTGAGGTGGCCGGGACTGTTCAGCAGGCATTTTCTTTTAAGTGGGCCAAGGATTCAATAGCGTACCTTGGTACGCGGTTGCCGAATCGCCTGACGAACATCTTCGCCTTAAACTTCCTGCCCCTATTCCAGAGAATAAAGGCTGATTTGGAAAAATGGGACTCCCCTACCTTTTCGTGGATGGGTAGGGTGAATATAATTAAAATGTCGATCCTGCCAAAACTACTGTTCCTGTTCCAGGCGCTCCCGATCAAGTTACCTACCCGCTTCTTCAGGGACTTGGAGAAAGTTCTGCTGGGATTTGTGTGGCAGAAGAAGAGGGCAAGGCTCCGCCGCCAGGTGTTGTTCAAGCCCAAACACTTAGGTGGTATGGCTATGCCGGATGTTCGGTCGTATTGGGTGGCTTCCCATTTGCAGAGGGTATGTGAGTGGCACACGTGCAGGGAGACGAAGAGATGGGTACAGCTAGAGCACTCCCTGGCCCCTGCCCCCCTGGATGCCGTTGTCTGGAACAGAGAGAATCGGGTGCCAGCCCTGAGATCCCACCCCACCGTAGCGCCCACCCTGGATGTCCTACGGAGTTCCAGGGAGCGCTCTGATATCTCCCCATGGCCCTCCCCCATGGTGGCTTTATTGGATAATCCGCAACTCATGCCTGATTGTACCAGGAGAGACCTTAGGGAATGGGGGAGGGTGGCCCAGCTAAGGGGAAGTGACTTGTTATCGGAAGGGGGGTGGGCCGCGCTGGGTGAGCTGAGGGCGAAATTTGAGAAAGGGAACCTGGATCCCTGGACATTATTGCGGTTTCAGTCGGTTCTGTCCAGATTGGGCTACCGCAGGGAGAATTTCAGGAGGCCTACCGATTTAGAGATGCTGTGTTTGACAGGGCAGCCCCGGCCCCATCTGATTTCCTTGTTGTACGCGCTGCTCATCCGGGAAGTAGAGTCCCCGCCTGCTTATTGGGGGGAGTGGGAGCAGGACTTGGGTCGGCCCTTGGGTGAGAAGGAGAGAACCAAGATAGCCACCTTGATACATAAATCCTCGGTAGCCACGAGAATCCAGGAAGTAAATTATAAATTGTTGACTCGATGGTACTACACTCCTGACAAGCTAGGCAAGATGTATGACTCGGCGGACACGAGCTGCTGGAGATGCGGAGGGGAGCGTGGGACACTATTCCATTTGTTCTGGCGGTGCCCCAGAATCCAGGAGTATTGGGGGGCGGTCCTGGGCATTGTGGCACAGCTGACAGGGGCACAATTGCTGGGAGACCCGGCGCAGGTCCTGCTTCACTCCACGAAGTCCCAGATAGGAAAATATAAGAAAACATTGCTGATTCACCTGTTGAATGCTGCCAAACAGGCTACACCCAGATTCTGGAAGCAGAAGAAAGCTCCCTCCGTTAGGGACTGGGTGAGGGAGGTTGTCCTCGTTAAGGAAATGGAGGATTTAACTTTAGCTCTCCATGACAGGGATGAGCAATACAAAGTCACCTGGCTTCCCTGGCTGATTTTTGAAGAATCAGCAGAGTTCCGTAATTTGTTTGCGTGACCGACTGGGGGCTGTGTCGTCTGCGGTGCCACCCGCGGTCATGCTCCATTCGAGCGAGATATACCTTGCCCTCTCCTGCGCTGGGCCTGAATTGGACAACTACTGGGCGGCGCTCGGCCTGGTGCCCTGTCCCACACGCCATACCTATACCTATACCTACACCTACCCCTCCCTCAAGCCTTTTGTATCGTCCCCCTCCCCTCTTTTTCCCCCACCCCCCCTCGGTCCCCCCTTGTACGTCTAGTCCCTGTACCTTGGGGAGGGCTTGAGATCCTACTCGATAAGAGGGAATTGAAACCATTCTTAGCAGAAAGCCCTATGGCTAAATGTATCTACTGAGGCGGAGAAGGGACGGGGTGGAGTGGACGGATGGTCGCTAGGCGGCTTTGTGTCCTCCCGCCTCGTGATCCCCTATAGCAGGTATCCGCATCATATGGCATTATGTACTGTTGCCTGATATCATTACCCAACTGCGATATGACACCTCTGTTATGATAGTGATCTACTTGAGCTCCCCTATTCCTTCTATGTTTCCTGCATTGTTGACCCTATTGAATGTATGTATGTTATAAACCTGTAAAATTCAAAATAAAGAATTAAAAAAAAAAAAAAAAGCAGGTCATCTGCGTAGGCTGCTATTTTGTGTGAGCCCTCCGAGGCGCCCACCCCCTGGATGTCCCTGTTGCTCCGCACCTTACATAAAAAAAGGTTCCAGTGAGAGGGCAAAGAGGAGGGGCGACAGTGGGCAACCCTGCCGGGTGCCATTGCGAATGAGCACCGGCTCGGACAGGAGGCCGTTCACCCTAATCCTAGCAGAGGGGGTAGTGTATAGGGCTTCACTGTAGCTCCTCATCATATCTCCCAGCCCAGCGTGGCGAATTGTTTCTGACATAAACCTCCAATGAACCCTGTCGAAGGCCTTCTCTGCGTCTGTAGACAGGAGCATCGCGGGGAGCCCCTTTAGACCGTACCTTGTAGATCACGTTGTTGGCTCTCACCACGTTGTCCCTAGCCTCCCTTCCCAACACGAATCCCGTCTGGTCCAGGTGCACAACCTGTGCTACTACTGGAGCTAATCTGTTAGCGCATACAGCTTCAGGTCCGTGTTAAGAAGGGAGATGGGGCGGTAGCTTTGACACACCAACAGGTCCTTACCGGGCTTATGCAGGACTGTAATGTGGGCCTCGAGCTCCCTGTCCGAGAAGGTACCTCGTATTTCCGGGTCTGTAATTGAGTTCCAGGCTTTGAGCAGATGGGGGCCTAGGACTGGAAGAATATGTGTAGCCGTCAGGGCCAGGGGCCTTTCCAGGTGGGGTCTGCTTTAAGGCTTTCTCTAACTCCTCCATGGCAATAGGGGCCTCCAGGGACTCCGTGACTTCTCTCTGGCCTGTGGGCATCCCAGAGCTCCGTATGTACTCCCGCACCCTGTCTTGTGGGGTACCACTCGTCATGCCTGGCGACAGGTTGTATAGGCTATTTAGCTTCACTCAAAAGTATCGCGTTTAAGGCTTCCCTTGCTTGCGTCAGCTCACCGAGGACCCGGGACGCCTCGGACTGCTTGTGGGTCTGCTCCAAGGCCCTGACTCTCTCCAAGAGCTTAGCTAATTGGCCCTCCCTTTCCTTTTTCAGTCTGGAGGCTTGGTTAATCAGCACGCCCCTAATCACGCTCTTGTGCGCCTCCCACAGTGTCAGGGGTGACACTTCCCCGGTGCCATTCTCCCTAAAGTAGTTCTTGATGTTCTCATTGACCTCCTGTGTGACAAAAGTGTCCTGAAGAAGGGACTCATTAAGGGACTCATTAAGTCTCCACGTCATTGGGGCGAGGGGTCTATCGCTAATGTTCAGGTCCAGGTAAACCGGAGCGTGATGGGTATATGCCACCCCCCACCATTCTGTCCAGTAGGCTATGTGAAACCAAAATGTAATTGATCCTGGAGTACGTCCCGTGGACCCTGGAGAAGGAGTAATCCCTCTCCTTGGGGTTGGCAACCCGCCAGGCGTCCACCAGCTGCATACAGTGCAATTTTTTCCGGAGTACTCTGATGCTTGACTGGGACAGCGCTGATTTGCCTGTGGATGTGTCTAAAATGGGTTCCATAGCCAGGTTAAAATCGCCCCCCAGGATCACCTCCCCCTCTGCGAACTCTTCTAGTTTGTCGAGCGCCTGGGTCAGGAACCTGAGCTGGCCTTGGTTAGGGGCGTAAAATGATGCAAGTGTATATTTCCTACGACCCATCAGCCCTTTAATCATTATCACTCTACCCCAGTCATCACTCCATTCCTCCTGTGTAGTAAACTGGAGGTCCCTGGACATCAAAATAGCGACTCCCCTTTTTTTTCTTACCCTCCTCTGTGCAGCTGGTGTATATCTGGACAAAGTCCCTGCCAGTGAGTCGCGGGACGGCGGTCTTTTTAAAATGGGTCTCCTGTATAAATGCTCCTTAACTCCTGCCGAAGGATCGTTCTTTTCTCCGGGGAGTTAAGCCCCTTCACATTGAGCGACACCACCTTTACAAAGCTCATCTCTGAGCCAAGTCCCAAGGAGTCCTGAGGAAAAGGGAGACATAGGGAAGGGGGGGGATGGGGAGGGTAAGACAAGGGGCTTTTAAGACAAGGGTAGGGGAAGGGGGGGCTGGAGAGTAGTGGAGAGCTAACACCAGTAAAGTACCGGTGCTACGCCAACTGACGCGCACCGGCTACGGTGCCAATTACTTTCACGGGGTGGGAACCAGGCCTGAGTCCCCCGATGAAAATGTAAATCTCGCTCTCCCGTCTAAGAGGATCCTAGGGTCCTTTCAGAGGGGCGCACGCAAGATTCCGTGGGGGGTGGAAGGTCTAACTCTCGGTCGGTGCGCGGGGTCCGCACCTTGAATATCGCTAATTAATGAGGCACAGAACAACTTTAAGAGCGAAGAAATAAAAACAATTCAAACTTAACTTTAACCATAACTAAGGCATCGAACCGGCTGAGCAAGATGTAAACATTTCAAACCTTATGGTTGACTACAAAGCTCACCGTCCACCCGAGCTTCCACCCGAGATTCCCAGCAGCTGGCTCGTGGGTCGACTGCAGACTGATCATCCCAGCTCCCCGCGCAAGGGGGGCAAGCAATGATGATGGGGGGGAGCGGGGAGGACACCGGGGAGGCAGCAAAAGAGAAAAAAAATTATATTCAGAGCGCTGGAACCGGGGGCGGTGTTTGTACCCAGCGGGGCAGGATCACTCCAGGCCTACATACGCCGTCCCCTCCCTCCTCTACGACCATCCCGGGGACCACCCCCTGGGCGGCGGGGCAGCCGTCCGGCGAACACGGTCAGGCGCAGTCCAGTCCGGAATGTCGATCGACTCAGAATCCAGGAAACGAAAAAGATCCGGCAACTGTCCTGGGGCTTTAAGTATGAAGAGGCTTCCGTTCTTCTGGACGATGAGCTGAAAAGGGTGGCCCCATCTGTAAACCGCTCCTTGTCGGCTAATTACTTCCAGCAATGGTTTCAGGATCCTGCGCATGTGCAATGTCCTGCGGGATAGGTCCTGTAGGATGATCACTTGGGCTTTTTCCCTTTTTCCCAGGCCCTTCTCAAAATCTCCTCCTTTATTTTGAAGAAATGGACCCTGCAAATGATGTCTTTGGGTCTGTCGCCTTCCTGAGGGGGGGGGGGGGGGGGGGGGCCCAGGGCCCTATGCACCCGGTCTAGCTCAATTACATTCTCGCTTGGCTGCTCGAGTAGGGTGTTGAAGATGGAAATAACGGCCTGCAGAAGACCCTGAGCTCCTATCGACTCTGGGACCCCCCGTAGCCGGAGGTTATTCCTTCTGCTCCTGTTTTCTGTGTCGTCATGTGCCAGGAACAGTTCCGAAAAAAGCCTTTTGTTGGTTTCTTGTTGCTGCTCCATCGCCGTCATTCGTTCTGATAGGGCGCTATGCGAGGTTTCCATGCCATCCAATCTCTGGGTGACCTCCGTCACTTTTTCCTTGGAGGCTCGCCAACTCTCTTTTTATAGTCCCTTCCATTCTAGAGACATACCCATCAAAGTCTCCTCGTGTAGGGAGGCCTCGAAGGGCCTCACTGATATTGATACGAACCGCCTCTGCTACAGACTCTGATATAATATCTAGAGGGATGGATGGGGCCCGACTATGCCCGGGTGTGGGGGCCCATTCCTCGCATCTCTTCCGTTGCATGTTGTAAGGGGACGTACGCTGATCCAACTCCCAAGACGGGCTGGGCCATGCCCGATCAGCTCGGGAAGGGAGGTCACCAGCGCGCCTCTCAAGGGAAGCGACACATTGTGAGAATCCCCCGTCGGACCAGGAGCCGCGCCGCTCTGGCCTTGGCTTTCCAGGTGTTGGGGCCGTCACTGGGCTTATGTGTGGTGACTCAAGGTGAATGCCCCATCTCGAGTTTGGGCTCCCAGGGGGCGTTGGGGTGCCTGTCATGAAGCTGCTCCCGGGGGACGCCTGTGTGCCTGCCATTGCTGGGGGCCTGGTCTGGGCCGGACCGGAGCCATTCATGAGGGGAGGCCACTCCCTATGATCCGGGGAGTCAGGGCTGACAGCTGGTGTCCCTAAGTCCTGCGACCCATGTGTGTGGAGAATCGGCGGCATTGACCCTCGCCCGCTTTGGGGACGCATGTCTCCTATTGCCTGTGGTGTTGTGGGTGATTGGGGACAAGTGCTCAGGCTTGGGCCCTTCTCTACATTCGGCGCAGCGGGTATTCCTCAGGTCATTCCCGTCGGCCGGTCCGGCGCCTGGACCACGTGCGGGCGCCCCCGCTCTTCTGCCGACACTGTCATCTCGCTGCCTGGGTGGGCAGCCAGTCTCGCCTCCTCCTCCTCTGCGAGACTGCCGCCCTTCACCGCCGCCAGCCCGGGCACTGAAGAACTCACCGCGCGCCGCTCCCCGCCAGACCGTCCCGCGGCCCCGCCCACCGCCATCTTGGATGATGTCGCCGGCTCTTCTGCCTCCTCTCCCCTCACGAAGTAGGAGGTGATGGCCCGGTCTTTGTTCCTCCGGACTGCTGGGTGCTGCTTCCCCCTCCTGGGCATCCGTCTGCCTGTCGCTGGTTGCTGGCTGTGCCTCAGATCATGGAGAGTAAGGTGCCGCCATGCCAAGCCACGCCCCCCCAAAAACATTTATTTTATTATAGAAAACCATACTGCACGTGAAAGCCCCATTTCTCCCGATTACAATGATACCACATATGTATCGGTAGCCCCCCGTTCCTGTCCAGGTGATCCCCTAAACTTAGAAGAGCACTTTATAACATTTACAAATAAAATACAACTACTATCCACATAATAAAGGGTTAAATAAAAAAAATTGGTGTGGTGTCCCCCTTCATGGGGGGGGGCATCATTTCTTGGGGGAATAAGGGTTTTTTTGGGAGGCAGGTAATGGGGGGGTCTCGGGGTTAATGGCAAGTCACCCACTAGCCGCAGGTGACTTTCCAGACCCCTGAGCCTTGTGAACTGGTATAGGGGTCACATGGACCCCTTACCAGTTCACAAAGGGTTAAAAGTAAAAAAAAAAAACACACACACTTTTTTCAAAATAACTTTATTAAAAAATATATATATTTTTTTTATTATTTTTTTTTTAATACTTACCTCCCATCCATCCCTGTGTCCCACGCTGATCACTTAGGCTTCTGCTCTCCTGCTGCTGCTGGAAGCCTTTTATACCTACTGGGTTACAGGTAACATAGGGTTAATTTTAAAAAAATGACATAGGGTCCCCCCTCCCAGGGAGGGGGACCCCATTTTTTTTTGGATTTTTAAGTGTTAAAACCCTTAAAAATAAAAAATAAATGGCGTGAGGTCCCCCCTACCCAGCGTAACCAGCTATGGGGGCTTGTAGAACAGGGCGCAGGGGCCAGCTTTAGTGGCCCCTGGCCCTGTCGGCTACAAGCCGTCATAGCCTAGGGTCACGGCTCTTCTGCCCTCCCCTGGGCTTTGGGGAGGCAGGTAATTTGGGTGGCCAGGGGTTAATGGCAAGTCACCCGCTAGCTGCAAGTGACTTGCCAAACCCCCGAGCCTTGTGAACTGGTATAGGGGTCTCATGGACCCCTTACCAGTTCACAAAGGGTTAACAGTATAAAAAATAAAGACACACACATGTTGTTTAAAAAGTTTATTTAAAAAAAAAACAAAAAAAAAAAACATTTTACCTTTACTCACCTCCGATCTTCAGATGCAGTGTCCCGCGGCGATCCGATGCAGGTGACAGCTGGGCAGAGAAGGGGGGAGGCAGGCAATCGGAGGATCGCCTACCTCCCTCCTTCTCTGCCCAGCCGTCACCGGCATCTGACAGTAGAACTGCCGGGTGCCCCGATGACACCTGGCTGTGACGTGATTAGCCCCGCCCCTGAAGAAGGCAAGAGGCGGCGGGAGCGGAGGTGAGTAACTGTATTTTTTTTTTTTTTTATTTTGCAGGCAATCCTGGCGGCTGCTGAAACGGGGGGGGGGCACCCTATTCCAGGCCCTCCCCTGCAGCCGGAGGAGCCCCAATCGCCGATCGGAGCCCCGCTGGCTGAAGAGGAGACCCGGCCGGATCAAACAAGGGGTCAGGTAAGTAAATTTTTTTTTAACTTTTTTTACTGTTATTGGGAAACGTCAGGCACGTAAAATTTACGTGGCTGGCACTTAAGTGACGGAGAGGCAACCACGTAAATTTTACGTGGCTAGCATTTAAAGGGTTAATGACACATTTGTCTGTGGTTCAAAAGAAGGACTGCTAAAACTAAGTTCAGGTCCCAAACCGGCAGAAGTGGCTTACGAGAAGGCCACACATGGGTGACTCCCTGTACAAAAGCTTTGATAAATTTATTCTCAGCAATGGATTTCTGAAAAAAGAAAGCAGATATTTGTCTATCCTGGGTTTTGGTCCTTCCATCAAAACCTTTCTGCAAAAATTTCAATGTTCTGGGAGCAGAAAAAGTTCTATAAGCGAACCCCCCCTGGATTTGCACCAAGTGATAAATGCTCACCAGACTCTATAGTAGATGAATGACAAAGACTTCTTCCTGGCCTCTTCCATAAGCAGCATAGCTCCGGAGGCATTGTGGGTCCATCCAGATCAGAGGAGTATAAGGGCCCAGGAACAGACGGGGTTTCCAATACCCCCGCTTCCAAGACATATGGCTTGATGCAGAGCCTCCCCGTTCAGTTCTCCCGTGCGTTTTCCCGTTGGTTTTGGGCTTTGATCGGGTCAGGAAAGGGTGCTACATTGATTTTAGTGTGCGTTTATGCGCTCAGGTGTGCGCTCAGCTGCCTTTCCGATTGTCGGCTCGCATGAGGCTGTTTCCCGGCAAAACGGACGCCTCGTTCATTGTTCCGTTTTTTTCAGTGATGCAGAGCCTTGTTTTCCGATTGAAATCAGCCTAATGAAACGGGGCCGCCGAGCCTTCACTTACGGCAAGTCAGAGCAGCCGTATTTGCACTCGGGCAATAATATGCAGTCCTCTGTTGGAGCACATCAGCGGCGCCAGCTCCGCGGTCTTGTCCTGCTGCGTATGGCAGAAACCAGGCTGCACCTATTTGAGCTCACCCGCCTTACTGGGTATGTGTATAAAACTTGTATTGTTTGCCCACCCTGTCTGACTTTGTTTTTTCCCTTAACACACTATTTGGTAATTTTTTTCTTAGTATCTTTTTAGCCTAATTTTTTAACTTTAAATTAAATGGGTTAAAGTGGACCAACACCCACGGGTGATCGGCCCGGGAATCTATAAGATTCCCGGGCCGATCACCCCCCACCCCGCGGGACATCCGAGATCGGGATGTCCCGCGGGGTGAAACCCCCCCCAAACACCCCAACTCACCTACCTTATCTTCTCCCTCGCGCCCCTGTAGGCGTGCGCGCCTCCGCGCCGGCCGTCTGCGAATGGCCGGCGCGGGGGTGCGCGCGTTCAAAGTGACGCGAGGGAGGCGGCGGCGGCCGCCGCCGCTTAGACGTTCAAGATCTTCCCTTGTACGTCGGCGCTGGGAGCGGGGAGAGGTGAGTTTTTCGGGGGGTTTCACACAGCGGGGCACCCCGATCGGGGGTGCCCCACCGAAGTGGACCAAGACCCAGGATAGTCAAAATCCTGGGTGTTGGTCCACTTTAAGTGATAGAACCCTATTGCGTCATGTTCTTGCCCTCTTATGTAAGTAGTATTCCCCAGACTTTTTTAATGAGTGTACAGGTTGGATGTGCATGTAGGCTCATTACAAATGTCCTTTCCTCCAACCCTACCCCGCTCACCTATTTGTCCCTCTTTTCTATTGTTGCAATGCACACCATTTTTTATTTTTATTGTTTTTTTTTTTTTTTTTTGGGCAGGAGACTGGCTATCCTTTGCTCCCCTGGCTGTGGACCCCAATCCTGCACCCATCTTCACAGGCAGAGGAGCCCTACAATACTGCCCCCAGGAGGACTCGCTCTGTGGTGGAGCGAGCCTTTGGTCTCTTGAAGATGAGGTTCCGTTGTCTTGATCAGACTGGTGGGGCACTACAATATACGCCTGCAAAGGTCATTAAACTAATCATGGCTTGTCCCGCTTTAAGAGAGGGAGTCTGCCATTTCTGAGTAAAGTCTCATTAAAAAGGGTTTCACAGTGGGGCATCCCGATCTGGGATTTCCAGGGGGAAGACCAGTGGCCGCTCTGGGTTTTGTTCTGCTTTATGTGAGGGAACCGGTGTTACTTTAAGAATAATGTAAAGGAGGTGGGTTATTCCATCCTAACCTGATTTGGTCATGATGTTTTAAAGCAGGCCAAAACCCATGTAACCCAGCCCTTTGGAGTATGAAGAAATCCAGGGCTGGGTTACAGGCATCATGTCTCTGGGGCATTCCAATTTGGGATGTCCTGCACGTCACTGCGGGGGAACGTCAGAGCTATACCAGGAGCTATGCCATCTTTACACAGGAGCAGGACGACATCATCATGGATGTGAGTATGCGAGCGTGCGTTTATGTGCGCGCACACATTCCTTATAATAAAAAAAAAAACAAAGCGCAAGAATAGTCTGAAACAACTAAGTTTGTCACGTTAAATACAAGCCCACCTTAGTTTAACCCATGTACGCAGCTACAAACTAGGCTACATGCAGATACAAGAACTAGGGCAATGTGAGGCAGCAAGAGGTTAATAAAGTGACTTTAGTTAGGCCAGGAAACTTGTTAATGTATTTTGTGGATTAATGGTGGGTCCTTGTATCTTTTTTTTACAGATGATGCTGCGGAATCGTTTTTTTAGAGTTTGGGCTTTTCATTAAAGCACGCTGAAGGTCCGGTTTAAAAAGGGCCCCAAAAAAACAACGCCCAACCAAACCATAAAAACAATGCTAAACTAAGGTTGTTTTTCATTCACAGATCAAAGAAAAACACAGCCCCAATACCCCGAGGCCTTATTTTTAACATGTTTAATTCAAATTTAAATTGTTTTTTTACTTTTGTTTTATCCAAAAAATAATCTCAAAACCACAAAAGCAAAAAAAAAAGTTTGATTAAAAAAAACAAACAGATTTTGTGAGTTGTCTTTCCTGCAAATGTACAATCACACAACATCATCACACATTTACATGACACAAAAGGTTTAGATATGGGAAAAAAAATCAGAAAAACTCAAAACCAATTACGGTAAACATTAAAGGCAAGGAATAAGGAACACCAAAGAGATTAAGGTATGCATTAATGGCAAGAAAGAAGGAGCGCCCAAAAATAAATTTGACAATATATATATGTGTCAAATTGGCAGTTGGTGCCATATGCATATTCCAATGGAGGTTTAGGGATGTGCGCTTGCGTGTAGCCAGATTGGCAACTGAAGAGCCATGGAGATGTAAGTATACTTGGAAAAAACACCAAAATGGAAGGTCAAATACGACGGAAACCAAGCAGGTACGTTCAAAAAGGCAGGAAAAATCAGGGAAAAACGGGCCGCCCGTGTGAACGTGAACGGGAGCCCCGATCAAATTGAAGGCACCCGAGAGAGCAAAAAAAGCTTTCCGAGTTAAGTGAAATTGACGGATCAGTTAGGGAGCCATTCCGACGGAGGCTCTGCATCACATTTGAGCCACGATTCAAACGGGAGCCCCGGACAATCGGAAGGTTTTAAGCTCAGGCCGGGGGAGGCTCTGCATCAGGCCCATAATCCTTAAAAACGAAAAAGTAAATATGAGAGTTTAGATACACCCTTGCAGTCCAGTTCCAACTGCAAGAAAGAAACTGGATTAGGAGGTAATCAGCTGATAGTATATAGGCTGGAAGGAGGAGCCAGGCCTTTGTTCTTGCAGTCCACGCCCTTCGTCCGAGATGTTAACCCAATCGTGACTGAATTACTCTGATGGTCTGAAGTAAAATAAAAGAGAAATATAAGATGTACTTAAAGGGACTCCGTAAGCAAATTGCATAAACTGTGATTCACCAGCTCAACTCATCATGGCTTCGCTTTCCCTTCCTATCAGAACAAAGATGCTTCTGAAAATAGAAACAACGAAAAGAGCAGTGGTACACCCCCTGAATTGCTTTACCATAGACAAATACTAGGGCTAGGCTGGTGGTCTGTAGCTTTGCATCATCAGACTGTGGACACTGGGAGAGAGGAAGAACAGCCAGGGTGCTGAAAATGCCTGTCTTACAGACCCCGCCCATTATGCTGATTATTATGCGGCATTACAGAGCCAAGGCCCATGCTCAAATAATCCAAAAAAATACAATTCTGTGATTACTCACCTGTAGAATTGATATTATGAGTATACAGTACGTCCTGCTCCAATTAAACATTACACTTGGGTATTACTCCGCCAGAGGGCGCTGGACTGCAGAGACTGCGAAATTGGCTCCTCCCGGCCCCTCAAATATCCGGGACCTCCCACAAATCCCCAGCATTGAAAAGCAGTTAACAAGAAGCCGGCAGAAGATAACAGAACCAACCAGTAACTATAAAAATGATAACAATCACCATACAGGGGATCCAAGGATAATGCAAACCAAGGGTGGGGTGGAGCAGGACGTAGTGTATACTCATAATATCAATTTTACAGGTGAGTAATCACAGAATTGTATTATTCTTAGTATACATTACGTCCTGCTCCAGATAAGAATGATTACACTTGGGACATCCAATAGCAGTGTCCATAAAGTAGGGTGGGATCCCCAAAGGTAACAACAGACAGGTCAGACCACTGCCGCCTGCAGAACCTTGCGGCCAAAAGCAGCATCAGCTGAGGCCCTAACATCAACCTTGTAAAACTTTGAAAAGGTATGAACAGAAGACCAAGTAGCGGCCTTGCAAACTTGTTCAACAGAAGCCTGGTGCTGAAAGGCCCAAGAGGCACCAATAGCAAGCACACGAGTGGAATGAGCAGTAAGGCAGAAGGCAGGATTCTTCCCCTTAGCAGAACAGGCCTGAATCACAGCAGACGGATCCATTTGCTGATAGTAGCTTTAGCAGGAGCCAAACCCTTCCTAAGAGCAGAAGGGGCCACAAAGAGCATCAGTCTTTCTGAAAGGTGCAGTAGCCACCAGATAGTACTTTAGGCACCTAACCACATCCAATGAATGCAAAACCCTCTCCTTAGCGTTACTAGGATTAGGGCACAAGGAAGGAAGAACAATGTCCTGATTCAGATGAAAGGCAGACACGACCTTAGGCAGAAAATCTGGCTTGAAGCGAAACACCACCTTGTCCTGGTGTCTCTCAAAGTAGGGGGGCTGGATGGAAAGCGCCGCCAACTCACACGCCTAACAGAAGTGATAGCCACCAAAAAGACAACCTTGAGAGTAAGAATGGCCAGGGCAGCATCCTGCACAGGTTCAAAGGGAGCACCCTGCAAGGCAGACAAGACCAAATTCAAATCCCAAACAGGCAACATAGGCTTACGTGGGGGACGCACATGAGTAACCCCCTGGAAAAAAGTTCTGATCAGAGAATGCTGGGCAAAGGACCTCTGGAAGAAAACCGCCAGGGCAGAGACATGACCCTTCAGAGTAATGAGTTGGAGCCCCAGCTCCAATCCATGCTGCAGGAACTCCAGGATCCTGGGAATAGAGAACACATGACAGGGAAGAGACCTAGCCTCACACCAGTCAATGTAGGCACGCCAAACCCTATAGTAAATGGAGGAAGAAGACTTCTTTCTAGCCTTTAACAGAGGCAGACAGCCCCTTTTCCATCAAGATGGAGGTTTCAGCAGCCAGGCCGTCAAAGCCAGAGTTTGTAAATTGGGATGGCGTAAATGACCCTGAGTGAGCAGTGTACTGATCTACTGCCAGCTGCACCACGTCTGCGAACCACATTCTTCTTGGCCACCTGGGAGCCACCAGGATAGCTGGCACCCCCTCCTGAGCTATCTTGTGCAGAACTCTGCCCAACAGGGGGAATGGGGAAAGACATACAGGAGCTGAAAGTCCCGCAATGACATTGCTAGAGCATCTGTTGCCAAGACCAGAGGGTCCTGGGACAGGGAGACAAAGGCCGGGAGCTTGTGCTTGTGACGGGAAGCAAACAGATCCACATCTGGTTGGCCCCAACAGTGACAGAGAGTGAAACACCCTCTTGCAGAGAGACCATTCTCCTAGGCGAGAGTTCCCCCTGCTCAGGGAGTCTGCCTGCAGATTCTCCACCCCCGGAATGTACACAGCAGATAAGCAGGGAACATTGTCCTCCGCCCAGGACAGGATCAGAGACACTTCCTTCAGGTCCCCCCCCCCCCCAATGATTGATGTAGGCCACCACTGTCTGGTTGTCCGAGCGTACCTGAACAGGCCGGCCCCGAAGGTGATGGGTCAGGTGAGCCAGCACCAACCTGATCGCCCTTAGTTCCAGAATGTTGATGGGTGTGTGGGCCTCCTGAGGGCCCCACCGCCCTTGGAACTTCAGGGACTTCCAGAAGCCCCCCCCAACCTGTCAGACTGGCATCCGTGGTGACTGTCTCCCAGCAGGGGGCCAGAAAGAATTTGCCCACCAACAGGTTCCTGGGGGGAGAGGTCAAGGACCTGATCCAGGGACACGGGATCCTTGTTCCATACTGACAAGAGGTGGAGTTGCAGAGGCCTCATGTGAAACTGTGCTTAAAGGAACCACCTCGAAGCACCATCAGGCCCACCAGCTGCATTCCCTGCCTGATGAAGGGATGAGGGCAAGAGAGCAGGGACTGAAACTGCACCAGTAGACTTTCCACCTTCTGCTGAGGAAGGAAAATCCTTGCCTGAACTGTATCCAGATTCATTCCCAGGAAGGATGTCACCAAGGAGGGAGACAGGGAAAACTTGGGATGGTTGATCACCCAGCCAAATGACTCCAGTGTGGACACTACTCACCGAGTATCCAGCTCTGCCTGTTGGAGGGACTGAGAAGTGATGAGAATGTCGTCCAAATAGGGCAGAACGCAAATGCCTTGAGACCTGAGCAGAGCCACCACTCCTGCCAGCACCTTGGTGAACACTATGGGAGCTGAAGTGAGACCGAAGGGCAATGCCACAAATTGGTAGCGCTGATCCTCCAGAGAGAGCCTGAGGAAGGTAAGCATCCTTGATGTCTACAGAGGTCATGAAATCCCCTGGACACAGGGAACAGATAGCAGAGCGACAGCGCCTGCACCTGACAAATTTGTTGAGGATCTTCAAGTCCAGGATGGGCCTGACTGACCCATCTCTTTTGGGCAGGGTGAAAAGGTCGCAATAGAACCCCTTGCCCCTTTCTCGTAAGGGGACCTGAAAGATGACCCCCAGCTCCAGAAGGCTTTGCACCGCCAGAATTAGAGCCTGAGCTGACATGGGGTCCTGAGACATCCGGGATCTGATGAATCTTGGGGGTGGCCAGGCAGCAAACTCTATCTTGTAACCGGAGGACTCCACCTCCTGAATTCACCAGTCTGATACATGAAGCCTCCAGACACGAGCAAAGTGCTGAAGCCGTCACCCCACCCGGATGGGTGAGGGCGCCCCTTCATGCCTGAGGGGGCTTGGGAGAAGACTTAGGCTTGGAACCCCAGGATGAGCCAGGGCGTCCACGTCCTCTGCCCCTTCCCCAGAAATCTCCTCGGGCCCCGGTAAGCGAGACCCCCCTCCCCTGTCTGGCTCCACGGTAGGGAGAAGAAAAGAAGCCCTGGCCCCGAAAGGGCCGAGACTGCCGCCTGCGCTGGGGTAACCTGCCTCCCTTAGCAAACAGGTCCAGGCGGTCCCCAAACAGGCGTAGTCCTTTGAAGGGAAGACCAGTGAGAGCTTTCTTGGCAGCTGCCCACTGTCGCAGCCAAACCGAGCGGCGTATAGCCACCACCAGGGCAGAGGCTCTGCCACACATCCTAATGTATCATCCAAGGCAGAGAGGACATAAGTCACAAAAACCTCACAGCGAGAGAAAGCATTAAACTTCTTTGGAAATAGCCGTTGCTGGAAACAATGAAGGTAAGACAACTTCCTCATTAAGGTGAAAGGGAGAAATGACCTTAGTCAAAAAAAAATCAGGTTTAAAGCGAAAAACCACCTTATCCCTATGCCGCTCGAAATAGGGAGGATTCATACAAAGCGTGGCCAGCTCAGATACACGACGCACCAAGGTGATCGCTACCAAAAAAACCTTGAGATTCAAAATAGACAATGCAGCATCGCACAATGGCTCGGAGGGAGGACCCTGAAGAGTAGAAAGTGCTAAATTCAAATCCCACACAGGTAATACTGACTTATGCGGTGGCCGGACATGGGTGACTCCCTGGAAAAAAGTCTTGATCAACCTATGGTTGGCAATGGATCTCTGGAAAAAGATGGCTAAAGCCGAGACCTGACCCTTGAGGGTGCTCAGCTGGAGACCCAAGTCTAAGCCGTGTTGTAAAAACTCCAGAATCCTAAAAATAGAAAATATGCGGCAGGGAGACTCTTGGTCTCGCACCAAGCAATATAAGCGTGCCAAACTCTGTAGTATATCATGGAATAACATTTCTTCCATGCCTGAATCATGGTCTGCATAACCGTGGCTGACAATCCCTTTTCCGTCAGGATTGAGGTTTCAACAGCCAGGCCGTCAAAGCCAGCGTCCGCAAATTGGGGTGCCGCAGCGACCCCTGTGTGAGAAGTCCTGGGTCGTCGGGCGTGATGTAGTGATCTAATGACATCTGAACTATGTCCGCAAACCAACTCCTTCTCGGCCAGCGAGGAGCCACCGGGATGGTTGGTACCCCTTCCTGGGCTATTTTGCGCAGCACGCTGCCCAGGAGTGAAAAAGGAGGGAATGCATACAGAAACTTGAACTCCATCCAAGGAATCACCAGCACGTCTGTGGCAACGGCCAAAGGATCTCACAGACACAGAGCGTGAAAGGTCTTACTGCTGAGAGACCATTCCCCCAGATGCGAGGTGCTCCTGCTCAGGGAGTCTGCCTCCAGGTTTTCCACCCCGGGAATGTAGACTGCCGAGATGCAGGGAACATTCTCCTCTGCCCAAGTCAGAATCTGGGTTACCTCCTTGAGGGCTCTCCTGCTCAGAGGCCCGCCCTGGTGATTGATGTAGGCGACAGCCGTCCGATTGTCCGAGCGAACCTGGATCGCACGACCCCTTAAATGGGGAGTCAAGAGCAGGAGCACCAACCGGATCGCTCTCAGCTCCAAGAGATTTATGGGTAAGCAGTTCTCCTGCAGACCCCACTGACCCTGGATCTTCTGAGTCTGCCAAACGCCTCCCCAGCCTGTCAGACTGGCATCCGTGGTAACTATCTTCCAATGGGGAGTCAGAAAGGACTTGCCCACCAGCAGGTTCCAGGAGTCCAACCACCACAAGAGGGACTGCCTGGCCAGGGGGGACAGCGATAATTCTTGTTCCAGAGATTCCGGCATCCGATTCCAGCCGGTCAGCAGGTTCAATTGTAGAGGTCTCATGTGAAATTGGGCGAAGGGCACTGCCTCGAAGCATGCCACCATTAGGCCCACCAATTCCATTGCCAGACGTATTGACAGCTGCTGACAAGACAGCAAGGCTTGCACCTGCGTCTGGAGACCCAAAACCTTCTGCTGAGGCAGGAAAACCTTGACTTGAGCGGTGTCTATCGTCATTCCCAGGAAGGACCGCACTGTTGCGGGAGTGACAAAAGACTTGGGGTAATTTATTACCCAACCAAAGGCCTCCAGGGTTGACAATACCGTCCGAGTATCGCTCTCGGCCTGCTGAAGGGACTGGGTCGCAATCAGCAAGTCGTACATATAGGGTAACACACGAATGCCCTGGCTCCTCAGGAAAGCCATGATGCACACCAGCACCTTGGTGAACACACGGGGGGATGAGGATATCCTGAATGGAAGTGCTACAAACTGGTAATGCTGATCCTCGAGAGCAAACCTCAGGAACTTCTGATGTCCCTGGAAATTAGGGATGTGCAGATAAGCATCCCTGATGTCCACCGTGGTCACGAAGTCGCCAGGCGGAAGAGATCTCACTGCCGACCGCAACGTTTCCATGCGGAAATGTCGGACTCTTACAAACCTGTTGAGACCCTTCAGGTCCAGGATTGGTCTCAGCGTTCTGTCCTTTTTGGGAACCGTGAACAGGTTGGAGTAAAATCCCTGACCCTGTTCCTGTCGAGGTACAGAGCAAATCACACCTATCCGCAGGAGATGTTGCACAGTCGTTCTCAAGGCTTGGGCCTTTAGCGGATTTCAGGATATCCTTGAACGGAGGAATCTTGTGGGCGGCCTGGCTGCCAGCTCTATATTGTAACCGGAGGACACTACCTCCTAAATCCACCAATCTGAGACGCGCCGCCTCCAGATCTGAGGAAACAGCAGAAGCCGTCCCCCCACCCGGATGGGTGAGGGCGCCCCCTCATGCCTGAGAGGGCTTGGCAGGGGGCTTGGGTTTAACTCCCCAGGAGGGATTGGGCCGGCCGCAGGACCTACCTCTGCCACAGGTATCTCTGTGGCCACCTGGAAATGAAGAGCCTCTTCAAAAGGAACGATAGGCAGAGGGATTCCGATAGGACCGAGCACGCTTCCGCCTCTGAGTGTGTCTACCATCCTTGACCAAAAGGTCCAGGAGCTCCCCGAACAGCCTGTTCCCCACAAAAGGGATACTCTTAAGAGACTTCTTGGCAGCCGCATCAGCCGACCATTGCCGCAGCCAGAGTGAGCGGAGGAGAGCAACAAGCAAGGCCGAAATCCTGGCACCAAGCCAGACCACATCGTCCATGGCAGTAGCAACAAAGCCAATGAAATCCAAGCAGGTCTTGAGTTCCTTATACTCCTCAGCCTGCCTGCGATCCTTAGCCCTATCCACAAGGTGTCTCACCTTCTTTCTGTTGGCTAGTGAGACAATCGCCGAAGCGCACACAGGGAGAAAAAGGGCACACCAGCTGATCCATGCGCTTGTCAGTAGGGTCACGTAAGGAAGCAGAATCAGGTGACGGCATAACAGTAGTGTTGGACAACCCCGTCACGGGAGGATCCACCTCGGGAGGGCGAGATCATAGCCGAACCAGCTCATCAGGATGAGGATACCACCTATCCAGGCCCTTAGGAACCGACGGTAACTTGTTAGGCCTCTCCCATTCCTTAAGGATCATGTTAAAAAAATGGACCTGCTTTTGCCTTTCGGGCCTAAACAAATCTCCCTGCTTCCTCTTAGCCGCTCTGGGAGGGACGATGTGTAGTGTATCAAACACTGAGGAAAGCAATTTCTCCGTATCAACCGGGAGCCACGCATCCTCGTCCGAGGAAAAGCTAGACATACTGTCATCGCCAGCAGAATAATCCACCGTGGAGCATGAATCATCTACCAACTCACCTTCCTCCACGGAGCCCAGACCATCAAAGAGATAGTCATCATCCGAGTAAATGGGCTCCAGATGCCACTTCTTACTCGTGGCTTTCTTAGGGGCCGTCCGCTAGATCTGTCTATTGAGATTGGCCAGCCTATGCGCCAAGTCAGCATGAGACCCCTTGCTGGCTCCCCCCTTGCTGGGGGCTGAATGCAGCAGCGGAGGGTCCGGAGAGGCCGACGGCAGCGCAGGGCTAGGGGCAGGGACGCCCGCCCATTCATGGTCCAAAATAATGCCTCTGGCGCAAATGGTACAAACAGTGCTGAATCCACACAGAGGATTCCTACTGCACAAGGGGCAGAGCCTATCCTGCCCAAATTGGGCCCCCAGCTCACTATCCCCTGATTCCTCCATTATGGTGATTTAAAATAGTCAAAGTCAGAAGGTTACAAGACTAATGGCCCAAACCTATAAAAGCGATCTCTCTAAATAAAAAGGGGGACCGGAAGGAACCACAACCCTCACCCTCAAGCCCACGACCTATACAGGAGAAGGGGAGAAGGAACCATAATCAGAGTAGGCAAAATGCAATAAAGATAAATGCAGCCAAAAAGAGAGGGACTCACAAGACCGACAGAGGGACTCCGCAGCCAGAAGCGCCAGTATGATCCTCAGCAGTAGCAGCCGGAGTGCAGCACACAACACCGCAGCGTCCAGCCAGGCCCCCAGCAGCAGCGCGCACAAGGCCAACCACCTAGAATGTTCCTCGGGGGGTGCAGTGCCGACGTGAGGGTGTGGGCGTTTGATCTTGCAGTCGGGCGCCCCCTAGGGGCGAACACCCATATGTCATCATTTTGGGACGACCTGGACTGGATGTAGGGAAAATAAGTGCATTGTTGTGCCTCTAGTTATTACTACCAGCACATAGTTTGACCAGAAGAAGGGGGTGAGAGATGCTGCAGGCTAAGAGAGTCTCCAGTCTGCCAGCATAGAATGTGAACAGAGAGGAGGGCGGTGTTTCATAGCTGCAGAAAGAGGCAGCCAATCAGGACATCTGCGGAGAGAGTGGGGGTGTTTTCATTTTTAGTCCACTGAGGTTGATTAAAGGACCAGGTCAGTGGGTTGGAGACTGAAAGCTAGTGAGGAAGTAATTTCCTCACTAAGTAGACTTACATTACAGGAAGGAGAGCGCCGGGGGGACTCAATGTAAGGTAAGCTAATGATATTTAACTTTTGACTAGCCAATCACAAACCATAGTACTAAAAAGAAAATTCTGTGAGTACTCACCTGTAGAATTAATTTTTCTTCCATTATTACTTCAGGACATCAGAATAATTCAGAGACTAATGGGTTAAACAGACCTTCACCATGATTTATTGAAAAACCCAAACCTTTAAAAAACGATTCCCCAGCATCTAAAATTAATATGTTTTAAGTTTTTAGTCACTTACTTATTATTCTTTCCCCCACTGGGCTTCACTTTTGGATACGGGCGCCGCCATCTTGACTCAGAAGCATCACACTTACTGAGGAGAGGAGAGTGGGATAAAGTACAGGGGGCGGGTTATAGTTGTGCTTTGCTCAGACAGAGCGGAGCTGGGGTCAGGAAAAGGTCAGCAATCCCAGAATGCAGAGCAGCACAGTCAGAAAGCACTTCCTGTTTGCAGGCTGCCTGATGCTCCATGGGCCGCCATCTTGGATGTTTAAAGGCTCATAACATGCAGTAGATGCAGGTAGGATGATTTTTAATGTGAGCAATCTGTAGGTACAGGGTGTGGGAAACATATAAGATAGACTTTTATTCAGAGTGGTCCGCTTTAACCTTTCCCGAAGGGCATGGACTGCAAGAACAAAGGCGTGTCTCCACCTCCCGGGCCTATGTCCACCTGGCTGACTTGATGCACTTCAGTTTAATTAAAAGGCAGTAGAACCAGCCACCCAGGAGGCATACCTATCCTGTTGGAAACAAAAGGCTGGAGACAAAACAAGACTCCTCTCTCCCTTTAAATTTTTTTTTTTTTTAATGCTAATCATTATTTACAGCAACTATTTACATATTTACCACTCCACTAAAACTAGGCATCCAAGACATGGACAGGGAGGGTCCGATGTCCTGAAGTAAAAATGGAAGAGAAATTAATTCTACAGGTGAGTACCCACAGAATTTTCTTTTCTCTTCCATTTTACTTCAGGCCATCAGAAGAATTCAGAGATGAATTTGACCTCCAAAAGCAGTACCCTAATTTGGGTGGGATCCCCAAACCTTATTCCTTTCCGGAATAAGACATTCCAAAAACCCTTATTCCTTTCAGGAAAAAGACATTCCAAAAACATCTAATTACCACTGTATGTAATTCCTTCCTACCAAGGCTCTACCTTATAGAATTTGGTAAATGTATGTGCTGAAAACCAAGTAGCGGCTTTGCATACTTGGGCTTTTTAGCATCAAGCTTCTATAGAACAAGAAGCTCCAATAGCTTTTGTCGAATGAGCAGTAGTCCTAAAAGGAGAATCCTTCCCCTTAGGGAATATAGACTCTTACCACTGCCTGTCTGACCCATCGCTGATGGTAGACTTCCTTTCCGTGGGCCCTCAGGTATGACAAATAAGGAGCCTGACCAACGGAAAGATTATGTAGCAGTGAGATAGTATCTTAGTGCTTTTCACCAAATCCAGCAATGAAGAATCCTTTCTTTATCAAACACAGGAGTAGGACATAAGGAAGGCAATTCACCTCTTCATTAAGATGGAAACCACCTTAGGAAGAACATCCTGTTTAAAGCAGAAGACGACCTTGTCCTTATGTAACACTAAATAAGGTGACTTAACTGATAAGCTGCTAATTCAGAAACCTTCCTTACTGAGATTATTGCCACTAAAAAAGATAACCTTAAGAGTCAATATACTTAATGACGCATCTGCCAATAATTCAAAAGGAGGACCCTGATAAAGAGCTGATAAAACTAAGTTCAGGTCCCAAACCGGCAGAAGTGGCTTATGAGGAGGCCGCACATGAGCAACTCCCTATACAAAAAGTCTTGATACATTTATTCACAGCAATAGGTTTCTGAATAAAAAGATAGATAAAGCAGATATCTGTCCCTTTAAATAACTCAATTGAAAACCTTCATCAAGCCCTTTCTGACAAAAAATTAAATATTCTGGGAACAGAAAAAACTACCAGTGAACCTTCTGGATTCGCACCAAGCGATAATGCTTGCCAGACTCTATAGTAGATCATTGATGAATGCTTCTTCCTGGCCTGCGTCATAGTCTGCATGACTCTGGCAGAAGAACTCCCTTTCTGCCAAGATAAAGGATTCAATAGCCAGGCAGTCAAAACCAGAACTTGTGAATAGGGATAGCCAGGCCATCCAAGCCAGAACTTGTGAATTGGGATGCCTTAGAGGCCCCTGTGTGAGAAGATCTGGATCGTCGGGTAACCTCCAAGAGTTGCCCTCTTACATCCTTACTATGTCTGAGAACCAGCTTCTTCTTGGCCACCGAGGAGCCACCCAAATGGTTAGGACTCCCCTGTGAGCTAACCTTTTTTAGTACTCGACCCAGGAGTCAGAGGGAATGCATAAAGAAGCTTGAATGCTGACCCCTGAAGAGTCAGGGCATCTGTTGCTATTGTTAAAGGATCCCTGTACCGGGACACAAACTTCGGGCATTCCGACTGTGCTGCAAAGAGATCTATGTCTGGGATTCCCCAGCACATGCATAGGGATTGAAAACCCCTCTAAGAGACCATTCTGTCTGATGCAGGACCAGTCTGCTGATGATCAGACTGCAAGTTGTCCACTCCAGGTATGTGTACAGCCAAGATACATGGAACCGGTTTCTCGGCCCAAAGTAAAAACCAGCTCACTTCCATGAGTGCTTCTGGTGGTTGATATATACCCACCGCCGTCCAATTGTCTGTTTGAATCCAGACGGGATGCCCCTTCAGATGGTATGTCCAATGTCTGAGATACAATAGAATAGCTCTCAGTTCCAGGATATTTTTTGGAGAGTCTGCTGTCCTTCAGACTCCATTATCCCTTGATCGTTTGGGACTCCATGACACTCCCCCAACCAGATAGACTGGCATCCGTGGTGATGATCTTCCACTGTACTGGAAGAAAGAATTTGCCAATCTGAAGAGGCTGAGGACCAGGCTAGAGACCGCCTTGCTGACGGTGTCATGTAAAAAGATCCCAGATTGTGAGCAATTACATCTGCAGGGGTCTTGTGTGAAACAGTGCAAAAGGTACTGCCACAAAGCAAGATACCATCAGGTCCAAAAGACATATTCCTTGATGGATCGTCGGGTGAGGGCAAGACAAGAGACCCCGTACCCTGGCCTGAAGTAAGAGTCACTTCTGTGTTGGAAAAACACTTTTGCCTGAGACTAATGACCCAGAAAAGAATAACTCTTGAAGCTATGAAATGATTTTTGACTTAAGAATTTGACTGAATAGTCAGTATATCCTTCTGGGTCCCCTGACATGATGGGGCCCATATCAACCGATAGTCTCAGTAAGGGATTATATGTATCCATGACTTCTTAGAGAAAAACATGAGACCCGCCAACACCTTGGTAAACACCCTCGGTGCTAATAGACTGAAGGATTAACGCCACAAACTGAAGATGTAGGCCACCTACAGCAATGTAGGTATGCGTACTCCAATCCCTAAAAAGGTGCGATACGGCAGATCTCAATGCTTCCTGCAAATATTAGCCAAATACAGATGGCCCCCCCCCCCCCCCAAAACCTCAAGGGCGGGGGCATCCCTTCATGCCTGAGCCGGCTTCGAAGGGGGTCTGGCTTTGTTCTGCCAGACACCTGTTGCCTTAATTTGGAACTTTGTCTTATTCAAAAAAAAAAATTCTCTTCGGTATGCCGTAGAGGCCGAACCTCTAGCCGGAACCCCGGAGTATTAGAGGCCCTGCGGAAGCAGTATTAGACTTCGGCTTTTGTAGCAGATAATTTACCACTAGTAGCATGCTTTACCATGTCAACCAAGCCTTCCCAACAGACGCCCCCCTTAAAAAGGAGTCCTGTCATATTCCAATTAGAGGCCATGTCAGCTGGCCATTGCTTAAGCCATAAAGCGCGCCTTAAGGCAACCACCAGAGCTAGGCCTCCGGCACTTAACCACATCAAATCCTCCATAGCCAGGAACACTACCTGATGGAGTCAAACCGATCTTGAACAACTGGGAGCATGGCTTCCGTGAATGACCCAAGAGTCAGAGACCAGATGCTCCCAAAATTCTATGAATGTAACACCGGCCGGCCCTAAGTTCGACCCCATAATAGATAAGCATGACATGCCACCTGATCCATGTGTTTATCCGCTGGATACTTTGGAGAAGCACTATCAGAGAATGGCAAAAACCAAAATCTTAAAGAGACCTGGCACCAGAGTGTCCACCACAGGAGGGTAAGACCATAATTCAATCTGATCTCGAGGAAAGGGGTACATAGTATCTAGTACTTTAGGAATGGTCGGAAGACAACCTGACTTCTGCCATTCCCTATTGATCAGATTATAATAATGCATATGCTCCGCAACATCCTCCAGAAATGGAGGAAATCAACCATCCATCCAACTTCCCCTTAACTGGACACCCCATGTGTAGAGGACTCTCCAACAGATAACTTCCTGGGAGACTATGGCAGCCACAATATCCTCTTCCACTCAGAGGAAAAAATATTTTCTTTAAAATCTTTTTAGTAGCCAATACTCCATTATGACACCCTATAGGTTTAGGACCACTTGAGGGCAGCCGACAGAGTTCAAAGACTCAGAAGGAGACTATGGCAGCCACAATATCCTCTTCAATATACTCAGAAGATTTTGTTTTTTTATCAAAAAACCTTCTTAGTAACGGTACGATTTACACAAGGTTTAGGTCCACATGAAAACTGCCAAGGGGTTTCTCAGAAAGCACCGGCGATAGGGGTCAGAGCCCCTTCAGGAAAGCGACAACTGTCTCCCTATCCACTACAACCGCAGCATAATCCCTGTGCACTGTGCTATCCTTATCCAGTGCCACTGCATGCAACTGGATAAGGGGTAAATCTGATAAAGACCAAATCTGACTACCCCAGATGCCTCCGCCATGGTGAATTTAATAATACTAGTCTAAGACCCTGGGGATCGGAGACCAAGTATATATAGGTTCTCGACAGTCACAAAACTACTGCGAGTCCTCTGAGGGTAGACCACCATATAATTATATATTACAATATAAATTATATATTACCTTGCCCTTTCCCAATCAATAATAAATAAAAAATACCCTACCAAAAGGTTTAGGTCCACTTGAGGGTGGCAGTGCAGCAGCTCAGAGCAGCCCTTTTTCTGGCCAACTACCCCAGAAATGATGCGCAGCTAAAGGGGAATTGCAATCTCTGACGATGCTAGGCACCTTGCCTAGCCGAAAATGTTTAGGCTTGGTCGGCGAGAAAAACGTGCCCCATCGCGGAGGAAACCAGCCGCTTCAGTGGAACTAGTGACTTCGCTAAGCCGAAAATCTTCCAGCGTCCCCAGCTAAAGAAAAACGCAGTACCGCTGAAAAGAACCGGAGATCTCAGCGGAGCTAGCTGCTACACCAAGTCGAAAATCTTTACACAGAGGCGGACGGAGAAAGCGCTCTGCGCCCAGTACTCGGAACTTCGCCAAACAGAAAATCTTTCCACAGAGGCGGACAGAGAAAGCGCTCTGCGCCTGGTACTTGGAACTTCGCCAAGCCGAAAATCTTTCCATGGCGACGGACTGTTTCCTCGCTGCTGCTTTAGCTCCGCCCCCTAAAAAAAGGCGCGCACATTTTTCATTTTTCAACCAGAGAACAAAGAAACACATGGGAAAGAGCAATAAAAAAAACAATAAAAGAGGGAAAATCATTCCCTTGGTCACCCCCAATCAGGCTCACCAGACAAAAACCCGTGGCTGCTTATACTTTTCAATGAAAGCCTTCAGCCAGAGTGCCAAAGCACTACAAAGCGCACACTGGACCCTGCGCTTACCTTACCATCCTGATCCAGATACAGTTTTACAGAACTTCGTCAAGCCGAAAACTGAGGAAGCATAATGGTTCAATCCAGATCAGAGCAGCATAAGGGACCTAGGAAGACAGACAGGGTCTTGCCCCCGCTTCAAAGGTATAGCCTGAGAAACAAAAAAAGTAAATGGAAGAGGAGTCTAGAGAGCCATGCAGTCATCCCAAATGCAAGAATGCAACTGGAATCTAGGAAGTCAGCCGGAAGGATATAGGCCGGGAGGCGGAGTCACGCTTTTGCCTTGCAGTCACGCCCCTTCGGACAGAAATTACCCAGGTGTAATGATTAAGGGATGGCCTGGAATGGATTGGAAGAAAAAGAGGGAAAAAAATGGGGAAAGGCATGGTAGAGACAACGAAAATACACCAAGTATAAAAAGAGGGACAGAAGAACTGGGCAAAAGGCGAAAGGACCAAAAGCAGAGGCAAGAATAACAATGGAGAATAAAAAACATATACAAGTGCGTCATACAATATGTCAAAATACAGTACCCATATTGTGATAATGAAAATACCATAACAGACACAAAAATACCATTCTGTGAATACTCACCTTGTAGAATGGGTATTATAAGTATGCAGCACGCCCTGCTCCAGTAATGATTCATTACGTCTGGGATATAGTCCACAAGAGGGCGCTTTACTGCAGAGATGGCAAAAAAGAGGCCCCTCCCGGTCCTTATATACCCAGGACCTCCCACGACATTCCCCAGTATAGAAAAGCAGCAAGGGAACCAGGAGAAGCCAACAACAAAATTAACAATATTAACAAGAAAACATTCATCATATAGGAGGATCCAAGAAGAAAAACTCAGGGTGGGTGTGCTGCATACTTATAATACCCATTCTACAAGGTGAGTATTCACAGAATGGTAGTATTCCAAGTATGTAGCCCGCCCTGCTCCAGTAATGATTCATTACGTCAGGGACATCCAATAGCAGTGTCCAACAACGGGTGGGGATCCCAAAAAAAAAAAGGCAACAAGCCACTGCCGCCTGCAGAACCTTGCGGCCAAAAACAGCATCAGCTGAGGGCCGAACATCAACTTTGTAAAACTTGGAAAAGGTATGAACAGCAGACCAAGTAGCAGCCTTACAAACTTGTTCAACAGAAGCCCGGTGCTGAAAAGCTCAGGAAGCCCCGACAGCACGGGTAGAATGAGCAGTGACTCGGAAAGGAGGATCCCTCCCTTTAGCAGAATAGGCCCTAAAAATGGCCTGACGAATCAATTTACTAATAGTAGACTTGACCGGCGCTAAACCCTTCCTGGGACCAGAGGGTATCACAAACAAGGTGTCCGTCTTCCTGAAAGGCACTGTAGCCACCAGGTAGTATTTCAAGTTCCTGACAACATCCAGAGAATGCAAGGCCCTCTCCTTGTCATTACCAGGATTAGGACAACCTTAGGCAAGAAGTCTGGTTTAAAGCAGAAAACCACCTTGTCCTGGTGTCTCTCAAAGTAGGGGGCCTGAATGGACAGAGCCGCCAACTCAGAAACACGCCAGACAGAGGTGATAGCCACCAAGAAGGCAACTTTCAAAGTGAGAATAGACAGTGCAGCCTCATGCACAGGCTCAAATGGAGGACCCTGAAGAGCAGACAATACCAAATTCAATTCCCAAACCGGTAACATGGGTTTGCGTGGAGGGCGCACATGAGTGACCCCCTGGAAGAAGGTCCTGACCAAAGGATGAAGAGCGAAAGACCTCTGGAAGAAAACAGCCAAGGCGGAAACATGGCCCTTCAGAGTTCTGAGCTGAAAACCCATATCCAGACCATGTTGAAGGAACTCCAGTATCCGAGGGATGGAGAACACCCGACAGGGGAAGGCCCTAGCCTCACACCAGTCAATGTAGGTCCGCCAGGTCCTGTAGTAGATGGTAGAAGAGGATTTCTTCCTAGCCCTAACCAGAGTCTGAACAACGGACCATTTTCCTTTAGGATGGAGGATTCAGCAGCCATGCCGTCAAAACCAGCATTTGTAAATTGGGGTAACAGAGCCGTCCTTGAGTGAGAAGACTCGGAACCAGGGGCAGAGGGTACTGATCGACCGCCAGCTGCACGATGTTTGCGAACCACACCTTTCTTGGCCACCTGGGGGCCACCAGAACAGCTGGCACTCCTTCCCGAATCAGCTTGCGTAGAACCTTGACCAGAAGGGGAAATGGAGGGAAGAGGTACAGGAGACCGAACCTCTGCCAGGACAGAGACATGGCATCCACCGCCAGAGCCAGAGGATCCTGGGACAGTGAGACAAATGCTGGAAGCTTGTGATTGTGGCGAGAGGCAAACAGATCCACATCCGGCATCCCCCACCTGTGACAGAGGGATAGGAAGACCTTGCTGCTGAGAGACAATTCCCCCCGGCGAGAGACCCCCCCTGCTCAGGGAATCCGCTTCCAGGTTCTCCGCTCCTGAAATGAAAACCGCAGAGATGCCTGGGACATTGTACTCGGCCCAAGACAGAATCAACGACACCTCCCGGAGGGCACTCTTGCTCCGAGTCCCTCCCCGATGATTGATGTAAGCAACCGCAGTCCGATTGTCGGAGCGAACCTGAACTGGCAGGTCCTGGAGGTGAGGAGTCAGCTGCGCCAGCACCAAACGAACCGCCCTCACCTCCAGAACATTGATGGGGGCGGGTGCCTCCTGAGGGCCCCACAGCCCCTGGAATTGGTGGGCTCTCCAGTAGCCCCCCCAAACCTGACAGACTGGCATCCGTAGTGACCGTCTACCAGCACGGTGTCAGAAAAGATCTGCCCCAGCAGATTCCTCGAGTCCAGCCACCACAGGAGGGACCGCCGGACTAGAGGAGACAACAAAGGCCTGATCCAGAGACAGGGGACACTTGTCCCAGGCTGAAAGAAGATGGAGCTGAAGAGGCCTCATGTGAAACGGAGCATAGGGAACTGCCTCGAAGCAGGCCACCATCTGTCCCACCAGTTGCATCCCTTGCCGGATGGATGGGTGAGAGCTAGACAGCAAGAAATGAATCAGCGCTTGAAGAGAGTCCACCTTCTGCTGAGGGAGGAAAATCCTGGCCTGAATGGTATCCAGAGTCATACCCAGGAAGGCGGTCACCCGGGATGGGGAAAGTGAGGATTTCGGGTAATTGATCACCCACCCTAACATTTCTAGTGTCGCCACCACTGTCCGGGTGTCCAGTTCCGCCTGTTGAAGTGAAGGGGATGTAATGAGGAGGTCGTCCAGATGAGGAAGAATGCGAATACCCCGGGCTCTGAGAAGGGCCATCACACCTGCCAACACCTTGGTGAACACTCTGGGGGCAGAGGTGAGCCCGAAGAGAAGTTGTTAGTGTTGTTCCCCTACCGCAAACCTGAGGAACCACTGATGCCCTTGGAAGACCGGCACGTGAAGGTAAGCATCCTTGATGTCTATTGAAGTCATAAAGTCCCCTTGGCGCAGGGAGCTGATGGCGGAGCGCAGCGTTTCCATGCAAAAACGTTTGGTCCTGATGAACCTGTTGAGAAGTTTTAGGTCCAGAATGGGTCTGATGGAACCATCCTTTTTGGGCACTGTAAAGAGATTGGAATAGTAACATTGACCTCTCTTCCCCAGCGGGATCTGACAAAACTCCCATGGCCAGAAGGTTTTGTACCGCCAACAACAGGCCCTGAGCTGCCGGAGGGTCCGTAGGAACCTGTGACCTGAGGAATTTGGGAGGAGGCCAGTCCGCGAACTCCAGCTTGTATCCGGAGGAGACAACCTCCAGAATCAAATTGTCTGAGACTTGTTGAGCCCAGACCTGGGCGAAGAGCCGCAGCCGTGCCCCCACCCGCAAGGGTGAGGGCGCCCCCTCATTGCTGAGCAGGCTTGGCAGTGGATTTGGGCTTGACACCCCAGGAGGATCCGGGTCGGGCACGGCCTCTGCCCTTGCCCCAGAAATCTCCCCTTTGTCCCGTAAAGGATACCCCCCTGCCTGACCTAGGCCCACGAAAGGAGGGAGTGAAGGACCCTGAAACCCCAAAGGGTCGCGGCTGCCTTTTGCGTTGGGGTAACTTACCTCCCTTAGCAAAAAGGTCCAAACGATCACCAAACAGGCGCAACCCTTTAAAGGGAAGCCCCGTGAGAGCCTTCTTGGCAGCATTGTCAGACCGCTCTCTTGATAAAGGCCGTCCCGGCCGAAATGTCGAGGTTCTTTCTTTTTGTCCACTTGGTATGCCAGCTTGTTTGCCTTTCTTTGTAAGTTACTTTATTGCCTACTGCTTTGTACTGCATGAATTGTTTACTAGCTGCTTAGCGTTTTCCTTGCAATACTTACCAGATACACTGTAGCACTGGATATTTAGTCGTTTCCTTTTCAAAAGCAGTCTAGTTATATGCATGCTGGTTACCACATCTATAAATCCTTGTACTGCGGTCCACATGTTGTATATAGTGTCTCTTGTTGTCACATGTAAATATTTCTGTATATTAATTGTCACCAGCATTAAAAAACGTTTTTGAATGCAGTACTTTTGTTGGGTGTTCGATATTCCACTTGTACTATTAGCAGCATTGTCAGATGCCCACTGGCGCAACCAGACCGAGCGGCGGATAGAGACAACCAAGGCCGAGTTCCTGCTACACATCCGAATGGTGTCATCTAAGGCAGAGAGAACATAGGAGATGAACAGCTCACATTGTGACAAATTCAGCACTAGAAGGATCCTTATGGGAGCCGTCCCGAAGGCCCCTGACCAAGGTCCTAATAGCCACGGCAGTAATAGCGGAAGCACAAACCGGGCCGAACCCACACAAGTAAAGGCGTGGGAGGCCAGGTGGTCAATACGCCAGTCCTCACTATCCTTCAAGGTAGTGGAATCCGGGGAATGCACAACAGAAGTATAAGACAGCCCCAAGACAGGGGCATCCACCTCGGGGGGAGTTGACCAACATTTGACCACATCCGAGGGGAAGGGATACCTCCTATCCCACCCCTTAGGGATACCGGGAAGCCGGCTAGGCCGTTCCCATTCCTTGAGAATCAGATTATTAAAATGCGTCTGTTTGGGGAATTCCAAACGTGGTTTTGCGGTACCAAACAATTCCCCCTGCTGCTTAGGTGCCGCTGCAGGAGGGGAAATGGCAAGTACTTCAAAAATTTGAGTCAGAAGTCTATGGGTGTCGTCAGCATACCAATGCTCTGAGCCGGCATCAGCGCCAAGGCAATGCTGATCGTCAGAGAGATCCGAATCTGAAAATAATTCCCCTTCTTCGAGAGGGATATAGTCAGACAAATCAAGGAAATCATCTTGTTCAAAAGGCTGGCGCAGCGGGCGCCAAGTGCCGTCTTTTAGCTGGAGCCTTACGGGCTGCAGAGCTAGCAATCAGTCTCTCAATATTGGCCAGTCTGGCGGAAACATCAGATTGCGACTCCCCGCTAGTGTTAATGTCACTAGGGGTCATAACCAGGCGCGGGGGTGTGGGGGATGAGACCGAGGGTGCCGACCCAGACACAAGGGTCCCAGATTGCCGCGCAAGCGCTTGCTGGGCGCAGGGTACACAAACCCGCACATCATCGCCAACAAGGGATGCCCCACACACCACACATAGCCAGGCTTGCCCCGAGGGGACCCCGAGCACAATATCCTGAGAATCCTCCATATGGTGAATTAGTAGTCGCAATGACCAGTGGGAATTACGCTGTGCAGCTACCCGGGATGCCCCTTAAATGTCCACTAGTGGAAAGATTTACAATTAAGCCCCCAATTTAGGAAGGGTATAACCTAGGGCCCAGGCCCGGGAGAAACCTCTAAATAGGTTGTCCCAGCCTGAAAGACATAAGCAAAAACAAAAGAATACCCATTCAATATGGCATGTATAATACATTATAAGACAATGTACAATGTTATAAGCATAACAGTGGCAATAATAAAGCCTGCGGAGGGCACTCAAAGAACCGCAGCTCGCAGTCGATAGCAACCAGCAAGATGGCGCCGATCATCTCCGGAGGGGGCGGGCCAGATGCGGAGCGCGCCGGGCGCTAGGCCCCTCCCCCCCGGGAACGCAGGGACTGAGCAGAGAGGCCAGGCAGCCTATCACCCGGCCCCCAGCAACCGATGACGTCACCGGCCCGCCGCCGAGTGCGCGTGCGGGCCATTCAAAATTCACTCACACATGCTGGTAATAATGGAGGAGAGAAGGAAGGAGCGCTGAGCAGGTGCCAGCGCTGTTACAAGAAAAAACACACACAGTGAAGAATAACAAGAAAGTCAAAAGCACTTCACTCACACGAACACCAGACCCCCCCCCCCCCCCCCGACTAACCGGACAAGGGAGAAAGGGGAAATAAGCCCATAAGTGCATTTGGTTAATGTAGTGAGGGCTATAATCGGACGGGGCATCCCATGTCAGGCTCACCAACCTGTGCCGCCTACCCTTTGGTGGGGGAATTGCGGTGGAGCCATGCTCCATTAAAAAGCACCTCTAATATGTGCTGCCTACCATCAACCGACCATGCAGCCAAAGCTGGGAGGCAGGTAATAGTGGCATGGGTGGGAATAGGACACAGGGCCGGGTAGCCTGGCTTACCTGCGAGGAGAGAGAGCCATCATCTGACCTTCGCAACCGATTGCAGAGACTAAACTGGGGAATGCCGTGGGAGGTCCCGGGTATATAAGGACCGGGAGGGGCCTCTTTTTTGCCATCTCTGCAGTAAAGTGCCCTCTTGTGGACTATATCCCAGATGTAATGAATCATTACTGGAGCAGGGCATGCTGCATACTTGGAATACAGGGATAACACTATAATGAAGTCATAGACGCACATATTGAGATGAGACTCACCATTACCATATTAAAGTGGACCTAAAATTAACTGCCGCTAGTTAATTACACATCCTGGTAATCAAACTCAGGGTAGGCCCTTTTGCTAAGCCACATAACCCTGATTTCCATATAAGACAAATCAGTGAAAAATGGAAAGATACATATAAGGAAATAGTACCAAATGGCCAGTTATTTAAGCGAACACCTTGTAATCTACAGAGCAAAATTCCAAGGCTGACAACTCAAGAGGTGGATTACAGAAAATAAATGGACCAAAGGTGCATACAGATATTTACTTGGAAGGGGGTTCTATTTGGCCTATGCAAGCTCACTGAAAGTGGGATTGTTATATTATTCTATTAGATTATACCCAGGCCTAATCACCACCCGTTATACTTTGCATTTTGGGGAATAATTTCCATGTGGGCCTGATTGTAAATCTGTGGCCCAAATTTTTACTATGGGTTAAAGCCCACCACCATTGAGTCTGCAGAGGCCAAATAGGAACAATATAGCCCAACGGGCCAAAGATTTTTGAGTTGTCACCAAGCCATAAGATAGTAGACGCTCTCAAGAGTCCCACAGAGGTACAACATATATGGGCCACTAACAGATGTAACAAATAAGCTTATATTATTGAAGATGTTAAAGATGAGCTCCTAGAATTAACCCCACATGAAGGGGCCTCAAGAGTGATGGCATAAGTAACTTTCTCTTGACTGCTCCCCTCAGACTCAATTCGATCCGAAAAAAAGGTGTCCAGAAAATCATTGTAACAAACCCAAAAATCAAGATGCTGAAAAGCAATATACTCTAAAACACAAAACAAGTGGGTTAAAAACATAACAGGTGTGGTAAGTGAACATAACAATGCCCACTAAGAAAAACATGTCAAAGCATACCAGTGGTCTACGTGAAAAATAAGTGCTGTGATGCCCAAGTGAGCAAAAGACAAGGAAAGAGAAAGAGGGGAGGGATAGTCCCACTCCCCAAGTCTACCAAAAGGATCAACTTTGTGAGTAGAGCGCCAACCCTCCACTGGGATTCGAAAGGGGCTCCTCCGGCCGGATGCCCTTCCCGTTCAAGGAGGTACACACCCAAGAGTGACCAAATGCCAACAATATCACATTGCCCACAAGCCCGACAAACATTAAAACAAAAAGCCTTAAATTTGACCCAAGAATGACCAGTCTTCATTTAGACACATCGGAGATCATATAATCAACTGGAACATCCACCTCAATTCCCTTTGCAATAAAAACCTTTTGAGATCACCCCCCGGGGGCCCAGGCGTACTCTCTCTAGGCCTAGGCCTCTAGGAGGGGTCACCCCCATGTGTCTCCAGGAAATGGCGTGCTACTGGTAAGACCACCTTACCTGCAGAGACATCACGGGCAGCGGAGGAGAACCGGAGACATCAGCGGTTTTCGGCACTTCACCTAACCGAAAATCTTCCAGCATCAGCGACCTGAGAAACCGCGATGTGCCCCTAAGAAGAACCGGAGGCGTCGGCCGTGCTCGGCACTTTGCCTAGCCGAAAATCTTTCAGCATTGGCAGCCTGAGAAACCAAACTGTGCCCTTGAGAAGAACCAGAGGCATCGGCAGTGCTAGATAGTTCACTAAGCCGAACACTGCGCCCCTGAGAAGAACCGGTGGTATCGGCGGTGTTAGCCACTTCGCTAAGCCGAAATTCTTTCAGCGGTGGCGGCCGAGAAAAGAGCGCTGTGCCCCAGAGAGAACCGCCCGCTTCGGCGATGCTAGCTACTTCGCTAAGCCTAAATTCTTTCAGTGCAGCCGGCCCAAAAAAGCAGTGTGCCCCGGAGAAGAACCGTATGCTTTTCGGCAGTGATAACTACTTCACTATACTGAAATTCTTCCAGCGATGGCGGCCGAGAAAGCGATTCTTCCTCACTGGCGCCTTACCTCTGCCCCCTCCGCAAATTTTTCATTTTGCAACCAGTAAAATACACAATTACTACATGGGAAAGGGCAATAAAAGTGGGAAAATAATTCCCCTGGTTCCCCCCAACCAGATTTACCAGACAAAAACATGTGGCTGCTTTTTCCTGTGGTGGAATTGCCAGCACAGGAGTGTCAGCTCTTTTTACAAAACAAAAGGAGACACTTCAGAGCGCCCCAAGACTCTGGCACTTACCCTTACCATCCTGATCCAAATGCAGCTTAGCTGCGGAGGCAAGGTTGGTCCATCCAGATCAGAGGAGTATAAGTTGCCAAGAACAGATAGGGTTTCCAATACCCCCGTTTACAAGGCATAATCCTTTAAAAACAAAAAAGTAAATGGGAGGGGAGTTCAGATACACCCTTGGATCATCGGGTAGTCGCTAATGCTTGCCCTCCGACATCCTTACTATGCCTGAAAACTAGCTTCCCCTAAGCCAGCGAGGAGCCCCCAGAATGGTTGGGACTGAAGGAACACATAAGGAAGCCTGAATGCTGCTAGAGGGTCCCTGGACCGAGACCCAAATCTCGGAACCTTCCAACTGAGGCAAAACACAGATCTACATAAGGGAGGCCCCTGCGTATGCAAAGGGACTAAAAAACCCTCTGACCATTCTCACTGATACAGGACTGTTCTGCTTAGACAATCTGCCTGCAATTTGTCCACTCCTGGTATGTGAATCACTGAGAAACAAGGGACATGTCTTGCTCCTGGGGCCACCGCCGCCAAGTTATCTGAATCCTCACAGGATGACCTCTCAGGTCGGAAGACTAACGTGTGAGGGATAATAAAAACACTTTCAGTTCTAGGATATTTATAGGGAGCTTGGCTTGGCCTGAAAAAATCTCCCTTTTTCCTCTTGGGAACATTGGGAGCCGAAATATCCAGAATCTCCAGAATCTCTTAAAGTTAAACTAATCAGACCTTCCATTTGATCCTTGAACAGAGATCCCTCTTGTGTGAAGGATCCTGAGTCCGAATTACTTCCCTACTGGAAGGAAGTTCACCCTCCTATAAATCATCATCCTCAGAAAACTATGGATGCATACATGTCCTCCTCCGAATCAGAGAAAACTAGATGCTTCCTCTTCCCCAATGCTTTCTTGCAGACTGCCAGTGCTAACTGGCTTTCTATGCAAGCTATTTCTCTGCAATATCTTGCTGGACGCTGGTTATCCAGGCGAGGCTGAGCTTCCGAAGGAGCTCTATTTTTTGAGGGACCAGTATCGGTAGTCTTGGAAGGAGAAGTTATCCCAAACCTAGTGAGTACTACCATAGAACATTTCAGACAAACAGTACTGTCCTCGTAGGCATAACGGACATGGGGTGACCCTGTCTGCTAAGGTACCAGACCCGCTTACCCCTGATCTAGGAGAGTGGCGGTGGTACCAGACAAAAACCTGCTTCTGACTGTTCCTTAAAGCAAAAACTCCAGCCCCAGGGTGGCAACTTTAAAACAGAAACTAAAGTCACACCCCGAAGGGGCCCAAGACCCTGGTGCTCACCCCTACCACCCTGATCCGTATAAACAGCATAGCCTAGGAGGCATAATGGGTTTATCAGATCAAGAAGGATATAGGGGCCTGGAAGACAGACAGGATTAATTCCCCTGCTTCCTAGGTAAAAAAAAAAAAAACACTATAAAAAATAGAAAGTAAACCCAAGCAACCTTTGCATTCCAGTCCAACGGCAAGAATGAAACTGGATTGTGGAGGTGCAGTCGGAAGTATACACTTGCACTTATAGGTATAGGAGGCGTGTAGGAATAACATTGGTTATGTACACTTAAAGCAGATCAAACAGTCATAAATGACTTAAACCAGACCAGCACAACAAACAGTGCTCACATGCATCCCTCCCCAGGGAAAAGAAAGGTAGCAGCCATTTTTGAGCTTCCTCGCTCAGCATCTCAGCTATGTTGCTGCCTGGATTTAACTGACAATGCACAGTATCAGGAAGCCCAGCAGCACTTTCTGTTTGCAGGTGGCCTGCAAATGCATTAGCCACCATTTTGTTTCACAAATGTACTACAGCGGGAGTTAGAAGGTAAATGAATTTTTATGTGCAGCAATCTAAATTTCCCTGGGGAGGGATGCATATGAGCACGGTTTGTTGTGTTGGTCTGGTTTAATTTATTTTTGACTGTTGGTCCGCTTTAAGCTTTAAAGATATCTTTTATTGGAAGAAAATAAAACTCATTTCGCTTCCTTTCAAACTAACCCACTGCATACTCAGCATGTTCACCTTTGTGACAAAGCTGGCACATGTTAACTCTTTTCTAGATACTTGACTAGACTAAGGTCAGTTTGAAGAACATTACCCTCTACTATCACATTTAGATACCTTTCTGGGTAAAGAATTTTAAATGGATTCAACACTTACAAAATAATATTAACATCAGCTTGGATGGCCTTCATGAGCTGCAAACACTGGTCAATGGCAAGAGGGACTCCACTGTTCTAAAGAGAAAGATATAACAAATATTGATGCAACACAACACATTGTAGGTATGGCATTGACATTGTTATTCAAAATGCAACCTGAATACCAATAATAAGCAAAGCTTTTCTATTTTCCATGCAGAGCTCATGCTATGTAGTCATGTACACATGTGTCATGCCTCCCTGTGTTACAGTATATTTGTAATTGGAACATCACAGGGCTGCTACCTTTTTCTCAGGTAAACGCGTATCATGTGATTACGCTAACAACCCAGTAGGGATGATCACGCAATGTGCTTTCCAAAATCACCAGCCATTTCACCAGCCCAGTGAAGCCACAGACACAAAGATTCTTGGCTAAGGCAAAACGATCGCCCAAGTTAAATATAGATTTTAATGTAGAAGGCACACTGGGCAGTTATTACAGATACAGAATTTACAATGCCAATCTGCCAGTCTGAGAAATGGGTTACAGATCCAGCTTCACCCTCTGCTGGGAGCTAGCTTACAACCTACAAACACTATTTTGGGCCTAATTCCAAAACGGAGGCCGATTCTAGCCCCATCCTGGTGACAAACTAATGGACTAGCCATGCTGCATCTTCCGGGTACAAGAACCGGGGTGGAGGCTGACTTAGAACGCGAGATCTCCATTTCCTCAGGTTCTACACTAGTTTTGGCAATGGGTCAGGTATGCACCAATGCGGCTTTACAGGCTGCATTTGATTCTGTGCCTGACTAGGTGCTGGGATACATAGCGGCCCAGCTATAGTCCATTCCGTGTTGGTGACGAGTGTCTAAGGAACTGGTGTTTGAAGAGAGGGAGCTCTCTCTGCAGGGGTAGCCCCTGTCTCAAACTTAGTGGGGCCTTCCCAGCCCAGAGGTGTGAAATTCAGAAAACATCCAGTTCATTGAAAACCATGATCGAGGTTCACAAGTATTTAACCCTTTCGCTGCCAGCCTACCTGGAGTTTTTGTCACCCTTGGTGCCAGACCATTTTGCACTATTTTGCGCTCCCCATGTTCAAATGTGATTTTTGAAGGGATTTCCCAGGAAAATGATATATTGTTTTTTTCAGCAGAGTCTGGGCTTAAACATGCGATGTCTTGTTTGGCCTTTTTTTTGTGTATTCTCAATACTTTTGGGTGAAATATGTGCAAAACAATAAAAAAAAAAATCTATTTTTTGCAATTTGTAGTGTTTTTTTGTAATAAAAAATGTAAGTTTGTCAATAAAATCTTATTGCGTGTGAAACCCCAATTTCTCCCGGTTACAGCGGTACCACATATGTATAGGTAGACACCCTTTCCTGCCCAGGAGACTCCCCCAAACTGAAACAGCGCTTTAGGGGATTTTCAGAAAAAAATACAACTGTGATATGCGCTATGCGCACCTTGCAGTTTTTCCAGAAAAATAACCCTTTACATTTGAAATACCCCCAACAAACTATATATTCTCTGGAAGTACACACCTCAAGCTTTCTAGGTGTACCAGGCTTGTTGATGTGGCCACAGTTTTCTGGAAGTAATCCCTCAATGTATTCTTTGGTTGCAAAGAGTTTCCCTAAAAAAAGGATAAAAAAGCAGAATCAAAGCAACATTTTCCTAAAAAAACTATATACAAACAAGAAAATACAAGTATAATCTGAAAAAGCAACCTCCGCCGAACAGAACGATACCCAACATGCATAGCTACTGTCAAGGGAAGAGTTGCCAAACACCCCAAAGTAAAGCATGCGCATAACGGTAATTTTTCTTGAAAATTTCAGCTCTGCAGACAAGGTGCGCACCTTGCGATTTTTCAACCAAAACAACCCTTTACATTTGGAATATCCCCCATAAACCATATATTCCCTGAAAGTACACATGTTAAGCTTTCTAAGCGTACCCAGCTTGTTGTAGTGGGCTCATCTTTCTGGAATTGATCCCTCAAAGGATTCTTTGGTTGCGCAGGGTTTCCCTAAAAAATTTATAAAAAAGCTGAATAAAAAACACCTTTTCCTAAAATATAAATATGCAAACCAGAAAAAACAAGCTAAGTCTGAAAGCGCAAGGTCCCCCGAACAGAACAATACCCAACATGCATAGCTACTTTTAATCCAGCCTACTTGAGATTTTGTCACCCTCTGTTGACAGGTCATTTTTCCCCATTTTGCGCCATGTTTTGCGACATTTTTGCTGGAATTTTCAGGAAAAATACCATTTTGTGAGTACTCACCTGAAAAATGGATAATGTTGGTGTGCCACACACCCCGCTTCACTTCTTAAATATTCATCACTTCATGGTTAATCCACCGCAGGTGACGTAGTGCAGAGAGGAAGTCTTGTAACGAGCCCCCTTCCGGCCTATATATACCTGGTACCTCCCTTCAATCACCAGTATATTCAAAAAGCAGTAAAACAAGGTACCAGTATTCCCCCAGTAACCTCCAAAATTAATTTTGATATAAATAAAAAAGGGCATCACCATATAAATGCTTCGGAAAAGGGCGGGTGTGAAGCGGGGTGTGTGGCACACCAACAATATCCATTTTTCAGGTGAGTACTCACAAAATGGTATTATTCTTGGTGTGCCACACACCCCGCTTCACTTCTTAAATATTCATCACTTCATGGGACATCCAAAAGCAGTGTCCACAAGGGAAGGGCATCTCAAGGCCAGGTGAAGCATAACTTAAATGACTGCAGTCTGCAGAACTTTGCGGCCAAAAACAGCATCCGCTGAGGCCCGCACATCAACTTTGTAAAACTTAGAAAAAGTGTGAACAGAAGACCAGGTGGCGGCCTTACAACCCTGTTCAACAGAAGCTTGGTGCTGAAAAGCCCAAGACGCCCCAACAGCGCGAGTGGAATGAGCAGTAATACGAAAAGGGGGAACTTTTCCCTTAGCAGAATAGGCCGCAGTAACGGCCTGACGTATCCACTTGCTAATGGCAGATTTGGCTGGTGCCAAACCCTTCTTAGGCCCATGGGGCACAACAAAAAAGGAATCCGTCCTACGGAAAGGAGACGTGATAATCAAGTAGTACTTAACACAGCGTACAACATCCAAACAATGCAAAACCCTCTCTTTGTCATTCTTAGGATTAGGACACAAGGAGGGAAGAACAATATCTTGGTTCAAATGAAAAGCAGAAACAACCTTAGGAAGAAAGTCTGGCTTGAACCGAAAGATCACTTTATCCCGATGCCTCTCGAAGTAGGGCGCCTGGATAGTTAAGGCCGCCAATTCTGAGACACGCCGGACAGAAGTGATCGCTACCAAGAAGACAATCTTCTGAGTCAGGGTAGACAAAGCAATATCTTGCAAAGGCTCAAAAGGAGGAGCCTGAAGAGCCGAAAGAACCAAATTCAAATCCCAAACAGGGAGTAATGGTTTCCTGGGAGGCCGCACATGCGTAACCCCCTGGAAAAAAGTTTTAACTAAAGGTTTAAGCGCAACACGCTTCTGAAAAAAGACAGATAAGGCAGAGACCTGCCCTTTCAATGTACTTAGCTGGAGACCAGAGTCCAGCCCTGATTGTAAAAACTCCAGAATCCTGGGGACCGAAAGGACCCTACAAGGAAAAGATCTTATCTCACACCAAGTGATATAGGCTTTCCAAGTCCTATAGTAGGTGACGGAAGAAGACTTCTTCCGGGCACTGATCAGAGTCTTAATGACTGAATCAGAAAGACCCTCCTCCTTCAAGATGGAGGTTTCAGCCGCCAGGCCATCAAACCCAGCGCTGGTAAATTGAGGTAACACAATTGACCCTGAGTGAGCAGATCGGGCCGAAGAGGCAGAATGAACTGGTCCACTGCCAGCCAAACGATGTCTGCGAACCTTAATCGCTTTGGCCACCTTGGGGCCATGAGAACGGCGTACACCCTTTCCAGAGCCAACTTCTGAAGAATTCTGCCCAGCAAGGGCCACGGAGGAAACAGGTATAGAAATCCCAGAGCTCCTCAGTTCAGGGACCTGACGTCCACTGTCAGAGCCAGAGGATCCCGGGAGAGAGACACGAAGCTCGGGAGCCTGAGATAGAGATGAGGGGCCCACAGGTCCACCTCCGGAGTCTCCCATTGGAGACACAATAAGAGAACCCCCCGAGGATGGAGAGCTTATTCTTCCAGCCGGGGAGAGCACTTGCTCAACCGGTCCGCTACCTGTTCCATCACCTCTGGAATGTAAACCGCCGAGAGACAGGGAACATGGAACACTGCCCATGTCTGGATCAGGAACATTTCTCTGATGGGTAAGTGGGGCCTCCACTGCCCCTGAAGACGCAGCTCCTTCCAGAATCTGTCCCATCCCGACAGACCGGTGTCCGTGGTGACACCTCTCCAAGGGAGGGTCAGGAAAGACCTGCCCTATACAAGATTGGTCGAGACCAATCACCACAGGAGGAACTGCCGTACACGGGAGGACAATTGGAAGGACTGATCCAACAACAGAGGTTGCTGGACCCAACACGCTAGCAGAAATAGCTGAAGTGTTCTTGTGCGAATTTGGGCAAAAGAAAGACACACAGCGTCTTGATGAGAGTTCAGGCCGGGATGAACCGACCCCTGAATGGACCGCGAGGGAGGGTGAGACTCGAATTCCAGGTTGTGACCTGTCGACACTACCTCCTGGATCCATCTGCCTAGAACCACATGGTTCCAATGGTAGAAGTGTCGCAATAGTCCCCCCACCCGCACGGGTGAGGGCAGCCCCTCATTGCTGAGTGGGCTTATCAGCAGGCTTGGGCTTGGTGCCCCAGGACTGAGTGGGCCGGCCACGGCCCCTCCCCCGAGTCCAACCTGCGCCACTGGTAGCGGGAAAGGACGTACCTTTTCCCGCTCCGAACCTTTGAAAGGAAGGCCTACCGGAACTTGTCCCCCTGAAGGGACCACGAGGCCTTTTGCGTTGTGGCATCTTACCATCTTTTGCGACTGAATCAATTTTCTCCCCAAACAGACGCAACCCCAAAAAGGGGAGGGCTGTGAGTACCTTTTTGGAAGCCGTGTCTGCTGACCACTGACGCAGCCATACTGACCTGCGAATAGCCACCAGCATAGCTGCCGCCTTGCTACTCATAGTCAGCGCATCGTCCTGAGCGGCCAGGACATAAGCCACAAAAGATTCACACTGCTTAAGTGCAGTGAACTGTTTGCAAGCGGGATCAAGATCCTCATATAGCCCCTGAATTAGGGACTTAATTGCCAATAGAAGAAGGGCTGAAGCACATACCGGGCGCAATGCTGACCCGGAATAGATAAAACCATGTCGAGCGTATTGGTCAATCCTGCGATCTTCCCCATCTTTGGGGACAGTGGTCTCAGCAGATTGTACCATAGCCGAGCTGGAGAGTCCTAGTACAGGGGTATCGACGTCCGGAGGGACAGACCACAGCCTCACCAATTCTGGTGGAAAAGGATAACGCTTTTCCCAACTGGAAGGAATTCCAGATAACCGTGTGGGATGTTCCCATTCCTTAAGAACCACCCTCTCAAAGTGGTGCTGTCTGGGAAAGACCAAACTCGGCTGAGGCTCTTTAAATAACTGACCCTTTAGCGAATGAAGGGGGTGTCAAAAACAACCCCCTCTGACCAATCGCCGATCTCATCAGCCCCATGCTGACCTGTCGGCTCATCTGACTCAGACGGGAGTTCATCCTCGTCAGGGGATCCTTCGGACCATTCCACAGGTTCACAAAACTGGTCCTGTGGAGCCGAAGGTACTGGAGTCAGGTGCCTTCGTTTTGTAGCGGTTTTAAACGCTGCTTTAACGGGCATCATTTTCCGGGGGCAGGGCTGTGCTGCTGCCTCGGAATGCGAATCCCCACTTTTGACAGCGTCATGCGGGGTCCGGAATAGGGATGGAGAGGTAGGAGATGATGAAGGATGCGATGGCACCGCAGCTGAAGCAACGGACTGGCGCGCAATAGTCTGTTTTGCACAAGGGATGCAAATAAAGATATCATCAGCTGGGAGTGGAACCCCACAACCTACGCACCCCCCAAACGGAACAGCAGAACCGTTTCCGGAATCTACGGAAGCCTCCATATGGTGATTTATGGTATTCGCAATAATGGGACTTTTAAGGCATAAGCCGACCCGGGATGCCCCCTTTATTTTAGTAATGTCCCGGAAGGGAGGATTTATATAATTTTTTTTTTTTTTTTAAGTTTAGGTCCCCTTTAATAGAAACTATATATATATACTTATATATAGTCTATGTATATAAACATTCAAATCAATCCCAATAATTAGCCAGGCACATAGAGCCGGAGGGCTAGCATAAGCAGGGATCCCAGGATCTGCAAGGCAAGAAAACAACCATCAGATCCTTCACATGTGTATAACATATAAGTATGGCACCAAGTGCCCTTAAATGACGCCCCCTTGATAATAGTGATTTCTCACTGTATTATTAAACAATATCTCCCATTTAACGGCCCCAACGGGAGGGGCCGCTTACCTGTACCGCAATCAGCCGGTAAGCCTGCAGCCAGCAGCCATGAGCCGGCAGAAGACAAAGTGCGGCCGTGCGCCCACGTGCCTTCCTGTTTTGAAGGAAGCTGGGACGCTGGGCCCGCCGCAGACGCCGCATGATGTCGGCGCCGCGCCCCCCCCCCCCCCCACGTTGATCAGCTGGAACACCTTACAGCTGATCCAGCACGCGCGTCCAGGCAGCGGAGGGGGGAGGGTAAAAACCGCATGTGCTGACAAAGCTCAATGAATGCCAGGCAAGGAGAGGGGAGAGGGGGGAGGGGGTAGGGGGCCACAAGCAACCAACTGCCAGAGAGGTGGCCAGCCCATACCCAGCGCAAGCTGCCCTAAAGCAGACCCAAAATATACACATGCTACAGTGAATGTATAAACATGACATATATGTTAACATGCAGTGATACAGTGAAACACAAATACTAAAGCACACCCTCACCACCCCCCCAACAGGAGAGAAAGGGGCTACGGGGACCCTCGGGACAGGGGCATCCCATTTCCGGATCACCATGCCGGTTCGCCGCATTGCCCCACGCATGAGGTTGAGCGGTAGGAGATAAGCTCCTAGGCACTTAAAGTGCCATCTACCATTTGCCCGGTGAGCAGCCAAGGCTGGGAGGCTTCCTATTTCACCATAAAGGTATACAAACTCAAACCGGGCAGAAATAGACCAAAAGGGGGGTGGCGGGGTAAGAATACCCCGGCCTACCTGTAAGCAGGAGACTTCCAACTTCTGACTTGTCAGCAAGCAGAGAGAAAAAATACTGGTGATTGAAGGGAGGTACCAGGTATATATAGGCCGGAAGGGGGCTCGTTACAAGACTTCCTCTCTGCACTACGTCACCTGCGGTGGATTAACCCATGAAAAGATGAATATTTAAGAAGTGAAGCGGGGTGTGTGGCACACCAAGAATACTTACGTTTGAGTGAGCCTGGCATAAAAAAAGAATGAAAAAACTTCCAGACAGACCTCTGCCAGGTATCTGGAAAGTGTAACGCTACAGGTTTCACAGCGTCTAATGGGTTTGGATCTTTGGGCTTCTCTTTTAAGGGGCCCTTGTTTCTATCCTTATACTTTACTTTGATTGGATTAGACTAAAAGGATGAAATATGTATACATGCCCCCCGTATCAGCATAAACAGCAAAATATATAAAATATATATATATATATATATATATATAACAGGATTTTTACATTACCGGCTTTTCCTGTGATACACTGCCTGCACCTGGATTCCTCTGCCCGAGATCGCAGACCTCTAGTGTGTAGTGGCTGGAGAACCGATGTTGCTTCCAGGTCACCCCACATGTAGAGGCAGTGTCCGGAAGTGACGTCAGAGCACCACCGCGTCAACAGCAGCAGGTCTCCTTCCGCATTGCTTGCCCTGCGTCCCGAGCAACAAAACAATGGAAAAGGATCGCAGCCGTTGACGACCGGAGGCTCTGGTAAGCCAGCATAGATTCCATTGGGGCAAATGTACTAGCACCTGCCCCTATTGACCAGCGTTTAAAGGAGACAGCACACTGCTCGACTATGAAAGACTACCCTGACCCCCTCCGGACCTCGGGTGAACTACTACAGAAGCGGCGGGGCTCAGCGGGCTTCTCCAGGAGCCAAAAAATACCATTCTGTGATTCTCACCTGTAGAATTCTTTTCTCTCTTCTTCCACTCGAGGGCGTCAGGAAGTCAGAAATAATGGGCCAACTCCTGCCCAAAAGGCAGGGATTGCAAGATAAAAAGTGTTGTTTCTCCCAGCCTATATATACTTCCCGACTACCCTCCGCAATCCAGTAATTGAAAAGCAGTAGACACAGCCACCAGGAAGGATAAAGCATCCTAAGACGACCCATGTTTAGTTTGAAAACGAGGAGAGACAAGAAAATCTACTCTTGCTCTCGTTTATTCATTTTCCTCTCTCTCTCTCTTTTTTTATGCTCATCAACTATTTACAAGCTCCACTAGGACTATGGCATCCAAGGAATGGATATAGTAGCTTAGCAGATAGGGAGGGCTCAATGCCATAGTGTGGAGTTTAGTATGTACCTAGTGTTGGTATGCACAGTGGATGCTGTTTTACTTTTTCTTATCTCCCTTTAAACATAAAAAAAAAAAAACTTTTAAAAAAAGACTGATAAGGAACCTACTTATCTGCCTCACTATCCTCAGTGTGTACCAATAAGAGTTCAACTACCATTCAACGCAGTCCCTCAGGAATGGGAAGGTACCAGCTGCAGAATAGTAAATAAATCACAGAAACAAGCACGCAAAGTCATAATACTGTAAGCCCAGGAAGTATAGACAACGAAGCCACCATCAATCCCACCAGTCGCATTCCCAGCCGGATGGACGGACGAGGGATGGATAGGAGAAGCTGAGTCAATTCCTGAATCAAAAGAACCTTGGGCCAGGGGAGGAACACCCTGGACTGAGAAGTATCCAGAGACATTCCCAGGAACGCCACCACCCTGGACGGAGAGAGGAAGGACTTGAGATAGCTGATCACCCAGCCGAATCTCTCCAGAGTGGCTAACACAGTCCTGGTATCTAGCTCCGCCTGGCTGAGAGAGGATGCCATAATAAGATGATCGTCCAGGTAAGGCACGATGCGGATACCCTGGGCTCTGAGGGGGGCCATCACCCCTGCCAGCACCTTGGTGAAAACCCTTGGAGCCGAGGTAAGGCCAAACGGAAGAGCCACAAACTGAAAATGCCGATCTTCCACCATGAACCTGAGAAATCTCTGATGTGCCGGGAAGATTGGAACATGCAGATAAGCATCCTTGATGTCTATGGACATCATGAAGTCCTCCTGCCGAAGTGAATTTATGGCTGAGCGCAGAGTTTCCTTGCGGAACTTCCTGGGACGTATAAACCTGTTGAGAAACTTCAGACCCAGGATGGGACGAACGAAACCATCCTTCTTGGGCACCGTGAACAGATTGGAATAGTATCCCAGGCCCCGGTCCGAGGGAGGCACCGGGCAGATGACAGCCATGTCCAGGAGATCTTTTACTGCCGCCCGGAGCCCCTGTGCGGCCAGAGGATCCAAGGGCACCCGAGACCTGAAGAATCTGGTAAGAGGCCGGATCTCGAACTCCAGCTTGTAACCGGAAGACACCACTTCCCGAATCCAACTGTCCGAGACCTCCTGGTCCCAGACCTGGGAGAAGTGTCGCAGCCGTCCCCCCACCCGCGAGGGTGAGGGCGCCCCCTCATTGCTGAGCCGGCTTGGCAGCGGCTTTGGGCTTGGAGCCCCAGCTGTGACCTGGACGGGCACGTCCTCTTCCCCTGTTCCAGAAATCACCTCTGGAGGAGAAGACAGCCAATCCCCATCCAGCTCTGGCCCCACGAAAGGAAGGGGTAAAGGAAGCCGCCCCCCGAAAGGGACGACGTTGCTTCTTTCGCTGAGGTAACCTACCTCCTTTTGCGACCGAATCCAATTTTTCTCCAAAGAGCCGCAAGCCCAGAAAGGGAAGAGCCGTAAGCGACTTTTTGGACACAAAATTAGCCGCCCACTGGCGCAACCAAACCGACCGCCGAATAGCCACCAGCAAGGCTGAAGTTCTACTAAACATCATCATGGTGTCATCCAGGGCAGCTAGCACAAATGACAAAAACAATTCACAACGCTTAAGGGCGGTGAACTCATCACTAGCCGGATCAAGCCTGGAGGTAGACAACAGGTCCCTGACAACCGACCTAGAAGCCACTATTAAAAGCGCTGAAGCACAAACAGGCCTCAAAGCCGACCCGACACTGGCAAAACCGTGACAAGCCATCTGGTCAATGCGTTTGTCCTCACCGTCCTTGAGAGTAGAACAGTCAGGAGAATGCAAAACAGAGGTGCTAGACAACCCCAAAACAGGGGCGTCCACCTCGGGAGGGGACGACCAGCACTTCACCGCATCCACCGGAAAGGGATATTTCTTATCCCAACCCGGAGGGACACCCGGAAGACGAGTAGGCCTCTCCTATTCCTTAAGAATAATGCCATCGAAATGCCGTTGATTAGGGAATTCTAAGGGCGGCTTAGCAACCTCAAAGAACTCCCCCTTCTGCGGAAGAGTTACTTCAGGAGGAGAGATTGCCAGAACCTCAAACATATGAGCCAGGACCTTAGAGGCATCCAAAGAATCCCCCTGACCCCGCTCGGCATCAGCGCCAACAAACTGCTGATCGTCAGAACCATCCGACTCCTCAAAAAGCTCCCCTTCCTCTAGCAGGGGGTAATCAGACCAGTCCAGTGAATCAAACTCCTCAAAATCAGAAGCCTGCGTGGCTGGGGACAAGTGATTTCTCTTAGCCGGGGCCTTTCTGGCAACAGCGCTAGAAAATAATTTTTCAAGATTGGACAATCTGGCACACACCTCAGATTGCGACTCCCCACTCGTGACAACATCACACGGGGTACGGGACAGGCGGGGAGGGGTTGGAGAAGGGACCGGCGGCGCAGAACCAGACGCATGGGATCCGGACTGCCGCGTAATAGTCTGCTGCGCACATGGTATGCAAAGGAAAACATCATCCCCTGTAAGGGATACCCCACACCCCAAACACTGCCGGGGTTGCCCCGAGGAGAGCCTGAGCCCGGTATCCTGGGAAGCCTCCATATGGTGATTTTATCGGTAGTCGCAATACCCAAGGGAATTACGCAATATAAGCGACCCGGGATGCCCCTTCTGTGTCCCGAGTGGGAGGATTTATGGGGAGTTCTTAAATTAAACCAGGGACCCTAGGACCGGGAGGACCCTTTAGGATCCAACAGGGGTCCGCCTGGAATAGAAAAGGGGGACTGTCACATATATGTCACAAAACGCAGGGCACATACAGAAGGGCCAAGGCACACATACATATAATTAGGAATATATAAATCAATCTCGCGCTGACAAGCAGCTGCACCGGCAATGAAAGACTGGAGCCCACTGGGCGCTTACTGAATGGCGTCCTGCACAAGGCGGAGGGACTAGGCGGCAAGGATGAAGAAGGGCGGCCGGCGCGGATCGCGCGCTGCGCCCGGCCCCGCCCCTCTCTGTTGACAACAGGCGGCTCCCGGCCAGTGACCGGGCTCCGCAGCGTCACCAGCACCGCGGGGAGAGGGAGGGGGCGGGCCGCAGGATCGTGCCCCGCCCCTCCCGAAACCATGCCGGAGGGGAAGAAGCTCCCCCGAAGACTGACAGTAACGGCCGGCAGCGCCGCAAATCGCCGGCCCGGCCATGGCAGCATAAATCACACGCACACAAAAGTTGCACACAAGCAAGTACTCAAAAAAGGGACTAAACTGAAGAGGGGGATAAGCCCCCCCCTAGCAGTAGGGAACGATGGGTGACCGGGGAAGGGGGAATTAACACCCCAAAGGTGTAAGGGCAAGGACAGGGCATCCCAACCAGGATCACCAACCCGGAATACCGCCTACCCCTTAGTATGGGGTCTCACGGTGGTGCATAGCTCCTAAGGCACCTTAAGGTGCCGTCTACCTTTGCCAGGACCCGCAGCCTAGGCTGGGAGGCTCTTAACTAAAAGGGGGGATAACTGTAGGTCCAGGCAGAAATAGACCGAAAGAGGGGGGGCGGGAGTTACCCCAGCTACCTGCAAGGAGGAGACATCCATCTTCTGACTTGCTCGCCATCTGCAGAGATGAAAGACTGGGGAATGAGTGGGAGGTACCAGGTATTTATGGACCGGGAGGGGCTCACTTTTTTTCATGACATCTCTGCAAGATCGCCCTCTACAGGTCGGAATAACCCAAGTGTAATGACTATCTGAAGCGGGGTGTGTGACATACTTAGAATATATATATAGCTAAATAGAAGGTGAATGTGTGGCTTACAAGGTTTACTAAACTGACACCCATCTGCTGCCAGTCACATCCAAATAACTGTACACATTTGTTTTATTCAAAATTAGTACAATGCCCCTCAAAAGTTGAAAGTTCCCAAGCAATTTGGGGGTATTTCACCAACGCAGATACTTTCCAGAGTATAAGGCATCACAAATCTTGGCAGGTTTGGATGAACTGCATTTAAACTGAACAGCACAATATTTGAGCAACACTACTCCTATACTTTAAAACAGTGTTCCTCTACCCACTCCTAGAAAGCCACCAACAATCCATGTCTTGCAGCCTCCATACAGATGCGCAGGTGAGGCAATTAGCACTCAAACAGACCTATGGAACTGCCTATGTAGAGATCCGTTAAATCTGACCTGTTGGTGGTTCCTTGATGAGAGGTTTGAGGAACACTACCCCAAAAGCTTCTGCTCTTTCACTCGCCTATACAAGATTTTAAAAGAAACTTACAATAGTCACTCTTAGGTCCCGACAGAACACCACACCTACAAAAAAAAGAAGAAAAAAATTACCTTTTGGTTTGATGGTTGTTTTCAACATCATTTAGTACAGTTTAGCAGCGTTAGGGTTTAACTACACTATTTTAGTTTGATACCCATGCAATTAGGATTAAATAGTAGCATTTGTCAGAGATTGTTACCTGGATCTTATCTGAATACCCATAGGTATTCTATGACACTTACTGTACTTCCCTTCATTCCAGTGGAGGGGTTTATGTGATGGAAAAGGCAAACACAAAAATGTTATTTATCTCAAAAAAGGTGCAAATATGACCATCAGGGACGTCATTGGCTAGTGGTAAGGAATCTATCTTGTTACCAGAGGGTTTCAGTTTGGTTCGGGCTTTGTTCCTGGCTGGGACATGACTGAAGTGCTCTTGAGCAGGGCAATTAAACCACAACTGCTCCCTGGGTGTTGTGGCTAGGGCTGCCACCGCAGGGGTGCACTCACTGCTCATTAGTATGTAGTATATATGTGTAAGCATTCAATTGTCATATGTGCACATTAGATATTTAAAATCTTGTTGCTTAGCATGTTTTCTATATATGTGACATTATTAGTTATGCATAGTTTGGCCCTTGCAGGAAGTGATGAAGCAAAGGCTTGGTCCTCTAAAATTAAGACTATCATAATTCTGCTCTAGGGATGTACACACAAGCAACAGAAAAGGTTACTTAAAGTATTTACCACCAGGCACAGTTTTGGTCCCGCGCTGTATAAGAACTTTGGCTGTGTCAGGATTCAGTAATGGATTCCCTTCCAATAACCTGATAAGAAAAAAGACATGCAGTATGTTCATTGACAAATGAATTTCATACAGTCTTACAAAACAGCATAGTATAAGAGCACTAACGGAATCTAGCTTTTTAGAGAAAAAATAGGCCAATAATAAAAATCCATATAAATATGCTGGATGGCGGGAGGAGGGGGACACTCAAAATAGGGTGTGCGCTGGAAGTCCTACCATATCTATGGCAAACAGACCATGACAATAGACACCTATTCACACCTAGCTGGCAACAAGCTGTACTTGAAAAGGAATCCTTAAATTCCTAATTAGGTCTCCAGACCCAGACATTTCAATACACGTTGGGCATATGGGCATTGGATGTTATTTCTGGGAAGCATTGTAACTCCTGATATATGACCGGTATGACTAGATTTTTTTTTTTTCAATTCTTTATTTTTGTTTTAATACAAAGACACATAGAAAAATACCATTTTGTGAGTACTCACCTGTAAAATGGATATTGTCAGTGTGTCACACACCCCGCTTCCCCTTTAATTCTTACGATCGGGTTACTCCACCAGCAGGTGGCGACGTTGCAGAGAGAAGTCTTGAAAACTAGCCCCCTTCCAGGCCTATATATACCTGGGACCTCCCACTTAACACCAGTGATTTAAAAGGCAGAAAGACAAGGTACCAGGAAATCCAATGGTAACCTCAAAATAAAGAAAAAGCTTCACCATATAAAGGATCCGGGATACCGAAAAGGGCGGGTGAAGCGGGGTGTGTGACACACTGACAATATCCATTTTACAGGTGAGTACTCACAAAATGGTATTATTCTCAGTGTGTCACACACCCCGCTTCCCCTTTAATTCTTACGATCGGGACATCCAAAAGCAGTGTCCACAAGGGATGGGTATCCGAAGGCAAAATGAAGCATAACTTAAATGACTGCAGTCTGCAGAACTTTGCGGCCAAAAACAGCATCCGCTGAGGCCCGCACATCAACCTTGTAAAACTTAGAAAAAGTATGAACAGAAGACCAAGTAGCGGCCTTACAAACTTGTTCAACAGAAGCTTGGTGCTGAAAAGCCCAAGACGCTCCAACGGCGCGAGTAGAATGAGCAGTGATACGGAAAGGGGGAACTTTCCCCTTAGCAGAATAGGCCACAATAACGTCCTGACGTATCCATTTGCTAATGGAAGATTTGGCCGGCGCCAAACCCTTCCTAGGCCCACAGGGCACAACAAAAAAGGCATCAGTTTTACAAAAAGGAGAAGTAGTAATCAAATAGTACTTAACACAGCGTACTACATCCAAACAATGCAAAACCCTCTCCTTGTCATTCTTAGGCTTAGGACACAAGGAGGGAAGAACAATATCCTGATTCAAATGAAAAGCAGAAACAACCTTAGGAAGAAAATCCGGTTTGAACCGAAAGACCACTTTATCCTGATGCCTCTCAAAGTAGGGCGCCTGAATAGACAAGGCCGCCAACTCCGAGACACGCCGAACCGAAGTGATAGCTACCAAGAAGACAATCTTCTGAGTCAAGGTAGACAAAGCAATATCTTGCAAAGGCTCAAAAGCAGGAGCCTGAAGAGCAGAAAGAACCAAATTCACGTCCCAAACAGGGAGTTTCCTGGGAGGCCGCACATGCGTAACCCCCTGGAAAAATGTTTTAACTAAAGGATGAAGCGCAAAACGCTTCTGAAAAAAGATAGATAAGGCAGAAACTTGCCCTTTCAAAGTACTCAGCTGAAGACCAGAGTCCAGGCCAGATTGCAAAAACTCCAGAATCCTGGAGACCGAAAAGACCCTACAAGGCAAAGATCTAACCTCACACCAAGCAATATAGGCTTTCCAAGTCCTATAGTAGATGATAGAAGAAGACCTCTTCCGGGCACCAATCAGAGTCTTAATAACCGAGTCAGAAAGACCCTCCTCCTTCAAGATGGAGGTTTCAGCATCCAAGCCGTCAAACCCAGCGTTGGTAAATTGGGGTAACACAGCCGAGCCTGAGTGAGCAGATCGGGCCGAAGAGGCAGAACGAACTGGTCCACTGCCAGCCGAACGATGTCTGCGAACCATACTCGCCTTGGCCACCTTGGAGCCACGAGAATGGCGGACACCTTTTCCAGAGCCAGCTTCCGTACCACCCTGCCCAGCATGGGTATCGGAGGAAACAGGTACAGAAAACCCCAGATCCCCCCAGCTCAGAGACATGGCGTCCACCGCCAGAGCCAGAGGATCCTGGGAGAGCGACACGAAGTTCGGGAGCCTGCAATTGTGACGAGAGGCAAACAGGTCCACCTCCGGCGTCCCCCACTGGAGACACAGTGACCGAAAAACCTGAGGATGGAGAGCCCATTCTCCCAGACGGGAAGAGCCCCTGCTCAACAGGTCCGCTTCATGGTTTTCCACACCCGGGATGTAAACCGCCGAGAGACAAGGAACATAGGCCTCCGCCCAGGTCAGGATCAGGGACACCTCTCTGAGGGCACCCAGACTGCGAGTCCCTCCCTGATGATTGATGTAAGCAACCGCTGTTCGATTGTCCGAGCGAACCTGGACCGGAAGGCCCAGAACATGTTGAGTCAAAAGAGCAAGAACCAGACGGATGGCTCTCAGTTCCAGAACATTGATGGGCAAGTGGGCCTCTCGAGGTCCCCACTGTCCCTGGAACTGAAGATCCTTCCAGAATCCCCCCCATCCCGAAAGACTGGCGTCCGTGGTGACAATTTCCCAGAGAGGGGTCAGGAAAGACCTGCCCCTCGAGAGATTGGCCGAAACTAACCACCATTGGAGGGACTGCCGGACCCGGGAGGACAACTGGAAGGGCCGATCCAAGACCGTGGTCGCCGGTCCCAAGACACCAACAGATGAAGCTGAAGCGTCCTCGTGTGAAATTGAGTGAAAGGAACTGCCTCGAACGAGGCAACCATCAACCCTACCAGCCTCATCCCCAGACGGATGGACGGCCGAGGATTGGAAAGAAGGACCCGAGCCAACTCCTGAATCAGATAAATTTTGGACTGAGGGAGAAACACCCTGTGTTGACAAGAGTCCAACCGCATTCCCAGAAAGGACACCACCCTGGCCGGAGCAAGGGAGGACTTGGGAAAGTTGATCACCCAACCGAAGCTTTCCAGCGTGGAGACCACCATCCTGGTGTCTGTCTCTGATTGATTGAGAGACAGAGCCATGATGAGAAGGTCGTCCAAATAAGGTACGACACGAATGCCCCGAGATCTGAGAATGGCCATCACCCCTGCCAGCACCTTGGTGAACACTCTTGGAGCCGAGGTAAGGCCAAACGGAAGTGCCACGAATTGAAAATGCTGATCCTTCATCACGAACCGAAGAAAACGCTGATGAGCCCGGCAGATGGGAAAATGAAGGTAAGCATCCTTGATGTCTATGGACGTCATGAAGTCCCCCTGCCGAAGAGAACCGATGGCCGAACGCAGAGTTTCCATGCGAAACTTCCGCGTACGGATGAACCTGTTGAGCAATTTCAGGTCCAGGACGGGACAAACCGACCCGTCCTTCTTGGGGACTGTGAAAAGATTGGAGTAGAAACCGAGGCCCACCTCTAAGCGCGACACCGGCCGGATGACCGCCATTTTCAGAACATTCCTTACCGACACCAGGAGCCCCAAAGGATCGGTGGTCACCCGAGACCGGAAGAACCGTGAAGGAGGGCGAGACTCGAACTCCAGCTTGTAACCGGACGACACCACCTCCTGGATCCATCTGTCCGGAACCTCCTGGTCCCAGACCAGGGAGAAGTGTCGCAACCGACCCCCCACCCGCACGGGTGAGGGCAGCCCCTCATTGCTGAGCGGGCTTACCAGCAGGCTTGGGCTTGGCGCCCCAGGACTGACTGGGACGGCCACGGCCCCTCCCCCGGGTCCAACCTGCACCTCTGGTAGCGGGAAAGGAAGCCCCTCTGCCCGCTCTGGCTCCCCGAAAGGAAGGATTAAAGGCACTCGCACCCCGGAAGGAGCGACGAGGCCCCTTGGGTTGAGGCAATTTACCACCTTTGGCAACTGCATCCAATTTGTCGCCAAACAGGCGCAAACCTAAAAAAAGGTAGCGCTGTAAGCGCCCTCTTAGAGTTAAAGTCCGCCGTCCACTGGCGCAGCCATACTGACCGACGAATAGCAACCAGCAGTGCCGCTGTCCTGCTACTCATCGCAAGAGCATCGTCCTGGGCGGTCAAGACAAAGGAAATAAACGATTCACACTGCTTGAGAGAACTAAACATATCACAAGCGGGATCAAGACCTGCGTACAGATCCCTAATAATGGACCTAACTGCCAACAGAAGAAGCACCGAAGCACAAACCGGCCGCAGTGTCGATCCGGCACTGATAAAACCATGGCGAGCCAATTGATCAATCAGACGATCCTCACCATCTTTAATGGTAGTGGTGTCAGAGGAGTGTACCACAGCCGTGCTAGACAGCCCTAACACAGGGGTATCGACGTCAGGGGGAACTGACCAAAGCTTCACCAAATCCTCCGGAAAGGGATAACGTTTATCCCAACTAGGAGGAATTCCAGCCAGGCGTGTGGGTTGTTCCCATTCCTTAAGGACAACCTTCACAAAGTGTTGTTGCCTGGGAAACACCAAACGCGGCTAGGGAACATCAAATAACTCATCCTTTGGCAGGGGGACCACCTCGAGCGGATCCAAATTCAAAATTTCAAACATTTGAGCCAAAATGGAAGGGGTGTCAAGGGACACCCCCTCAGCCTGATCGCCAGCAGCGTCAATCCCTAGCTGGCCTGCAGGCTCATCCGACTCCTCAAGGAGTTCCCCCTCCTCATCAGGGGGACAATCGGACCAATCCAATATTTCAAACATCTCATCCTCCGAAGCAGGCGCTGCCGGAGAAAGGTGTTTCCGCTTCGCTGTAGCCTTCTGAGCTACTTTGGCGGAAATTATTTTCTAGAGGTTGGCCAATCGTGCACACACCTCGGATTGCGAATCCCCACCTTTGACATTGTCACATGGGGTCCGGAATAAGGGAGGGGGGGTAGGAGATGACGGAGGTTGCGAGGAGCCCGAAGCCGGAGCGACGGACTGGCGCGCAATATTCTGCTTTGCACATGGAACGCATAATATGACATCATCGCCTGGGAGCGGAGCCCCACAACCCCCACACAGCCTGGATAGCCCCGAAGAGCCGTTTCCGGTAATGTCGGAAGCCTCCATATGGTGAAATTATGGTATTCGCAACAACCCAGGGTTTTACGCATTAAGCCACCCGGGATGCCCCTTTATAATTAATGTTCCGAGAAAGGGAGGATTTAAATTAAACTTTTTTTTTTTTTTTTTAAATTTAGGAAAAATCCCAATTTAGAGTACTAAGACTAGCCAGGTAAAACAGAACCGGGAGAGCCACTGCAGTGAGGGGATCCCAGGATCTGTAGGGGAAAAGAAACAACAGTCAGACCCCCATAAAAATAGGCAGCATGCAGCACATTCAATCATAAACAGACTAAAAGGTACATAGTAGCATAGACATCAATAGCAAAAGCCATAAGTGCTTTGAGAAGTTAAGCTGAAGCACCCACACATACAAACTTTAGATATGCGGAAGCAAACTTGTAACAAAACAAGACGGCCCCACACACGAGGTGGGGACCGTTTACCTGAAAGGCGCATGGAGCAGCAGCAGCCAGGCACACAGCTTCCTCCAGCCGAGTCCCCCGCACCTGACTCTTTGATTAGAAGGAGGAAGTGCGGCGGGCCCGAGCTGCGAGATAACGCGCTCATGCCACGGCCCCGCCATCGCGCCACCGAGCGCGGCCGCGGCCCCGCCCCCCCATATTCAAACGGCGCGGCCTGCCAAGTGGCGGTGCCGCGTGCAGAGAGGGTGCCCCGACGCCCTTGGAGTCAGTGGGGGGAATCATGCAAAGCCAAAACAGAGCCCCAGCAGCTCAGGCCACGTGACCGCACACCGCGGCGCTGAGACTGCCATCGCTACACAACATAGTAAGCTTTAAACACAACATGCACACAGTACAAGCACCCCCCAAAACCAACCCCCCCCCCCCCAAGTGAAGGGAGAAGAGACCGTAGCGGGAGAGAATGGCCAAAGAGGAACCTCGGGACAGGGGCATCCCAAATTCGGATCCCAATGCCGGATAGCCACATTGCCCCACGCGTGGGGTCGAGCGGAGGAGATAATCTCCTAGGTACCTATAGTGCCATCTACCGTTGCCCAGTGAGCAGCCTGGGCTGGGAGGCTTCCGTTAACCATCTAGGTATGCAAACAATCAAAACTGGGCAGAAATAGACCCAAAGGGGGTGCCGGGGTTTGACCCCGGCTACCTGCAAGCAGGAGACTTCTTTCTTCTGTCTTGTCGCCTCATGCAGAGAGAAAACACTGGTGTTAAGTGGGAGGTCCCAGGTATATATAGGCCGGAAGGGGGCTCGTTTTCAAGACTTCTCTTTGCAACGTCGCCACCTGCTGGTGGAGTAACTCGATCGTAAGAATTAAAGGGGAAGCGGGGTGTGTGACACACTGAGAATAGTACAGCCTTCGCAGAGTTAGAAAAGTACAGCCTTCGCAGAGTTAAGCTACAAAGATAAGTTACAAAGCCATCTTGCATGTACAGTCACAGAAGGAGCACATTGTTATAATACTGGTGTGCCAGATACACATTTATACTGAAGATATTTCTTAAGGATCCACATTGATCTTTGGTTCTGCAGCCCTCCCGGCAGTGGCCCCCGGTGGGGACCCAACCTTTGGTCCCCACTAGGGGCCCCCATCTGGGGTGGGAACCCCGATATGACTATATTAATGAGAGGGTCTAATTCAGGACTATAAGACCTTTCATTTGATATCAAACATGGTCTACATATATTGTCCAGAGCCTGATAATCCACATAGTATAGGACCCTGGATGATATACATTTGGTGTTTTGGTTTATTTAACTAAGAAATTAATGGGGATCATGAATTTCTTACAACTGATAACATATGATAACATGCATTATTACCCTTTATGAAATATATATCTAATCTCATAGAGACCTGATGTGGGCCGACCTTGGCAGACACTCCCACCAGGCGGGAATGCTGGCCACTCCCCCTATGGTTCGATACATTAGGAAGCTGTGTGCAGGGGGGAGGCATTCGATGGATGGACCCCTTCAACCATGATGGCCATGAAACCATAAGTATCTCTATCTGTCTCTGCATTATCTCTCTCTAAATCCACTATAACATATTGTACTATAACTAATGTATAACTTACTCATTTTTGTAACAACTGCCTATATAAGGTTATCTTGGGGAAACTTCATGAATATATTGGGTTAATGATTGTTATTTACTGTGCTGGTAATTAAACCCATTTTAATTTTAATTTATACATCTTACTGTGTGTGTGGTGGATAATTTCTCACACAATAGATTGTAGTTGCAAAGTATTTAAGGTAAATAATATATTTCTTCTTGGGACATTTCACTGGATGTATGGGTACAGCCTTAGCGGACATTGTTTTGAATCAGATTAGTGGCCGCTGGGCTGATATAATTATTAGTATTTGCGATATTTATCATATTCATCTCTAGTAGAAATATTGGAGATTAAGGTGAAGGGAATATTGATTAAAAATCATATTTTTCCTTTTTCATCCCATATCAAGAAATATCATATCAAAGAGGCCCTGCGAGGGCCTTTGACGGATATGTGTCCAGGATGGAGGGCACCATCAAGAGAGAGGGCTCAGTGGTAGAAGTAACAGAGAGAGTGGATGGGGTGGAGGCCTCACACAGAGCCTTGGAGATACGAGTGGCGGGCTTGGAACAACAGCAAGATCGGAATAAACGGCTCCTGGCTGACCTCTCCCTTGCCCATGACGACATAGAAAACAGGAGCCGCAGGAATAATTTACGCCTCCTGAGTCCGTGGAGCCCCGAGATCTGTTGGAAGCGGTCACCTCAATCTTTAATGAGCTCCTTGACCTGCCCAGCTCAAACCACATAGAATTGGACCGGGTGCACAGGGCCCTGGGCCCCCGGCCTCAAGATCCAAACAGGCCCAGAGACATTATCTGCCGAGTACATTTTTTCAAAGTAAAGGAAGATATACTTCGGCGGGCATGGGAGAGGGGTGTGGTCAGTTTTAAAGGCGCCCAGGTGATCATACTCCAAGACCTCTCACGGAGGACACTGCAGATGAGGAGGCTTCTTAAACCAGTGCTGGACGCTATCCAGAGGCAGGGAGCGACCTACAGGTGGGGGCACCCATTCCAGCTCCTGGTGCGAAGGGGCGGGAGTCTGTTTGTTCTCAAGTCACCCGCCCAGCTCCCCGACCTGTTTCACTTCTTGGAGGCAGAGGTTGTAGATGTCCCAGACTGGACGGCCCCTGATCTGGCCATATATAACAGGCAGCTACCGCAACGCCAGGCTGGGGGCCCCCGAGGAGATAGAAGAGGCGGGAGGGACCGCAGAAGGTGAAGTCCTATGGGTCGATGGTTGGGCCCGAGCCCGTTGATACTGCTACACTTATTATATGATGCGCCTGTTGTTGCTTTTACTCTGTTTGTTCCCTTTGGAAATGTTTAAGTTGCATGCTTAGAGATGGTTTAAGTCTGCCCTGGGCAGCCCCCCCCCCCTTGGGTCGCAGCCGGGTTGAGCAGCCAAGCGGGGCGTCAGTTTATCTCAGGCCTTAGGGCCCCATGGGGCGGAGCCAAGGCTCTTTTTTGGCGCCTCCCTGGGATAAGCCTTACTGGATAACTTCAACCAGGGTGCGACTCCTGACCCTCTGAACTTTGGCCTAGCCTTCCAACCCCTCTTAACTTGGTGCACCCCTCTAGGGAAGCCCTTTGGCCTCCTCTAGACGGGAGTAGATTCCGCACAGGGCCTGCCAGCCCGGGACCCGGGTCCTCCTCTGGAGACCCCTCCACTACGTGCGTAAAAACCGTATCCGGGCTACGCCTATAGGCGAGTGACCGGCGGACTACTGGTTAGTCCTTAGTTCTTCGTTCTTGTTGTTATCTGGTTTCCATCGTCCCAACCCCACATCGCCACTTGCAACGTGTTACCCCCCTTGACCCCTTCTTTCCCTTACCTGTTTACCCCTTTTCCCCCTTGGCGTGTGGGACCAGCGACGGGATAGACGGTGCTCTCACTCAACTTCGGCCTCCCTCACGGTACTCAGTTACTCCCGCCTCCTTGAGGCGTATGCAGGCCAACATGGGTTCCTTGAAGATAGTCACCCTTAATGTAAAGGGTCTCAACACACCAGAAAAGAGAACCATCTTGGGGCAGGAATTACACAGATACAAAGCGAAGATCGTCTTCCTCCAGGAGACCCATTTTAAAAGAGGTGCGGCCCCGGGACTCTGTAGCAGGCGGTTCCCCCATGTATTCACCAGCTGTGCTGCAGACGTTAAAAAAAAGGGAGTGGCGATCATGCTGGCCAGAGACGTGCCCTTTGTCTCAGAGGCCTGGAGCGATGAGTCGGGTAGGGTGGTGTTAGTCAAGGGGCTTATTGATCAAAGAATGTATACATTGGCCTCCATATACGCCCCCAACCAGGGTCAGATCCAATTCCTAAAGAGCACGCTGGAAAAGATAACGAAGTTCATGGAAGGAGATGTAATATTGGGGGGAGACTTTAACTTAACTATAGAGCCCCTGCTGGATACATCAGCGGGCAGATCTGCGGTCTCCCATTTGGCCTTGAGATCTCTGAGGAAAAAGCTACACGGCTTGCAGCTGGTGGATGCATGGTGCGTCAGAAACCCAGGGGCACGAGATTACTCTTTTTACTCTAGTGTTCATGGGACATACTCCAGGCTGGACTATATTTGGATCTCCCACAGATTACTGAGCCAGGCCACAGGAGACGGGATATACCCGATCTCCTTTTCAGACCATGGCCCGGTCTTCCTTGATCTTGAACTTATAGATAGAGCCCCACCACCCTCGAGCTGGAGACTGAATGAGTCACTCCTTGGGAACGCTGTGGTAGCACAGGACATAAGGGAGGGCCTGGAGTCCTACTTCAGAACTAATGATAATGGGGAGGTCTCACCACTGACGCTCTGGGAAGCACATAAGAGTGTAATAAGGGGAACTTTGATCAGCCATGGGGCGAGACTCAAAAAAGAAAGACTAGCTCAAATAGTGAAGCTCACGGAAAAGGTACAGGGCCTGGAGCGGTCACATAAGCAATCTGAGGCAGTGAAAGTACTTGGTGAACTGACCCAAGCAAGGGAGGCCCTTAACGCTATACTGAGGCAAAAGGCCAAACACATACTTAGGAGATGCAAGCGTTCCTACTACGAACACGGCAACAAGAGCAGCGCATTATTGGCTATGGCCCTTAGACAGCAGTACTCACAGAACTTCATAGCAGAAATTCTGGACGACGCTCAGCAGAGGCACCACACCACTGAGGGGATAACGGACACGTTTAGAGCTTACTATTCGAACTTATATAACCTACGCGGGGGTGTAGGGGAGCAGACGCGCCAGGGCACAGTGGAGGAGTATTTAGAGGGCTCTGGTATGCCAGCGGTCTTGGAGGAGATCGCAGCGATGCTGGAGGACCCGATAGGGATTGAGGAGCTGATGGAAGCAATTAAAGAGTCCCCCGGGGGGAGGGCTCCGGGACCTGACGGGTTCTCCGCTAAATACTATAAAACCTTCGCCCCGGTATTGGGCCCACGCATGATAGAGGCGTGGAACTCGATATTGGACCCGGGCTCACTCTCCTGCAGAGATGGAGGCCCATATATCCGTCCTCCACAAGCCGGGAAAGGACCCCCTATCATGCAAGAGTTACCGTCCCATCTCCCTCCTCAACGTGGACCTGAAGCTATATGCCAAAATACTAGCCAATAGGCTAGCGACGGTGGTGGCCCAGGTGGTTCACTTGGACCAAACGGGCTTCGTGTTGGGGAGGGAGGCCAGGGACAATGTGGTGCGGGCACTAAGTGCAGTTCATGTGGCGCAAAATGCAGACATCCCTATGATGCTTTTGTCCACAGATGCGGAGAAAGCCTTTGATAGGGTGAGCTGGCCGTTCCTAAAAGAGACCCTCAGACATGTAGGCCTTGGGGACAATATGAGGAGATTCATCGGGGCCCTGTACACGGTACCCTCAGCCAGGGTCAAGGTGAACGGCCATCTCTCAGCTCCGGTGGCCATTTGCAACGGAACTCGTCAGGGTTGCCCCCATTTCACCCCTGCTGTTCGCCTTGACCCTGGAACCATTTTTGTGCAGGGTCCGGGGAAATGTGGACGTGGGGGGACTAGCAATTGGCGGCGACACCCACAAGGTCGCGGCCTACGCAGACGACCTCCCATTTTTTGTCACAAACCCCGCGATCACGATACCGGTCCTAATGAAGGAATTCGAGGTTTTTGGAAGGTTATCCTTCTTTAAAATTAACTTCGACAAATCGGAAGCCCTGAATGTGTCACTCCTGGGGGACAAGGCCAGGAACCTTCAACAGACATTCTCCTTTAAGTGGGCCAGGACCTCGATATCATACCTAGGCACTCAGCTGCCATCCCGGTTGTCGAAGATCCTGGAATTGAACTTCCTGCCCTTGTCCCAGAGGATAAAAGTGGATTTGAATAGATGGGACTCACCCACCTTCTCTTGGATGGGCAGGGTAAACATAATCAAAATGTCAATATTACCAAAGATCCTGTTCCTATTCCAAGCTCTCCCAATTAGCATCCCTCTGTATTTCTTCACAGCCCTGGACAGGATCTTGATGGGGTTCGTTTGGCAGAAAAAAAGACCTAGGCTCAGACGGCAGCTGTTGCGTAAGCCCAAACATATGGGAGGCATGGCGCTGCCGGATGTCCATTCCTACTGGCTAGCCTCACACCTCCAAAGAGTCTGCGAGTGGCACACATGTAAGAGCACGAAAAGGTGGGTCCAACTAGAGCACACCTTGGCTTCGGCCCCTCTAGATGCTACAGTCTGAAACAGAGAAACATACAGACCGGGGTTGGGCTCCCACCCAACAATGGCAGCTACTTTGGAGGCCTTCCGGTCCCATAGGGAGCGCCCGGGGGTCTCTCCATGGCCCTCTCCCATGATTGCTCTGATGGACAACCCCCCGCTCCTGAGTTGCACCAGGGCGGCGCTCAGGGACTGAGGAAGGGCGATTCAGCTACGGGGCGGTGATCTGATTACGGGGGCGGGGTGGGTCTCCATTAGTGAACTGAGGACTAAAATAGGGAACGGTGACCTTGACCCCTGGACGTTTCCAATCAATTTTGTCCCGGATGGGATTCCAGAGGGAATGCATCAGGGGGCATACAGAGTTTGAAAGGATTTGCCTTGAGGGGCAAGCATACCCACACCTGATCGCTAAACTATATACACTTATTGGCGAGCAAGACACCCCTCCGGCATTCTGGAGAGACTGGGAGTCCGACCTGGGTAGAACAATAGGGGAGAAGGAGAGGAACAAAATAGCGACTCTAGCCCACAAGTCCTCAGTAGCCACGAGAATCCAAGAAGTTAACTATAAACTGCTGACGCGTTGGTACTATACCCCTGATAGACTAGGTAAAATGTTTGGCCAGGCTGACTCGGGATGTTGGAGATGTGGCAATGAGAGAGGGACATTATTTCACATTCTATGGACCTGCCCCGGGATTCGGGATTACTGGGGCGCGGTACTGCCCATTATCACGCAACTTACTGGGGCGCAGTTGGGAGAAGACCCGGCCCAGGTTCTGCTCCATTCCACTAAAGTCCCGATAGGGAAGTACAAAAAATCTCTGCTGGTCCACCTGCTGAACGCGGCTAAACAGACAATACCCAGGTTCTGGAAGCAAAAAAGGCTCCCTCTGTTAGGGATTGGGTAAGGGAGGTCATGAGCGTCAAGGAGATGGAGGACCTAACACTTTCCTTACATGACAGAGATGAACAGTATAGAACTACCTGGCTGCCTTGGTTAATTTAGGAGGAATCGGCAGAATTTAAGAGCCTATTTATGTAATAGCCCTGGGACTGACTCCGCGCCCCCCATCCTCCCCATCTACCATAGTCCAGGCGGAAAGTGATGTAATAGCCGTGCAGTCGAGGGCAGACACGCAGAGATGTGCGCCGGCTCGGGCGCTGAGTCCCACACGCCACACACCCCCCCCCCACATTCCCCATTCTGTTTCCCTCCCTACCGCTTTCCCCCTTATCGGGTTGGCGCCTTAGACATGCGCGATGCTGCAGGAGCTGCTCCCCCCGGTGGGCGGTGTGGCAGCTCACACCTGTCTTAGGTGGGGTGGGCATCGCACATCCTGGGGGGATCAGAACAGTACGACACCAAGCGGTGGAGATCGGGATCTAACTATACAAGAGCCTCGCCCCCCTGTTTCGGGGGTTGCGACAGCCACCTCCCCGCTGAATAACGAGCTGCAATAGCAGAATCTGTTTTACATTGATATTATTACTTGTGCCTTAGCAAATGGTGCGCCCGACCACCCTTCTTACCCTGTACTGTATTGTATTATATGTCTAAATGTATGTAACGTACAAAAATGTAAAACCCTTAAATAAAGAGTATTAAAAAAAAGAAATATCCAGGCAGGCTTTTTTTTTAATTTTTATTAATGAAAGGCATAGGAAATCGGGTGACAGATTCTGTCACCCCGATACACTAAACATGTGACCCCTGGATTTTATTTCTACCAAGAGAAGAAAACAAGCTTGGAGGGAGTTTTATTCAGTTCAGGTGTATAAGTGAACCCTCCTCTCATTAGCCAATGTGTTTACATGGGTTTTATTATTACATGGTTTTGTGATAGTGCTCCTTTAAGGTAATAAGTGTGGGCTTGTATACTAAAGATATGGTTAAACTGTACAATAGATTTCAAGATGTATGGCCAACAATAAAATATAAAGCTACAATACTTCACTTACCTCTGAAGCGCAGCTTCTGATGTATAAACCTTTTCTTTCTTCATAGCGTCCAAACGAGAATAGTGGATGATTAACTTTTTAAGGTGACTTATCAGAAGGTCCTGTTAATCAAGTTGTATAACTGTCAGCATTTTGTTTACGTATACTAAAGCATAAAATGATAATCTTATTGTAAAACATTAGTGAAAAACAGCATCATGAAAACCAAGGAACATACCAAATAAGAAGGTGGGGGTGAAGTGTATTGCAGGGCTGGGTTAAAAAAAAAATTGGCCAAGCTCTCAACAGTTCACTTAGTACTGTTCAATTAATCATCCGTAAATCAAAGGAGTATGGTACAATTGCAAACCTGCATGCAACTTAAACTGGCATCCCAGTCAAGGAGAACATGAAATGAAAGAAGAAGCCAAGATGCCTACATTCACTCTTGAGGAGCTGCAGAGATCCACAGCTCGGGTGGGAGAACACCCACGCTGTCCACGCAACAACTATTCACATCTGGCCTTTATGGAAGAGTTGCAAGAAGAAAACCATTTTTAAAACATATAGGAACGCTTTGCTGTTAAAGTGGACCAAAACCTATGATTTTGACTTTTGGCCCATGCTCCCGGGCAACCCGATGCCCGTCCCCGGATATGGATACCCCGGGTGGGAGAGAGTAAGCTTGCCTGGAGTCTCAGACCTCAGGGTGTGTTTTGGTCTACTTTTAAAACTGTAACATTTACAATACAGTTTAGTAGTTTACTATATACTGTTCATCTGATAATATACAGTACTTTTGTTGCAAGCACAGCACCGCATGCTCCTGTAGCAACATACAATAAATGTATTAACAGTTACAATTCCCATGGCAAGGATTTTTTTGTGTGCAGTAGTGTCCAATTTCACCTACATCTTGGTTCTCATTTGTTGGCTCCTATTGTCCACATTATATAGGGTTAGCTGTGTAATGTTTCCTGTAAGGCAGTGTTCCCCCAAACCTCTCCTCAAGGCCCACCAACAGGACATGTTTTGTGGATCGCCACATAGCTGTCTCTATAGCTCGTCTGAGCAATTACTACTTCACCTGTGCACCTGTGTGTAGATTTGCAAAACATGGCCTGTTGGTGACCCTTTAGGAGAAAAATCCCAATTAGCTTACTAGCTGACATGGAACAGAAAACAGACAGGAAATACCCGCCCCTTGCTCCCGGGTCTCAGTGCTTAAACCAAGTAATCCCAGAAGAAAATACTTAGCCAGGGCAGGATGTGGAATGCTGTCCTGGAGGACAACTGGAAATACTATTACCTTCGAGCTAATTGAGGTTTTCCCAAAATGTCCTCCAGGACTGCCAGCCAAGCATAAGCAAGTAACAAAAGGATGGTCAAGGTGGGGGGGGGGGGGGGGGGATTCTGGTTTCTTGTTGGATGACAGGCCCAGGAGGTGGATATTGCTCTGGTGTGGATCTGGAAAGATTATGAGATTTGGTTCCTTAAAATGGACCAAAACCCAGGTCCAACGGCCCTGGAAGCTATAAGATTCCCTTCCCCCAGGGCATTGAGGATGCCCCTCTGTGTGAAACCCCCCAGGTCGCATGGTAAACTCACATTCTACCTCAAACCAGTGGCGCGCATTCACGAGCAGCAGCCGCTTCCTGCTATACCCTTAGCAGGGCGCACATTTGTGAAAATGGCCGGCCTGGGCATGCTCCGTTAGAGGGTAACAGGGATGTGGCTGCCGGCACGCTCACTTGCACTTGGGCTGGAGCAGAGTCCTTAGATGAGCCTAGGCAAGTTTGGGTCTGATTGGACCAGAAGCCGCGCATGTGTCATAAGACCAGGGAGTTGGGTGACCTGAGGGGTTTCACACAGTGGGGCAACCCACATCAGGCCCAAAACCCAGGATAGTCAAATCATGGTGTTTTGGTCCACTTTAATAGATAAAGTTTGCATATCAATCTTTCTGTCCAAAGCCATAGTTATTATGAAGGACACATTAATCGTAGACCTCTGAGCACTATGGTAAGGTCCCACAGAGGGAAAAGGTGGGAAGGCATAGCAGAGCCTTAAGCCCCTCCAACATTGACAATAAGGTGTCCATAGCAAGTGTTCCCTGGCCCCTGATCAGAGAAGAGGAGGCCTGGCATTTTTAATCCTTCCTGTTTGCCAAAAGATCTATTTCCGCGCTGCCCCAAAGTCTGACGATCTCTTCAAAAACGTTTTGATTTGCTTCCCACTGCGATTGTTTTAGTTCCACAAGTCTGAGGAACTTTGCTAACTGAAACTTGATGCACTGTGTGCCATCTCACTGATCAATTTCTCAACTTGGGATTCTGGCAGTGGTATTGGAGCCTAAAGAATATGCTGCAAAGCCTGCCACTTGCTTGCACCGGAGGAAGGTGTAGCAAGCACAGATGTAACATGTCCTCTCCCTCCAGCACCATCACGGCCACGTTCCTGTCCCTTATTTGCTCATTTCTACTTTTTTGAAGTTACTGACAGTGACCTGCCCCCCCCCCCCCCCCCCCCCATGGAAGAGACCTGTAAAAGGACAATTAGAAGATGTTGCCCCCCCCCCCCTCAGTATATGAGCAGCCTCTCCCTGAAAGTGGCCTGAAATGGACAATTAGCACAGGTTCCTTTGTCCCTAGCTGTCCCTCAGTATGTGAGCCTCCCCCCAAATTGCTGAGTCTGACACATGGGAAAATGTATATTTTATGTATGTATTTTTAATTTATCTTTATATGTATATTTCTTTAGTTTTTTGTTTTGTTAATATTTTGAGTACTTTCCCTAACCCATTATGTGCAGGCATTAGCCTATAATTTGTCCTCTGATTAAAACATTTATATTTTATTTATTTATTTTTTAATGTATGTATTTATTTTTTGTTCTTAGTTATTAATTTAACTTTCCCTACCCCTTTTGTGCAGGGTGATCACCCTGAGGTTCCTCTCGATTTGCAGCCCTCACTACCCCCATTTTACAGTCATTTTTGGTCCCCCAAATTCGGTTCCCCATTGACAATGGCACTCGGGTCGAGTCCGGGCACCCGAACTGGACTTTAGCGGAGAACATGTTTAATCCGAACTTCAGCGGGTTCGCCCATCCCTACCAGCGACCTGTGTGGTTTCACACAGCGGGGCATCCCAATTCAGGCTGACCCAAGAGGAAAGGCCAGAGGCCATCTGCCCTGGTTTTTGTACCGATTTAAAGTGGAGGAACCACCAGCCAAGCGTCTAAAAAGATTTTGTGGGGCATTCCCATTTGCGATCCTTTGCTTTGTGACACATGACCCTGCATGTGCCAGCCAGCAGTATACTGGCCAATCCTAACTGACATAACCTACAATGCAAAGTGGCAAGAAACACAGCAGCACTTCCTCTTTGCAGGCCACTGACAAATCCACAAAATGCCACTGGGGGGGGGGGGGGGGGTCATCCAAAAGGTAAATTATTTTTATGTGTAGCAAACTAAATATTGCCCTGGGGAAAGATGCATTAAAAAATACAAATTACTTAATTCTTACCGAGTGTATTGGAAAGAATCCAAAAGAATCCAGAAGCACTAGCTGCTGCACTTTTTCAGGAAATAGGGAGGCAAACTTAAACATAAATAAATATATGATTACAATACTATATGTTTAAACTGTATGCATTCACAAGTGTTACTTGCTATTTGATGTGTTGGTCAAAGTGCTAATCTACTCTGAAAACTTGACATGGCAAACATGGTAAAATGAAAGAGGACCTTTAGACAATAGACCTTAAAATTTCTTTAGCTCTCTCACTGCCCCTAGGTAGGCATTGCAATTTGTGATGCCCTGCAGCTGAATAAAAAAGTATGGACTAAGTGCAAGGGAAGTGGATATGCAGAACATGCTCATCAGTAATCCCTCAATGTATCCTTTGGTTGCACAAAGTTTCTCTAAAAAAGAATAAAAAGGAAGAATCAAGCCACATTTTCCTAAAAAAAAACTATATGCAAACAAGAAAAAACAAGTAAAATCTCAAAAAGCAACATTTCTCCGAACAGAACGATACCCAACATGCATAGGTAGTGTCAAGGGAAGAGTTGGCAAACACCACAAAGTAAAGTGTGTGCATAACAGTAATTTTACTCGAAAATTTCAGCTCTGCAGACAAAGTGCACACCTTGAAATTTTTCAACCAAAACAACCCATTACATTTGGAATATCCCTGATAAACCATATATTCCCTGAAAGCACACATGTTAAGCTTTCTAAGAGTACCCAGTTTGTTGTAGTAGGCTCACCTTTCTGGAAGTAATACCTCGAGGAATTCTTAAGTTGCACAGGGTTTCCCTAACAAAATGAATAAAAAAACTGAATAAATAACATCCTAAAATATAAATAAACAAGAAAAAACAAGCTAAATCTGAAAGAGCAAGGTCCCCCGAGCAGAATAATACCCAACATGCATAGGTAATATTAACTCTTTTAATTGCCAGCCTACTTGATGTTTTGTCACCCTCTGTTGACAGGTAATTTTTCCCCATTCTGCGCCATGTTTAACCGTGATTTTTGCCGGAATTTACAGGAAAAATATAGATATATATTTTGCAGCAGAGTTTAGGCTTTAACATGAAATGTCTTGTTTGTAATTTTTCTACTGTTTTTTTTTTTATATTTTTGTGCAACAAAACCAAAAAAATAAATATTTTTTAGACAATTGTCTCCAATATTTAAAAAAAAAAAGTACTTTATTAGAGAAAACCATATTACATGTGAAAGCCCAATTTCTCCTGATTACAACGGTACCACATATGCATCGGTAGCCCCCCATTCTTGCCCAGGAGACCCCCCAAACTGAAAATAGCACTTTATGACATTTACAAATAAAATACTACTACTATCCACACTATAAACATAAGGGGTTAAGTTAAAAAAAAAAAAAAAAATATGACATAGGGTCCCCCCGAGCCATGGCCCGGGCTCTTTCCCCCCCCCCCCCCCCCAGGCTTTGGTGAGGCAGGTAATTGGGTGGCGGGGGTTAAGGGTAAGTCACCCGCTAGCCGCAGGTGACTTGCCAGCCCCCAGCCTTGTGAACTGGTATAGGGATCTTATGGATAAAAAGTGTAAGTGTAAAAAAAACACAGAAACAAGCAGAAAAAATATATATTTTTTTAATACTTTTTAATACTTACCTCCCATCCATCCCTGTGTCCCACGCTGATCAATCTGGCTTCTGCTCTCCTGCTGCAGCTGGAAGCCTTTTATAGCTGCTGGGCGACAGAACATAAGGGGTCAATTAAAAAAACAATTACATAGGGTCCCCCCTGGGGGGGGGGCATTTTTTGGGGAATTTTAAGAGTTAAAAAAAAAATGAAATGGGGTCCCCCTTACCCAGCATTACCAGCCCGGGACCAGCTACCCGGCTTGTAGGAACAGAGTGGAGGGGCCAGCTTTTGTGGCCCCCCACCCTGCAGCCTACAAGCCCACATAGCCTATGTGGGCCCGGGCTCGCTTTGGGGAGGCAGGTAATAGGGGTGCTGGGGGTTAATGGCAAGTGACCTGCTAGCCGCAGGTGACTTGCCAGCCCCCAGCCTTGTGAATTTACCAGTTCACAAGGGGTTAAATGTAAAAATAAACACACTGACACATAAGAAAAAAAAATTACATTTTTTTTTTTTACTTTACTCACCTTCGATCCTCTGTCCCCCGGCGATCTGCGATGACAGCTGACAGCTGCCGGGTGTTTGGAGGAGAGAGCCTGGGGGGGCGATCACAGCCCTCTCCTCCTCCCCACCTCTCTCCTCCAAGCACCCGACCAGGCTGATTCTCAGTCTCGGGTGCCGGCTGCTGGTGACATCACAATGGAGTGATTAAGAAGCCGGCTGCTGGCATCACAGTCGCAATCCAGGAAGTAGGGGGGCGATTTCTGCCCTCTCCTCACCACAGAAGAGTCTGGGGGGGGCAATCGGAGGCCCCCCCAGTGAAGAGAAGGGGAGTCGAGCACGTAACACCTACATGCTTGGCACTTAGGTCCTTGACAAGCCAGAACGTAGGTGTTACGTGCTTGGCACTTAAACCGGACCTTCACCATGATTTATTGAAAAGCCTAAACCCTTATAAAACGAATTCCCAGCATCCAAAATTAATATATTTTAGTTTTTAGCAGAGCAACACAGTCAGAAGGCACTTCCTGTTTGCAGGCTGCCTGATGTTCCATGAGCCGCCATCTTGGATGTTTAAAGGCTCATAGCATGCAGTAGATGCAGGTAGGACAATTTTTAATTTGAGCAATCTGTATTTACAGGGTGTGGGAAACATTCAGGGTAAAGGTCCACTTTAAAAGGTTAAATGGTAATTCCACTATCGATTGCATTTTTTTTCTTTATTGTGTGCCAAAAGGTGCAGAGCTTATGTGTTGTTTTTTCTTCTATTTGTTTGTAACACCGTTAGAAAAGGAAACGGTTTTCTTTAGAAACTTTCTAGTTTACCTTTGCAAGTACACCAACTGGTGTGTTTGGTGTACCTGGCAGAGACTTTCTGACTGTGGCATGATAATTATCTGGTATTTGATAATTGGCTAAGGCAGAGACAAAGCGCTGCACTCATGAGCTTACAAGTTTAATCTCTCCTGCTTTTCTTTAGCCTAATCTGGTAAGAGGATCACAATTTTGCTAATGGGTTACTGGTAGCGTTCTCACCTGAGGAGGTCATTACTGAGTTTGCCAAAGCTGCTGATGAGAACACCAAAAACCTGACAAACAGGGAGGTTTCCTTTAAGGTTGCTCAGCTGCAGCCCATCACAACATGGAGAATTTTCAGAAGGATAAAGTGACCCGCATCAAGCGAAGTAGGGAATTGTGGTAACTTATCCCCCACCTGAAGCAGTCCAGGGTAGCCAAAATGGTCTGGACATCCGTGCAGGCCTCCATTCGAAACTGAGCCCTGATTAGAAGGTCAACCAGATACAGTGCAAATCCTCTGACAACAGAGGATCTTTGTGACAGCCACCAACTTGGTGATCAAGGTGTTCTGGATATCCCAAAGGGATAACAACAAATTGGTAATGTTGGAGACCCAGCACAAAGTGGATGGCCAGAAGATTGGGATATGCATAAATGCATCCATCATGTTGATCGTAGCTAGGTAGTCTCCCTGGGTGAAGGGCCGAGATCACTAACCACAATGTTTCCATCTTGAACATGGTCATCCACACTCTTGGTACAAGAGCGGTGCACGGAGCATCGACTCAGCTCTTTTTATAAACACAACCAGCTCATCTACCCCAACAGGGAGCGGTTCATGCAGCACCTATCCAGGTTTCATCTAAGAACAAAGCTATTAACAGCTGGTTGCTGAGAATCGCGGATCACGTGAGCACACAGACTTTTTAACCCTTCACCTTCCTGGACTATCAAGACACACAACACAGCTGAATAAGAAGCAGCTGCTTATTGAACATTTCTAATTGCTAATAAGCAGCCCCATTCGGACCTTTCTTTAAGAAGTGCAACAAGCCTTTTCATTTTACATTTTATTTATTTTTTTCATTCTGACGTATTTTATTTATTTATCTATTACAAATAAAATCTTGTTGAACCTTCTTGGACAAGCCTAACAGTTATTCAAACTGCAACCCAATCCATCTCTGGATCCTTCAAACAACCCGGGCTTAAAGAAGAACCAAAGTGCAACCCGCATAAAGAGGCACCAGACACCTCTACTACAACCAAGACGCGGTAGAACCTCAGAGGCCCTGGGCGGGCTTACGAACCCCCGGGCAGCAGCGGTGAGTGCCCTAAACAATACTTTGTTTACCTGGTTTACTTTTTTCTGTACTACTCTGTTTCATATTGGTGATAAGTAAGAGATTACTATGTTTTGTTGATGTAAATATTGCTGACTTCACAAAAGGCTAGATACTAACCAGTTGCTGAGTGAAATGCAGCATACATAACTACCAGCAGACTAGGTGTTTGTCCCAACTAGAACATACACATTCTAATTGGGCAACTTACTCTCTGAAACATCCTAAAGCGCCCCTTAACTAATTCCCTACCCAGCGACTACCTCATTTTCTGAGTAAAATCTCTGGGCAGGAATTTATCCATCTACCATCCACACACAATGGTTGAGATGCTTGCGTTCCAAAATGGGTTAAAATGTCCCATCCTTGGGAATCACAGCCCAGTTAGAGCAGAAGTTGAAGCCTCTGTCGCCAGATGGCACAGGCACCATCACCCCTGCCTGTAGTAGTAGTTTGATAGCCGAGTCAGCGCAGATGCCTTTTCCAGGGAATGAGGAAGCCTGGACATCAGGAACTTGGATGGAAGTCGCCTCATAAATTCAATCTTGTACCCTGAGATCAAAACCTCCATGACCCAGGCCCACCCAAAACTTCAGCTTGTCAGATCTGTGCAAACTACCCAAGATGTCCCCCTACTCAGCCAGATGAGGGCATTCCTTCATGGCTAACTGGACTTGGGGTGCCAAAAGAGACTTGGGCTTATTTACTGTCTTTTTCTTGAAGATATTATGTGCCCCAGATTTCTCTGAAGTCTTTGGCCCCATTCCTGCAAACGGGACAAAAAGTAGGACTAGTACTGATGTCCTGGTCTCTTCTGTTGAGGAAGTCTAGAGATCTTGCCACCGGTTGTCTGCTTTATCAAGTCATCAAGCCACTCACCAAATAGGCAGCAGCCCACAAAGGGTAGGGCCACTAGAGTCTTGAAATTTAATCTGTAAACCAATGTTATAGCCAAAGGGCATAGCACATGGCCAATAACAGGTGAGTTTCCTGGTAAGCAGATTTTCTGTTTCATCCAGGGCCACCTTGACCATCCTGACCAAGACCAATCAGAATGTAAGAATTCCTTTCATATGCATGGGTTTAAAAAGGGTTGGCCTGAACAGGTTTGGGTTCAAAAAAGTTGCTTCACTTTCATGAAAGAAAAAAAACAATTCTGTGACAATCACCTGTAGAATTGTTTTCTCTTTTACATCCATTCCAGGCCATCAGCTCCAGAAACGAACAGGTTAATTCCTGCCAGGAGGGTGTGGACTGCAAGATAGAAAGGTGTGGCTCCTCCCGGCCCTATATACTTCCAGCTGACCCACCACAACCAAGTCAGTAATTGAAAAGCAGTAGAACCACCAGTTGGGAGGTTCAGGCAGCTATGATCTATAGGAGAAAAAATATTAATCCACACCTTATTTTCTCAATTTTTTATTTTTTTTATTTTAAGCATCTAAGGAATAGAAAACTGTAACCCAGTAGAAGGGACAGTCTGATGGCCTGGAATGGATATAGAAGAGAAAACAATTCTACAAGTGAGTGTCACAGAATTGTATTTTCTCTCCCAATCCAATCCAGAACGTCAGCTCCAGAAACGGGACCTCCAAAAGCAGTGCCCTACGTCTGGGTGGGATCTCAAAGCATTAAAGAGTAGCCAAAAACAAATTAACTAACTACTGTATGTAAAACCTTCCTATCAAAAACGGCATCTGCCGAGGCTCTAACATCTACCTTATAAAACTTGAATGAATTGAAGACTAAGTAGCGGCTTTACATACCTGTCCCACTGAGGCATGGTGCTGAAGAGCCCAGGAGGCACCAATAGCTTGAGTAGAATGAGCTGTAACCCAAAAGGGAGGTTCCTTTCCTTAGGCAGCATAGGCCCTGACTACCTCCTGCCATTGATGGTAGACTTAGCTGGCAGAAGACACTTTCGAGGACCTTCAGTTATAACTAATAAGAAGTCCAACTTATGAAAAGGCTTTTTAGCAGACATATAATACCTTAAAGCTCTTATACTACATCCAAAGAATGAAGGAGCCTTTTCTTGGGATTAGCTAGAACCGGACATAAAGATGGTAAAACCACCTCCTCATTAAGATGAAAAGGAGAAACCACCTTGGGAAGAAAAATTGGCTATAATCGGAAGACAGCCTTATTCCTGTGTAATTCGAAATAAGGAGACTTAACCGACAAGGTAATTCAGAGGTATTCAAGGTAATTCAAGTAATAGCTACTAGAAAAATGAAAGCATCTATTAAGGGCTCGAAGGGAGCACCCTGCAAGTTCAAGTCCCAAACCGGTAAAATAGGCTTGAGCAGCAGGTGCACATGAGTGATTCCTGGAAAAAAAGGTCTTAATAAGTCTATTCTCGGCAATGGGTTTCTGAAAAAAGATGGATAGGGCAGAAACATGCCCCTTTAGCGTGCTTAATTGGAGTCCATCCTCCAGACCCTTCTGTAGAAATTCCAGGATCCTGGAGATAGAAAACTTTCTACAAGAAAGGTTCCTCGATTCACACCAGGAAATGAAAGGCTACTAAACCCTGTAGTATATCTTTGAAGAAGCCTGCTTCCGGGCCTGCACCATGGTGTGAATTACCTTGACAGATAAACCCCTCTTTTTTAAGACCATGGTTTCAAAAGCCAAGCCGTCAAAGCCAGCATTAGTAAATTGGGGTGCCGAAGAGGCCCTTGGGTGAGAAGATCTGGATCGTCGGGGAGCCACCAACGCTCCCCTGCCAACATTCTTACTATGTATGAGAACCAGCTTCTCCTTGACCAGAGAGGGGCCACTAGAATGGTTGGCACCCCATGACTCGACCTAGCAGTGGAAATGGAGGAATGCTTAAAGAAGGCTGAATGCTGACCAGGGAAGGGTCAGTGCATCCGTTGCTAGAGGGTCCCTGGATAGAGACACAAACCCTGGAAGTTTCCGATTGTGTCGGGACGCAAAGATCTACATCTGGTCGACCCCAGCGCAAGCAAAAGTCCTAAAACACCCTTTGACTGAGGGACAATTCCCCCAGGCACAGGACTGTTCTGATAAAACATTCGGCCTGCGAGTTGTCCACTCATGGAATCTGAATTGCCGAGATGCAGGGAACATTCCTCTCGGCCCAGAGAATGATCCGACTTACCTCCCTGAGAGTGGTCTTGCTCCTGGTGCCCCCTGATGGTTGATGTAAGCCACCGCCGTCCGATTGTCTGACTGAATCCTGATTGGATGCCCCTTCAGACAGGGAGTCCAAAGTAAGAGGACTAGGAGCATTGCCCTTAATTCTAGGATGTTTATGGGAAGAAAAGTTCTCCCCCACACACCACTGTCCCTGGATTGTCTGTGACCTCCAGACATCCCCCCAACCTGTTAGACTGGCATCCGTGGTGACTATCTCCCACGAAGGTGGAAGAAAGGATTTTCAGATCAACAAATGTTGGGGATCCAGCCAGCACAGAAGGGATTGCCTGACTGGACGTGTCAGAAAAAACGGGTGATCCAGAGACTCAGAGGATCGATCCCATACCGACAGCAACTCCGATTGTAGAGGTCTCATGTGAAATTGTGCAAAGAGCACTGCTTCGAAATAGGATACCATCAGACCTACTAACCTAATCCCGACGGACTGTTGGCCGAAGAGAGCCTGTATTTTGGTCTGAAGCAATAGAAACTTCTGTTATGGAAGAAACACTCAGGCCTGGGCTGTGTCCAATGACATCCCTAGAAAAGACCTCACTGTTGACAGAATTGTGTTCGACTTCGGATAACTGACTGTCCAGCCGAACTCCTCTAGTGTTGCCAACACTGTCTGTGTATCCTTCTCAACCTCCTGAAAGGAGTCGTCCAAGTAAGAGTTTATGTGTATCCCCTGTGCCCTCAGAAACGCCATGTTAAAACCTTGGTAAAAACCCTTGGAGTTGAGGACAGGCCAAAGGGCAGAGCCACAAACTGAAAATGTAGGCCATCCAGTACAAAACGCAGATACTTCTGATGACCAAGAAAGATGGGGATGTGAAGATACGCATCCTTTATATCCACTGTGGACAATCCTTAAGGATTCCATGTGAAAGTATCTCAGACAGACAAACCTGTTTAGACCCTTCAGATCTAAAATGGGTTGTACAGCTCCGTCCTTCGTGGGGGCGGTGAATAAATTGGAGTAAAATCCTTGGCCCCTCTCTGGGAGGGGAACCAGATGGATTCCGGGATGCCCTTGACCAAAAAAACCTTTGTGGAGGCGAGGCTGCAAACTCGATCTTGTAGCCTGGAGACACTACCACTTGTATCCAACAATCTGACCAGTGGTGTCTCCAGACAGGAGCAAACTGCAGAAGCTGTCCCCTCATGCCTGAGAGGAGTTAGCGGGTGTTTTGACTTGTTCCACCAAAAAGCTCTTGCCTTTTTCTGAGATTTAGGTCTGCTCCAGAATTCCCTATAGGATGCTGAACAAGTAGAGCCTCTACCCCTCCCCCCGAATGGGCCGGGAGCCAGGACTTACGAAAACGAGGGGTGTACTTGCTCTTTTGCGGAAGTTTAGTTACCTCCTTAACCATAACATCAAGACGCTCCTCAAACCTCTTAGAAGCGGCATCTGCTTACCATTGCTTGAGTCATTGGGAGCGCTGTAATGCAACTAGTAAGGCCGACGCCCTGGCGCCTAATGTAACCAAATCAACCATAGTCGTAATGACATAATTTAGTTAATCTCCAAACTGTTAATCTCCAAACAAGCCGAGTTACAGGAATGACCCAGTCTTAGCAGTGAGCTGCTTCAACAATTTTCTATTTGCCAAGGACGCTATAGAAGTAGCACAGACAGGCCGCAAAAGCAAGCCTACCATAGAAAAGGCCAGATGATCCATGCGCTTTTCTGTAGGATCTCTTAAAGAAGTATTGTCGGTGGAGGGCATAACTGTAGTTTTAGAGAGACCCAACACAGGAGCATCTACTACTGGAAGAAGAGACCATGACTTAATATCTGAGGAAAAAGGATACCTTGTATCTAAAATCTTAGGAATGGGATGAATCTTATTTGGCTTCTCCCATTCCTCCCAAACCATACTAGAAAAATTAGATTGTTCAGGGAAAACACCTCTAGGTGTTTTGGGCCTTAAATAAGTTCCCACTTCTACCTTTTCGGAGCTCTGGGAGGCAACATATGCAGAACCTCAAAAATGGCCGCAATGAGGTTCTCCATTTTATCCCTGACCAAAGAATCAGGACCCGAACAACTGTCTTCCCCACTAGAGGGAAGCTTGCCCTCAGAGAGCTGTTCCTCCTCATCCCCAGAAACTAGTGATGTGTACAAATCTTCCTCAGAATTAGAGGAACATAAATGTTTCTTTTTCTAAGGCTTTCTTGGGACCCGACAGAGCTAGCTGCCTTTCAAGGCGAGCTAACCTCTCCGCAATATCATGCTCGCCACCTCCGCTGACCTGAGCAGGCATAGTTACCAAAGGGGCCTTAGGCTCTGAGGGACCCACATCAATAGTTACTGAAGGCATAGACCTCTGTACACCTCTGCATACTGTACATAAATGTCCCAACAGTCCTTGCCGACACATAGGACAAAGTTCTTGATAGTCAAGTGACTACTCTGACAGATTAGGAGGAACCACAACCCACTATCCCTTCCTCCCACAATCTATAACAGAAAAAAATAAAAAATATATTACAAGAGCCATAAAAATACCATTTTGTGATTACTCACCTGTAAAATGTGTATGTCACACACCCCGCATCCACCATTCATGACATGCGGGTTATGTCCAGTAGAGGGCGAACTTCTGCAGAGATGACAGGAAAAAAAATGAGCCCCTCCCGGTCCATAAATACCTGGGACCTCCCACACATTCACCAGTATAGGAAAGCAGTAAGGGGACCAGGAAGAGACAAATATAAACAATCATAACATTAAAAGGTTCCCCATATAAAGGATCAGAATACAATAAGGGCGGGATGAAGCGGGGTGTGTGACATACTTATAATACCCATTTTACAGGTGAGTAATCACAAAATGGTATTATTCCAAGTATGTCACACACCTCCCTTCCAATATTCATGACGTGTGGGACATCCAATAGCAGTGTCCATCATGGGTGGGGATCCCAATACGGCAATAAATGCACAAATTTTAAACCACTGCAGCTTGCAGAACCTTGCGGCCAAAAACAGCATCCGCTGAGGCCTGCACATCAACCTTATAAAACTTGGAAAAAGTATGAACGGAAGACCAAGTAGCAGTCTTACAAACTTGTTCAACAGAAGCCTGGTGCTGAAAGGCCCAAGAAGCCCCAACAGCACGAGTAGAATGAGCAGTGATCTGAAAAGGGGGAACCTTCCCCTTGGCAGTATAGGCCCCAACAATGGCCTGGCGTATCCATTTACTAATGGTCGACTTGGCGGGCGCCAAACCTTTCCTGGGCCCGGAGGGCTCCACGAACAAGGCGTCCGTCTTACGAAAAGGAGAAGTAGCCACCAAATAGTACTTCACACAACGAACCACATCCAAAGAATGCAAAACCCTGTCCTTGTCATTGCTAGGCTTAGGACACAAGGAAGGGAGAACTACATCCTGATTGAGGTGGAAGGCAGAAACCACCTTAGAAAGGAAATCTGGCTTAAAGCGAAAACCACCTTGTCCTGGTGTCTCTCAAAGTAAGGGGCCTGAATGGACAGAGCCGCCAACTCAGAGACACGCCGAACAGAGGTAATAGCCACCAAAAAGGCAACCTTTTGAATGAGCATAGAAAGTGCAACATCCTGCACCAACTCAAAGGGAGGCCCCTGGAGGGCCGACAGAACCAAATTCAAATTCCAAACAGGCACCAAAGGCTTTCGAGGTGGCCGCACATGAGTGACCCCCTGGAAAAAGGTCTTAACCAGAGGATGCAGAGCAAAAGACCGCCAGGGCAGGGAACTGCCCTTTCAAGGTACTAAGCTGGAACCCCAGGTCGTGTTGAAGAAACTCCAAGATCCTAGGAATCGAAAACACCCTGCAAGGCAAAGCCCTAGCCTCACACCAGTCAATATAGGGCCTCCAAGTCCTGTAGTATATTTTAGAGGAAGATCTCTTCCTAGCTGTAACAGGAGTCTGAATCACAGCCTCAGACAAACCTTCCTCCCTTAAGATGGAGGTTTCAGCAGCCAGCGTTTGTAAATTGGGGTAATGTAGTGGACCTTGAGAGATCAGATCCGGAAACAGGGGCAGCCTGTACTGATCTACCGTCAGCCTTACAACGTCTGCGAACCAAACCTGTCTTGGCCACCTTGGGGCCACCAGAATTGCTGGTGCACCCTCTAGAGCCAGCTTGCGCACCACCATGCCCACCATGGAGAAGGGGGGAAACAGGTACAGGAACCCCAGATCCCTCCAGGCAAGAGACATGGTGTCCACTGCCAGGGCCAGAGGATCCTGATACAGAGACACAAACTTTGGGAGCTTGTGACGTGAGGCAAAGAGATCCACCTCCGGAAACCCCCACTTGTGACAGAGGGACCGGAATACCTTGTGGTTGAGAGACCATTCCCCTAGGCGAGAGGATCCCATACTCAGGGAGTCCGCCTCCGTGTTTTCCACTTCCGGAATGTACACTGCTGAGATGCATGGAACATTGCTCTCCGCCCATGCAAGAATCAGAGAAACTTCCCTGAGGGCACTCCTGCTGCGAGTCCCTCCTTGGTGATTGATGTAAGCTACCGCAGTTCGATTGTCTGATCGAACCGGAACCAGTAAGCCCCGTAGGTGATGAGTCAAGCATGACAGAACCAACCGAATAGCTCTCAGCTCCAAGACATTGATGGGGGTGTGAGCCTCCTGAGGACCCCACAGCCCCTAGCTCCAAAAGCCTCCCCAGCCTGACAGGTTGGCATCTGTGGTAACCGTTTCCCAACAAGGGCTCAGAAAAGATCTGCCCCTCATGAGATTGCTTGGTTCCAGCCACCACTGAAGGGACTGCCGAACCCGGGGAGGCATCAGGAATGACTGATCCAATGACTGCGGACATCTGTCCCAGACCAACAATAGATGGAGCTGGAGCGACCTCATGTGGAACTGAGCAAAGGGAACTGCCTCGAAGGAAGCCACCATCAATCCCACCAGTCTCATCCCTAGCCGGATAGAAGGACGAGGTTTGGACAGGAGAAGACGTATCAGATCCTGAACCATCTGCACCTTGGACTGAGGTAGGAACACCCTGGTCCGAATTGTATCCAGATTCATGCCCAGAAACAAGATCTCCCTTGAGGGGGAGACAGAAGACTTGGGATGGTTGATCACCCAGCCGAACCTCTCCAGCGTCGCCACCACCAACCTGGTGTCCAGCTCCGCCTGACAGAGAGGATGCCGTAATGAGGAGGTTGTCCAAATACGGCACAATGCGAATGCCCTGGGCTCTGAGAAGGGCCATTATGCCCACCAGCACCTTGGTGAACACCCTTGGTGCCGAAATCAACCCAAAAGGGAGGGCCACAAACTGAAAGTGCTGATCTCCCACCACAAACCTGAGAAATCTCTGGTGTGCTGAGAAGATTGGTACATGAAGGTAAGCATCCTTGATGTCTATGGATGTCATGAAATCCCCCTGACGAAGGGAATTGATGGCTGAACGCAGAGTCTCCATGCGGAACTTCTTGGTTCTGATGAACCTGTTGAGAAGCTTTAGATCCAGAATGGGTCTTATGGATCCATCCTTTTTGGGCACTCGTGAAGAGGTTGGAATAATACAACTCTGTGAAGTACTCACCTGTAGAGTTGATATTATATGCATACAGCATGTCCTGCTCCAGATATAGTAATAACGTGTGGGTAATCCTCCGCCTCGGGCGCCGTGCACTGCAGAACATGTAGAAAACAAGCTCCTCCCGGCCCTACATATACAGAGGGACCTCCCACAAATCCCCAGCATTGACAAGCAGTGAGAAGAGAAGCCAGGAGGAAAACAACAACCCAGAGACTGGCAATAATATCCAAGATAATAATCACCATACAGGGGATCCAGAACAAGGTGAACCAGGGTGGGGTGGAGCAGGACGTGCTGTATGCATATAATATCAACTCTACAGGTGAGTACTTCACAGAGTTGTATTATTCTAAGCATACAGCACGTCCTGCTCCAGACATAGTAATAACGTGTGGGACATCCAATAGCAGTGTCCATAAGTATGGTGGGATCCCCATGAAAAAAGGCACAGCCAACCGTAACAGCGCTGTCACCTGTAACCTTGCTACCAGGAGCAACGTGAGCAAAGGCTCTACTCAACTTATGAAACCTTACAAGGCTGAATGAAACACAAGCAGGGAACTAGTCAGCCTGCTCAACAACCGAGTGCCGAAGGCCCAAGCCAAGCACAAGTAGAAGAGAACGAAACCCAAGAGAGAAGAACGAATCTCCCTTAAACAAACAGGCCAGAGTAACAGCCTAACCACGCTACTAACAACAACAGGGTAGCCATGGCAACCAGGGTGGATTTGATTTAAATCTAACTGATTTAAATCACGATTTAAATCACTAGTCAGTAAGGCTTGATTTAAATCAGTGATTTAAATCAAAGTTTCTACCTAAACTAGTTCTTGCTATTTTAACATGCAAGTAGATGAAGATTTTTAGAATCACTTTTTATATTACTTTTTTCTCCCCAGTTTAATGGGTTAATCATTCATATTTGGACACCACTGTTCTGTTGTACTTAGGAAGGAGAAAAATAATCCTGACCTTAATAACAATTTAAATAGATTTATTCAACTGAAACAATAACAACATTACAGCATAAGTTATTTGCTTAAACAAACATCCATGTTTTGTTAACTAATTTGGCTAAACAAAATATATATATATTTTAAGAAACTTAAGACTGTCAGCCCAGCCGACACATGAAAAACGTAAATACTACTGTCCCTGCGACAGTGTCCTCTGTAGCTCACTAGTCATAGGTTTGTAGAACAATAGGATTAAGGTCTTTTTCTCAACTCTGTTCATGTTGTAACATTTTTGCTGTGAAGAAGAGGCTGGGACCTCTGCGGAGTCAAATTCAGTTTTGAGAACTGCGTAAGTAAAGCGAGCATCTGTGATAATATAGGAGAGAAATTGCCCACTAATCCTACAGAAACCTCTGGAAGAGCATGGCATTGTGAATGTTACACATATACAGCCTTTATTCTACTGAGTTAAACAACTCAGCTTTATCTCATGATGGAAGAACCTTTGGATGGTAAAATATTTTCCTCAAAAAGCAGTTTATTGAAAAAAAATCCGATTTAAATAAAAAAAATCCGATTTTTTTGATTTTTTTAAAAAAAACATTGATTTTTATCCACCCTGATGGCAACCTTAGAACCTTCCCCGTCAAGGAATATGAACCCTGGTTTCGGCGAGACCAGCGGAATACTGAAAACAACGCTAACAAGGCTCCGCAAGAGCCAAAACGTTAACCATAGGCTCAGAAGGACAACCAACCGAGCAAGACCAATCCAACGGGCTCCTATACCCGTGGAAGCAACCAGATCCCGTTGCATAAAGGATGGGGATGCCTATAAGCCCCAAGGGGCATAGTCCCAACCATGGACAGGGAACAGTCCAGGAGTCTCCAATGCTTATTGAGGGATACAGATCCCTTTTAAGCTCAGAGTAAGCAAAAAAACAGTCCAGAGGCCTTTGGGTCTGGAATAGAGAAGAATAAAAAAAACTCCGCCTGGACCCAACCTTGGTGCAAGGCGGAAACATCCTCACCGAACAGATATATAGAGATATATAAATATAAAAGGACTAGGCTAAGAAAGCCGTCTCCTATGGCACGCCTCTGACTGAGGCACCCGCCCCGAAAGGGTCATCTGAGGCAAGGAACAGTTCAGACAAGAACCTGAATAAGACCCAGGGCAACAGGGTAAATAACTCCCCTCCAAAGGAACTTAGAATTCCCAGGGGAATGCACCTGAGCCACCCCTGAGGAATGCTCAACGCAGAAGATTGAAACTAGTCTCTACAGAGGGCGAACAGAGCAAGCCCTGAACTCCTCAAGGTACTGAGTTGGGGGACCAACTCCAACCATGCCGTAAGAACTCTAGGACCCAGGGATAAGACAACATCCCGCAGGAGAGAGAGCTAGTCCAAGCAATCCAACTAGGGCAACATTTCCCAACATAGCCGGCAGAGAAGGGAGAAGAAGAAAAAGGAGGGATCTAAGGCCTAGCCCTCCAAAAAAAGGAAAAGACACCCAGAGGGATCCATCTCCGATAGGGTGAATAACAATCGTCCAAACCCTGTAAATAGGAGTGGCGAAGTAAGGAGCCTAACTAGGCATAACAGCCCTCATGAGAGGGCACACAGTACAACTGTCTTCAGCAGAAAATGCGAGCCACACCACACTGGGCCACTCAGGGCCCCCAGTGCAACAGTTCACCCTTGCCACAGCAAGCCTGTGCAGAGCACCACCAAGCAGGGTGTAACAAGGTCAAACATAAAGGGTATAATGCCCTGACAGAAGGCCATACTAGGTCTCCATGACCAAGGCCAGAGAGTCATGGGACAATCATCCAGGACAAGAAATCAGGACCATAACCAGGACAGAGTCCCGGTAACAGTCACGGGGCCCACACCAGTAGGGCACATTGAGGCACTAGGGAAGGCCCTCCTAGCACAGTAGGACAGCCAACAAGCCAATACCATTGAAGCGCAAGGAGTGTAAAAACCCCCACTAGATCAGAACCAGACCCTTCTTGAAGGGTCAACCTGTTCCGAGACCTTCACGGATAAACACAGGAACAGGCCACTGAGATCAGACTGACCGAGAGTCCCCAAGAGACAAGACCTAAGGGAAGTAGCCCAGCAAGTTAGGGCCCAAAAAGGCACAATGTGATAACCGACTAACAGTATGAAAATGGGCCCCCTAAAGGGGCCCCCCTTAGGAACCACGGGGAATTTCATAAAAAATAGAACCCCTTAGTCAACCTGCCAGACTTGGTCCCCATGGCGACCATCTACAGGGAAAGCAAGAAGGAAGGCATATTTCTTAACAACTTCCTTGAGTTCACAAACCCAAGGGAACCCCCATAAAAACAGAGGGAACGTACTGATCTATTTCCAGGGGTGTTGGAATCCCGTCCAGGATAAGTAACCCAAGGTGCCGCAGGCCCCAAGGGCGTCTTGAGAAATATTCAGAAGGGAAGGTTTAACCTGGACCCATCTAAATGCCACCCCGTAGGGAGATTATGAACCAGGTTACACTAAGTAAGTGATGTGCCTGAGCACCGATCCAAAAGACTCCAAGGGAGCCCAAAGACAGGTAGAAACCAGCACGGACGGCACAGGTGCTCGTTCAAGACAACACTCCCATACTCGCCTTGGCGAGCCTTCTGGGAGCTGGGGAGGAACCCCAGACAAGACCCTAATCCAAAGAAATGGTCCTGTAACACTGGCTGGAAATGGACAAGATGTCCAGAAGGAACAAGGGACTAAAAGGGAATATGGATCCTCGCAGGCATCAAGAGGCCCATTGGACAAGGGCGCCTGCGGCCCAACAGGTGGATACCAAGTAGGCACTGCCTGTGAAAAAAAATGCTAGGTCCAGAATGCCGGACCTGGTCAGACTGCTTTAATCCCGGAGGGAAGGGCAGTGTGGATGCAATTATCAGCCAAGGGCCAACCTGTAAGAGAGCCCAGACCCTGCCCGCCGAGCTCGACCTGTGTCAACCCACGAAGGGAAAGAACGGGGACTATAGGACCCCTGACAACCTCGGAAGGGAACTGCCCAGCAAACTCCTTTTTCATTCTGCATCCAGGGGGACCATCCCCTGTAACCACCTGAACGAAGCATGGCACCCTGCAATATGAGCCAAGTGCTGCGGCAGCCCCTTCGCCCAACAGGGCGAGGGCGTCCCTTCATGCTTGTGTGGTTTTGGCAGACTTTGGTTTTGCCCTGCCGGAGGTCCCAGGGCATTGCCTGCCTCCCCTGGGGCGGCCTTCCACTCCAAAAAGTTGGAAGCACACTTCTGGTTCTCGCTTAACACTAACGTAGGGAGGGGGAGGAGAGTCCCTGCCCCTGGGCGGTCAGGCCAGTCTTCTGCGCGAGGGCGCCTTACCCTTCCTGCCAAAAAGGTCCAACCTGGCCCCGAATAAGCGTCGCCCCCTAAAGGGAGGACCAGTAAGAGCCTTTTTAGTATCATTGTCGCCCCCCCACTGTCGTAGCCAAAGCAGGCGGCGAATAGCCACCACAAGAACCGAGGTTCTAGCACACATTTTAATAGTGTCATCCATTGCTGAGAGAATAAACCTCACAAAAACGTCACAATCGGACAGAGCATTAAAGACCTCGCAAGGGAGATCCTCCGGCTATTGGTCAATTATCCTCCTGAACAGGGTCCTGGCGGCCACCGCGGTGACAGCCGCAGCACACACCGGGCGCAGAGCCGTTCCTACACTCGAGAAGGCATGGGATGCCAACCTGTCAATGAGCCGGTCCTCAGCATCCCGAAGGGTACGAGAAGAGGAGGCCGCCATGAAGGGAGGGTTAGCAACTCCAATAATAGGCGCATCCACCTCTGGCGGGACTGACCATCGTTCAACCAAATCATGGGGAAAAGGGTACTTCCAGTTCCAAACCCCCGGAACCCCTGTAAGTTTACAAGGTAATTCCCATTCCTTAGATATAAGATACTGGAAATGATCCTGATCCAAAAATTCCAGGCGCGGTGTCGCCATGTGGAAACTCTCCCTCTTGGGCTTGGGAGACTCTCCCGGAGGACAGATGGACAGCACTTCAAAGATCTTTATAAGTAACTCATCAGTGTCACACAGGCCCCAAGAACCCGGGCCAGAGCCGTCACAGCTCCAAGACAACTCGTCTGAGGAACTGGAACCTGAGAACAGTTCACCATCATCAGACGGATCAAGGTCCTGCATAGCAGCAGGTTCCTCAGTTTCAGTGGGAAACCTATAACTAGGAGGTGTCAGGGACTGCTTCTTCCCAGCGCCCAAGCGCTCCACCAACCCAGACATCACTTGCTCCGCCGTGGGAACCTGCACAGCACAACCTGCTGGTCATCCCCGCTCGAGTGCGACTCATCTGGAGTGAGATTTAATCACGGGGAGATAGGAGTATTGAAGCGAGGTGCAGCTACTGGTAAACCTGATTGCAGGGCCAGAGCTTGTTCAGCACACGGTACGCAGCGTCAGCATGGGGTTGTCTACACATAGTACACAGCCGGTCTTGTCCCCGCGGGACCCCGGACACATAATTCTGAGATGCCTCCATATGGTGATTAATCTAGGAATATGCCAGTAGGGATTTATGCTGTAAGCAAGCCTGGATGCCCCAATACCCGCTGGGAATGTGGCCGGGAGAAGCCACTGGAATCTTGGCGTCTGAAAGACATAAGGAGAAGATAGGGTGTCAGAGCAGCACAAGAAGAAAAATAACCGAACGCCCGTGAGGGCACTTACAGTAACCAAGGGAGAAGGAGGATCGTGACCGCGCGCGCACGGGAAGCTCGACAAAATGGCGCCAAGCGAACCTCGAAGGGCGGGCCAGAGCTGTAGGTGACGCGGAACGCACCAACCAGACCACGCCCCCCCTTCCCAGAGAGCGCGAAACTCTAAGCACGGAACAAGACAGAGAAGGAGACAGTAATAAAACGCCATGGCGTCGCGAAACCGAGCCGCCTTACGCGCCAAGTCAAATACATTAAAGGCGCTGCAGCCAACGTTAAAATAATGTTTGAAGTGCGGCTCTGACCCCCGGTAACCGATAAAGGCTATAAGCATGCAGCGTAATAGGGCAAAATTAGGCCAACGTACACAACCCCCCCCCTCTTTTTCCCCCCACTAACAGGGGGAACTAAGGGAGAAGGTGACCCAGCACTCGGGGTTCACCGCTACACGGGGCATGGGGCAATGATGCGGGAGGGGCATCCACTATGATGCTCACCATTAGCCTTAACCGCCTACCCTATGGTGGGGGATTGCGGTGGAGCATGGCTCCGTTAAGCACACCAGGTGCTGCCTTCCTTCACCCGACCAACGCAGCCCAGGCTGGGAGGCATATGCTTCACAGAGAGGACGGGTGGAAATAGTCCCGCAGGGCCTCGGGCTGTAAAGCCCCGCTCGCCTGCGAGAGCGTGATACTTCATGTCTTCACAGTTCCAGCACTGCAGAGAAATCTGGGGATTTGTGGGAGGTCCCTCGGTATATGTAGGGCCGGGAGGAGCTTGTTTTCTACATGTTCTGCAGTGCACGGCGCCCGAGGCAGAGGATTACCCACGCGTTATTACTATATCTGGAGTAGGACGTGCTGTATGCTTAGAATAATAGCCCCAGCCTCTCTCCGAGAAAGGCACCGGGCATATGACTTCCATGTCCAGAAGATTTTGCACTGCCAACAGGAGCCCCTGCGCAGCCCGGGGATCCGAGGGCACCCGAGATCTGAGGAATCTGTGAGGAGGCCGGTACTCGAACTCCAGTTTGTACCCGGAAGAGACCACTTCCAAGATCCATTTGTCTGTGACCTCCCGGGCCCAAACCTGGAAGAAGTGTCGCAGCCGTCCCCCCACCCGCAAGGGTGAGGGCGCCCCCTCATTGCTGAGCTGGCTTGGCAATGGGCTTGGGCTTGGAACCCCAGGCAGGTCCAGGACGAGCAAGTCCTCTGCCTCAATTCCAGGAATCACCTCTGAAGGTAGAGTAGGCAAAACCTCTGCCTGCTCTGGCACCGCGAAAGGAAGTATTAAAGGAGCCTGCCCCCCGAAAGGAGCGACACTGCTTCTTACATTGTGGTAACTTTCCCCCTTTTGCCACCGAATCCAACTTTATCTCCAAACAGCCACATACCCAGGAAGGGTAGCCCTGTAAGTGATTTCTTAGCCGCAATGTCAGCCGCCCATTGGCGCAACCAGACCGATCGGCGAATAGCCACTAGCAACGCCGAGGTTCTACTACACATGCATATTGTGTCATCCAAGGCGGATAAAACAAAAGACATGAACAATTCACACCGCTTAAGGGCTGTGAAATCATCACTGGCCGGGTTAAGCTGGGAACCATTCAACACGTCCCTAACCACAGACCTGGTAGCCACAGCCATGAGCGCAGATGCACAAACAGGCCGTAAGGCTGAACCCACACTAGCGAAGGCATGGCAGGCCATTGGGTCAATGCGCTTGTCCTCACCATCTTTTAGAGAGTGGTGGCGTCTGGAGAATGTACAACAGAGGTGTTGGACAATCCCAGAACCGGCGCATCGACCTCAGGAGGGGACGACCAGCGCTTCACCGCGTCCACCGGAAAGAGATACTTCCTATCCCATCCCTGAGGAACACCGGGGAGCCGGCTAGGTTTCTCTCATTCCTTAAGAATCATGCTTTCAAAATGATTCTGATTTGGAAACTCCAAGCGAGACTTAGAAGTCCCAAAGAATTTCCCTTTCAGCGGAGGGGACTCCGCTGGAGGAGAAATATCCAGTACCTCAAATAAATGGGCCAGGACTGTGGGGGTATCAATGGCATCCCCCTGCGCCTGCCCAGTATCAGCATAAAAAAAACTGCTGATCCTCAGCATCAGATTCAGCAAACAATTCCCCCTCCTCAAGCGGGGAATAATCAGACCAGTCAAGGGAATCATAGTCATCAAAATCCAGAACCGGCGCGGCCGGAGACAGATGTCTTCTCTTAGCTGGGGCCTTTCTGGCCGCAGAGCTAGAAATCAATTTCTCGATGTTGGCCAATTTAGCACATACATCAGATTGCGACTCCCCGCCAATGACAGTGTCACTAGGGGTGCGGATAATGCGGAGTGGGGTAGGAGATGAGGCCGGTGGCACGGACCCAGACGCCTGGGACCCCGACTGCCGCGTTATGGCCTGCTGAGCACATGGTATGCAAATCAGTACATTATCCCCCGTAAGGGATACCTCACAACCCACACACTGCCGGGATTGCCCCGAAGGGAGCCCAAGCCCGGTATCCTGGGAAGCCTCCATATGGTGATTTTAAGGTAGTCGCAATGACCCGAGGGAATTATGCTGCTTGAGCAACCCGAGATGCCCCTTTAAGTCCCTAGTGGGAGGATTTATAGGACCCCAAATTTATCTGCAAGGGACCCTTGGACCGGGAGAACCCCCTTTAATATTTAATTGATAGGGAGTCCTCCTGAAAGACACAATGTGAAGGGACCCATGAGCAGGCACACACACATGCAATCAAAGTACATAAAATATGACTATATATATATATATATATATATATACACATATACAAATATAACATATGGAAGGACATGTTGGCAGGCTGCCCCAACGTGCTAGCACGCAGCGCACATATACAGAAAAAAGAGAGGCCCAACAGAAGATCAATAGCGTCCTGCCAGCCAGGAGCTCCAGAGAGAGAGAGAGGGAGAAGAAGGGCGGGCCAGCGCGGACCGCGCCCCCATCTGAAAGACGCGGATCCCAGCAAATAGCTGGGCTCCGCAATGGCACCATAAGCAAAGGGGGCGGACCGCAGCGAGCGCCCGGCCCCGCCCCCTTTCCAAGCAACCTGAGGGGAAGAAGCTCCCCCTATAAAATGGCCTCCACATGTGGCCAAAAGCCCACACACCCCACGCGACGAGTGAGGAAGTAAGCACATACCCGCACACAACACACATTCTAAAAAGTTTTGGAGAGAAGGAAAAGCACCCCACCCCCCCAAGTAGAGGGGAACAGGGAGACCTGGAAGGGGGGGAATCCCGCACTACAGGGTGGAAGGGATAAAACGGGACAGGGCATCCCAAACCAGGATCACCAAACCTGGATACCGCCAACCCCTATAGGGTCTCACGGGGGAGCATGGCTCCCTAGATACACCTCTAAGGTGTTGCCTACCCTCGACCGGACCTACAGCCAAGGCTGGGAGGCATAGTATGGACTTAATTAAACAAGGTCCGGCAGAAATAGGGACAAATTGGCCGGGTGTAACCCCGGCTTACCTGCAAGGAAGAAACACGGCCATACTCTGACTTGCTCGCCGTCCTTGCGGCTGACTGATGCTCCCCGCCGCCTCACCCCACCGCCTCTTACACTCTTACAGAGATGGTGGGGAGCGTCGGCGGGAAGTGGCAGGTAGCCGCAAGTTCACAGCGGGCCCGTTCCTGTCGGGAGTGGGCGTGGCCTGTGACTCCTGCTAGCGTCATTGGGCGCTGGAAGGGGTCACAGGCCACACCCCCGGGCGGGAATCGGCCTGCTCTGAACCTGCGGCGGGGAGCGGCAAGAACGCCGGGGAGTACACAGTAAGTTTCTTTTTTTTTATGCTGCACATTTTATATTGGGGATGCCTGCACACTGTACTGGAGATGCCTGCACACTGTACTGGAGATGCCTGCACACTGTACTGGAGATGCCTGCACACTGTACTGGAGATGCCTGCACACTGTACTGGAGATGCCTGCACACTGTACTGGAGATGCCTGCACACTGTACTGGAGATGCCTGCACACTGTACTGGAGATGCCTGCACACTGTACTGGAGATGCCTGCACACTGTATTAGGGATGCAGTATTGGGGATGCCCGCACACTGTATTGGGGATGCCCGCACACTGCCTGTATTGGGGATGCCCGCACACTGCCTGTATTGGGGATGCCCGCACACTGCCTGTATTGGGGATGCCCGCACACTGCCTGTATTGGGGATGCCCGCACACTGCCTGTATTGGGGATGCCCGCACACTGCCTGTATTGGGGATGCCCCTTCCTGCCGTTAATGTGGAATACTGCTTACTGCCTATAATGTGGGGTCTGTAATGGGGTGATCGGGGGAATTCTGCATACTGTCTATAATGGGGCGATTCGTAGGGGGTATTTTAGCACATCATTTGGTTCAGAATATTTTTTTCTAATTTTTCTCTTCCAAATCCAGGGTGCGTCTTATAGGGTGAAATGTGGTATATAAAATTGTTGTATGGGTGTCCGGTGGCCAGGGTGCAGACAAATGGCATTTACGTCAATTCATTCTCTCTAATCAGAGGTACCACACAGGGCCATTGAGCCCCTAGCAATTGTAAGTAGGGGTTTGGCTGTCATAACAGGTTGGAAAGTGAGGGGAATAGAGGATGAAATATAGATAATATAACGCTGGTGTATTTGGAGAATTGTCTCTGTGCCTTGGACTCCCTTATGGATGTTATAGTGGAATTTGAGAAATTCTCAGGGTTTAATTCTCAATTAAAAATAAATTGGGACAAATCTAGCTTAATGCCTGTGGATGTGGTTGACAACTCCTAGATCACAATTAACAGTTGTCAGCCAGTTCAAGTATTTAGGGGTTATGATAAGCAGGCAGCCGGGACAATTCATGGATTTAATATTTCCCCGGCCGTGACGCAGTTGAAAAGACGAATAATGCAATTGGAATACCACTATCATGTATGGGCAGAATCAACATCTTTAAGATGATTTTCCGCCCTAAATTCCTGTATCTTTATCAGGCTTCCCCGGCTTGCATTTTAAGTCAATGAACTGAATTATATTTAGCTTCTTTTGGGGACATTTTCGCCAAGACTAAATAGAGGGGTGATGAAAGCCCAGGTGTCGAATGGGGGTTTAGCGGTACCGTATATGCTTATGTAATTTTAGGCCACACAGCTCCTGTATGCTCATTGGTAGATATGCCTGCCATGGGAAAACCCAGTGGTATCACTGGAAGCGGCTTTAATGGGGTCCGGGGAAGGGTTGACCACCCTGGTGTATAGAGGTACAGGGCAGGCACGGAGGGTAAGGGTATGTATGAGAACAGTGTGTAATATTTGAAACAGGGTGGCCAAGCTGGGAAAGGGGTCCAGCTCCGAACAGATCTGGTCCCTGTATGCCCCCCTTTGGAATAAGGGGGGGGGGGGGGGGGAGTCCACGCCCTGGGGCAGCTATATTTTTATAAGTAAAAACAACGGTTTTACTTGTTTTGCCAGACAGACTGCCATTTGGAAAGGAAGTATTGCTTTATATAAATAAGATTGTTTAAAGCGAGTTCAGGAGCTTTTGCGAGTTCCAGTTGTATTTCAAGTGAGGTTGTATTATAAGTGAGGGGACTTTTCATTAAGGGACTTTAGATTGGGACTTCAAGTGTTCTTATTGCCTATGTGCTAAAATAAGAAGGCAAAAGCCAAAGTTGCTGCAACTGTGAGCACTAAAATTGTTTTTACTGCTGTATTGTAACTAGGATAATGGCTAGCAATACTGGAGGTCTACTTCAGTGCACAGTTTGTCATATGTATACACTTCAGGAGCAGCAGTTCCCGGGTGAAAACCGCTGTGGTAAATGTGAGCAAATTGCAAACCTGGAAGCTCGGGTTAGAGATCTGGAGGAGCAAAATGCAAGACTGAGGAGGATTGACAATATGGAAAAGAGTTTTCTGCTCACTGAGCAGGTAGTAAATGGAGTAGATACAAAGGGTGGAGAAAGGGGTCAGGAGGAGCAGATAAGTAGCTGGGTAAATGTAGATAGAGGGAGTAGAAAAGGTGCACAGAAAAGGAAGGCCATTCCTGTGTCTGAGCACCCTAGCAAAATTGCCAAGTTGGGTAATGATGCAACAGTGTCAGTCTCAGAAATGGCAGCCCTAGCGGATACTGTTCTCCCTAACAGCCGGGAGAACAGCCCAGCTAGTGAGCGGGTAGTTGGGACTGCAGGTAGGACTAGACAGTTAGTGGTCATAGGGGATTCTATTATCAGGCGGACTGACAGAATAATTTGTCACCAAGACCGCCTTAACCAAATGGTTTGCTGTCTCCCTGGTGCCAGGGTTGGGCATGTGGTGGAAAGGGTGGACAAATTACTGGGAGGGACTGGGGATGACCCAGCTGTCGTGGTCCATGTGGGGACCAATGACAGAATTAATGGGAAATGGAGGATCCTTAAGAATACATTTAAGGAATTAGGCACCAAGTTGAAGGGAAGGACCTCCAAGGTTGTATTCTCTGAAATACTGCCAGTGCCATGCGCTACACATGAAAGACAGCGGGAGCTTAGAGAGTTAAACGCATGGCTCAAGTCCTGGTGCAGGGCAGAGGGATTTGGGTTCCTAGAGCACTGGGCTGACTTTTCATTGGGGTACAAACTGTATTCTACAGATAATTTGCACCTGAATGGAAGGGGGGCTGTTGTGCTGGGTAAGAGGATAATAGAGGGGGTGGAGAGTTATTTAAACTAGAGATGAGGGGGGAGGGCAACAGTGAAAACAAAAGTAAAGACAGGTTATTTAGGGGACAGTACATGATGGTGGGTGGAGAATTAGAAGGGGGGGAGGACTTCTATGATGGATAAGGAGATCCATGTGTTGCAAACCAGCAGTAAAAAATTAGACAGATGCATTACTGCAGGGACTAATACTATACCCCAATGTGTCAAACTGGATAGCAACAGTGTATGTTCACAAATGCCAGAAGTCTGGCAAGTAAAGTGGGGGAGCTTGAGGCTCTGGTGCTGGCAGAGAATATCGATGTTGTTGGTGTGGCTGAGACATGGCTGGATTCCACACATGACTGGACTGTCAATCTACAAGGTTTTGCTCTTTTTCGGAAAGACAGAGCAAAAAGAAAAGGGGGCGGCGTGTGTCTTTATGTAAAGCAAGAACTCAAAGCATATATTAATGCGGGGATACTAGCAGAAGATTGTGAGGATGTAGAATCCTTGTGGGTAGAAGTAGGGGGCGATGAAAACAATGCTAAAATACAGTTTGGTGCAATCTATAGGCCCCCAAATATAACTGAGGAAATAGAGGGTCAACTGCATAAACAGATAGAGCGGGCGTCACAGGCTGGTACAGTGGTGGTGATGGGGGACTTCAACTATCCAGGAATTGACTGGAGACACGGTTCGGCTTCCACTACAAGGGGGATAGCATTCCTCAGCTTGCTACAAGATAATTATATGAATCAGTTTGTGGAGGCACCTACTAGGGGGGATGCTATTCTAGATCTTGTAATATCAAATAATGATGACCTGATGGGGACAGTAACAGTCCGTGAAAATCTTGGTAACAGTGACCACAATACAATTGTATTTAACGTAAACTGTAAGAAAGATTTTCTCTCTCTCAGCTGTAACACTTGAGAAGTATAAACTAGTAAATAGAATGTGTAAGAAAGAAATAAGGTTGGCAAAAGCACAAAATGAAAGATGTGGCCAAAGAAAGCAAAACAAACCCTAAACGATTTTTTAAACATATTAATTAGAAGAAAACTAAATCAGAACAGGTAGGTGCCCTAATTAATGATAACGGGGAAATGGTCACTGGGGATGAAGATAAGGCGGAGCTGTTAAATGGATTCTTTAGCTCTGTGTACACAAGAGAAGAGCAAGGAGCCAACACAGGAAATGCCACTGATAGCAATAGCCCAAATATAATAATTAACAAGCTAAACGTGCATATCATCCAATAAAAACTAAATAATTCAAATGTGAGTAAGACTGGAGGACCAGATGGACTTCACCCAAGAGTTCTCAAAGAACTCAGTTCCGTTATCTCGTCACCTCTGTTGTTGATCTTTAAAGACTCACTAGCAACTGGTATTGTGCCAAGGGACTGGCGCAAGGCAAATGTGGTGTCCATTTTTAGACCTGTTAGCTTAACATCCATTGTGGGGAAATTGCTTGAGGGACTATTAAGGGACAACATACACGAATATGTAACTATCCATAATATTATAAGTGACAACCAACACGGTTTTACTAAGGACAGAAGCTGCCAGACTAACCTGATTGGCTTCTATGAGGAGGTGAGTAGAAGCCTGGACAGAGGGGCGGCTGTGGATATAGTTTTTCTGGATTTTGCAAAAGCATTTGACACTGTCCCCCATAGATGCTTATTGGGCAATTGAGATCTTCAGGATTAGAAAACACAGTTTGTAACTGGATTGAAAACTGGCTGAAGGATCGTGTGCAGAGAGTTGTGGTTAATGATACCTACTCTGAATGGTTACCGGTTGTAAGTGGCGTACCCCAGGGTTCAGTGCTGGGACCACTATTATTCAACTTGTTTATAAACGACATAGAAGATGGAATTAAAAGCACTGTCTCTATTTTTGCAGATGACACAAAGATATGTAGCACAGTTCAGTCTATTGAAGATGTTCACAAGCTTCAGGCTGACTTGGACACATTGAGTGTCTGGGCATCCACTTGGCAAATGAAGTTCAATGTGGAAAAATGCAAAGTCATGCACTTGGGGTCTAATAACCTGAAGGCCACATATGTCCTCGGGGAGAGTAAAACTGGGAGAGTCACTTGTTGAGAAGGATCTGGGGGTACTGGTAGATCACAGGCTAAATAACAGCATGCAATGCCAAGCAGCTGCTTCCAAGGCCACCAAGATACTATCATGCAATAAAAGAGGCATGGAATCACGGGATAGGGATGTAATTTTGCCTCTTTACAAGGCACTGGTGCGCCCTCACCTGGAATATGCCATCCAGTTCTGGGCGCCCATTCATAGAAAGGACGCTCTGACTCTGGAAAGGTTGCAGAGGAGAGCCACCAAACTAATAAAAGGGAATGAAAGATCTTAGTTATGAGGAAAGATTATGAGAATTAAATCTGTTTAGTCTTGAGAGGAGGCGATTGAGAGGGGACATGATTAACTTGTATAAATATATAAATGGACAATACAAAAAATATGGGGGACCACTATTTCATGTAAAATCCTCTCTAAGGACAAGGGGGCACTGCCTTCGATTGGAAAAAAAGAAATTTAGTCTCCGAAGGCGACAATCGTTTTTTTTTACCATAAGAACTATAAATCTATGGAATAGCCTCCCACAGAAGCTTGTTACAGCATCAACCGCTGACAGCTTCAAAAAAGGATTAGATGCTTATTTAGAAGAAAATAACATTAACAGTTACTATTAGTGGTTATCAGTAAAAAGAAAAAAAACAAAAAAGAAAATAAATAGCTTCCCCTATAAAATAAAAAATAACTTCCCCTACCCCAACACCCTTGGTTGATCTTGATGGACATATGTCTTTTTTCAACCGTATTAACTATATATAGCTCAGACAGCCTCATGTACTTTGAACAGCTGTGCTTTAAGTTCCAACTGTCCCCGAGGGATTTCTTTCGCTATCCACAAATTAGACATGCCTTGCAGGCACAGTTTCCCAGGGAAAGTCAGCATTTCTGAGTCCCCTGTAGAGAATGCCATTAGATCTCCTCATTTTATAAGACCCTGACCCCATAGTGGTGGCCTGCTTGCATAGGATGGGACTTTTGGATAGTGACCAGTGCCCAAGGTGTAGGAGGGATGGTGCCACATGGATACATATGATATGGTCATGCCCCATTATGGAGCACTTTTGGGTGGGGGGGGGGATTGGGTGATGGGGATGGAGAGTAGGGTGGTGGGGTTTCGGGTCCAGGGATCAATCACACTCTGCCTCCTGGGAGTGTTGGAGCCACTCTCTTAGGACACTGAGGACGCTGTTAAGATTGTTAATGTTTTATGCCAGGTAGTGTAATCAATTAAACAGGAAGCATCCGGCGGCGCCGTCAGTGCAAGTCTGGAAGAAGTTGGTCAATCAAGCTGCTCCTATATAAGCTGACCTACACTGCTCGGGTGAGGGGGGGTCGCCAAAAAATTTGGGATCTGTGGCTTCAATGAACGGAGTCAGCAGATGATTAAGGATAGAGGATAGGGAATGACTATTTGTGACCTTTTGCTTGCTTGTTGTCCCCCACTTCCCGTGATAAATCTATATTAAAATCCCTGATTGATAGTCTTACTGCATAAGCTCAAGTACTGGTATGGATGGTGTGCGAGTGTGTGTCTTTGTGGGTTAGGATGTATTCGTGTATGTTGGGTGCCTGTGGCATGCAATTTGTGTAATATTAAAATGCAAATAAAAACTTAAAAAAAAATCCATACTGGTCTTAATCATCTGGGAGCATGCATTATGTGAATGACCCAAAAGAGTTTTAAAATTCAGTTGCTTTAACAACCTTCTGCATGCCAAGGATGCTATGGATGTGGCACAGGCTGGTCCTAAATAGACATAATAGACATAAATAGGCATAATACAGTGATCAGATCTAGAGAAAAAGGGACACTTAGTATCTAGCACTCTAGGAATGGAAGGAAGCCTATCCGGCTTCTCCCATTCCTCTTGGATAAGACTGGAAAAATTAGTTTGCTCAGGAAAAAGCTTCCTCTGTTTTTTGGCTTGAACAGATCTCCTTTCTCCCTCTTGCGAACCTTAAGAGCTGAGATAAAACCATTTTGTGATTACTCACCAGTGAAATGGGTATTATAAGTATGTCACACACCCCGCTTCCAATATTCATGACATATGGGTTATAACCAGTAGAGGGCGAACTTCTGCAGAGATGACAGGAAAAAAAATGGATATTGTCAGTGTGTCACACACCCCGCTTCCCCTTTAATTCTTACGATTGGGTTACTCCACCAGCAGGTGGCGACGTTGCAGAGAGAAGTCTTGAAAACAAGCCCCCTTCCGGCCTATATATACCTGGGACCTCCCACTTATCACCCAGTGAATTCAAAAGCAGAAAGACAAGGTACCAGGAAATCCAATGGTAACCTCAAAATAAAGAAAAACCTTCACCATATAAAGGATCCAGAATACCAAAAAGGGCGCGTGAAGCGGGGTGTGTGACACACTGACAATATCCATTTTTCAGGTGAGTACTCACAAATTGGTATTATTCTCAGTGTGTCACACACCCCGCTTCCCCTTTAATTCTTACGTTCGGGACATCCAAAAGCAGTGTCCACAAGGGATGGGTATCCGAAGGCAAAATGAAGCATAACTTAAATGACTGCAGTCTGCAGAACGTTGCGGCCAAACACAGCATCCGCTGAGGCCCGCACATCAACCTTGTAAAATTTAGAAAAAGTATGAACAGAAGACCAAGTAGTAGCCTTACAAACTTGTTCAACAGAAGCTTGGTGCTGAAAAGCCCAAGACGCTCCAACGGCGCGAGTAGAATGAGCAGTGATACGAAAAGGGGGAACTTTCCCCTTAGCAGAATAGGCCCCAATAACGGCCTGACGTATCCATTTGCTAATGGAAGATTTGGCCGGCGCCAAACCCTTCCTAGGCCCACAGGGCACAACAAAAAAGGCATCAGTTTTACGAAAAGGAGAAGTAATAATCAAATAGTACTTAACACAGCGTACTACATCCAAACAATGCAAAACCCTCTCCTTGTCATTCTTAGGCTTAGGACACAAGGAGGGACGAACAATATCCTGATTCAAATGAAAAGCAGAAACAACCTTAGGAAGAAAGTCCGGTTTGAACCGAAAGACCACCTTGTCCTGATGCCTCTCAAAGTAGGGCGCCTGAATCGTCAAGGCCGCCAACTCCGAGACACGCCGAACCGAAGTGATAGCTACCAAGAAGGCAGTCTTCTGAGTCAAGGTAGACAAAGCAATATCTTGCAAAGGCTCAAAGGGAGGAGCCTGAAGAGCAGAAAGAACCAAGTTCAAGTTCCAAACAGGGAGTAATGGTTTCCTGGGAGGCCGCACATGCGTAACCCCCTGGAAAAAAGTTTTAACTAAAGGACGAAGCGCAAAACGCTTCTGAAAAAAGATAGACAAGGCAGAAACCTGCCCTTTCAAGGTACTCAGCTGAAGACCAGAGTCCAGCCCTAATTGCAAAAACTCCAGCACCCTGGAGACCGAAAAGATCCTACAAGGCAAAGATCTAATCTCACACCAAGCGATATAGGCTTTCCAAGTCCTATAGTAGATGATAGAAGAAGACCTCTTCCGGCCACCGATCAGAGTCTTAACAACAGAAGTTGTTAGACCCTCCTCCTTCAAAATGGAGGTTTCAGCAGCCAAGCCGTCAAACCCAGCGTTGGTAAATTGGGGTAACACAGCTGACCCTGAGTGAGCAGATCGGGCCGAAGAGGCAGAATGAACTGATCTACTGCCAGCCAAACGATGTCTGCGAACCATACTCGCCTTGGCCACCTTGGAGCCATGAGAATGGCGGACACCCCTTCCAGAGCCAGCTTCCGTATCACCCTGCCTAGCATTGGTATCGGAGGAAACAGGTACAGAACTCCCAGATCCCCCCGGCTCAGGGACATGGCGTCCACCGCCAGAGCCAGAGGATCCTGGGAGAGCGACACGAAGTTCGGGAGCCTGCAATTGTGATGAGAAGCAAACAGGTCCACCTCCGGTGTCCCCCACCGGAGACACGGAGACCGAAAAACTTGAGGATGGAGAGTCCATTCTCCCAGACGGGAAGAGCACCTGCACAAAAGGTCCGCTTCCTTGTTTTCCACACCCGGAATGTAAACTACCGAGAGACAAGGAACATGGGCCTCCGCCCAGGTCAGGATCAGGGACACCTCTCTGAGGGCCCCCAGACTGCAAGTCCCACCCTGATGATTGATGAAGGCAACCACTGTTCGATTGTCTGAGCGAACCTTAACCGGAAGGCCTAGAACATGTTGCGTCAAAAGAACAAGAACCAGACGGATGGCTCTCAGTTCTAGAATATTGATGGGCAGGTGGGCGTCTCGAGGTCCCCAGTGGCCCCGGAACTGAAGATCCCTCCAGAATCCCCCCTATCCCGAAAGAATGGCGTCCGTGGTGACAATTTCCCAAAGAGGAATCAGGAAAGACCTGCCCCTCCAGAGATTGGCCGAGACCAACCACCATTGAAGGGACTGCCGGACCCGGGAGGACAACTGGAAGGGCCGATCCAACTACCGTGGTCGCCGGTCCCAGGACGCCAACCGATGAAGCTGAAGCGTCCTCGTGTGAAATTAAGCGAGAAAGGACACCACCCTGGCCGGAGCGAGGGAGGACTAGGGAAGGTTGAACACCCAACCGAAGCTTTCCAGCGTGGAGACCACCGTCCTGGTGTCTGTCTCCGACTGATTGAGGGAAGGAGCCACGAGCCCCTGTGCGGCCAAAGGAACGGTGAGCACCCGAGACCAGAAAAACCATGAAGGAGGGCGAGACTCGAACTCCAGCTTGTAACTGGACGACACCACCTCCTGGATCCATCTGTCCGGAACCTCCTGGTCCCAGAAGTGTCGCAATCGTCCCCCCACCCGCACAGGTGAGGGCAGCCCCTCATTGCTGAGCGGGCTTACCAGTAGGCTTGGGGCCCCAGGACTGATCGGGACGGCCACGGCCCCTCCCCCGGGTCCAACCTACACCCCCGGTAGCGGGAAAGGAAGCCCCTCTGCCCGCTCTGGATCCCCGAAAGGAGGGACTAAAGGAACTCGCACCCCGAAAGGAGCGACGAGGCCTCTTGCGTTGAGGCAATTTACCACCCTTGGTAACTGCATCCAATTTGTCGCCAAACAGGCGCAAACCTAAAAAAGGTAGCGCTGTAAGCGCCCTCTTAGAGTTAAAGTCCGCCGTCCACTGGCGCAGCCATACTGACCGACGAATAGCAACCAGCAGTGCCGCTGTCCTGCTACTCATCGCAAGAGCATCGTCCTGGGCAGTCAAGACAAAGGAAATAAACGACTCACACTGCTTGAGAAAACTAAACATATCACAAGCGGGATCAAGACCTGCATACAGATCCATAATAATGGACCTAACTGCCAACAGAAGAAGCGCCGAAGCACAAACCGGCCGCAGTGTCGATCCGGCACTGATAAAACCATGGCGAGCCAATTGATCAATCTGACGATCCTCACCATCTTTAATGGTAGTGGTGTCAGAGGAGTGTACCACAGCCATGCTAGACAGCCCTAACACAGGGGTATCGACTTCAGGGGGAACTGACCAAAGCTTCACCAAATCCTCCGGAAAGGGATAACGTTTATCCCAACTAGGAGGAATTCCAGCCAGGCGCGTGGGTTGTTCCCATTCCTTAAGGACAACCCTCACAAAGTGTTGTTGCCTGGGAAACACCAAACGCGGCTGGGGTACATCAAACAACTCACCCTTTGGCGGGGGGACCACCGCGGGCGGGTCCAAACCCAAAACTTCAAACATTTGAGCCAAAATGGAAGGAGTGTCAAGGGACACTCCCACAGCCTGATCGCCAGCAGTGTCAACAAATAGCTGGTCTGCAGGCTCATCCGACTCCTCAAGGAGTTCCCCCTCCTCATCAGGGGGATAATCGGACCAATCCAAAATTTCTGCTACCTCATCCTCCGAAGCAGGCGCTGCCGGAGAAAGGTGCTTCCGCTTTGCCGCAGCCTTCTGAGCTACCGTGGCGGAAATTATCTTCTCGAGGTTGGCCAATCGTGCACGCACCTCGGAATGCGAATCCCCATTCTTGACAATGTCACACGAAGTCCGGAATAGAGGAGGGGGGGTAGGAGATGACGGAAGATGGGAGGAGCCGGAGCGACGGACTGGCGCGCAATATTCTGCTTTGCACATGGAACGCATAATATGACATCATCGCCTGGGAGCGGAGCCCCACAACACCCACACAGCCTGGATAGCCCCGAAGAGCCATTTCCGGTAACGTCGGAAGCCTCCATATGGTGAAATTATGGTATTCGCAACAACCCTGGGTTTTACGCATTAAGCAACCCGGGATGCCCCTTTATAATTAAAGTCCCGGGAGTGGGAGGATTTTTTTTTTTTTTTTTAAGCCTAGGAAAATCCCAATTTAGAGAATAAGACTAGCCAGGTATAACAGACCGGGAGAGCCACTGCAGTGAGGGGATCCAAGAATCTGTGGGGGAAAAGAGACCACAGTCAGTCCCCCAGGGGAATTAGCCAGTATGCACCACACTCACCACACTCATACATAAAACAACCATGGTAAACCATACATGAACAGTATATACAACATGAATACAATTATACATGTCACATGCTGCTTAGGGCCAACGGAAGCCAGAGAGGTAATCAATATAAATATCTAAATATATATATATATATATAGACCCTGCGTCTGCTAGCTCTTCTCCTCCACACACATATACACACATAAGTGAACAAAGCACCCCATGCAAACAACTCCCCCCCCCCCCAAGCGAAGGGGGAAGGTGGCCAAGGGGGACATCGGGACAGGGGCATCCCAAATCCGGATCACCATGCCGGATAGCCGCATTGCCCCACGCGTGGGGTCGAGCGGAGGAGATAAGCTCCTAGGCACCTAAAGTGCCATCTACCTTTGCCCAGCCAGCAGCCTAGGCTGGGAGGCTTCCGTTATCTAACTAGGCATAAAAAACACAATTGACTGGGCAGAAATAGACCAAAAGGGGGTGCCGGGGATTAACCCCGGCTACCTGCAAGCAGGAGACTTCTTTTTTCTGTCTTGTCGCCTCATGCAGAGAGAAAACACTGGGTGATAAGTGGGAGGTCCCAGGTATAAATAGGCCGGAAGGGGGCTCGTTTTCAAGACTTCTCTCTGCAACGTCGCCACCTGCTGGTGGAGTAACCCGATCGTAAGAATTAAAGGGGTAGCGGGGTGTGTGACACACTGAGAATAAGGAGCTCCTCCCGGTCCATAAATACCTGGGACCTCCCACACATTACCCAGTATAGTAAAGCAGTAAGGGGACCAGGAAGAGCCAAATACAAAAAAAAATACCATTTTGTGAGTACTCACCTGAAAAATGGATATTGTTGGTGTGCCACACACCCCGCATCACTTCTTAAATATTCATCACTTCATGGGTTAATCCACCGCAGGTGACGTAGTGCAGAGAGGAAGTCTTGTAACGAGCCCCCTTCCAGCCTATATATACCTGGTACCTCCCTTCAATCACCAGTATATTCAAAAAGCAGTAAAACAAGGTACCAGTATTCCACCAGTAACCTCCAAAATTAATTTTGATATAAATAAAAAAGGGCTTCACCATATAAATGCTTCGGTAATACCGAAAAGGGCGGGTGTGAAGCGGGGTGTGTGGCACACCAACAATATCCATTTTTCAGGTGAGTACTCACAAAATGGTATTATTCTTGGTGTGCCACACACCCCGCTTCACTTCTTAAATATTCATCACTTCATGGGACATCCAAAAGCAGTGTCCACAAGGGAAGGGCATCTCAAGGCCAGGTGAAGCATAACTTAAATGACTGCAGTCTGCAGAACTTTGCGGCCAAAAACAGCATCCGCTGAGGCCCGCACATCAACTTTGTAAAACTTAGAAAAAGTGTGAACAGAAGACCAGGTGGCGGCCTTACAAACCTGTTCAACAGAAGCTTGGTGCTGAAAAGCCCAAGACGCCCCAACAGCGCGAGTGGAATGAGCAGTGATACGAAAAGGGGGAACTCTTCCCTTAGCAGAATAGGCCGCAGTAACGGCCTGACGTATCCACTTGCTAATGGCAGATTTGGCTGGTGCCAAACCCTTCTTAGGCCCATGGGGCACAACAAAAAAGGAATCCGTCCTACGGAAAGGAGACGTGATAATCAAGTAGTACTTAACACAGCGTACTACATCCAAACAATGCAAAACCCTCTCTGTCATTCTTAGGATTAGGACACAAGGAGGGAAGAACAATATCTTGGTTCAAATGAAAAGCAGAAACAACCTTAGGAAGAAAGTCTGGCTTGAACCGAAAGACCACTTTATCCCGATGCCTCTCGAAGTAGGGCGCCTGGATAGTTAAGGCCACCAATTCTGAGACACGCCGGACAGAAGTGATCGCTACCAAGAAGACAATCTTCTGAGTCAGGGTAGACAAAGCAATATCTTGCAAAGGCTCAAAAGGAGGAGCCTGAAGAGCCGAAAGAACCAAATTCAAATCCCAAACAGGGAGTAATGGTTTCCTGGGAGGCCGCACATGCGTAACCCCCTGGAAAAAAGTTTTAACTAAAGGTTTAAGCGCAACACGCTTCTGAAAAAAAGACAGATAAGGCAGAGACCTGCCCTTTCAATGTACTTAGCTGGAGACCAGAGTCCAGCCCTGATTGTAAAAACTCCAGAATCCTGGGGACCGAAAGGACCCTACAAGGAAAAGATCTTATCTCACACCAAGTGATATAGGCTTTCCAAGTCCTATAGTAGGTGATGGAAGAAGACCTCTTCCGGGCACTGATCAGAGTCTTAATGACTGAATCAGAAAGACCCTCCTCCTTCAGGATGGAGGTTTCAGCCGCCAGGCCATCAAACCCAGCGCTGGTAAATTGAGGTAACACAATTGACCCTGAGTGAGCAGATCGGACCGAAGAGGCAGAATGAACTGGTCCACTGCCAGCCAAACGATGTCTGTGAACCTTATTCGTTTTGGCCACTTTGGGGCCATGAGAACGGCGTACACCCTTTCCAGAGCCAACTTCCGAAGAACTCTGCCCAGCAAGGGCCACGGAGGAAACAGGTATAGAAATCCCAGAGCTCCTCAGTTCAGGGACCTGACGTCCACTGTCAGAGCCAGAGGATCCCGGGAGAGAGACACGAAGCTCGGGAGTCTGAGATAGAGATGAGGGGCCCACAGGTCCACCTCCGGAGTCTCCCATTGGAGACACAATAAGAGAACCACCCGAGGATGGAGAGCTTATTCTTCCAGACGGGGAGAGCACTTGCTCAACCGGTCCGCTACCTGTTCCATCACCTCTGGAATGTAAACTGCCGAGAGACAGGGAACATGGAACACTGCCCATGTCTGGATCAGGGACATTTCTCTGATGGGTAAGTGGGGCCTCCACTGCCCCTGAAACCGCAGCTCCTTCCAGAATCTGTCCCATCCCGACAGACTGGTGTCCGTGGTGACACCTCTCCAAGGGAGGGTCAGGAAAGACCTGCCCTGTACAAGATTGGTCGAGACCAATCACCACAGGAGGAACTGCCGTACACGGGAGGACAATTGGAAGGACTGCTCCCACAACAGAGGCTGCTGGACCCAACACGCTAGCAGAAATAGCTGAAGTGTTCTTGTGTGAATTTGGGCAAAAGAAAGACACACTCCGTCTTGATGAGAGTTCAGGCCGGGATGAACCGACCCCTGAATGGACCGCGAGGGAGGGTGAGACTCGAATTCCAGGTTGTGACCTGTCGACACTACCTCCTGGATCCATCTGCCTAGAACCACATGGTTCCAATGGTAGAAGTGTCACAATAGTCCCCCCACCCGCACGGGTGAGGGCAGCCCCTCATTGCTGAGTGGGCTTATCAGCAGGCTTGGGCTTGGTGCCCCAGGACTGAGTGGGCCGGCCACGGCCCCTCCCCCGAGTCCAACCTGCGCCACTGGTAGCGGGAAAGGACGTACCTTTTCCCGCTCCGAACCTTTGAAAGGAAGGCCTACCGGAACTTGTCCCCCTGAAGGGACCACGAGGCCTTTTGCGTTGTGGCATCTTACCATCTTTTGCGACTGAATCAATTTTCTCCCCAAACAGACGCAACCCCAAAAAGGGGAGGGCTGTGAGTACCTTTTTGGAAGCCGTGTCTGCTGACCACTGACGCAGCCATACTGACCTGTGAATAGCCACCAGCATAGCTGCCGCCTTGCTACTCATAGTCAGCGCATCGTCCTGAGCGGCCAGGACATAAGCCACAAAAGATTCACACTGCTTAAGTGCAGTGAACTGTTTGCAAGCGGGATCAAGATCCTCATATAGCCCCTGAATTAGGGACTTAATTGCCAATAGAAGAAGGGCTGAAGCACATACCGGGCGAAATGCTGACCCGGAATAGATAAAACCATGTCGAGGGTATTGGTCAATCCTGCGATCTTCCCCATCTTTGGGGACAGTGGTCTCAGCAGATTGTACCATAGCCGAGCTGGAGAGTCCCAGTACAGGGGTATCGACGTCCGGAGGGACAGACCACAGCCTCACCAATTCTGGTGGAAAAGGATAACGCTTTTCCCAACTGGAAGGAATTCCAGATAACCGTGTGGGATGTTCCCATTCCTTAAGAACCACCCTCTCAAAGTGGTGCTGTCTGGGAAAAACCAAACTCGGCTGAGGCTCTTTAAATAACTGACCCTTTGGCGGGGCGGCCACCTCAGGCGTATCTAAACTTAAAATATTAAACATTTGAGCCAGAATGGAGGGGGTGTCAAAAACAACCCCCTCTGACCAATCGCCGATCTCATCAGCCACATGCTGACCTGTCGGCTCATCTGACTCCGACGGGAGTTCATCCTCGTCAGGGGATCCATCGGACCATTCCACAGGTTCACAAAACTGGTCCTGTGGAGCCGAAGGTACCGGAGTCAGGTGCCTTCGTTTTGTAGCGGTTTTAAACGCTGCTTTAACGGGCATCGTTTTCCAGGGGCAGGGCTGTGCTGCTGCCTCGGAATGCGAATCCCCACTTTTGACAGTGTCATGCGGGGTCCGGAATAGGGATGGAGAGGTAGGAGATGATGAAGGATGCGATGGCACCGCAGCCGAAGCAACAGACTGGCGCGCAATAGTCTGTTTTGCACAAGGGATGCAAATAAAGATATCATCAGCTGGGAGTGGAACCCCACAACCTACGCACCCCCCAAACGGAACAGCAGAACCGTTTCCGGAATCTACGGAAGCCTCCATATGGTGATTTATGGTATTCGCAATAATGGGACTTTTAAGGCATAAGCCGACCCGGGATGCCCCCTTTTAGTAATGTCCCGGAAGGGAGGATTTATATAAAATTTTTTTTTTTTTTTTTTTTTAAGTTTAGGTCCCCTTTAATAGAAACTATATATATATATACTTATATATAGTCTCTGTATATAAACATTCAAATCAATCCCAATAATTAGCCAGGCACATAGAGCCGGAGGGCTAGCATAAGCAGGGATCCCAGGATCTGCAAGGCAAGAAAACAACCATCAGATCCTTCACATGTGTATAACATATAAGTATGGCACCAAGTGCCCTTAAATGACGCCCCCTTGATAATAGTGATTTCTCACTGTATTATTAAACAATATCTCCCATTTAACGGCCCCAACGGGAGGGGCCGCTTACCTGTACCGCAATCAGCCGGTAAGCCTGCAGCCAGCAGCCATGAGCCGGCAGAAGACAAAGTGCAGCCGTGCGCCCACGTGCCTTCCTGTTTTGAAGGAAGCTGGGACGCTGGGCCCGCCGCTGACGCCGCATGACGTCGGCGCCGCGCCCCCGGCGCCGCATCAGCGGGCCCGCCCCCCCCCCACGCTGATCAGCTGGAACACTTTACAGCTGATCACAGCACGCGCGTCCAGGCAGCGGAGAGGGGAGGGTAAAAACCGCATGTGCTGACAAAGCTCAATGAATGCCAGGCGAGGAGAGGGGAGAGGGGGGAGGGGGTAGGGGGCCACAAGCAACCAACTGCCAGAGAGGTGGCCAGCCCATACCCAGCGCAAGCTGCCCTAAAGCAGACCCAAAATATACACATGCTACAGTGAATGTATAAACATGACATATATGTTAACATGCAGTGATACAGTGAAACACACATACTAAAGCACACCCTCACCACCCCCCCCCAACGGGAGAGAAAGGGGCTACGGGGACCCTCGGGACAGGGGCATCCCATTTCCGGATCACCATGCCGGTTCGCCGCATTGCCCCACGCATGAGGTCGAGCGGTAGGAGATAAGCTCCTAGGCACTTAAAGTGCCATCTACCATTTGCCCGGTGAGCAGCCAAGGCTGGGAGGCTTCCTATTTCACCATAAAGGTATAAAAACTCAAACCGGGCAGAAATAGACCAAAAGGGGGGTGGCGGGGTAAGAATACCCCGGCCTACCTGTAAGCAGGAGACTTCCAACTTCTGACTTGTCAGCAAGCAGAGAGAAAAAATACTGGTGATTGAAGGGAGGTACCAGGTATATATAGGCCGGAAGGGGGCTCGTTACAAGACTTCCTCTCTGCACTACGTCATTAACCCATGAAGTGATGAATATTTAAGAAGTGAAGCGGGGTGTGTGGCACACCAAGAATATATAAACAATAAAAGGTTCACCATATAAAGGATCCAGAATACGGGGCGTGGCTAAGATGGCCGCCTAGACGGACGTGTCTGCTAGGGGCTCCTGGAGATAATCCTGATTTATTGCCTTCTGGGCTATTTTGAGTGCATCCAGAGACCTCAATCTCACTCACCTGGGATGGAGGATCGTGCCCGAGGCCGGGAGATCCTGTGGCTGCGCGGCGGCGGAGGCGGCCCTTGAGTGTTGCTGGCGGCCTGTGTGATCCGGAGCGTGTGGCGGAGCGTGTGGCCCCATCGTGTGGCGACCGGACTGAGGCGGGTGAGCGAGACGTCGACCCCTGGGAGACCCGGGCGGCGGTGAGGAGTGCGGAGGGGTGTCCGGAGCTCGCGGTGGCATATCCCCGCAGAGCTGCCAGCGGCGGTGTGGTCCGGGCGGCGGTCGGCCGATGGAGGAGGCGGGCGGCCCCATTCTGAGCGGGGAGGCCGGCGGCGGAGGTGAGCCAACCCCTGTGTGACCCGGGCGGCGGCGGTGATAGCTGGGGTTCCCCCCCGGAGCGCTGTGTGACTCCCGGCGGTGGACCGCGACAGGCCGCGGTTTGGCGCGAAACCGGGGGAGAGGCCGGCGCCATTTTGGAGCGGTGGCGGGAGGCTGCGGCTGCCGCCGAGACTTTCACTGTCAACATCAGTCATACCTTCACATCCTGGGTTGCTCCTTCCGCTGTACCCCCTCATTGTGAAGCACAGGCGGCCAGAAAAGGGGAAATAAGTCCCCCCTGAAAGTGGGCGGCCCCTCAATCCCATACTGGAGCAGCTGAAGTGGGTTCCCCAGCCCCCCCGGGCGAATTGGTGCAGCAGTTAATCCCCTGGCCACATATAGGGGCAGTGCGGAGGTGGATTTCTGGGGCGCTGAATGGCGGCTGGGCTCTCTGCGATCTCCACACCATAGATCCCCGACGCCCGGGCAGCAGCAGCAAGTATCCTGGGAGCCAATATTTGGGACAGTACCTACGGGTCCCCCCGCCCCCCCGGCCCCGAGCAGCGACGGGATACACTCCGACCCATATACCTGTGCTCCTTGAAATCCCCAATTTGTGTGGCGCTCACGGTCACCCTGAGCTCTATATCACCTCAGCACCTGCAAGCTTCTTCGATCCACATATCTGTGCCGCTGAACCGGCTAAACAAGCCCCTTGAACCCTAGATCTGTGCAGCATCTGAGTGCTCCTTGATCCCTATATCTGTGCAGCATCCGAGAGCCCCTTAAACCCTACATCTGTATCTATACCGCAAAACAAGCTTCTTGAACCCTATATCTGTGCAGTACTTGAGGGCTCCTTGAATCCTATATATCTGCCGAGGAATAAGCCCCTTGAACCCTACATCTGCATAGCATCTGAAGCGCTTCTTGAACCCTATATTGGCGCCGGATAACAAAACAAGCTCCTTGAACCCTATATCTGTGCAGCATCAGAGTACCCTCCTGAACCCTATATCAGTGCCGCAAACAAGCTCTGGGAACCCCATATCTGTGCAGCAGCAAGGAACTCCCCTGAACCCCATAGCAGTGCCGTGAAATAAGCTCCAAGAACCCTGTCCCAGTGCAGTATCTAGGTGCTTCTTGAACTCTATGCCAGTGCTGCAAAACAACCTCCTTGAATCATATCGGTATAGCACCTGAGAGCCCCTTCAACCCTGCATCGGAGCAGCTAAACTAGCTCCCTGAACCTTCTATCTGTGCAGCAGCTGGGTACTCCTCGAACCCTGTATCTGAGTATCGCAAAACAAGCTCTTTAAATCTCATATCTGCGCAGCATCTACGGGCTTCTGGAACCCGGCATTGGGGCACTGTAAAAACAAGCACCTTGAACCCTGTACGCCTTTCTTCTTACGCATGTCAGGAAATAGGAAGCGTAAATCCACAGTGGTCAGTTGCAGCACGCAAACAATGGAAACTCCAGGCGGAGCCGGGCCGGAGCCCTCTAATCCGGACACAGCAGCGTTCATGGCTGCCATAGCCTCTTATCAAAACGCCCTTACAACTAAATTTGATACTCTTCAGGAGCAATTCAATTATTTTCGTCACGACCTGGATAAGATTCGGGACCGCACAGGGGAGAATGAAAGGAGAATTGGGGAGACGGAGGTTCGCTTGTCTGTGCAGGCGGGGGAGCTGGCAACCTTACGAAGACAGGTGACTGTACTATTGGGAAGGGCCGAGGACTCTGAAAACAGGAATAGGAGAAATAATGTTAGAATACTGGGACTGCCCGAAAAATCGGAGGGCTCCTCCCCGGAGGAGTTTGCTGAAAACCTCATAAGGGATACCCTGGCGCCCAGGAACCTGACCAAATTTTTCACAATAGAGAGAGCACATAGAATCCCGCTGAGATCCCCCCCGCCAAGACCATTTATATTTAAAGTCCTCCACTATAAGGACAGAGACTCTATACTCGCCGCGGGCCAGGACGAAAGGCGCGGTATCTTATGAGAACGCCCGGCTGTCTTTCTACCCATATTTCACATCGGAAGTCCAGAAATTGCGGTGCTCATTCAACGGTGTTAGAGAACGGCTTAGAAAGAAAAAGATTAAATATGCCATGCTGTTCCCGGCGCGACTGCGGGTCCAGGATGGAGAGTCTATTAAATTCTTCACGTCGGCCGAGGAAGCTAACACATGGCTTGATTCTCTGCCAGGGGCCTGACGAACTGGGCTCTGTTCGGAGAGAATAGTCCAGTCATTGCTTTGACCTGTTTTCTTCCCCCTTGTTCGGCCTACGCCGGTGACGGGGGTCCGCCTCCGCTGCTCTCCCGGGAGCCCCACTGATGGGCGCTCTGGTGGAGCCCGAGGTGGTGCTGTGTTATGTACCTTGTTTAAAGTTAATGAAGTTGTGTTTCTGGTGATGCCTAATTAGCCAGTGTATCCTGTTAGCAGTTGTTACAGGGGAGCCTTTGGCTCCGGATTCCCAGGGCGCGACAGGTGCTGCCTTTCCATCCCCCTCCCACCCAATGCCCATCCTTTGTCCCCTCTCCCCCCGGTCCCCCCCACTGCCCCCCTCTACTTGCCTCCCATAGCCCTCGCTATTGAGGTCTGAGAGCCCCATTTAGAATCTCCCCCCCCCACCCCCACTTCCCCTGATTCCCTCTCGCTAGCTCTGGGAACCTGTGGCGGATAATCCGCCGACCCGTATCTGTTCAGCAAGCCTGTTTTTTGCAGACCCCTAGGCAGCGGGCCTGCGCACCCCAATTGCACATAGTTAAACCAGTGTTGTGTTACTTTGTTTGGGGATATGATGCTCGCCAAGGTTGGGGGGTGGTGGAGCGGGGTGGGGGGTGGGCTCGGGAGAGGGTTACAGTTAAACTGTTGTATTATCTGTTTTGTTAGTTGTTGTCTGTGTGTGGGTATGACTGCGATGTATGGTTGCTGGACTCGAGTATTAGGAAGATCTCTGGAGGGGAGGGAGGTCCGCAGGGAGGAGGCCTTTGATAGTAACACTTTACGCAGTAATAATGGGTGAGTGTAAATTTCTCTCCTGGAATGTCCGGGGGCTTAACGATAAGATCAAAAGGGCCACCGTCCTTCAGTTTGTCAAGAAGTACAAACCGAACGTAGTTATTCTCCCACCTGGTGGGCCAGAGGGTGTTGGCATTGAAGAGGCCATGGATCCAGAGCTCCTTTCATGCCCCATTCTCAGCCTACTCAAGAGGAGTATCAGTGTTGATTTCTAAGGGTACCCCGTTTATGTTGTTCTCAGTACACGTTGACCGAGAGGGTTGTTATGTTATTCTTCATGCCAAATTAATGGATACTGTTATGATAATAGTCGGGGTGTATGTCCCCCCACCATTTTCTGCTAAGATTCTAGATAAAATAATGGAGAAAGTACTCTCCTACCCCCCAGCCCCGATATTGTTAGGCGACTTTAATATGGTTTTGGATTCGGCGCTGGACAGGCTGAGTAAAAATCCAGGGCCCAAGACCCAACTGGCGAACTGGGCGGAGACGCTGGGGCTGCAGGAGCTTTGGAGGTGGAAGCACCCCACCGACAGGGCGTTCTCCTGCCACTCGGTTACACACAAGTCCCTGTCCAGAATTGACCTTGCGTTCTCCTCGCCTGAATTTCTAACTAAGGTGGCGACCTGTAGTTATCTCCCGAGAGGGATCTCGGACCACTCACCCTTACTGATCACAGCCGGTTTGTCACTGAGGCGGGAGAATTAGGTGGGATGGAACCTGAGCCCTCTATGGTTGGAAGCCCCCGACATTAAGAGTAGTCTGAAATCCTCTACCGAGGCGTTCTGGGGTTGCAATACGGTGGAGACGTCGGTGGAAGTTAGATGGGATGCCTTCAAAGCCGTTACCAGAGGGGCGGCCATTAGCGCTATCGCTGCGGCTCGGAGGAAGAAAGGGAGGGAAGTGGCAGATCTTGAGAGCAAATTTGCGCGGGCGGAGGAGAAGTTTAGTACAACCTCGGATAGCGGAGACCATTCAACACTGTTGGCATTAAAGAGGGAATATAATCTGCTTCTGACCGACTCGGTAAGGAAATCACTGCTATATAAGCAGGCAACAATTTTTGATAAAGGGGATAAGAACGGTAAGACCCTGGCCTACCTGGCGAGAGCCGAAAGCCAACCCAACCACATTGCTGAAATCCTAGATAATGGGACGAGAGTGACGGGGGGGGGGGGGGAGATAGCCCAGAGGTTTCTGGAGTACTACTCGGCCTTGTATTCCTTGAGGGCGAGCTATGGGACGACTGAGCTGGGTAACTATCTGGACCAGATCGTCTTTCCGAGGCTGACTGAGGAAGATCAGGAGGCTTTGAACTCTCCTATCACCATGGATGAGGTCTCTGGCGCAATTAGGATGCTTTCTAGCAGGAAGGCGCCAGGACCAGATGGGATGCCGGCCGAGTGGTATAAACAGGACCTTGAAGGGTAACCCCAAAGCTGTGGGAAGTGCTGAAACAAGCGCTTGAAAGTGAGTGCCTTCCGACCTCTTTTCATGAGGCGCATGTGGTCCGCATTTATAAGGAAGGGAGACCCCCTGACTCCTGTGCGTCCTACCGGCCCATATCCCTGTTGAACCAAGATGCAAAAATATTAGCCAAGATACTGGCCACTAGGCTAAACAAAGTTATCCTACATTTGATCGGGCCAGATCAATCAGGGTTTATGCCAGGGCGTACCACGTGTGTGAACCTCCGCAGACTGATGTCCAATCTCCAAATTATACATGATAACCATGGGAAACGGGTGGTTATATCACTAGATAATGAGAAAGCCTTCGACTCGGTGGAGTGGGAGTATCTCTGGGCAGTTTTAGAAAGATTTGGGCTTCCTGCTAGTTTTATTACATATATCAAATTATTATATGAACAGCCAACTGCCCGGATACGGGTTAATGGGTGTTACTCTAATTCATTTGCCTTGCATAGGGGGACAAGACAGGGGTGTCCATTATCGCCATTGCTCTTTGCTTTAGCTATCGAACCCTTGGCGATCATTGTCAGGAACTCCCCAAGTATCTCTGGATGGAAGCTGGGAGCAGTAGAGGAAAAGATATCCCTCTATGCAGACGACACACTGCTGTACCTTGCGGATGGCCATAAGTGTCTGGACGCAGCTCTGGACACTATCGGAGTGTTTGGGAAGTTCTCTGGACTGAGGATTAACTGGGACAAATCCAGTCTAATGTTAGTGGATGAGCCTGTTCCCCCCGACATCTCCCCGAGGTCTCAATTAAAAATAGTCCAACAATTTAAATACTTGGGGATTATGATTAGTAAGCAACCAAGTGAGTTCTAAGTGGTGCTATTGAGTGCACCTGCTCATGTCCTGCGCTGCTGGTGTAGCTGCTGCTGCGCAATTTGCGTACTTCACGTTCTCCTAACTGAAAGGAAGGGGAGGAGGAGCTGGGGCTGGTGATGCAAGGTAGGCTGTTGCCTTGCCCAGCCTTACAGCTATGCGCACATCACGGAGCGCAACCCGGAAGTGCGCCTCCCGTCCTCAGCCTACCTCGCCCTCATGTGGGATCATATTAAAGGTATTTATAGGATTAGCATTCCGCAGTGCCACTAGCCTTGTTAAAGTTGCCGTGGGCAACGAAACGCGTCGGCGGCGGTGGCAAGCGGCATATATATTTGATTGATCGATTGATCTGGCCAGATCTGATTGTGTGTGGGGAGCTGGTGAGAACCATCCTCTGATTTTACAAGGTTTTAAAGTTTTTCTTCTATGTGAGTGCATTACCTCTCTTCATTAAATAACGTGTGTCATACTGAATTACACTATTTGAGTGTTTTTTGTTTTTATGCTGCACTCCCGGGCGTGATATCCTCCTTTTGGGACCTACGTCGAGGGGTTTTCATAAAAAGTTGGAATAGATACGCTTGCAAGTCTCTTTTGGAGAAATTAACCACTGATGGAAAGAAGAGTGCATTTAAGCTGATTTGTGAAGGAAGCGCATGCACATGGACTTTGGGATAACCGAGTGGTAACTAAGGAAGCTCTGTGTTTATTTTTGCATGATTGTTGAACTCTGTGGACAAAGGGTTACACACGTTGAGCCTCCCTTTTAAGATTTGTGCTGTTTTCTTTAATTAATGTGGTATATTAGCGACTTAATACCTGATCTGTTTTTTAGCGCGGTATTTTAATATTTTTTTAAGTGAGTTCATATCTTTTAATATTTCCCCTCTCGTGTCAAGACTAATTTCTGTATATTTATCAGGCCTCGCCAGTGTTGCTGCCCGTCTCCCACTTTAAGACGTTGGATTCAATTCTGTTTGGCTTTATTTGGGGGCAGTCTCCACCTAGGCTTAACAGACAAATAATGAAAGCACAAGTGGCGGAGGGGGGTCTAGCGGTCCCGCACATGCAATTGTATTTTTATTCTACGCAGCTCCTGTTTGTGCACTGGTGGCTCTGTCAGCCGCAAAACAACCCGGTGGTAGGTCTGGAGGTGGCGGTGTTGGGTTCTCCTGAGAAACTATCCCTCTTGGTGTATAGGGGGGTCCGGGAGGCAACCGGTTGTATGAGGGCAGTGTGTAACATATGGGAAAGGGTGGCCAAGCTGAACAGGAAGCCGGACAAGGCCCAGCATTGGTCGCCCTTTGCTCCTCTCTGGAACAACCCCAAGCTCCCTGAGTTGGTTTCAATGCAGGATCCGCAGTTCTGGGATGGAAGGGGCCTCCGGACGCTGGGCCAGGTGTACAGGGATGGAGTGCTTATGTCATTTGACAAAATTAGGGAGACCTTTCGGGCTTCTCACCGAGACTTCTTTCGCTACCTGCAACTCAGGCACGCTCTGCAAACTCAATTCTGCAGGGACAGTCCGAATTTTTCGGTGTCCCAGGTGGAGAATGCGGTGAGAGGGACGGACTTGGGGAAACCGGTCTCTACATTGTATAGGTGCCTGGTTGCTGGGCTGGAATCCCCCAGGGGGAAGGTTGAAAGCAGGTGGCGGACCCTGGACCAAACTTTGGACCGGGATGACTGGGAAGAAATCCTAGATAACCTACACTCTTCGGTCATAGAAGCCAGAGACAGATTTATCCAGACCAAATGGATACATCAAGCCTACATCACGCCGATACGGCTGCATAAGATGGGATTACTGGCTAATGATTTATGTCCCAGGTGTGAGAGGGAGACTGGTACATGGGAACATATGACCTGGTCCTGTGAAGTCCTGGTGAGATATTGGGGAGAGGTGATGGATTTGATTGGTAGAGTGGTGGGCATCCGGATCACTGGCTCGATTTCCCTATGTCTTCTGGGGGTGGTCGAATCACTATCGCTGTCGGGGCCGCTGAAATCATTATTTAGGCTGCTGCTCTTTTATGCCAGGAAATGTGTTCTGCTTAATTGGAAACACCCGGCCAAACCATCCGTACAGGCGTGGAGGGCTCTATTAAACCAGAAACTCACTATGTACAAACTGACATACACGGCTCGGGGGGTGCCTGATAAGTTTGAGAAGGTATGGGGTCCCTGGCTGCAGAGCCAGGACACTGCTTCGGAGGCCGATTAGGGAAGGGAAGGGTCTACTTAAAAGGGCGAGGCTGCTCACCTATAGTAGGCTGAATCATTGAGCGAGTTAAAGTGGAATTAGGGAGACGGGAGAAGCATCCTGGAGATGTGACTCCCCGACTGGTCCTCCCATCCCGGTGAATAATTAACTAGACATCCGAGTCCAAATGTATGTATGTGTGTTGAGTGAATGGTTGTCGTGTCTAAATGTTTATTGAAACTATGCAACTGTACTGGGTGCCTGCGGCATCTTAATGTGATATGTGACTTGCATTTGTGTTTGATGTTTGTTGAACTGCAATAAAACGAAACTTTTTTTTTAAAAAAAAAGGATCCAGAATACAATAAGGGCGGGATGAAGCGGGGTGTGTGACATACTTATAATACCCATTTTACAGGTGAGTAATCACAAAATGGTATTATTCCAAGTATGTCACACACCCCGCTTCCAATATTTATGACATATGGGACATCCAATAGCAGTGTCCAACAAGGGTGGGGATCCCAAAAAGGCAAGAACGCACAAATTCAAACCACTGCAGCTCGCAGAACCTTGCGGCCAAAATCAGCATCCGCTGAGGCCCGCACATCAACCTTATAAAACTTGGAAAAAGTATGAACAGAAGACCAGGTAGTAGCCTTACAAACTTGTTCAACAGAGGCCTGGAAGCCCCAACAGCACGAGTAGAATGAGCAGTGATCTGAAAAGGGGGAACGTTCCCCTTGGCAGTATAGGCCCCAACAATGGCCTGACGTATCCATTTACTAATGGTAGACTTGGTGGGCGCCAAACCTTTCCTGGGCCCGGAGGGCACCGCGAACAAGGCGTCCGTCTTACGAAAGGGTGAAGTTGCCACCAAATAGTACTCTCCTTGTCATTGCTAGGCCTAGGACACAAGGAAGGGAGAACCACATCCTGATTGAGATGGAAGGCAGAAACCACCTTAGGAAGGAAATCTGTCTTAAAGCGAAAGACCTCCTGGTGTCTTTCAAAGTAAGGAGCCTGAATCGACATAGCCGCCAACTCAGAGACACGTCTAACAGAGGTAATAGCCACCAAAAAGGCAACCTTTTGAGTGAGCATAGAAAGTGCAACATCCTGCATCGGCTCAAAGGGAGGCCCCTGGAGGGCCGACAGAACCAAATTCAAATCCCAAACAGGCAACAAAGGCTTTCGAGGGGGCCGCACATGAGGGACCCCCTGGAAAAAGGTCTTAACCAAAGGATGAAGAGCAAAGGACCTTTGAAAGAAGACCGCCAGGGCAGAGACCTGCCCTTTCAAGGTACTAAGCTGGAACCCCAAGTCCAGATCGTGTTGAAGTAAAACCAAAATCCTAGGAATCGAAAACAACCTGCAAGGCAAGGCCCTAGCCTCACATCAATCAATATAGGACCTCCAAGTCCTGTAGTAGATGTTAGAGGAAGATCTCTTCCTAGCCCTGACAAGTGTCTGAATCACAGCATCAGGCTAACCTTCTTCCTTTAGAATGGAGGTTTCAGCAGCCACGCAGTCAAAGCCAGCGTTTGTAATGAAGTTGACCTTGAGTGATCAGATCCGGAAACAGAGGCAATCTGTACTGATCTACCGCCAGCCGTAAGATGTCTGCGAACAAAAACTGTCTTGGCCACCTTGGGGCCACCAGAATTGCTGGCGCACCCTCTTGGGACAGCTTGCGCACCACCTTGCCTACCATGGAGAAGGGTGGAAACAGGTACAGGAACCCCAGATCCCTCCAGGCAAGAGACATGGCGTCCGCTGCCAGGGCCAGAGGATCCTGAGACAAAGACACAAATGCAGGAAGCTTGTGATTGTGACGTGGGGCAAAGAGATCCACCTCCGGAATCCCCCACTTGTGACAAAGGGACCGGAATACCTTGTGGTCGAGAGACCATTCCCCTCGGCGAGAGGATCCCCTGCTCAGGGAGTCCACCTCCATGTTATCAACTCCCGGAATGTACACTGCTGAGATGCATGGGACATTGCTCTCCGCCCATGCAAGAATCAGAGAAACTTCCCTGAAGGCACACCTGCTGCGAGTCCCTCCTTGGTGATTGATGTAAGCGACCACAGTCTGATCGAACCTGAACCGGTAAACCCGCTCTCAGCTCCAAGACATTGATGGGGGTGTGAGCCTCCCGAGGACCCCACAGTCCCTGGAACTGATGTTCCTTTCAGAAACCCCCCCAGCCCGACAGGCTGGCATCCGTGGTGAGCGTCTCCCAACAAGGGGTCAGAAAAGACCTGCCTCTCGGAAGATTCACTGGTTCCAGCCACCACTGAAGAGACTGCCGAACCAGGGGAGACATCCAAAATGACTGATCCATTGACAGCAGACATCTGTCCCAAGCCAACAGTAGATGGAGCTGGAGCGATCTCATGTGAAACTGAGCAAAGGGAACTGCCTCGAAGGAAACCACCATCAACCCCACCAACCTCATCCCTAGCCGGATAGATGGCCGCGGCTTGGACAGAAGACGACGGATCAGGTCCAGAATCATCTGCACCCTTGACAGAGGCAAGAACACCCTGGTCTGAATGGTATCCAGATTCATGCCCAGAAAAGAAATCTCCCTTGATGGGGAGAAATAAGACTTGGGGTGGTTGATCACCCAACCGAACCTCTCCAGCATTGTCACCACCGTCCTGGTGTCTAGCTCCGCCTGTCTGAGAGAGGATGCCGTAATGAGGTCGTCCAGATACGGCACAATGCAAATACCCTGGGCTCTGAGAAGGGCCATTATCCCCGCCAGCACCTTGGTGAACACCCGTGGTGCCGAGGTCAGTCCCAACGGAAGGGCCACAAACTGGAAATGCTGATCTCCCACCACAAACCTGAGAAATCTCTGGTGTGCTGGGAAGATCGGTACATGGAGATAAGCATCCTTTATGTCTATGCGTCTCCATGCGGAACTTCTTGGTTCTGATAAACCCGTTGAGAATCTTCAGATCCAGAATGGGTCTTAAGGAGCCATCCTTTTTGGGTACCGTTAAAAAGTTGGAATAGTAGCCCCGGCCTCTCTCTGAGAAGGGCACCGGGCATATGACTTCCATGTCCAGAAGATTTTGCACTGCCAACAGGAGCCCCTGCGCAGCCTGGGGGTCCGAGGGAACCCGAGAACAGATGAATCTGGGAGGAGGCCGGTACTCGAACTCCAGTTTGTACACAGAAGAGACCACTTCCAAGATCCATTTGTCTGTGACCTCCCGGGCACAGACCTGGATGAAGTGCCGTAGCCGTCCCCCCACCCGCAAGGGTGGGGGCGCCCCCTCAATGCTGAGCTGGCTTGGCAGCGGGCTTGGAACCCCAGGCAGGTCCTGGACGGGTCTGTCCTCTGCCTATGCCCCAGGAGTCACCTCTGAAGGTAGAGTAGGTAGCGCCTCTGCCTGCTCTGGCACAGCGAAAGGAAGGATTAAAGGAGCCTGCCCCCCGAAAGGAGCGACGCTGCTTCTTACGTTGTGGTAGCCTTCCTCCTTTCGCTACCGAATCCAAGTGACTTCTTAGCCGCAGTGTCAGATGCCCACTGGCGCAACCAGACTGAACGGCGTATAGCCACAAGCAACGCCGAGGCTCTGCTACACATGCATATTGTGTCATCCAAGGCTGATAAGACAAAAGGTCATGAACAATTCACACCGCGAAAGTGCTGCAAATTCATCACTGGGAACCACTCAACAGGCCCCTAATCACAGACCTGGTAGCCACAGGCCGCAAGGCCGAACCTACGCTGGCAAAGGCATGACATGCCATTTGATCAATACTTCGGTCCTCACCATCCTTTAGCATGGTGACTTCTGGAGAGTTAACAGATGTGTTGGACAATCCCAGAACGGCCGCATCGACTTCGGGAGGGGACGACCAGCGCTTGTCCGCGTCCACCGGAAAGGGATACTTCCTATCCCATCCCTGAGGAACACCGGGAAGCCGGCTAGGCCTTTCCCATTCTTTAAGAATCAGATGCTTCTGATTTGGGAACTCCAATCGAGGCTTAGAGGTCACAAAAAATTCCCCCTTCTGCGGAGGGGACTCCGCCGGAGGAGAAATAGCCAGCACCTCATACAACATGGTAGAAAAGGGACAACAGGGACAGGGCATCCCGAACCAAACCTGGATACCGCCTACCCCTTAATATGGGGTCTCACGGGGGAGCATGGCTCCCATAATTACACCTGCTGAAGTGTAGCCTACCCTCGCCTGGACCTACAGCCAAGGCTGGGAGGCATAGGGGATTAATTAAAAAAAGGTCCGGGCAGAAATAGGGACAAAGTTGGCCGGGTGTGAACCCGGCTTACCTGCAAGTAAGAACACAGCCATCTTCTGACTTGCTCGCTGTCCTGCAGAGACGATTACTGGGTAATGTGTGGGAGGTCCCAGGTATTTATGGACCGGGAGGGGCTCCTTTTTTTCCTGTCATCTCTGCAGAAGTTCGCCCTCTACTGGTTATAACCCATATGTCATGAATATTGGAAGCGGGGTGTGACACATACTTGGAATAACCAAAATCTCTAAAAACACAATTCTGTGATACTCACCTGTAGAATTGGTTTTTCTGTTAATCCATTCCAGGCCGTCCCTATTCATTATGATTGGGTAATCCCTGCCCGAAGGGGCGTGACTGCAAGACAAAAGCGTGGCTCCGCCTCCCGGCCTATATCCTTCCGGCTGACTTCCTAGATTCCAGTTAATTAAAAAGCAGTATAACCAGCCGCCCGGGAGGCATACCTATATCTCTTTGGAGACAAAAAGGCTGTAGACAACATAAAAGACTCCTCTCTCTGACTATAAATATGTACCATTTCTTTTTTTTTTTTTTATATCTCCACAAGACTAGGCATCCAAAACATGGATATATCAACCTAGCATTGTTTTCAATGCAAAATATTATTATAAAAAAAGAAGACCACCATAAAAAGGGTATCAAGGATAGATCGTAACTTCCTATATTCCCCCAAAAGAGGCGGGTCGGACGGCCTGGAATGGATTAACAGAAAAACCAATTCTACAGGTGAGTATCACAGAATTGTGTTTTTTCTTCCAATCCATTCCAGGCTGTCCCTATTCATTACGATTGGGACATCCAAAAGCAGTGCCAAATATGGGCGGGATCCCCATTGCGGAACAGCAGGTAGTTCATTTCACTACCGCCTAAAGAACATTTCGACCAAATACAGCGTCTGCTGAGGCCCTTAACACTTACCTTGTAAAATTTGGTAAATGTATGAGACGAAGACCAGGTAGCAGCTTTACAAACCTGTTCCAATGAGGCCTGATGCTGAAAAGCCCAGGAAGCACCAATGGTCCTAGTGGAAAGGGTTGTGACCACTTTCTGTCTAATCCATCGACTGATGGCAGACTTAGCTGGTGGAAGACCTTTCCATGGACCCTCAGGTATGACATAAGAAGTCCAAACTATGGAAAGATTGTGTAGTAGTGAGATACTGCCTTAGTGCTCCTTAGTGCTCTTCACTACACCCAAACAGTGGAGAACACCCCTTCCTTTTTAGACACTGGAACAGGACATAAGGAAGGCAAAACCATCTCTTCATTAAAATGAAGGTAGAAATCCTAAAACACTCAAATAATGAGGCTTACTGATAAGCTGCTAATTCAGAAAACCGCCTGCTGAGGTTATTGCCACTAAGAGATAACTATAAGCGCCCTTAGACTTAATGACGCATCTACCATGGTTCAAAAAGGAGGACCCTGAAAACAAGTTCAGGCCCCAAGCCGGCATAACTGGATTATGAGGAGGCCACACATGAGCGACTCCTTGAAAAACAAGTTCTGATAAAATCATTCTCAGCTATGGGTTTCTGATAAAAGATAGATAAGCAGATATTTGTCCTCAATTGAAGACCTTCATCAAGACTTCAAAAAATCAATATATTCTACAAGCAAACCCCTGGATTCGCACCAAGCGGTAAATGCTTGCCAGACTCTATAGTAGATCACTTGATAAAGATTTCTTCCTGGCCTGAAACATAGTCTGGATGACTGGCAGAAAAAACACTTTCTTCCAAGCTAAAGGATTCAATAGCCAGGCCCTCCAAGCCGAAACTTGTGATTTGGGATGCCTTAGAGGCCCGTGTGAGAAGATCTGGATCGTCGCCTCCACAAGTTGCCCTGTGACATCCTTACTATGTCTGAGAACCAGCTTCTTCTTGTCACAGAGGAGCCACCAAAATGGTTGGGACTCCCTTGTGAGCTAAACCATTTTAAGTACTCGACACAGGAGTGAAATCGGAGGGAAATGCATAAAGAAGCTTGAATTCTGACCACTGAAGAGTCAGAACATCTGTTGCTATTGTTAGAGGATCCCTGGGCTGAGACAAACTTCGGACCTTCCAACTGAGCCGTGATGCAAGAGATCTACGTCTGGGATCCCCCAGCACATGCATAGGGATTCAAAAATCCTCTGGCTAAGAGACCATTCCCTCTGATGCAGGACCGTTCTGCTGAGATGATCGGCCTGCAAGTTGTCCACTCCTGGTATGTGTACCACCAAGATACATGGAACCGGTTTCTCGGTCGAAAGTAAAAACCCAGCTCACTCCATCAGGACTTTACTGCTTCTGGTGCCCTCATGGAGGCTGATATATACCACCGCCGCCCGATTGTCTGTTTGAATCCGGACGAGATGCCCCTTCAGATGGTTTGTCCAATGTCTGGAATACAATAGAATCACTCTCAGTTCCAGGATATTTATGGAGAGTCTGCTCTCCTTCAGACTCCATTGTCACTGAATCGTTTGTGACTCCATGACACTCCCCCAACCAGATAGACTGGCATCCGTGGTGATGATCTTCCACTGTACTGGAAGAAAGAATTTGCCAATCTGAAGAGGCTGAGGACCAGGCTAGAGACCGCCTTGCTGACTGTGTCATGTAAAGAGAGTGATCCAAGAGTGTGTGGGTCTCAATCCCAGATTGTGAGCAATTCCATCTGCAGGGGTCTTGTGTGAAACCGTGCAAAAGATACTGCCACAAAGCAAGATACCATCAGGCCCAAAAGACATATTCCTTGATGAATTGTCGAGTGAGGACAAGACAAGAGACCCTGTACCCTGGCGTGAAGTAAGAGTCACTTCTGTTTTGAAAAAACACTTTTGCCTGAGACGTGTCTAATGACAGTCCCAGAAAAGAATAACTCTTCAAGCTATGAAATGATGTCCGACTTAAGAATTCGACTGTATAGTCACTATATCCTTCTGGGTCCCCTGACATGATGGGGCCCATATCAACCGATAGACTCAGTAAGGGATTACATGTATCCCTGACTTCTTAGAGAAAAACATGAGACCTGCCAACACCTTGGTAAACACCCTGGTGCTGATGATAGACCGAAGGGTAACGCCACAAAATGAAGATGTAAGCCACCTACAGCAATGTAGATATGCATCCTTATATATACACTGTGGTTATCAAAACTCCAATCTCTAAAAAGGTGAGATACGGCAGATCTAAATGCTTCCTGCAAATATCAACCAAATGCAGAAGTTTCCCCCCCACACCTTAAGGGCGGGGGCATCCCTTCATGTCTGAGCCGGCTTCGAAGGGGATCTGGCTTTGTTCTGCCAGACACCTGTTGCCTTAATTTGGAACCTTGGGATACCGAAGAGAATTTATTTTTTTATTTTTTTGGAATAAGACAAAGAGGCCGAACCTCTAGCCGGAACCCCGGAGTATCAGAGGCTCTGCAGAAGCAGTATTTGACTTCGACTTCTGTGGCAGATTAGATCATTTACCACTAGTAGCATGCTTTACTATGTCAACCAAGCCTTCCCAACAGACGCCCCCCTTAAAAAGGAGTCCTGTCCTATTCCTTTTAAAGGCTATGTCAGCTGGCCATTGCTTAAGCCTTAAAGCACGCCTTAAGGCAACCACCAGAGCTAGGCCTCTGGCACTTAACCACATCAAATCCTACATAGCCAGGAACACTACCTGTTGGAGTCAAACTGATCTTGAACAACTGGGAGCATGGCTTCCATGAATGACCCAAGAGTCATAGATACCAGATGCTCCCAAAATTCTATGAATGTAACACCGGCCGGCCCCAAGGTCGACACCATAATAGATAAGCATGACATGCCACCTGATCCACGCATTTATCCGCTGGATACTTTGGAGAAGCCCTATCAGAGGGTGGCAAAACGAAAATCTTAAAGAGACCTGGCACCAGAGCGTCCACCACAGGAGGGTAAGACCATAATTAAATCTGATCTGGAGGAAAAAGATACATAGTATCTAGTACTTTAGGAATGGTCGGAAGACCACCTGACTTCTGCCATTCCCTATTGATCAGATTATAATAATGCATATGCTCCGCAACATTCTCCAGAAATGGAGGAACTCAACCATCCATCCAACTTCTCCTTAACCGGACACCCCATGTGTAGAGGACTCTCCAACAGATAACTTCCTGGGAGAATATGGCAGACAATATCCTCTTCCACTCAGAGGAAAAAATATTTTCTTTAAAATCTTTTTAGTAGCCAATACTCCATTATGACACTCTATAGGTTTAGGACCACTTGAGGGCTGCCGACAGAGTTTAAAGACTCAGAAGGAGCCTATGGCAGCCACAATATCCTCTTCAATATACTCAGAGGTTTTGTTTTTTTTTTTTCAAAAAAACCTTCTTAGTAACCGGTACGATTCACATCACGGTCCGCATGAAAACTGCCAAAGGGTTTCTCAGAAAGCACCGGCGACAGGGGTCAGAGCCCCTTCAGGGAGGAGACAACTGTCTCCCTATCCACTACAACCGTAACATAATCCCTGCGCACCGTGCTATCCTTATCCAGTGCCACTGCATGCAACTGGATATGGGGTAAATCTGATAAAGACCAGATGACTACCCCAGATGCCTCCGCCAAGGTGAATTTAATAATACTAGTCTATGACCCTGGGGATCTGAGACCAAGTATATATAGGTTCTCGACAGTCACAAAACTACTCCTTGAGGGTAGACCACCATATAATATTACAATATAAATGATATATTACCTTGCCCTTTCCCAAACAATAAAATAAAAAATTAAATAAAAAAACCTACCAAAAGGTTTAGGTCCACTTGAGGGTGGTCGTGCAGCGGCTCAGAGCAGCCCTTTTGCTGGCCAACTACCCCAGAAATTATGTGCAGCCAAAGGGGAATTGCGATCTCTGGCGATGCTAGGCACCTTGCCTAGCCGAAAATGTTTAAGCTTGGCCGGCGAGAAAAACGTGCCCCGTCGCGGAGGAAAATCGGCCACTTCAGCGGAGCTGGTGACTTCGCTAAGCCGAAAATCATTCAGCGTCCCCGGCTAGAGAAAACACGCAGTACCGCTGAAAAGAACCAGAGATCTCAGCGGAGCTAGCTGCTATGCTAAGCCGAAAATCTTTCCACAAAGGCGGACGGAGAAAGCGCTCTGCGTCCGGTACTCGGAACTTCGCCAAGTCGAAAATATTTCCACAGAGGCGGACAGAGGAAACGCTCTGCGCCCGGTACTTGGTACTTCGCCAAGCCGAAATCTTTCCACAGAGGCGGACGAACGAAGCGCTCTGCACCCGGTACTCGGAACTTCGCCAAGCCGAAAAAGTGCTCACCTGAAAAATGGATATTGTTGGTGTGCCACACACCCCGCTTCACCTTTAATTCTTCACGATTGGGTTACTCACCGCCAGGCGACGCTGTGCAGAGAGGAAGTCTTGTAACGAGCCCCCTTCCGGCCTATATATACCTGGTACCTCCCATTTATCACCAGTGTATTAAAAAGCAGAAAGACAAGGTACCAGTAACTTAACGGTAACCTCAAAATAAATCAATATAAATAAAAGCTTCACCATATAAAGGATTCGGGATACCGAAAAGGGCGGGAGTGAAGCGGGGTGTGTGGCACACCAACAATATCCATTTTTCAGGTGAGTACTCACAAAATGGTATTATTCTTGGTGTGTCACACACCCCGCTTCACCTTTAATTCTTCACGATTGGGACATCCAAAAGCAGTGTCCACAAGGGATGGGCATCCCAAGGCAAGGTGAAGCATAACTTAAATGACTGCAGTCTGCAGAACTTTGCGGCCAAAAACAGCATCCGCTGAGGCTCGCACATCAACTTTGTAAAACTTAGAAAAAGTATGAACAGAAGACCAAGTGGCGGCCTTACAAACTTGTTCAACAGAAGCTTGGTGCTGAAAAGCCCAAGACGCTCCAACGGCGTGAGTAGAATGAGCAGTGATACGAAAAGGGGGAACTTTCCCCTTAGCAGAATAGGCCGCAGTAATGGCCTGACGTATCCATTTGCTAATGGCAGATTTGGCTGGTGCCAAACCCTTCTTAGGCCCACAGGGCATAACAAAAAAGGCATCCGTCTTACGAAAAGGAGACGTGATAATCAAGTAGTACTTAACACAGCGTACTACATCCAAACAATGCAAAACCCTCTCTTTGTCATTCTTAGGATTAGGACACAAGGAGGGAAGAACAATATCCTGATTCAAATGAAAAGCAGAAACAACCTTAGGAAGAAAGTCTGGCTTGAACCGAAAGACCACTTTATCCTGATGCCTCTCAAAGTAGGGCGCCTGGATAGACAAGGCCGCCAACTCTGAGACACGCCGGACCGAAGTGATAGTTACCAAGAAGACAATCTTCTGAGTCAGGGTACACAAAGCAATATCTTGCAGAGGCTCAAAAGGAGGAGCCTGCAGAGCAGAAAGAACCAAATTCAAATCCCAAACCGGGAGTAATGGTTTCCTGGGGGGCCGCACATGCGTAACCCCCTGGAAAAAAGTTTTAACTAAAGAATGAAGCGCAAAACGCTTCTGAAAAAAGATAGATAAGGCCGAAACTTGCCCTTTCAAAGTACTTAGCTGAAGACCAGAGTCCAGCCCAGATTGTAAAAACTCCAGAATCCTGGAGACCGAGAAGACCCTACAAGGAAAGGATCTAATCTCACACCAAGAGATATAGGCATTCCAAGTCCTATAATAGATGATAGAAGAAGTCAGAAAGACCCTCCTCCTTCAAGATGGAGGTTTCAGCAGCCAGGCCGTCAAACCCAGCGCTGGTAAATTGGGGTAACACAACCGACCCTGAGTGAGCAGATCGGGCCGAAGAGGCAGAACGAACTGGTCCACTGCCAGCCGAACGATGTCTGCGAACCACACTCGCCTTGGCCACCTTGGGGCCACGAGAACGGCGGACACCCTTTCCAGAGCCAACTTCCGAACCACCCTGCCCAGCATGGGTATCGGAGGAAACAGGTATAGAAATCCCAGATCCCCCCAACTCAGGGACATGGCGTCCACTGCCAGAGCCAGAGGATCCTGGGAGAGCGACACGAAGTTCGGGAGCCTGTGATTGTGACGAGAGGCAAACAGGTCCACCTCCGGTGTCCCCCATCGTAGACACAGTGAGCGAAAAACCTGAGGATGGACAGCCCATTCTCCCAGACGGGGCGAGCCCCTGCTCAACCGGTCCGCTTCCTGGTTCTCCACTCCTGGAATGTATACCGCCGAGAGACAGGGAACATGGGCCTCTGCCCTGCCTCCTGCAGGATCAGGGACACCTCTCTGAGAGCACTCAGACTGGGAGTCCCTCCCTGATGATTGATGTAAGCAACCGCTGTTCGATTGTCTGAACGCACCTGGACCGGAAGGCCCAGAACGTGTTGAGTCAGGAGAGCAAGAACCCGACGGATGGCTCTCAGTTCCAGAATATTGATGGGTAAGTGGGCCTCTTGAGGCCCCCACTGCCCCTGGAACTGCAGCTCCTTCCAGAATCCACCCCATCCCGACAGACTGGCGTCCGTGGTGACAATTTCCCAAAGAGGGGTCAGGAAGGACCTGCCCCTCACGAGATTGGCCGAGACCAACCACCACTGGAGGGACTGCCGGACCCGGGAGGACAACTGGAAGGGCTGATCCAGCGACCGAGGCTGCCGGTCCCAGGACGCCAACAGATAAAGCTGAAGCGTCCTCGTGTGAAATTGAGCAAAAGGAACTGCCTCGAAAGAGGCGACCATCAACCCTACCAGCCTCATCCCCAGACGGATGGACGGCCGAGGATTGGAAAGAAGGACCCGAGCCAACTCCTGAATCAGATGAATTTTGGACTGGGGGAGAAACACTCTGTGTTGAAGAGAGTCCAACTGCATCCCCAGAAAGGACACCACCCTGGCCGGAGCGAGGGAGGACTTGGGGAAGTTGATGGTGTCTGTCTCCGATTGATTGAGTGACGGAGCCATGATGAGAAGGTCGTCCAAATAAGGTACGACACGAATGCCCCAAGATCTGAAAATGGCCATCACCCCTGCCAGCACCTTGGTGAACACTCTTGGAGCCGAGGTAAGGCCAAACGGAAGTACCACGAATTGAAAATGCTCATCTTCCATCACGAATTGAAGAAAACGTTGATGAGCCTGGCAGATGGGAACATGAAGATAAGCATCCTTGATGTCTATGGACGTCATGAAGTCCCCCTGCCGAAGGGAACCGACGGCCGTACGCAAAGTTTCCATGCGAAACTTCCGAAAACGGATGAACTTGTTGAGTAATTTCAGGTCCAGGACGGGACGAACAGACCCGTCCTTCTTGGGGACTGCGAAAAGATTGGAGTAGAAACCGAGGCCCATCTCTAAGCGCGGTACCGGCCGGATGACCGCCATCTCTAACAGATTCTTTACCGACGCCAGGAGCCCCTGTGCGGCCAAAGGATCGATGGGCACCCGAGACCGAAAGAACCGTGAAGGAGGGCGAGACTCGAATTCCAGTTTGTAACCGGACGACACTCCCGGATCCATCTGTCCGGAACCTTCTGGTTCCAAACCAGGGAGAAGTGTCGCAATCGTCCCCCCACCCGCACGGGTGAGGGCAGCCCCTCATTGCTGAGAGGGCTTATCAGCAGGTTTGGGCTTGGTGCCCCAGGACTGAGTGGACGGCCACGGCCCCTCCCCCGAGTCCAACCTGCACCTCTGGTAGCGGGAAAGGAAGCCCCCCTACCCGCTCTGAATCCCCGAAAGGAAGGTCTACCAGAACTTGCCCCCCGAAAGGAACGACGAGGCTTCTTCGTTGCGGCATTTTACCACCTTTGGCAACTAAATCCCCAAAAAGGGGAGAGCTGTGAGCACCTTTTTAGAAGCTGCGTCCGCCGACCACTGGCGCAGCCATACTGCCCGACGAATAGCCACCAGCATTGCAGCTGTCTTGCTACTCATAGCCAGTGCATCGTCCTGAGTGGACAGAACATAGGAAACAAAAGACTCACACTGCCTGAGAGCAATAAGCTCCTTGCAAGTGGGATCAAGATCCACACACAGACCCTGAATTACAGATCTAACCGCCAATAGAAGAAGCGCCGAAGCACACACCGGGCGCATCGCTGACCCGGCGTAACTAAAACCATGGCGAGCGTACTGGTCAATCCGATGATCCTCACCATCCTTAAGGGCAGTAGTCTCAGCAAACTGCACCATAGCCGTGCTGGAGAGCCCTAGTACAGGGGTATCGACGTCAGGAGAAACCGACCAAAGCTTCACCAATTCTGGCGGAAAGGGATAATGTTTCTCCCAACTGGAAGGAATTCCAGTTAACCGCGTGGGATGTTCCCATTCCTTGAGCACAATTTTCTCAAAGTGGTGTTGTCTGGGAAAAACCAAAGGCGGCTGAGGGACATTAAACAACTGACCCTTAGGCAGGGTGACGGCCTCAGGTGGATCTAAATTCAAAATTTCATTTGAGCCAGAATGGAGGGGGTGTCATCTGCCGGCTCATCTGACTCCACCAGAAATTCTCCCTCCTCGTCCAGGGAGCAATCGGACCACTCCACAGGCTCACATACTTCATCCTGTGAAGCCGGAGGTACAGGAGTCAGGTGCTTCCGTTTCGCAGTGGCCTTTAACCCTGCTTTAACGGAAACTATTTTCTCGAGGCTGGCCAACCGTGCCGCCACCTCGGATTGCGAATCCCCACTCTTGACAATGTCACGCGGGGTCCGGAACAGGGAGGGAGGGGTAGGGGATGATGGAAGTTGCGAAGGGCCAGCAGCCGGAGCAACGGACTGACGCGCAATACTCTGCTTTGCACAAGGAATGCACACAAAAACATCATCAGCTGGGAGCGGAGTCCCACAGCCTCCACCCACCCTAGATGGCCCAGAAGAACCATTTCCGGTAATATCGGAAGCCTCCATATGGTGATTTATGGTATTCGCTAAATTTTGGGTTTAAGGCATAAGCCACCCGGGATGCCCCCTTATGTTAATGTCCCGGGAGGGAGGATTTAATTAATAATAAAGGTCACCTTAAAAAATAATAGTATATAATTTTTTTTTTTAATATATAAATATGTCCCAATTTGGAGGAAAAGAGACTAGCCAGGCAAATATAGAACCGGGAGGCCACTAAATTGAGGGAATCCCAGGATCTGTGGAGAAGAGAGACAAACCAACAGTCAGACCCCCAGAATGGCAACAAGCATATAACACAATACAGAGCACAAGAGTGCTTTAATGAGGCAAGGAAAAAACATGGCCTCTGATTTATTATCTTTTTTTTTTTTTTTTTTTTTCAAAAACCTAAACAATCAGAGACCATGAATAAAATAGACGGCCTCACCAAGGTGAGGCCGCTTACCTTGGCCGCAAACGTCAGCGTAATGGCAGCGGTGGAGCCGAGCTGCAGAGCACGTCCACGGAGGCAACAGTAGCAGCAGCACAGAGACATGCGGCCCCAAGCCCCGCACGCAGCCTCCTAATGAACCAGGAGGAAGTGCGGCCGGGGAACGACGCGCCGCCGGCCACGCCCCCACCCCTGACGTCATGCGGGCCCCCCCCCCCCCCCCCGCCGAATTTGAAAGTGCAGCCCGGCGGTGAAAGCAATCAGAGGGCAAAACAAGCCCTCAGTAAAAGGAGAAAAAAGGGGGGAGGTGAAAAAATGGAGACACTAGGCAGCCTGAGCTGCCCCAGAAAATCCCCACGGCCCGCACAAAAAGACAAGGGGAAGGGGGGAGGGGGAGCTGAAAAGGTGCAAACAGTAAGCCAGAAACCAAACAGCCCGCCCCAGTCCCCCTAAAGCTGACCCAAAGCTCTGGCCCTACAGGCCAGCAGCAACAAACATACAGTGAAACAACACACACACACAGCCCTCTACCCCCCCCCCCCCATAGTGAAGGGAGAAGGGACCGCAAAGGGAGAGTAAGGGGCTAAGGGGACCCTCGGGACAGGGGCATCCCACTTCCGGATCACCATGCCGGATAGCCGCATTGCCCCTAAAACAGGGGGTCGAGCGGAGGAGATAAGCTCCTAGGCACCTATAGTGCCGTCTACCAATTACCCAGTGAGCAGCCTAGGCTGGGAGGCTTCCATTCCACCACAAGGGTACAAACAATCAAAACCGGGCAGAAATAGACCAAAAGGGGGTGCCGGGGTAAGACCCCGGCTACCTGCAAGCAGGAGACTTCAATCTTCTGTCTTGTCGTCATGCAGAGAGAAAAACACTGGTGATAAATGGGAGGTACCAGGTATATATAGGCCGGAAGGGGGCTCGTTACAAGACTTCCTCTCTGCACAGCGTCACCTGGCGGTGAGTAACCCAATCGTGAGGAATTAAAGGTGAAGCGGGGTGTGTGGCACACCAAGAATATACCATTTTGTGAGTAAATGGGTATTATGCTTCAACCATTCATGACATCTGGGTAGTCTCCAGTAGAGGGCGAACTTCTGCAGAGATGAATGCAAAAAAGAAGCTCCTCCCGGTCCATAAATACCTGGGACCTCCCACTAATCCCCCAGTGTATTATAGCAGTAAGAGGACCAGGAAGAACCAATATAACAACAAAAATAAAAAAGGTTCACCATATAAAGGATCCGGATTACAACAAGGGTGGGGTGAAGCGGGGTGTATGACACACTCATAATACCCATTTTAAAGGTGAGTACTCACAAAATGGTATTATTCTAAGTGTGTCATACACCCCACTTCCACCATTCATGACATCTGGGACATCCAATAGCAGTGTCCGTCATGGGTGGGAACCGACAAAAAAAACAGGAAAAAAATGCACCAACTTAAACCACTGCAGCTTGCAGAACCTTGTGACCAAAAACAGCATCCGCTGAGGCCCGCACATCAACCTTGTAAAACTTGGAAAAAGTATGAACGGAAGACCAAGTAGCAGCCTTACAAACTTGTTCAACAGAAGCCTGGTGCTGAAAAGCCCAGGACGCACCAACAGCACGAGTAGAATGCGCAGTGATCTTAAAAGGGGGAGCCCTCCCCTTAGCAGAATAGGCCCCAACAATGGCCTGGCGTATCCATTTACTAATGGTAGACTTGGCGGGCGCCAAATCTTTTCTGGGCCCGGAAGGCACCACGAACAAGGCGTCCGTCTTAGGAAAAGGAGAAGTAGCAACCAAATAGTACTTCACACAACGAACCACATCCAAAGAGTGCAAAACCCTCTCCTCCTCATTGCTAAGCTTAGGACACAAGTTTGGGAGAACTACATCCTGATTGAGATGGAAAGCAGAAACCACCTTAGGAAGGAAATCTGGTTTAAAAAACCACCTTATCCTGGTGTCTCTCAAAGAATAGACAGCCGCCAACTTAGAGACACGCCGAACAGAGGTAATAGCCAATAAAAAGGCAACCTTTTGAGTGAGCACAGAAAGAGCCACATCCTGCATCGGTTCAAAAGGAGGCCCCTGGAGGGCCGACAGAACCAAATTTAGGTCCCAAACGGGAACCAAAGACTTTCTAGGGGGCCGAACATGAGTGACCCCTTGGAAAAAAGTCTTGACCAGATGATGCAAAGCAAAAGACCTTTGAAAAAAGACAGCCAGGGCAGAAACCTGACCTTCAAAGTACTGAGCTGGAAACCCTGATCCAGACCGTGTTGTAGAAACTCCAAAATTCTAGGAATCGAAAACACCCTGTAAGGTAAGGCCCTAGCCTCACACCAGTCAATATAGGAACGCCAAGTCCTATAGTAAATAACAGAGGAAGACCTCTTCCTAGCTCTAATCAAAGTCTGAACGACAGACTCAGACAAACCTTCCTCCTTCAGAATGAAGGTTTCAGCAGCCAAGCCGTCAAAGCCAGCGTTGTTAATTGGGGTAAAGTAGTTGACTTTGAGATATCAGGTCCGGAACCAGGCGCAGCCTGTTCTGCTCTACCGCCAGTCTTACGACGTCTGCGTACCAAACCTGCCTTGGCCACATTGGGGCCACCAGAATTGCTGGCGCCCCCTCCAGAACCAGCTTGCGAACTACCTTGCCCACCATGGAGAAGGGGGGAAACAGATACAGGAGCCCCAAATCCCTCCAGGCAAGAGACAAGGCATCCACCGCCAGAGGATCCTGAGATAGAGACACAAAGGATGGAAGCTTGTGATTGTGCCGTGAGGCAAAGAGATCCACCCCCACTTGTGACACAGGGACCGAAAAATCCCAAGATTGAGAGACCACTCCCCTCGGCGAGAGAAGCCCCTGCTCAGGGCATCCGCCTCCGTGTTCTCCACTCCCGGAATGTAAACTGCTGAAATGCAAGGGACATTGCTCTCCGCCCAAGTCAAGAACAGAGACACTTCCCTGAGGGCACTCCTGCTGAGAGTCCCTCCTTGGTGATTGATGTAGGCCACCGCTGTTAGATTGTCTGATTGAACCTGAACCGGCAAGCCCTGTAAGTGAGGTGTCAGCCTTGACAGAACAAGCCGGATGGCTCTGAGCTCTAGGACATTGATGGGGGTGTGAGCCTCCTGAGGACCCCACAACCCCCTGAACTGATGACTCTTCCAGAAACCTCCCCAGCCCGAAAGGCTGGCATCCGTGGTCACAGTTTCCCAACAAGGGGCCAGAAAAGACCTGCCCCTCAACAGATTGCTTGGCTCCAGCCACCACTGAAGTGACTGCCGAACTCTGGGAGACATCCGGAAGGACTGATCCAAGGACTGCGGACATCTGTCCCAATGCAACAACAGGTGAAGCTGGAGCGACCTCATGTGGAACTGGGCAAAGGGGACTGCCTCGAAGGACGCCACCATCAAACCTACCAGTTTCATCCCCATCCAGATAGAGGGGCAACGAATAGCCAGAAGAAGGCGCATCAGATCCTGAACCCCTTGCACCTTGGGTCGAGGTAGAAACACTCTGGCCTGAGTGGTATCCAGATTCATGCCCAGGAATGAAATCTCCCTGGAAGGAGAAAGAGGATTTGGGTTGGTTGATTACCCATCCGAACCTCTCCAGAGTCGACACCACAGTCTTGGTGTCCAGTTCCGCCTGACGGAAGGAAGAAGCTGGAATCAGCAGGTCGTCCAGATATGGCACAATGCGAATGCCCTGGGCCCTGAACAGGGCCATTATGCCCGCCAGAACCTTGGTGAAAACCCTTGGTGCTGAGGTCAGCCTGAACAGGAGGGCCACAAACTGAAAATGAAGATTCTCCACCGCAAACCTGAGAAATCTCTGGTGCGCTGGGAAGATTGGAACACGCAGGTAAGCATCCTTGATGTCTATGGACGTCATAAAATCCCCTTGACGAAGGGAACCGATGGCAGAGCGCAGAGTCTCCATGCAAAACTTATTGGTTCTGATGAACCTATTGAGAATTTTTAGATCCAGAATGGGTCTTATGGATCCATAATTTTTGGGGACCGTGAAAAGATTGGAGTAGTAGCCCCTGCCCCTCTCCGAGGGAGGCACAGGACATATGACTCCCATGTCCCGAAGATTTTGGACTGCCAACAGGAGCCCTTGTGCAGCCTGAGAGTCCGTGGGCACCCGAGACCTTAAGAATCTTGGAGGGGGCCAGTACTCGAACTCTATTTTGTACCCGGACGAGACCACCAGAATCCATCTGTCTGTGACCTCCTGGGCCGAGACCTGGAAGAAGAGCCGCAACCGTCCCCCCACCCGTACGGGTGAGGGCGCCCCCTCATTGCTGAGTTGGTTTGGCAGGGGGCTTAGGTTTGGAGCCCCAGGCAGATGCTGAACGGGCCCGTCCTCTGCCTCTGCCCCAGGAGGAACCTCTGACGCCTGAGTAGGCGAAACCTCTGACGGCTCTGGCACCTCGAAAGGAAGGGTTGAAGGAGCTCGCCCCCCGGAAGGAGCGAAGCTGCTTCTTACGCTGGGGTAGCTTACCACCCTTAGCCACCGCATCCAACTTATCTCCAAACAGCCACGTACCCAGGAAGGGAAGATTTCTTAGCTGCAAAGTCCGCCGCCCACTGGCGAAGCCAGACCGATCGGCGCATGGCCACCAAAAAAATACAATTCTGTGAAAATACTCATCTGTAGAATTGGTATTGTAAGTATACAGTACGTCCTGCTCCAGATATAGTACTTACACTTGGGTTATCCTCCGCCAGATGGCGCTGCACTGCAGAGACATGTAAAACAGGCTCCTCCCGGCCCCTCAAATACCCAGGGACCTCCCACAAATCCCCAGCATTGAAAAGCAGTGAACAAGAAGCTGGGAGAATTTAACCACCAAAAAACTGGTAACTATAATAATGATAACAATCACCATACAGGGGATCCAGAATAATGCAAAAACCAGGGTGGGGTGGAGCAGGACGTACTGTATACTTATAATACCAATTCTACAGATGAGTATTTCACAGAATTGTATTATTCTTAGTATACAGTACGTCCTGCTCCAGATATAGTACTTACACATCCAATAGCAGTGTCCAAAAAGTAGGGTGGGATCCCCAACAAAAAATGTAACAGCAGACAGTTTAAACCACCGGAGCCTGCAAAACCTTGCGGCCAAAACAGCATGAGCTGAGGCCTTAACATCAACCTTGTAAAACTTGAAAAGGTATGAACAGAAGACCAAGTAGCGGGCTTGCAAACATGTTCAACAGAAGCCTGGTGCTGGAAGGCCCAAGAGGCACCAATAGCACGAATAGAATGAACATTAAGGGTAGACTTGGCAGGAGCCAAACCCGTCCTGGGCCCAGAAGGGACCACAAAAAGAGCATCAGTTTTCCTGAAGGATGCAGTGACTACCAGGTAATAGTTCAGACACCTGGCCACAGCCAAGGAATGCAGAACCCTTTCCTTAGCGCTGCTAGGATTAGGCACAATGAAGGAAGAACAATATCTTGATTCAAATGAAAAGCAGACACCACCTTAGGCAGAAAGTCCGGCTTAAGCGGAACACCACCTTATCCTGGTGTCTCTCAAAGTATGGGGGCTGGCTAGACAGAGCCGCCAGCTCAGACACACGCCTGATCGAAGTAATAGCCACCAGAAAGACAACCTTGAGCGTAAGAACAGCCAGAGCAGCATTCCTGAATAGGAGCAAAGGGAGCACCCTGCAAGGCAAACAAAACAAAGTTCAAATCCCAAACAGGGACCATAGGTTTACGTGGGGGACGCACCTGAGTAACCCCCTGAAAGAAAGTCTTAACCAAAGAATGCTGAGCAAAGAGACTTCTGAAAGAAGACAGACAGGGCAGAAACCTGACTCTTCAGAGTACTGAGTTGGAATCCCGACTCCAACCCATGCAGTAAGAACTCCAGAACCCTGGGGACTAAAAACACCCAACAGGGAAGAGACCTAGACTCACACCAGTCAAAGTAGGTATGCCATACCCTGTAATAGATGGAAGAATAAGTTTTCTTCCTAGCCTTCACCATGGTATAAACCACCGAGGCGGACAAGCCTTTTTCCATCAAAATGGAGGTTTCAGCAGCAAGGCCATCAAGGCCAGAGTTTGTAAATTGGGATGGCGTAAGGGGCCCTGAGTGAGCAGATCTGGCACCCTTGGCAGAATGTACCGGTCTACTGCCATCTGCACCACGTCTGCGAACCACACTCTTCATGGCCACCTGGGGGCCACCAGAATTGCTGGCACCCCTTCCAGAGCAATCTTGCGCAGAACCCTGCCCAGCAGGGGGAATGGAGGAAAGACCTACAGGAGCTGAAAGTCCTGCCATGACATTGCTAGGGCATCCGTGGCCAAGGCCAGAGGATCCTGGGACAGGGAGACAAAGGCCGGGAGCTTGTGATTGTGATGGCACGCAAACAGATCCACATCTGGTTGGCCCCAACGGTGGTACAGAGATTGGAACCCCCTGTTGCAGAGGGACCACCGGAATGTACACCGCTGATATGCAGGGAACATTGGCCTCTACCCAGGTCAGGATCAGAGACACTTCCTGGAGGGCCCTCTTGCTCCGGGTCCCTCTCTGATGATTGAGGTCGGCAACTGCCGTCTGGTTGTCCGAGCGCCAACTGAACAGGCAGGCCCTAAAGATGAGTAGTCAAGCGAGCCAGAACTAACCTGATCGCTCGCAGCTCCAAGATATTGATAGGTGTGTGGGCTCCTGAGGGAGGGCCCCACCTCCCCCGGAACTGCAGGGACTTCCAGAAACCCCCCCCAACCTGATAGACTGGCATCCATGGTGACCGTCTCCCAGGAAGGGGCAAGAAAGGATCTGCCCCCAACAGGTTCCTTGAGTCCATCCACCACAAGAGGGACCTCCTGACCAGGGGGGAGAGCACACAGACCCTGTCCAGGGACGCTGGGTTCTTGTCCCATACAGACAATAGGTGAAGTTGCAGAGGCCTCAATTGGAACTGAGCATACGGGACCTTTTCGAAGGACGCCGCCATCAGGCCCACCAGCTGCATTCCCTGCCAGATGGAGGGATGAGGACAAGCAAGGAGGGACTGAGCCTGTGCAATCAGATTATCCACCTTCTGCTGAGGAAGGAAGAATACCATTTTGTGAGTACTCACCTGAAAAATGGATATTGTCAGTGTGCCACACACCCCGCTTCCCCTTTAATTCTTCACGAATGGGTTACTCACCGCCAGGTGACGCAGTTGCAGAGAGGAAGTCTTGTAACGAGCCCCCTATATATACCTGGTACCTCCCACTTAACACTTAGTGATTTAAAAAGCAGAAAGACAAGGTACCAGTAATCTAAAGGTAACCTCAAAATACAGAAAAGCTTCACCATATAAAGGAACCGGGATACCGAAAAGGGCGGGGTGAAGCGGGGTGTGTGGCACACTGACAATATCCATTTTTCAGGTGAGTACTCACAAAATGGTATTATTCTCAGTGTGCCACACACCCCGCTTCCCCTTTAATTCTTCACGAATGGGACATCCAAAAGCAGTGTCCACGAGGGATGGGTATCCGAAGGCAAAAATTAAGCATAACTTAAATGACTGCAGTCTGCAGAACTTTGTGGCCAAAAACAGCATCCGCTGAGGCCCGCACATCAACCTTGTAAAACTTAGAAAAAGTATGAACAGAAGACCAAGTAGCGGCCTTACAAACTTGTTCAACAGAAGCTTGGTGCTGAAAAGCCCAAGACGCTCCAACGGCGCGAGTAGAATGAGCAGTGATACGAAAAGGGGGAACTTTCCCCTTAGCAGAATAGGCCGCAATAACGGCCTGACGTATCCATTTGCTAATGGAAGATTTGGCCGGTGCCAAACCCTTCTTAGGCCCACAGGGCACAACAAAAAAGGCATCAGTTTTACGAAAAGGAGACGTAATAATCAAATAGTACTTAACACAGCGTACTACATCCAAACAATGCAACACCCTCTCCTTGTCATTCTTAGGATTAGGACACAGGGAGGGAAGAACAATATCCTGATTCAAATGAAAAGCAGAAACAACCTTAGGAAGAAAGTCTGGTTTGAACCGAAAGACCACTTTATCCTGATGCCTCTCAAAGTAAGGCGCCTGAATAGACAAGGCCGCCAACTCCGAGACACGCCGGACCGAAGTGATAGCTACCAAGAAGACAATCTTCTGAGTCAGGGTAGACAAAGCAATATCTTGCAAAGGCTCAAAAGGAGAAGCCTGAAGAGCAGAAAGAACCAAATTCAAGTCCAAAACAGGGAGTAATGGTTTCCTGGGGGGCCGCACATGCGTAACCCCCTGGAAAAAAGTTTTAACTAAAGAATGAAGCGCAAAACGCTTCTGAAAAAAGATAGATAAGGCAGAAACTTGCCCTTTCAATGTACTTAGCTGAAGACCAGAGTCCAAGCCAGATTGTAAAAACTCCAGAATCCTGGAGACCGAAAAGACCCTACAAGGAAAAGATCTAATCTCACATCAAGCAATATAGGCTTTCCAAGTCCTATAGTAGATGATAGAAGAAGACCTCTTCCGGGCACTGATCAGAGTCTTAACGACCGAGTCAGAAAGACCTTCCTCCTTCAAGATGGAGGTTTCAGCAGCCAGGCCGTCAAACCCAGCGCTGGTAAATTGGGGTAACACAACCGACCCTGAGTGAGCAGATCGGGCCGAAGAGGCAGAACGAACTGGTCCACTGCCAGCCGAACGATGTCTGCGAACCACACTTGTCTTGGCCACTTTGGGGCCACGAGAATGGCGGACACCCTTTCCAGAGCCCCATGAAAAAATGTCTTAGATGCCAGCCTCAGACCAAATGATTCTGCAACAAACTCCAAACAATAGGCACCAGGCAAAGAGAGCTCACCTCCTGAAACGATCAATGTCCATAGCAAAGGAGCGCCAGCCACATGGTTTGGTTAGTTAAAATCATCCATCCTTTATTGAACACCGTAGTTAAAAGACATTACAGCAGGTAAGACAAAATGCACATGTAAAGAGCCGACCTCTATGCGTTTCGAGCAAACGCTCTTAATCATGACAATGGGGCTGTTGTACAAGCTCAGTGAAATAGACACACAGATTCATTCCTTGTAATTAACTACACCTGGGAACAAAACATGAGCCGGCGCAAATAATTATTAGAATAACCTACCTTAAACTCCCATTGAACAGCCACCACAATGCTGGTTTGAAATCCGCTGCATACATAGTCACGAGCGGGGGGTGAGAGGAGAACTGCTTCCACATAGAGAGGGAAGACTCCACCAATCACGCTAGGCCAGTATACGTTGATGCTGCTGATAGGTCAAAATAGACGTCAGCGTCATAGTACTGGCAAGACAAACCCTCACGCTGGCAGCCATTAAGGGCAGAAAGCATAGCGGCTGACAGCCAATCTAAAACCGAAGAAAAATTCATTAAGGGGACATAAAGGGGAACTAAAGGGATATAAGTAAGTAAGCTTTTCTTCCTTAAATCTCCCTTATAATTCAAAGGGGTGAATAAACAAAATAATTAAAGCAAGATCGCCAAAGACCATTATACATAAATCCCACATCCCAAAATATTGTCATATTGGCCCCATACAATGTAGGGCCCACTGTTTGAATAAAAACTAACCCCTAAATTTAGTATTGTCTTATTCTGCCCAAAGGAGGGAATAAAGGCAGAGAATAGTGCACCAGTTCATATTGTTCCCAGGTGAGGAACCATATCACTAAAATTCATGGACACAAACGTATATAAACAGACACACATAACCTAATACAGTATCAAAACACAAGATCAAGAACATGATGATGTCTAGGAGAAAAAGATTTTTTTGTTAATAAATAGGTATAAACAAGATCATATTATTAAGGAAACATATGATGATTGGCCCCCCCTATCCAGAAGATTAGTTAGGGAATCCACTTCTATGACTCGATAGTCGTATTCATTAATAGTACCCTTTCCAGAGCCAACTTCCGAACCACCCTGCCCAGCATGGGTATCGGAGGAAACAGGTACAGAAACCCCAGATCCCCCCAGCTCAGGGACATGGCGTCCACTGCCAGAGCCAGAGGATCCTGGGAGAGCGACACGAAGTTCGGGAGCCTGCAATTGTGACGAGAGGCAAACAGGTCCACCTCCGGGGTCCCCCACCGGAGACACAGTGAGCGAAAAACCTGAGGATGGAGAGACCATTCTCCCAGACGGGAAGAGCCCCTGCTCAACCGGTCTGCTTCCTGGTTCTCCACCCCTGGAATGTACACCGCCGAGAGACAAGGAACATGGGCCTCAGCCCAGGACAGGATCAGGGACACCTCCCTGAGAGCACCCGGACTGCGGGTCCCTCCCTGATGATTGATGTAAGCAACCGCTGTTCGATTGTCCGAACGAACCTGGACCGGAAGGCCCAGAGCGTCAGAAGGGCAAGAACCCGACGGATGGCTCTCAGTTCCAGAATATTGATGGGTTAGTGGGCCTCTTGAGGTCCCCACTGCCCCTGGAACTGAAGCTCCTTCCAGAATCCACCCCATCCCGAAAGACTGGCGTCCGTGGTGACAACTTCCCAAAGAGGGGTCAGGAAAGACCTGCCCTTCACGAGATTGGCCGAGACCAACCACCACTGGAGGGACTGCCGGACCCGGGAGGACAACTGGAAGGACTGATCCAGCGACCGGGGCTGCCGGTCCCAGGACGCCAACAGATAAAGCTGAAGCGTCCTCGTGTGAAATTGAGCAAAAGGAACTGCCTCGAAGGAGGCAACCATCAACCCTACCAGCCTCATCCCCAGACGGATGGACGGCCGAGGATTGGCAAGTAGGACCCGAGCCAACTCCTGGATCAGATGAATTTTGGACTGGGGGAGAAACACCCTGTGTTGACAAGAGTCCAACTGCATCCCCAGAAAGGACACCACCCTGGCCGGAGCGAGGGAGGACTTGGGGAAGTTGATCACCCAACCAAAGCTTTCCAGCGTGGAGACCACCATCCTGGTGTCTGTCTCCGATTGATTGAGTGACGGAGCCATGATGAGAAGGTCGTCCAGATAAGGAACGACACGAATGCCCCAAGATCTGAAAATGGCCATCACCCCTACCAGCACCTTGGTGAACACTCTTGGGGCCGAGGTAAGGCCAAACGGAAGTGCCACAAATTGAAAATGCTGATCTTTCATCACGAATTAAAGAAAACGTTGATGAGCCTGGCAGATGGGAACATGAAGATAAGCATCCTTGATGTCTATGGACGTCATGAAGTCCCCCTGCCGAAGGGAACCGATGGCCGTACGCAAAGTTTCCATGCGAAACCTCCGAATACGGATGAAGCTGTTGAGTAATTTAAGGTCCAGGACGGGACGAACCGACCCGTCCTTTTTGGGGACTGCAAAAAGATTGGAGTAGAAACCGAGGCCCATCTCTAAGTGCGGCACCGGCCGGATGACCGCCATTTCTAACAGATTCCTTATCGACGCCAGGAGCCCCTGTGCGGCCAAGGGCACCCGCGACCGAAAGAAACGTGAAGGAGGGCGAGACTCGAACTCCAGTTTGTAACCGGACGACACCACCTCCCGGATCCATCTGTCCGGAACCTCCTAGTCCCAAACCTGGGAGAAGTGTCGCAATCGTCCCCCCACCCGCACGGTGAGGACAGCCCCTCATTGCTGAGCGGGCTTACCAGCAGGCTTGGGCTTGGCGCCTCAGGACTAAGTGGGACGGCCACGGCCCCTCCCCCGGGTCCAACCAGCACCTCTGGTAGCGGGAAAGGAAACCCCCCTACCCGCTCTAAATCCCCGAAAGGAAGGTCTAAAGGCACTTGCACCCCGAAAGGGGCGACGAGGCCTCTTGCGTTGAGGCATTTTACCACCTTTTGCAACTGAATCAATTTTATCACCAAAAAGTCGCAAACCCAAAAAGGGAAGTGCTGTAAGCACCCTTTTAGAGACTAAGTCCGCCGACCACTGGCACAACCATACTGACCGGCGAATAGTCACCAGCAGTGCCGCTGTCCTGCTACTCATTGCCAGTGCATCGTCCTGAGCGGCCAGAACAAAGGAAATAAAAGACTCACACTGTTTAAGAGCACTAAACTCATTACAAGCGGGATCAAGATCTGCGCATAGATCCTGAATAACGGACCTAACCGCCAATAGAAGAAGCGCAGAAGCACACACCGGCCGCATCGTCGATCCGGCACTGATAAAACCATGGCGAGCATACTGGTCAATCCGACGATCCTCACTATCATTAATGGCAGTGGTCTCAGAAGACTGTACCATAGCCGTGCTAAAGAGCCCTAGAACAGGGGTATCGACGTCAGGGGGAACCGACCAAAGCTTCACCAATTCCACCGGAAAAGGATAGCGCTTATCCCAACTGGAAGGGATTTCAGCCAGTCGCGTGGGATGTTCCCATTCCTTAAGCACAACCCTCTCAAAGTGTTGCTGCCTGGGAAACACCAAACGCGGCTGAGGTACATCAAATAATTCACCCTTTGGCAGGGCGACTGCCTCAGGCAGATCTAAATTCAAAATTTCAAACATCTGAGCCAAAATGGAGGGGGTGTCAAGGGATACCCCCGCAGCCCGATCGCCAACAGCATTGATCTCCAGCTGATCTGCAGGCTCATCCGCCTCCAAGAGGAGTTCCCCCTCCTCGTCCAGGGAATAATCGGACCAATCCACAACTTCCCACCCCTCATCCTGTGAAGCAGGAGCTACAGGAGAAGGGTGTTTCCGCTTCGCTGTAGCCTTCTAACCTACCTTGGCGGAAACTATCTTCTCGAGGTTGGACAATCGTGCACACACCTCGGATTGCGAATCCCCACTTTTGACAATGTCACAGGGGGTCCGGAACAGGGAGGGGGGGGTAGGAGATTATGGGAATTGCGAAGAGCCAGAAGCCGGAGCGACGGACTGACGCACAATATTCTGCTTTGCACAAGGAATGCATAATAAAACATCATCGCCTGGGAGCCGAGTCCCACAACCCCCGCACAGCCTAGATGGCCCTGAAGAACCATTTCCGGTATTATCGGAAGCCTCCATATGGTGATTTCTGGTATTCGCAACAATCGTGGGTTTTAGGCATAAGCCACCCGGGATGCCCCTTTAAATTAATGTCCCGGGAGGGAGGATGTAAATTATAATTATCCCCTTTTTTATTATTATTATTTTTATATATATATATCCCAATTGAGAGAAATAGGACTAGCCAGGTATAATAGAACCGGGAAGCCACTGTAGTGAGGGAATCCCAGGATCTGTGAATGGGAAAGAAACAACAGTAAGATCCCAGAAAAAAAGGGCAGCATGCAGTACAACATTCATGCCAACATATAGTAAAAAAACCCCAAAAATGCTTTAAGAGGTCAAAAAGAATTTGAACCAGTTCAAACAATCATGAATATAAATAAATAAAGGCCGGCCCCACCGAGGTGAGGCCACTTACCTGCCCAAGGCTGAGAGTAAAGACCGCAGCAGCAGCAGAGACTCCACATCCTGCAGCTGAGTACCCCGCACCTGACTCCTAATAAGAAGGAGGAAGTGCGGCGGGGCCAAGCTGCACGTCGACACCGCTCAGGCCACGCCCCCTCATACGTTGTCTGGGCCCCGCCCCCCCCAGATTCAAACAATGCGGCTCGCCAAATGGCGGTGCCGCAAAACGAGAGGGCGCCCGACGCCCTGGGTTACTGGGAGGGAAGGACAGAGCATCTCCAGCAGCTCCAGCCACGAGCCTGAACCGCCGATAGCGCGGCCCACCAGACGGCGGTGCCTGACGCCCTCAGTCATTGGGAGGGGAGGGCGTCTCTGGCAGCTTCAGGCGCCCCCCCCCCCCCAATGCGCCTGAACCACCAACAGCGCGGCCGCACCTAAAGCGGAACTAAACTCTGGCAGTTCAGGCCGTGCCTGAAACTGCCCACAGCGCGGCCCGCACAATGGCGGAGCCGCAAAAGCGCTGATCAGTGGGGACAACTGTAAGCAAAAAAGTGTTAGCAGGTCAGGCCGCATGCACACATCTAGCGGTGCTGACCTGAAAATGGAAATAAACATAAGTTTAAAACACACAAGTAAAAACACAACAAGCATATATACATCCCCCCAGACCCCCCGCCCCCCCAGTGAAGGGAGAAGGGACAGTAACGGGTAGAGAAAAGGGGGCCAAGGGGAACCTCGGGACAGGGGCATCCCAAATCCGGATCACCATGCCGGATAGCCGCATTGCCCCATGCATGAGGTCGAGCGGAGGAGATAAGCTCCTAGGCACCTATAGTGCCATCTACCATTTGCCCAGTGAGCAGCCTGGGCTGGGAGGCTTCCATCAACCATATAGGTAACAAACTATCAACTGAGCAGCAATAGACCAAAAGGGGGTGCCGGGGCAAGACCCCGGCTACCTGCAAGCAGGAGACTTCTTTCTTCTGTCTTGTCGTCATGCAGAGAGAAAAACACTGGTGTTAAGTGGGAGGTACCAGGTATATATAGGCCGGAAGGGGGCTCGTTACAAGACTTCCTCTCTGCAACTGCGTCACCTGGCGGTGAGTAACCCATTCGTGAAGAATTAAAGGGGAAGCGGGGTGTGTGGCACACTGAGAATATCCTTGCCAGAACTGTATCCAGATACATTCCTAGTAATGGAGTTACCAAGGAAGGGGACAATGAGGACTTGGGGTGGTTGATCACCCATCCAAATGACTCCATAATGGGCACCACCAGCTGAGTATCCAACTCTGCCTGATGTAAAGACTGGGAAGTGATGAGAATGTCATCCAGATAGGGAGGCACGCGGAAGCCCTGACATCTGAGCAGAGACATCACGCCAGCCAGCACCTTGGTGAACACCCTGGGAGCTGAAGTGAGGCCGAAGGGCAAGGCCACAAATTGGTAATGTTGATCCATCAGAGTGAACCTGAGGGACTTTTGATGACCTGGGACCACAGGAATATGAAGGTAAGCATCTTTGATGTCCACAGAAGCCATGAAATCCCCTTGGCGCAGGGAACAGATGGCCGAGCGCAGAGTCTCCATGCGAAAGCGCCTGCCCTTGACAAAAACTTGTTAAGAATTTTTAAGCCCAGGATGAACATGACAGAAACATCCTTTTTGGCTACTGTGAATAGGTTGAAATAAAAGCCCTTGCCTTTTTCTCTTAAAGGCACCTGGCAGATGACCCCCAGCTCCAGGAGGCCTTGCACCGCTTGCATTAGCTCCTGAGCTGACAGGGTCCTGAGGAATCCGGGACCTGATGAATCTTGGAGGGGGATCGGCAGCAACTCCAACTTGTAACCGGAGGACACTATCTCCTGAATTCACTGGTCTGAGACATGAATCCTGCAGACCTGAACGAAGTGCTGCAGCCGTCCCCCCCACGCGGATGGGTGAGGGCGCCCCAACCTGCCTGAGGGGGCTTGGGAGAGGATTTAGCTTTTGGGGTCCCAGGAGGAGCCAGGACGTCCACGTCCTCTGCCTCTACCCCAGAAATCTCCCCGGGCCCCAGGGAAGGATACCCCCCCTTCCCTGTCTTGCATCACGGTAAGGGGAGGAGAAGGAACCCTGACCCCTAAAGGGCCGAGGTTGCCGCCTGCGCTGGGGTAACCTGCCTCCCTTAGCAAGAAAGGTCCAGGCAGTCTCCAAACAAACGCCGTCCTTTAAAGGGAAAACCAGCGAGGGCCTTCTTGGCAGCATTGTCAGCGGCCCACTAGCGCAGCCAAACCCGAGCGGTGCACAGCGACCACGACGGCAGAAGTTCTGGCACACATTCTGATGGTGCCATCCAATGCTGACAGGACAAAATTTACACAAAACACCAACTAGAGAGTGCGATAAACACCTCACAAGGCAAATCATCAGGGGCCCTATCAAGCATATTTCTGATAAGGGTTCTAGTGGCCACAGCAGTAATAGCAGAGGCACAGACCGGGCGCAGCGCCTTCCCCGCACATGTAAAGGCGTGGGAGGCCAGCTGGTCAATGCGCCGGTCCTCAGCATCCCGCAGGGTAGTAGAATCAGGGGAATGCATGACAGAGGTGTTAGATAGCCCTAGGATCGGGGCATCCACCTCGAGGGGGGGGGTGACCAACCTTTACCCACCTCAGCAGGAAAGGGATACTTCCTATCCCAAAACTTTGGAGCCCCGGGAAGTTTACTGGGGCGCTCCCATTCCTTAAGCACAAGGTTATGGAAATGTGCCTGCCCTGGAATTTCCAAATGTGATTTTGCTGTATGGCAAAGCTCCCCTTTTTCGCCTGGGAGCCTCAACAGGGAGAGAGATAGACAGAACCTCAAGGTCTGGGTCAATAATCTGTAAGTGTCATCCGGGGCCCAGGGGTCAGAGCCAGAATCGTCATGACCCCTTGGTCTCTCATCAGATGAGCCTGAATCAGAAAGGAGCTCCCCTTCATCAGAAGGGGTATAGCCACACAGATTCATAAACTCCTCAGTTCCCAAAGGGAAAACAGTAACATTAGGCGTCAAGTGCCGCTTCTTACCCGGGCCCTTACGCTCTAAAGACCTCGCAATAATCTGTTCAACAGTAGCCAGTCTAGAAGACACATCAGGCTGAGAATCCCCACTAGTATGCAACTCAACTGGAGTGAGATTTAAGCTTGGGGGAGTAGGTGAAGTGAAAAGAGGTGCAGCCACTGGCAGGCCAGATTGCAAGGCAAGCACCTACTCAGCACAGGGTACACAGACCCGTGCCTCGCCAGCACGAAGCTGCCCACATGCTACACACAGCCGGGCTTGTCCCAACGGGACCCCGGTTCCTGGGATGCCTCCATATGGTGATTATTAGGCACGATATGCCAGTAGGGATTTACGCTATAAGCAACCCTGGATGCCCCAATGACCCGCTATGGAAGTGGGAGTAATTATACAAGGCCCAATTATCAATTACACTGGGGCGGAAGAAGTCAATGGCTTCAGCCGTCTGGAAGACACAGTGGGAAGAAGGGGTGTCAGAATCAAACACACTGCAATGAGTATAAAACCACCCGCGAGGGCACTTAAGGACCGCGGTAAGTATAACCGCCACGCGCGCGCTGACAAAAATGGCGCAGAGAGTACCTCGAAGGGCGGGCCATGACGCAGGGTGCACCAAGCCAGGCCCCGCCCCCCCCGAAGAGCGCGAAGCTCACAGACAAGCAGCCAATGATAACGTAGAAGCGTCTGAGGTAATGCCGCCGCCCGGCGCGGAACATCCAAATGAAGGAAAAGACGCGAGTGGCGGCGGCATTTGCAATAGTAAAAAAGACAAGTCAGCGCGGCGGCAGACACCACATATACTAGTCAAAAGACATGACAAACGCTGTATGCACGAATCATGATTCTTTTCCTCCCGAAGGCTACAGGGAGAATGAGGGAGGATGGCGGCCCTTTGTACAGGACCCACCGCTACACGGGGCATGGGGCAATAATGCGGGAGGGGCATCCATAAAGGCTCACTCACCCTTTGGTGGGGGACTGCGGTGGAGCAACGCTCCATAAGCACACATGGTGCTGCCTACCTTCACCCGACCAGTGCAGCCCAGGCTGGGAGGCACATCACACGAAGGACGGGTGGGAATAGTCCAACAGGGCCACAGGCTTAAAAGCCCCACTCACCTGCGAGAGAGTGATACTTCATGTCTTCGCAGTAAGCACTGCAGAGAAATCTGGGGATTTGTGGGAGGTCCCTGGGTATTTGAGGGGCCGGAAGGAGCCTGTTTTACATGTCTCTGCAGTGCAGCGCCATCTGGCAGAGGATAACCCAAGTGTAAGTACTATATCTGGAGCAGGACGTACTGTATACTAAGAACATTCCCCTTTTTTGAGGGGGGCCGCGTCCGATGGGGCAATGTCCAAAACCTCCAGGAGATGAGCCAGAACTTTAGAAGTGTCAATGGCATCCCCCAGCACCTGCCCAACACCATTATCACACAACTGCACATTGTCAGATTCTGATTCCTCAAACAACTCCCCCCTCCTCTAACGGGGAATAATCTGACCACTCATCCTCATCAAAATCCAAAGCCGGCCATACCGGCGATAAAGGTCTCTTCTTGGCATGGGCCTTTTTGCCCACTGTGCCGGAAATAAATCTCTCAATGCTGGCCAGGCGAGCACAAACATCAGAGTGCGACTCCCCACTAGTGACGATGTCACTTGGGGTACGGATAAGACGGGGAGAGGTAGGCGATTAAGCGGGCGGTGCTGACCCAGAAGCCTGGGAAGCAGACTGCCGCGATATGGCCTTTTGTGCAAATGAAAATGAAAGGGGACCCATCAGCCAACACTCATACATTACCTAATACTATAATATATATATATATCTATATAGATACATCTATATACACAATATGTACAATAAGGACAGCGCAGCCCCCTGCAGAGAGGGGTGCTGCCATAACAGGAAGAGAGGGGACCCACAGGGCGGAGTCCGCAGCAGCAACAGGAACAAGATGGCCACTGGAGCCCATCACAGCCTTGCCTGGAGGGAGTGAAGAGAAGAAGAGGGGCGGGCCAGCACAGAACGCGCGCTCGTTATGCCACGCCCCCCTCCCACAAGTCCAGCAACGCGGATCCAGGCCTTGGCTCAGCAAGGCGCCAAAACGAGGGGGAGGGGCAGGCCGTGGCCGCCCCGAGGGCCCGGCCCCGCCCCCCCAGCATGCAGCCTGAGGGGGAGAAGCTCCCTCTGCTAAACGCTGCACAGCATGGTGCAGACCCACAGCAAAGTGACAGTACACCGCAACATGCGCGCACACACACACACACAATGTAAGCACCCACACAATAAAGAAATGTGAGGGACAAGCCTGCCCGCCCCCCCCCCCCCAGCTTGAGGGTTAAGGAAGGGACCCGGAAGGTGGGGGATCCGGAACCAGAGTCTGGTGGACGGATACGACAGGGCATCCCAAACCGGGGTCACCAACCCAGACACCACCTACCCCTTGCAATGGGGTCTCACGGAGGAGCAATGCTCCTTAAACACCTACAAAGGTGTTGCCTACCCTCACCAGGACCTACAGCCAAGGCTGGGAGGCTCATACGGGACAATGGAATAAGGTCCAGGCAGAAATAGGGGCAAGAATGGCCAGGTGTGAGCCCGGCTTACCTGCAAGGAATAGAAGCCTTCATCTTCTGACTTGCTCGTCGTCTTGCTGAGAAGGAACTGGGGGATTAGTGGGAGGTCCCAGGTATTTATGGACCGGGAGGAGCTTCTTTTTTGCATTCATCTCTGCAGAAGTTCGCCCTTTACTGGAGACTACCCAGATGTCATGAATGGTGGAAGCGGGGTGTATGACACACTTAGAATATCTTTCATCAGAGGCGGACGGGGAAGCGCTCTGCGCCTGGTACTCGGTACTTCGCCAAGCCGAAAATCTTTCCACAGAGGCGGACGGAGGAGCGCTTTGCGCCCGGTACTCCGCCAACCCGAAAATCTTTCCATGGTAACGGATTATTTCCTCGTTGCAGCTTTAGCTCCGCCCCCTAAAAAGGCGCGCAAATTTTTTTCAACCAGAGAACAAAGAAACATGGGAAAGAGCAATAAAAAATAAGAGAGGGAAAACCATTCCCTTGGTCACCCCCAATCAGGCTCACCAGACAAAAACCTGTGGCTGCTTATACTTTTCAATGAAAGCCTTCAGCCAGAGTGCCAAAGCACTACAAAGCGCACACTGGACCCTGCGCTTACCTTACCATCATGATCCGGATACAGTTTTGCGGAACTTCCCCAAGCCGAAAACTGAGGAAGCATAATGGTTCAATCCAGATCAGGGCAGCATAAAGGGACCTAGGAAGACAGACAGGGCCTTGCCCCCGCTTCAAAGGTATAATCTGAGGAACAAAAAAAGTAAATGGAAGAGGAGTCTAGAGAGCCATGCAGTCATCCCAACTGCAAGAATGAAACTGGAATCTAGGAAGTCAGCCGGAAGGATATAGGCTGGGAGGCGGAGCCAAACTTTTGTCTTGCAGTCACGCCCCTTCGGGCAGGGATTACCCAATCGTAATGAATAGGGACGGCCTGGAATGGATTGGAAGAAAAAAAGAACTAAAAGGAAACTAAATGTTTCCTCTTCTCTAATGCCTTCCTTGGAACCTGTGGTTCTAAAAGGCTTTCTATGTGGGCCAACCTCTCCGCCATAGCCTGCTGTATACTATCAGCCTGGTTATCTTCGCGGGGCTGGGCTACCAAAGGAGCTTTTGGCTCCCACGGCCCAGTGCCAGAGGTCTCTCTGGAAAACCTCTCTGAAGGGGATATTTGTCTTCTAAACTTAGTGAGGTTAACTAAACTTAGTGAGTACCACTGTAGTACACTCAGAACAAATAGGGCTGTCCTAGCCTGGAAGCCTTTGCATGCAAATCAGAAATGGGGTGATCCTATCTGCTAAAGAACTAGACCCAGTCACCCCAGATGCCTCCATCATAGTGAAAGAAACAGTCTAAATAACCCTGGAGGGCCAAGACAGACGTATATAAAAGTACTCGATAGTCACATGACTACACCGAGACCATAGGGGTGAACCACCAATATTGCCTAAATAATTCCCCACAATACAAAAATATAACAATTACCTGAAAATAGTAATAAGGCACTACAATATATTTATTCACTCCAAACCTTTGCCCACACAAGGCTCTAAGAAGGCAGCCACCTAGCTCTGCCACCTTGCACAAGTGTCCCGCCCCCCAAAAAGTGCGCGAAATTCAAAATTTTAAACTGCCATACATAAAACAGTAAAATTGTTGGAATAAACAAGAAAGAGGAAAATTATCTCACTGGTCCCCCCTGCAGGCTCACCAGAGAAAAACCTGCGTCTGACTGTTCCTTAAGGCGAAAACTCCAGCCCTAGAGTGACAACTTTAAATGACACCCCAAGACCCTGGCAGTTACCCCTACCACCATGATCTACATAAACAGCTTAGCTGAGGAGGAATAATGGGTCCATCAGATCAGTGGGATATAGGAGCCTGGAAGACAGATTTTAATAAAAAATTCCCCAGCTTCCTAAGTAAAAATCCTGTAATAAAATGTAAAAAATAAATGAAATAAGAGGAAAATAAATCCAGGTACACCTTTGCAGTCCAGTACAACTGCAAGAATAAAACTGGATTGTGAAGAAGCAGCCGGAAGTAGAGGCCGTGAAGAGATGCACCTTTTCTGTCTTGCAGTCCACGCCCTTCAGGAATGGATTGGGAGAGAAGGGGTTTCTATAGCTCAACGCTCAACTCGAACGTTATACACAGGGCTTCATCAGGAGTATGGTGAAAATCTTTCTAGGTAAGGCTGACCTAGCCTTAAAAAAAAGATACAGTCCTACAATAGTTTTTCATCTGTAAGAAATCACAATAAAAGTAATGCATATGGACCCTCTTGAGTCCTGGTAAATAGTTTACAGAGTTAATCAAAAATAGTAAAGAATTAATGTAAAAATCCTAAACCTTTACTTGCTTCATAAATATTCCTTCATCAGAAGGTTTAATTGGTTGGGGGATGGAACTGGCCTTAATATATATATATATTACTGATCTGTATTGTGATGTTGGTATGATGGTGTGGATTAGCTGTAAGCCCTGTGTGGTAGGTGCAGAATCGGCCCAATATTGTCTGTGGACGAATTGAATTTAGGACCATATTTATCATGCACTTCTGCCAGACCATATAATGTAAATTTAATGTTTTTTAACCTCTGGCACATGTTTCTTCACTGCAAAAACACATTTGCTAAAACATTAGTACTGCAGCAATATACTGAAAAGACGATAACTCGAGTTTTGCTCTACTAAATTTTGCACATAGTCTGGCAGAGAAGTGCCTGATAAATCAAGCCCTTAGTCTCACTTTGAAGTAATTGTTTTGTCCAGCGGCCAGTCTAACGCCCTGACAAAGTCCTGCGAAAGTGAATGTCCCACAGGATGGTTAGGTCTTAAACCTCTAGCTACATACTGAGCCAGGACACAAACATTCAAGACAATCCTTCACACTGTAAAGTGGGACCACATGCTTCAATATAAAATTAGGCCCAAACACTCAAAATCAGTAGCCCACACAGATAATATGTGACCACTTCTTTACCAACCACACTTGCCTCTCATTCACAGCCCAGTCTATGCAACTACACCAAGCGTCAGCCACGATACAGATGATATACTTACCTGGTCAATCAAGTAAAAATAAAATTAAATTACTGTCTTTTTAAATCCCTCACATCTATGTTAGGGTGAAGAAGCACACTTGAGTGAAAAAAAAAAAGGTACATAGTCATTTGGGTTGAAATTTTTCTCTGTGGGGAACAAAAGCTAGACAAATCGTTTGATCCAATAACATATGATTCATTGGGCCAACACATTTCTTTCCAAAGTAGTGTCAAGGAGCTGCTTTATCTATTCCAGCATTATTAAGTGTACCAAAGAAATAGCCAAACATTACACAGATGAAACATGTGTCATGATCTATATCAATACTGATGAGTACCTTCTTGCTTAAATTATATAACATTCTTACCATTCCACCAACAATACCACCTACAGACACAAGAAAAAAACTGAAGTGAAAGAAGGAAAATCCCAGAATTAAAGAACAAACAAAAAGGGATGATAAATGCTTACCCATACTGTGTCCCATAATCGAGAATTTTCTCCATCCTAATTCTAAAGAAATAAGAAAAAGGGTTTTGTTGTAATTTTGTTGATGACCAGAGCATTCATTAGAAAAGCTTTGTAATAGTTATCACGCTGATGAGATCTTGTAAGGACAGGACATGTAGGTCTGTGAAGGATAGAATATAAAAATACAATTCTGTGAAATACTCACCTGTAGAATTGATATTTTTTGTATACAGTACGTCCTGCTCCAGATATAGTACTTACACTTGGGTTATCCTCCGCCAGACGGCGCTGCACTGCAGAGACATGCAAAACAGGCTCCTCCCGGCCCCTCAAATACCCGGGGACCTCCCACAAATCCCCAGCATTGAAAAGCAGTAAACAAGAAGCCGGGAGAATTTAACCACCAAAACTGGTAACTATAACAAAGATAACAATCACCAAACAGGGGATCCAGAATAATGCAAAAAACCAGGGTGGGGTGGAGCAGGACGTACTGTATACAAATAATATCAATTCTATTTCACAGAATTGTATTATTCTTAGTATACAGTACGTCCTGCTCCAGATATAGTACTTACACTTGGGATATCCAATAGCAGTGTCCAAAAAGTAGAGTGGGATCCCCAACAAAAAAGGTAACAGCAGGCAGTTTAAACCACTGCCACCTGCAAAACCTTGCGGCCAAGACAGCATGAGCTGAGGCCCTAACATCAACCTTGTAAAACTTTGAAAAGGTATGTGCCAAAAGGCACAAGAGGCACCAATAGCACGAGTAGAAAGAGAAATAAGGCGAAAGGGAAGATTTTTCCCCTTAGTGGGATAGACCTGAGTCACTGCCTGACGAATCCAATCGCTAATAGCAGACTTGGCAGAAGCCAAGAAAACCTTTCCTAGGACCAGAAGGGACCATCCCATCCAAGTCATGACCAGGCCCAACACCGCTTAGCGCCCGAGATCAGACAAGATCGGGCGCATTCAGGATGGAGTGGCCGAAGGCCCAAAGGAGCATCAATTCAAGGACACAGTGACTACCAAGGAATACTTCCAACACTTTGTCCAAGGAATGCAGAACCCTTTCCCCAGCGTTGCTAGGAATAGGGCACAAGAAGGAAGAACAATGTCTTGAAACAAGGAACAGAAGACACCACCTTAGGCAGAAAATCTGGCTTAAGGCAGAACACCACCTTATCCTGGTGTATCTCAAGAATGGGGGCTAGATAGACAGAGCCACCAGCTCAGACACACGTCTGACTGAAGTAACAGCCACCAGAAGGACAACCTTGAGGGTAAGAACAGCCAGACAGCATCCTGAATAGGACCAAAGGGAACACCCCGCAAGGCCGACAGCACCAAGTTCAAAACCCAACAGGGACCATGGGATTACGTGGGGGACTCACATGAGTAACCCCCTGAAAGAAAGTCTTAACCAAGGAAGGCCGAGCAAAAGACTTCTAAAGGAAGACGGACAGGGCAGAAACCTGACCCTTCAGAGTTGGAGACCCGACTCCAACCCATGCTGTAATAACTCTAGAACCCTGGGGACAGAGAACACCCGACAGGGAAGAGACCTAGACTCACACCAATCAATATGGGTACGCCATAACCTATAATAGATGGAAGAAGAAGAAGTTTGCTCCTAGTCTTCCCATAGTCTCAATCACCGAGACAGATAAGCCTGTCTCCATCAAGAAGGATGTTTCAGCAGCCAGGCCATCAAGGCCTGAGTCTATAGATTGGGGTGACGTAAGGGGCCCTGAGTGAGCAGATCTGGCACTCCTGGCAGAACGTACTAATCTACTGCCCTCTGTACCACGTCTGCGAACAACACTCTTCTTGGCCATCCGTGGGCCACCAGAATCACTGGCCCCCCTTCAAGAGCAATCTTGCGCCGGGCCCCGCCTAGTAGGGGGAATGGAGAAAAGACATAACGAACAGAATGTCCTGCCATGACGATACTAAGGCATCAGTGACCACGGCCAGAGGATACTGGGACAGGGAAACAAGGGCTCAGGACCAGAAACACTTCCTGGAGGACCCTCCTGCTCCGGGTCCCTCCCTGATGATTAATGTAGGCCACTGCCGTCAGACAGACCGAGCGCCCCCGAACAGGCAGGTCCTGAAGATTAGTAGTCAAGCGAGTTATAACTAACCTGAACAATCACTGTTTCCAACAGTAATAGGTGTATGGGCCTCCTAAGGACCCCACCTCTCCTAAGAAGGGGCAAGAAGGGAACTGCCCCCAGACAGGTTCCTTGAGTTCATCCACTACAAGAGGGACCTCTTTACCAGGGGGGGAAGGCAAACAGACCCCTGCTCCAGGGATGCTGGGTCCTTGTCCCGTACTAATAATAGGAGAAGTTGCAGCAGGGCCCAATGGGGACTGATCATAAGGGACCTCTTCAGAGCATGCCACCAACGGGCCCACCAGCTGCATCCCCTGCCTGGTGGAGGGACGGGAACAGCTATGAGGGCCTAAGCCTGTGCAACCAGATTGTCCACTTTATTGCTGAGGAAGGAAAATCCTTGTCTGAACTGTATCCAGATTCATTCCTAGGAACGGAGTTACCAATGAAGGGGACAATGAGGACTCGGGGTGTTTGATCACCCATCCAAATGACTCCCAAATGGACACCACCAGCCGAGCATGCAACTTAGCCTGACGTATAGACTGGGAAGTGATAAGGACGTCCAGGTAGGTCATCACACGAACGCCCCTTGGTCTCAACGGAGACATCACCCCCGTCAGCACCTTGGTGAGCGCTCTGGGAGCTGTAGAGAGGCCAGATAACAAGGCCACAAATTAGCAGTGTTGTTCTTCCAACGCGAATCTGAAGAACCTCGGTGTCCAGAAGACACAGGGATGTGAAAATAAGCATCTTTGATCTTCACAGACGGCAAGACGCCCCCGGGGCGCAAGGAGCTGATGGCCCAGCTCAGAGTTTCCATGCAGAAACCGCCTGTAATTGACGAATTGCTGACAATCTGTGAATCCAGAATGGGCCAGACTGACCCAACCTTTTGGGGAACTGTGGAAAGGTTGGTGTAACGGCCCCTGCCTCTGCCTGTTAAGGGCAATCTGCAAGTGACCTCCAGACACCGCAGGCCTTGCATGGCCTGCACCAGCACCTGAACAGAGGCAGGGACCAGGAGTAACCGCGACCTGATAATCGTGGGGGGGGAGGGGGGCACACAGCAAACTCTAGCTAGTATCCGGAGGACACTACCTCCTGAGTCCATCAGTCTGAGGCGTGATGCCTCCTGACATGAGCAAAGTGCCGCAGCCGTCCCCTCACCCAGACAGGCGAGGGCGCCCCATCATGCTTGAGGGGACTTGGTGGAAGATTTGGGATTAGCCCCCCCCCCAGAGGAGCCAGGGCGTTGTCTGCTGCTCCTGGGGCAGGAATCTGTGCGAGCCCCCGCGAAGGACACACCTGGTTCTCGTTTAACACTATGGTAGGGGTAGAAGGGGTGCCCTGGCCCCGAAGGAGCCGAGACAGCCACCTGCGTTGGGGTAACTTACCCTTCTTACCAAACAGGTCTAGACGGGCCCCAAACAGGCGTAGCCCTTTAAAAGGAAGCCCGGTAAGAGCCTTCTTTGCAGCATCGTCAGCCCCCCACTGTCGCAGCCAGACCAAGCGACGTATAGCCACCACAAGGGCAGAAGTTCTTGCACACATTCTAATGGTGTCATCCAATGCTAATAGGATACATTTTACAAACACATCACAACTGGAGAGTGCATTAAACACATCCCAAGGGAGATCATCAGGGGGACGATCAAGCATTTTTCTGATGAGGGTTCTAGCGGCCACGGCAGTAATGGCAGAGGCACAGACCGGGCGCAGAGTGGGAGGCCAGCAGGTCAATGCGCCTGTCCTCAGCATCCCGAAGGGTAGCATAAGCAGGGGCTGTAATAAAGGGGGGGTTAGGAAGCCCTATGATCGGGGCATCCACCTCGGGGGGAGCTAACCAACATTTAACCACCTCAGGGGGGAAAGGGTACTTCCTATCCCAGTCCCCTGGGACCCCGGGAAGTTTACTGGGGCACTCCCATTCCTTGATCACAAGGGTATGGAAATGTGCCTGCTCTAGAAATTCCAAATGTGCTGATGCAGTATGGAAACGCTCCCCTCTTTGCCTGGGAGCCTCACCAGGGGGAGAGATAGACAGAACCTCAAAAATCTTGATCAGCAAACTGTCAGTGTCAGTCTGGGCCCAGTATTCAGGGCCAGAATTGTCAGGACTCCTCGGCCTCTCATCAGATGAGCCTGAGTCAGCGAAGAGCTCTCCTTCATCAGAAGGGGTATAGCCGTAAACTCCTCAGTTCCCATAGGGAAAACAGTAACATGAGGCGTCAAGTGCCGCTTCTTACCAGGGCCCTTGTGCTCTAAAAACCTCGTAATAATCTGTTCAGCCGTAGGCAGTCCAGCAGACAAATCAGGCTGAGAATCCCCACTTGTATGCGACTCAGCAGGAGTTAGATTTAAGCCTGGGGAAGTAGGTGAAGTGAAACGAGGTGCAGCCACTGGCAGGCCAGAATGCAAGGCCAGCGCTTGCTCAGCACAGGGTACGCAGACCTGTGCCCTGTCAGCGTCAGCATGGGGTTGTCCACACGCCATGCACATCCGGTCTTGCCCCAAGGGGACCCCGGTCACATTATCCTGAGATGCCTCCATATGGTGATTTTTTAGGCAAAATATGTCAGTAGGGATTGACGCTATAAGCAACCCTGGATGCCCCAATGACCCGCTAGGGAAATGGGAGAATTTTACAAGGCCCGACTATCAATTACGCCGGGCCGGGAGAAGCCAACGGATTCAGCCGTCTGAAAGACACAACGAGAAGAAAATGGTGTCAGAACCGAAACACTACAATGAGTATAAAACCGCCCGCGAGGGCACTTACGGACCACGGTAAGCGAGAAGGTCACACGCGCGCGAACAGACAAAATGGCGCAGAGTACCTCGAAGGGCGGGTCAGAGCGCGCCATGACGCAGAGCGCGCCAGGCCCCACCCTCCCGATGAGCGCGAAGTCCAACCAGCAGCCAATGAGGACAAAAAGGCGTCTGAAGTAATGCCGCCGCCCGGGGCGCAACGTCCAATAAAGGAAAAAGCGCGCGCGGCGGTGGCAGTTATACGAGTAAAAATACAAATCAGCGCGGCGGTTGACACCATATATACAAGTCCAAGGACATTGCAAAGGCCATATGCATGTAATCACAATACACTGACACCAAACACACACCCCCCCTTTCTTTCCCCCCGAGCTACGGAGGGGGCACGAGGGAGGATGGCGGCCCTTTGTACAGGGCCCACCGCTACACAGGGCATGGGGCAATAATGCGGGAGGGGCATCCCATAGAGGCTCACCATCGGCCTATACCGCCTACCCTTTGGTGGGGGACTGCGGAGGAGCAACGCTCCATAAGCACGCATGGTGCTGCCTACCTTCACCCGACCAGCGCAGCCCAGGCTGGGAGGCACATCACGAAGAGGACGGGTGGGAATAGTCATACAGGGCCGCAGGCTTTAATAGCCCCGCTCACCTGCGAGAGAGTGATACTTCATGTCTTCGCAGTCAGCACTGCAGAGAAATCTGGGGATTTGTGGGAGGTCCCCGGGTATTTGAGGGGCCGGGAGGAGCCTGTTTTGCATGTCTCTGCAGTGCAGCGCCATCTGGCGGAGGATAACCCAAGTGTAAGTACTATATCTGGAGCAGGATGTACTGTATACTAAGAATAGAAGGTTCCTGCAAGTGGGGGAAGTCCTGTTATGCACTAACTCTCCTGCATGTGTGCAAATTGTCAGCATTTTACGCGCACAAAGCAGAACAAAGGGGACCTTCCCCTACCCCAGGAATCCTACACTTACAGGCACTATCTTTATTAACCCCTGCTGCACTCCATATGACCCACAATCATACATAAACCAATTTTTATTCCCCTTGATTCCTCAGCCTGAATAGAGTCTAAGAACCATCCTGATAGGGTCTAACACTCACATTTCTTGGGACCTGCACAGGAGCCTTACCGATTCCACCACCTCATTCCAAAAAAAAAAGAGGCAGGACAGTCTTTACTGCATATATTTTGATGTAACAAGTACCTGTGCCTACCATACCTTGTACCACTTTCATATAGCACCACCCTGTTATGCACCTCTTTCTACCCTACGTTCACTGGAACCACCTTCCTGTGGACACCGACACGCCGCCTTAACTACAGACAAAGTTAATCCTGTTACCTTCCTTTCTACCACTGACCAAACTAGACTGGAATTGATGTGGTTCACCTGCCACCAAGCCTTTTAACTTACTACGTCCCATTGATCACCTAGCTCCACCGTCACTACTTACACTATATCCATTATGCCCCCCCATCAGATACTTTAAAGTGGACCAACACCCAGGATTTTCACTATCCTGGGTTTTGGTCCACTTCCGTGGGGCACCCCGATCACCTCACCCTGCTCCTACGGCGCATGCGCAGGCCTCATCCAATCAGCGCGCTCAGAGCCGCTGTGGTATGCACGTACAAGGGACGGACAACCACAGCGGCTCCGAGCACGCTGGCAGCCGCATCTCGCGCCTCCCTCTAACAGGGAGTGCGCCGGCACCAGCCATTCACAAATGCTTGCGCCGTTGGAACGGGTGTAAGGTAAGGGGAATGGGGCGTCCTGGGGGGTTTCACACAGCGGGGCATCCGAAATCAGGGGGGGGGGTCTAATCGGCCCAGGAATCTTATAGATTCCCGGGCCGATCAGCCAGGGTGTTGGTGCACTTTAAGCAAAAGAGCCTGATGAAAATGTAATACCATCTGATGAAGCCTATTAGATGAAACGCCCAAGGTTGAAACATTGTTTTAACATGAACTGAAGTGGAATCCAATACCTTTAGAGATCTAACAAAAACCCATGGGACCCACAGATATACCTATGGTATAGTGTGTTGCTTATTCTGAGCCAACCAACCAGAACAGCTTGTAAATACACAGAGTGTACTTTCTTGATTAGAAGCATCCTATGTATTATTTTGATTTACACTTTTGGATATATACTTGTAAGTTATCTTTCATATAAACATTTAAACAAGTGGTATGAATAAAATACCCAACACTTCCAGGTGATGAGGCCCTGCTTTTATTCCTCTTTTCCTTTGATACAAAAAGGAGTTAGGGTAAATAAATCAGGCACTGGCAGGGGACTGATCAACCACTTAAAGCTAATTTCTTATGACCACCCCCATCTGCCAATGTTCATCCACTTTATACCTTGTTTTGAAACAAGGGGGCTCTGCACTCCGGGAGAACAGAGGCAGACCGCAGCCCAGCCACACACAGCTGCACAACTAGCCAGTAACACTGCCGACACCCCGGGTACCCCCTGCCCCTCAATGGGCAGCAGTGGAGCCAAGGCGAGGGGTCAGAGGATGGGTCGAGGCGGCAGGACTCCAGCACGTGCCTGCCAACCAGGAAGCAACATGGCAGACTCGAGGAGGGAGGAGAGATCTGCCACTCCCGGGGGCGTCAGCCAGACACCGCCGTTGAGACCAGCCGGAGAAGACCGGTAGGAGGAGGAGGTAGAAGGGATCCCGTACCACACAAGGGGAGCCAGAGCAGACGGCCGCAAACCCCAGCTCACACCCCACCCTGGCAGAATCCCCATTATTGGTGGCGGCGGCCGCTCGGCGGGTCTCACACAGCCCAGCACCATGGAGGTCAGAGGGGATCCCCCCAGTCATCACCCTTATCCGCATCATCCCCCCCGACTTCCTCCCCTGGGAATAGCGCCCCAACAACCCACATGCCATTACCACAGTTTCGGCGGGGACGTGCAGGGGGGCCCAGAGCGCGGATGGGGACACGAGCGGCATACCCGGAGAGGAGGAAGAACGGGATCTCATGGAGGGCCTTCCAGACATATGCACTCCTATATATGCAAGGCAGCTCGCCCCTGTCACTTTCTAATGAGGATATGCTGTCTCCTGGGGATCCACTTTTTCCTAGAGGCAGTGATCAGTCTCAGCTATTGATAGAAGACATGGCCTAGGGGGGAGAAACAGACACTACAGGGGAGCCCTAATGCTGAGATCCTGGACCCAATAGTACGACATGCACACCTGCTAGCAAAATTTAAAGTCTTATTACAGCAAAAGCTGGCCACTGCTGTAGCCCAACTCTCAGCTAACTACTTAAATGACCTAAAAGAATTAGGCAGTAGAACCAGTACACTGGAAGATAGGATGGGGTCCGAGTCTGCGGCCCTCAGGGGAGAAATGACCTCACTGCAACAAAAAAAAAAACTAGAGGATTTGGAGAACAGATCCAGAAGGGATAACGTCTGCATACGGGGCCTCCCAAAGACCATCGAGGATGTGCCTGCCACTGTCACGGCCCTGCTACAGGAACTGATCCCATCCATGCCTATAGATCGACTAGAGATTGATCGAGCTCATAGAGCGCTGGGCCCCAGGAGATTGGACAGTCTCCCCAGGGACATGGTTATTAACCCTTTTAGTGCCAGCTACGTGGGTCTCACGTAGCTGACTTTAAACCCCCACAGGAAAAAAATACCATTTTGTGATTACTCACCTGTAAAATGGTTATTACAAGTATGTCACACACCCCGCTTCCGAATATTCATGACACTTGGGTAACTGTCCTGTAGAGGGCGATCTTGCAGACATGACATGAAAAAAAGGAGCCCCTCCTGGCCCATAAATACCTGGGACCTCCCACCATTCCCCAGTATAAGACAGCAGTAAAGGGACCAGGAAGAGCCAAATGTAAACAGCAAAGAAAAAGGTTCACCATATAAAGGAACCCAGAAAACCAAAAAAGGGCGGGATGAAGCGGGGTGTGTGACATACTTGTAATAACCATTTTACAGGTGAGTAATCACAAAATGGTATTCCCAGTATGTCACACACCTCGCTTCCGAATATTCATGACACTTGGGACATCCAATAGCAGTGCCCATAATGGGTGGGGATCCCAAAAAGGCAATAATGCAAACTCAAACCACTGCAGCTTGCAGAACTTTGCGGCCAAAAACAGCATCCGCTGAGGCCCGCACATCAACCTTATAAAACTTGGAAAAAGTATGAACAGAAGACCAAGTAGCAGCCTTACAAACTTGTTCAACAGAAGCCTGATGCTGAAAAGCCCAAGATGCTCCAACAGCACGAGTAGAATGAGCAGTAACACGAAAAGGGGGAACCGTTCCCTTGGCAGAATAGGCCCCAACAATGGCCTGTCGAATCCATTTACTAATGGAAGACTTAGCGGGCGCCAGGCCTTTCCTGGGCCCGGAGGGCACCACGAAAAAGGCGTCCGTCTTACGAAAAGGAGAAGTAGCCACCAAATAATATTTCACACATCGAACCCCATCCAAAGAATGTAAGGTCCTCTCCTTGTCATTACTAGGCTTAGGACACAAGGAAGGGAGAACTACATCCTGATTGAGGTGGAAGGCCGAAACCACCTTAGGAAGGAAATCCGGCTTAAAGCAGAAAACTACCTTGTCCAGGTGCCTCTCAAAGTAAGGAGCCTGAATAGACAAGGCCGCCAACTCAGAGACACGCCGAACAGAGGTAATAGCCACCAAAAGGCAACTTTCTGAGTGAGCAGAGAAAGAGAAAGGAGGCCCCTGGAGAGCCGACAGAACCAAGTTTAAATCCCAAACCGGCAGCAAGGGCTTTCTAGGAGGCCGCACATGAGTAACCCCCTGGAAAAATGTCTTAACCAGGGGATGAAGGGCAAAATACCTTTGAACGAAAACCACCAGGGCAGAAACCTGCCCCTTCAAAGTACTAAGCTGGAACTCCCGAGTCCAGACCATGTTGAAGAAACTCCAGAATTCTGGGAATAGAAAACACCCTACCGGAAAATTTGGGAATCTCTCGGATTTTAAAATTAATTTTGACAAGTCGGAGGCGCTCAATGTTGGACTCCCGGAAACATTAGTATCTCATATCAAGTCCTCCTTCCCATTTAAATGGTCATCACCTACGTTAACCTACCTAGGTACGAATATCCCGAAGGACACCGAGGATGTCTTTAGGCATAACTTCGTCCCCATGCTGAACAAAATCAAGGCAGACTTGGCAGGATGAGACTCTCTTACGCTTACCTGGTTGGGACGGATGATGCTATAAAAATTACAATCCTCCTAAGAATATTATATCTATTCCAGACCCTCCCGTGCCACATACCGGCAAGTTACTTTAAGAACCTGAACACAATACTCCTAAAATTAATTTGGGGGGGAAGAAAACCAAGGATCCGATTTGGACTTCTACAGCGACCTAGATCGAAGGGTGGCTTGGCTGTCCCAAATCTGAAGAGATACTGGCAGGCAGCGCACTTACAGAGAATAGTGGACTGGGGGAGGAACGGAGGAGAGAAGAAGTGGGTAGACGTGGAGTCCAGCTGTGTAGAGACCCCGTTGAAGGAGATCCCGTGGGCTGCAGAGACCTCAAGCCGATGGGGAGGATCCAACCTAATGACCAAAGCGACTCTCTGTGTCTGGGACGTGGTCGGGAGATTGGGAGAGATCTCGCCTTGGCCGTCGCCCCTGATTCCAGTAATCGGGAATCCGGGGCTGCCTGTCAGTCGGGGGACTGCTGACCAGAGTGAATTGGAGAGAATTGGGAACTGTCAGAGGAAGAGACCTGGTGAGAGGTAGAGAATGGTGAAGCATAGAGGAGCTTAGAAGCAGATGGGGCAGTCCACACCTGGATCCCTGGCAGCTGCTGCTTTTCCAGCATTTCCTACAAAGAGTGGGCCCGAAAAACTCACTGGGATGAGATCTTACCCAGTTCGAGACCTTGGTCACACAGAAAGACCCACCGCAGAGGGTCATATCCCAAATATATCGACTTCTAGATGCAGAGCAGGAGACAACACCTACCTTTTGCAGAGAAGGGGAGAGAGAACTAGGCAGAGTGTTCACGGTGGACGAGTGGGAGAAAATGTTCTCACTCGCCGACAAATCATCGATCTCAGCACTTATAGTACAGGAAACGAACTATAAGTACCTATCCAGATGGTATTATACGCCAAAGTGAATGGCCTCCATCTTCCCGAGTTCTTCACCTATGTGCTGGAGATGTAAAGCAGAGGAGGGCTCTTAAATACACATTTTGTGGTCTTGCCCTAAAATCACAGCCTTCTGGAAGAAGATAACAAACTATGACTGAGATCATGGGCTCACGAGTTCCCCTCTGCCTGGCCCTACTGCTGCTGCACCATACCACTAGCAGTGTGGCAACATATAAAAAGTTGATCCTGAGGCACCTAATAAACACAGCCAAAATGCTGATCCCCAGGTTTTGGAAGGCCGAATATACCCCAACAGAAAATGATTGGATCCGAGAGATAGACAAAATAAGGGAGATGGAAGAGCTGACAGCTGCAGCTCAGGACAACGAGGAAAAGTCCAGACTACTCTGGGTGCCGTGGCACATGTACATGTTCCGGCCCCTGGGGGCCCGTCTTGCTGGTCCCTCGCCCCCCTAGGGCCCGGTGCGGAGCCTCAAATGGGCAGTGGTTGGCCGTTTGGGGCTGGCACAATATGGGTATGTACACACTTGTGGGGTGGAGCGTAGAGACATGGAGACCCCCCTTCCCCCCCTTTCTCTTCCCTTTTTTTTTTCCTTTTTTCTCCACCACCTGTTCATACTTCTCCCCTTTCTTTCTCCCCCCTTTTACCCTCTGTACACCTACTCTTTCTTAATGGCCTGGCCTGGGTTACGGAACACCCCAAACTGGCCCCCAAACTATCAAGACACTAGGCCGGAATCAAACAAATTCCACCTGAAAGACAAGGAAATCACTGAGATGTCCGGTCAAGCAGCAGAATGAGGTTCAGAAGCCAGAGTCAATGCTTTTTTGACAAAGAAAAGTGAATAGAAGCCAAAACTCCTGGAGGGACAGGAGACAATGGTGGGACACTATTGGTGTCTCCCTGTGAAATCCTGGATCCTCTAGGATATCTCAGAGATAAAATAGTCTCTGAAAAGAACCACGATCATAGGAACAGGGGGGTATACATGCATATGATGGGCCAGTGCCACTGCTACTTGTATGTTATCTTTGTACTTATTCTGAAACCTTTGTATCTCTGATACCTTGTTATTCTGTATTTGAAAACTAAATAAAGAAAAAAAAAAACAAAAACCCTACAAGGCAAGTCCCTAGCCTTGCACCAGTTAATATAAGACCTCCAAGTCCTATAGTAGACAGAGGAAGATCTCTTCCTAGCTCTAACAGGAGTCCGAACCACCGCATCAGAAAGACCTTCCTCCTTTAAGATGGAGGTTTCAGCAGCCACGCCGTCAAAGCCAGCGTTGGTAAATTGGGGTAGCATAGCTGACCCTGGGTGATAAGATCCGGAAGAAGAGGCAGATAAAACTGATCTACTGCCAGCCGCACAACGTCTGCGAACCACACTCGTCTTGGCCACCTTGGAGACACCAGAATTGCTGGTGCCCCTTCTAGAGTCAGCTTGCGCACCACTTTGCCCACCATGGAGAAAGGGGGGGGAACAGGTACAGGAACCCCAGTTCCCTCCAAGCCAGGGACATGGCATCCACTGCCAGGGCCAGAGGATCCTGAGACAGAGACAAAAAGGCAGGAAGCTTGTGATTGTGACGAGAGGCAAAAAGATCCACCTCCGGAGTCCCCCACTTGTGACAAAGGGACTGGAGTACCTTGGAACTGAGAGACCATTCTCCTCGGCGAGAGGATCTCCTGCTCATGGAATCCGCCTTCGTGTTCTCCACTCCCGGGATGTAAATGGCTGAGATGCATGGGGCATTGCTCTCTGCCCAAACAAGGATCAGAGATACCTCCCTGAGGGCACTCCTGCTGCGAGTCCCTCCTTGGTGATTGATGTAAGCGACCGCCGTCCGATTGTCTGATCGGACTTGAACTGGCAATCCCTGCAATAGAAGAGTCAAGCGAGACAGAACCAACCAAATGGTCCGTAGCTCCAAAACGTTGATAGGGGTATGAGCCTCCTGAGGCCCCCATAACCCCTGGAACTGATGTTCCCTCCAGAAGCCCCCCCCCCCCCAGCCCGACAGGCTGGCGTCCGTGGTGACCGTTTCCCAACAAGGGGTCAGAAAGGATCTGCCCTTCAACAGATTGCTTGACACTAGCCACCACTGAAGGGACTGCTGAGCCCGGGGAGACAGCAGACAAGACTGATCCAATGACAGCGGACACTTGTCCCAAGTCGCTAGAAGATGGAGCTGAAGCGTCCTCATGTGAAACTGGGCAAAAGGGACTGCCTCGAAGGAAGCCACCATCAGACCTACCAATCTCATCCCTAGCCGGATAGACGGGCGAGGATTGGAAAGCAAAAGCCGAACCAAATCTTGGATCAGAAGAACCTTGGGCTGAGGAAAGAACACTCTGGCCTGAAAGGCATCCAGAGTCATGCCCAGAAACGAAACCTCCCTGGACAGGGAGAGGGAGGACTTGGAATAGTTGATCACCCAACCGAACCTCTCCAGCGTGGATACCACCACTCTGGTGTCTAGCTCAGCTTGGCTGAGAGAGGAAGCCAAAATGAGAAGGTCGTCCAGGTATGGTACAATGCGAATGCCCTGGACTCTGAGGAGGGCCATCACCTCCGCCAATACCTTGATGAATACCCTCGGAGCCGAGGTAAGCCCGAATGGAAGGGCCACAAACTGAAAATGCTGATCTTCCACCACGAACCTGAGGAATCTCTGGTGTGCCAGGAAGATATGTACATGCAGATAAGCATCCCTGATGTCTATGGACGTCATGAAGTCCCCCTGACGAAGAGAATCGAAGGCTGACCGCAAGGTTTCCATGCGAAACTTCCTGAAACGGATAAACCGATTGAGGAGCTTCAGATCCAAAATGGGTCGAACGGAGCCGTGCTTCTTGGGCACCGTGAACAGATTGGAATAGAATCCCAAGCCCCTTTCCGCGAAAGGCACTGGGCAAATGTTAGCCATGTCCAGCAGATAACTTACTGCCGCCCGGAGCCCCTGTGCGGCCAGTGGATCCGAAGGCACTCGAGACCTGAAGAATCTGGGAGGAGGCCGGATCTCGAATTCCAGCTTGTAACCGGAAGACACCACTTCCAGAATCCATTTGTCTGAGACCTCCTGGTCCCAGACCTGGAAGAAGTGCCGCAGCCGTCCCCCCACCTGCAAGGGTGAGGGCGCCCCCTCATTGCTGAGCTGGCTTAGCAGCGGGCTCGGGTTTGGAACTCCAATTGTGACCTGGAAGGGCACGATCTCTGCCCCTACTCCAGGAATCACCTCTGAGGGTAGAGAAGGCCAAAACTCTGCGTTCTGGCACCACGAAAGGAAGGGTTAAAGGAGGCCACCTCCCGAAAGGGACGCTGAGGTAACTTCCCTCCTTTCGTGACAGACTCTAATATTTCTCCAAAGAGCCACAATCCAAAGGGAAGTGCTGTAAGCGACTTTTTGGCCACAAAATCAGCCGCCCACTGGCGCAACCATACCATCCGCCGAATAGCTACAAGCAAGGCCGAGGTTCTACCACACATGACCATGGTGTCATCCAAGGCGGCAAGCACAAAGGACATGAACAATTCACACCACTTAAGGGCGGCAAAATCATCACTAGCCAGGTCAAACCTGGAGGTACTCAACAGGTCTCTAACCACAGACCTGGTAGCCACTGCCAAAAGCGCCGAAGCACAAACAGGCCGCAAGGCTGAACCGACACTAGCAAACGCGTGGCAAGCCATCTGATCAATGCGTTTATCCTCACCATCTTTGAGAGAGTGGTGGAGTCAGGAGAATGCAAAATAGAAGTATTGGATAACCCGAGCACCGGGGCATCCACCTCGGGAGGGAACGACCATCGTTTTACCACGTCCACTTTGAGGAATACCTGGAAGCCGAGTAGGCTTCTCCCATTCCTTTAGAATAATGCCATCAAAATGCTTTTGATTTGGGAACTCCAGGCGTGGCTTGGAAGTCCCAAAGAATTCCCCTATTTGAGGAGCGGCCTCCTCGGGAGGAGAAATTGCCAGAACCTCAAAAAGGTGAGCCAAGACCTTTGGGGTATCCACAGCATCCCCCTGCCCTTGCTCAGTATCAGCACCAACAAACTGCTGATTGTCAGAATCCTCAAATAATCAGACCAGTCAAGGAAATCATAATCATCAAACTCAAAGGCCGGCGCGGCTGGAGAGAAATGCTTTCGCTTAGCCGAGGCCTTTCTGGCAACAGAGCCAGAAATACATTTCTCAATATTAGCCAGTTTGGCACATACATCAGATTGCGACTCCCCCCCTGTGACAACATCACTAGGGGTACGGTTAAGGCAGGGTGGGGAAGGAGATGAGGCCGGGACCCCGGACCCAGACGCCTGAGCCCCCGACTGCTGCGTTATGGCCCGCTGAGCACAAGGTATGCAAACAAGTACATTATCCCCCACAAGGGATGGCCCACAACCCACACACTGCCGGGGTTGCCCCGAGGGGAACCCAAGCCCGGTATCCTGAGAAGCCTCCATATGGTGATTTTAATGTAGTCGCAATGACCAGAGGGATTTACGCTATTAAGCTACCCGGGATGCCCCTTCAGGTCCCAAGTGGGAGGACTTTTTTTTTTTTTTTGGGAACCCTAAATTAGACTCTAAGGGACCCTAGGACCGAGAGAACTCCCTCTTTAAACTTCAAAAGAAGGGATCCCACCTAGAAGACATGAGAACAGACATAAGTGTCAACATGCACATCACCCACCATATAAGACAGTTAAAAATGGTGAAATAAATAGAATCCATTCACCGCAGCAAAGCAGCGACCGTCAACCCTCACAGCAGCAAGGGAATGAGAGGGAGAGCAGCAAAGCAGGCAGCACGGCCGGAAAGAGTGCTAGAGAGAAGCTGGCCTGTTGAAAAGTGAAACCGGCCCAGCAACACCGGCCGCAAAAACACATACAAACACACACACAATCCACATACCTTTTCCCCCAAATAAAGTAAAACAACCCACAGGAGAAAAGCCCCCCCCAAGGGGCCCAGAGGGACACGGTAGGGGGGAGAACCTACACCAATAGGTGAAAGGGTAAGAGGGACGGGGCATCCCAAGCTGGGATCACCAACCCGGACACCGCCTACCCCTTTGTATGGGGTCTCACGGGGGAGCAAGCTTCCATATACACCATAAGGTGCAGCCTACCATTGCCTGGACCTTCAGCCTAGGCTGGGAGGCATACTGCTATAGTTTAAATTAAAAAAGGTTCAGGCAGCAATAGAAACAAAAGGCCGGGGGGTTACCCCGGCTACCTGCAAGGAGGAGACAACCATCTTCTGACTTGCTCGCTGACTGCAGAGATGCAAGACTGGGGAATGGTGGGAGGTCCCAGGTATTTATGGGCCAGGAGGGGCTCCTTTTTTTCATGTCATCTCTGCAAGATCGCCCTCTACAGGACAGTTACCCAAGTGTCATGAATATTCGGAAGCGGGGTGTGTGACATACTGGGAATATATAAAAGTAAAAAACTCACCTGACCCCATGTTGGGTCGGGCCAGGTCTTCTCTTCACCCAGGGGGCACCTGATCCCCCCCCCCCCCCCCCGAGGCTCTTCTCGCTTCAGGAGGGCGCCAGACATAGTGCCTCCCCCCCCTGCTTCGGACGCTGCCAGTTAACTGTAAAAAAAAAAATATATATATACTCAACTGCTCCCGCAGGGTCTCCTCTTCACCGGGGGGGTGGGGGGATATGCGGGTGATCAGAGGAGGAAGGTTAGAGGGGGCAGATGGCCCTCCTCCACTGATCACCCGCAGCGGTCATCGGACCGGCGTGGGACATGATCGACGAGGGCCACAGAGGATCGGGGGTAGGTAAAGAAAAAAAATATAATAAATGTAATTTTTCTGTGTGTGTGTGTGTTTTTATACTGTTAACCCCTTGTGAACAGGTAAGAGATCCATGAGATCCCTATACCAGTTCACAAGGCTGGGGGGCTGGCAAGTCACCTGCAACTAGCGGGTGACTTGCCATTAACCCCCGGCACCCCCAATTACCGTATTTTTCGCCCTATAAGACGCACCTGCCCATAAGACACACCTAGGATTTGGGGGAAGAAAATAAGAAAAAAAAAATTTCAATCAAAAACGCACCATTACAGACAGTGTGGCATTCCCCTATCCAATTCCCATAGGCCGTGTGGGATGCCCCCATTCCATAGACAGTGTAGCATGCCCCCATCCCATTCCCCGTATATCCAGTGTGGCATCCCCCCCTCCCATTCCCCATATACCCATTGGCTGTGCGGCATCCCCCTCTCCCCCATTAGTATAGGCTGTGTGGCATCCCTCTCCCCACATTCCCATAGGCTGTGTGGCATCCACATCTCCCCCCATTCCCATTGGCTGTGTGGCTTTCCCCCTCCCCCCATTAGTATAGGCTGTGTGGCATCCCTCTCTCCCCATTCCCATAGGCAGTGTGGCATCCCCCTCTCCCCATTAGCATGGGCTGTGTGGCATCCCCTCCCCCCATTAGCATGGGCTGTGTGGCATCCCCCTCTCCCCATTAGCATGGGCTGTGTGGCATCCCCCTCTCCCCATTCCCATAGGCTGTGTGGCATCCCCCTCCCCCCATTCCCATAGGCTGTGTGGCATCCCCCATTCCCATAGGCTGTGTGACATCCCCCTCCCCCCATTCCCATAGGCTGTGTGGCATACCCCTCCCCCCATTCCCAAAGGCTGTGTGGCATCCCCCTCCCCCATTCCCATAGGCTGTGTGGCATACCCCTCCCCCATTCCCAAAGGCTGTGTGGCATCCCCATCCCCCCATTCCCATAGCCTGTGTGGCATCCCCATCCCCCCATTCCCATAGCCTGTGTGGCATCCCCATCCCCCCATTCCCATAGCCTGTGTGGCATCCCCCTCCCCCCATTCCCATAGGCTGTGTGGCATACCCCTCCCCCCATTCCCAAAGGCTGTGTGGCATCCCCATCCCCCCATTCCCACCCCCTCCCCCCATTAGTATAGGCAGGCGCCATAGTAAAAAAAAAAAAAAAAGTTAAACTCACCTGTCCGCTGACACCACTGCGCTGAGCGGCCGGCTCCGTGAATGGGGTGGGCGTGGCCTGCGCCGCAGCGTCGACGCAGGCCACGCCCACCCCATTCACGAGCTGGCTCTGTCCCGGCCCCGCCGCTGCGATCGCTGTCTTTTCAGGCAGCGATGACAGCGGCGGGGCCAGAGACAGAGCCCCTGCCGCTCCTCCATCTGCTCCCCCACATGCGATCACGAAGGTCCGGGCAGCGGGTGGGCGTGGCCTGCGCCGGTGCAGGCCACGGGCAGCGGGTGGGCGTGGCCTGCGCCGGTGCAGGCCACGCCCACCCACTGCCGGGACCTTCGTGCTCGCGTGTGGAGGAGCAGATGGAGGAGCGGCAGGGGCTCTGTCTCTGGCCCCGCCGCTGTCATCGCTGCCTGAAAAGACAGCGATCGCAGCGGCGGGACCGGGACAGAGCCCCCGCCGCTCCTCTGGCCTCTCGCAGTGTGCCAGACAACGCGGGAGCACCGGGGACGGGTGAGTTTTTTTTTTTTTTTTTTTTTTTACATTCGCCCGATAAGGCGCACTGACATTTTTCCCCCACTTTTGGGGAAAAATAAGTGCGTCTTATAGGGCGAAAAATACGGTACCTGCCTCCCCAAAGCCCAGGAGGGGGCAGAAGAGCCCAGGCCCACAGAGGGTATGTGGGCTTGTAGGCAGCAGGTTGGGGGGCCACCAAAAGCTGGCCTCTGCACCCAGATCCACAAGCCCCCATAGCTGTTTCTGGGCTGGTTACACTAGGCAGGGGGGACCCCATCTCTCTTTGTTTTGGATTTTTAAGGGTTTTTAACCCTTAAAATTCCTCAACCCCCCCCCCCCTTGGAGGGGGGACCCCCTTATGCTCTGTGACCAAGCAGCTATAGAAGGCCTACAGCAGCAGCAGGAGAGCAGAAGCCAGAGTGATCGGCATGGGACACAGTGCCCAGGGATGGATGGGAGGTAAGTATTAAAATGAATAAATAAAATATTTTTTATATTAAAATATAAGAGCCCGGCCCACGGAGCTTGTAGCCGGCAGGGCGGGGGGCCACCAAAGCTGCCCCCTGCACACTGTTCCTATAAGCCCCAATAGCTGACCCCGGGCTGGTTATGATGAAAAAAATGCCCCCCCCCCCCCCAGGAGGGGGGACCCTATGTCTTTTTTTGAATTAACCCTTTATGTTTATAGTGTGGATATTATTTGTATTTTATTTGTAAATGTTATAAAGTGCTCTTTTCAGTTTGGGGGGGGGGGGTCTCCTGGGCAAGAATGGGGGGGCTACCAATACATATGTGGTACCGTTGTAATTGGGAGAAATTGGGCTTTCACATGCAATATGGTTTTCATTAATAAAACAATGTTTTATTTAAAATAAAGGAGACAATTATCTAAAATAAATTTGTTTTTTTACGCAAAAATATTAAAAAAACAGTAGAAAAATTACAAACAAGACATTTCATGTTAAAGACTAAACTCTGCTGCAAGAAAAAAAAAAAAAAAAAAAAATATATATATATATATATATATATATATATATATATATATATACTTTCCTGGAAATTCTGGCAAAAATCACGGTTAAACATGGCGCAAGATGGGGAAAAATGACCCGTCAACAGTGGGTGACAAAACTTCAAATAGGCTGGCAATTAAAAGGGTTAAGCGTACTTATGCACGTGGGGTATTGTTCTGCTCGATGGACCTTGCACTTTCAGATTTAGCTTGTTTTTTCTTGTTTGCATATTGATATTTTAGGAAAACATGTTTTTTATTCAGCTCTTTTATACATTTTTTTAGGAAAACCCTGTGCAACCTAAGAATTCTTCGAAGGATTACTTCCAGAAAGATGAGGCCACTACAACAAGCTGGATACGCTTAGAAAGCTTAACGTGTACTTTCAGGGAATATATTATGGGGGATATTCCAAATGTAAAGGATTGTTTTGGCTGAAAAATTGCAAGGTGCGCACTTTGTCTGCAGAGCTGAAATTTTCAAGTAAAATTAACGTTATGCGCATGCTTTACTTTGGCAACTCTTCCCCTGACAGTAGCTACGCATGTTGGGTATTGTTCTGTTCAGGGCATGTTGCTTTTTCAGATTTAACTTGTTTTTTCTTGTTTGCATAATTTTTTATTTTTTTTTTTTTTTTTTTTTTTTTTTTTTTTTTAGGAAAATGTGGCTTGATTCTTCCTTTCTATTCTTTTTTAATGTAATCGGTTTTTATTGATTTTTTCAAACAACAAGTTGTATACAAACACAAGGGGAGTGGGGGAAGGGAATACAGAAAGCAAGGGGTAAGGGGATGGGAACAACATATCGTGTAACACATATGAAGTCGGCTTTATGACACATAGGGTGAATTGCATACATCAAACTTCAATTCAATACATCATGACTCTGTTCCGTGGGTGGGTTATCCCAGCCGTACCTCTATTACTCAATGAGATCCACAGGGGCCTGTGCAGGTCCCGTACAAATAACCCAAGTAATCCCCCACTGGGAAACAGACGTACTCCATTGGTGAAAAGTTATAACAATGTGGGGAGAGGTATGTAGGGGTGGAAGGGAGAAAGACAAGGGCGAGGGGGGGGGGGTGATCACAGTAGTAGGCCACCTGGACAGCCTTAATTGTTAGGAGGTGGTTAGGGATGATTTCTCCTACGCCTCCTGTACGAGCCTGTGAGGAGCCACCCGAACGCTTCATGATCCGGGTAGAGCTGACGGACCTCAAGGACCCCCGTAATATGGCTATCCATTTACTCATAGCTGCTCACAACAGCGCAGGTAAGCGGGTGTCCCGGAAGTCCAACCAGCCCGCCCAAACCATTACATATCTGCTGGTGGATTCCGAGTCGACAGCAATTAGGCTCTCTAAGTATCGTATAGACTCCAACTCCTGAACCCATTCCGCCAGTGTGGGGGGGTCTGCTGACTTCCAGTGTCTAGGGATGACTGCTCTCATGGCCGCCAGGAAGAAGCGGAGGACATCCTTCTTAGCGCTGGTTATAGAGCAGGGAAGCAACGATAGGAGCGCCAGCTGGGGCGTATTCAGAATGATTTTGCCCGACACCTGTCCATAGATGCAGAGGATTTCGTCCCACAGAGATTTAATGCTTGGGCAGCTCCACCAAATGTGGATCATATTCCCCTCCTCCTGCTGGCATCTCCAGCATACACTGGGGGTATTTTTGTCAAATCTATGGATGTCTGCAGGGCACCTACACCATCGTGAGAGGATTTTATAGTTGCGCTCATTGGTGGCTGTGGCTATGGAGGAGCTATGGGTACAAGCATAAATCTTAGTTAAGTCATTTTCAGAGAGCGGGAGACCTAATTCTCTTTCCCACTTTTCAATGAATCTGGGTGGCCCCGTGTGAAGAGATTTGGATAAGAGTTTATAGAGCCTGGAGATCATATGGTCAGGGGAGGTGTCTTGCAGGATCAGGGACTCTAGCGTTGTGGGGGGGATCCGGGCCCTTTCCACCATATTATTGGATGATAGGAAGGTACAGAGCTGTCTGTGCAGCAGCCAGGAGATACGTTTGTTCCCTGCTCTAGCCCTCAGGTCATCCAGGGTGGGGATGGTCCCGTCTCGCATCACCTGGCCCACCGTTATACCCTCGGAAGCTTCCCAAATGAGGAAGCTCCTAGAGAGCATGCCTGGTTCAAATGCTGGGTTATCAAAGATTGGCGTAAGGGGGCCGGGTCTACGAACCAAGGTGTGTTTTTGTTGGAGTGGGTCCCACACATCCAGGAAATGTTGCATAAGATATGGTAGGGTCCCTTTCTGTGGCCGGGTTAGAGGGGCAGCCCACACTATTGTGGAAGGGTTGAACCGAGAGAGCGACTTCTCCAACTGAACCCACAGTTTTTCCTTTCCTCTATGTGTCCAGTCCACTAAACGTTGTAGGACCGCCGCCGCATGATAGGTTTTTATGTCAGGGAGTCCCATGCCCCCTTCCCCCCTGCCCCTCGAGAGCGTCGAAAGTCTAATCCTAGGTCTAGAAGACCCCCACACAAATTTTGAGAATATTGAGCTCAGTTTTTTAAAAAAGCTGCTGGGCAGACCTATCGGGGCAGTCTGAAACACATACAAAAGTTTTGGGAGTATGTCCATCTTTAGACTATTAACCCTGCCAAACCAGGAGATCGGTCTCTTTGTGTAAGCCTCTAATTCCTTACCTATTTTAGCTAGAAGAGGGGAATAATTAAGGTCGTATATTTTGGAGAGATCAGCCGGTATTAGAATGCCCAGGTACCTGATGGCCTGAGCCTTCCATTTGAATGGGAAGTTTGCCTCAAGGAGGCTAACCTCTTGGCGCGGAAGAGAGAGGTTGAGCGCCTCAGTTTTGGAAAGGTTGATTTTGAAATTGCTCACCAAGCTAAAGCGCTCGAACTCCTTTAAGAGAGCCGGGAATGATATGTGTGGCGCTGTGATATGTAGCATCAAGTCGTCTGCAAACAGACGTCTTAAACTGGTTCTCACCAATCTGGATGCCCTTAATATCAGGATTGTTGCGTATGGCTATGGCTAGGTGCTCCATCGTCAACACGTAAAGGAGGGGGGAAAGAGGGCACCCCTGTCTCGTGCCATTGCTTATAGAGAATGGGGCGGACTGTAGGCCATTGATTCTGACTCTAGCTGTTGGGCCACCATATAGGGCCATGATTTTGGAGAGGAGGCCAGGGCCAATTCCGATCTGTCTCAATGTGGAAGACATAAAGGCCCAGTTCACCCTGTCAAACGCCTTCTCAGCGTCACACGCGAGGAGACAAGCTGGGATTTTGGAGGAGGCGACATGTGAGATCAGGGTGAACAGTTTGTTTGTATTGTCCCTGGCCTCCCTCCCCGGCACGAACCCCACCTGGTCTAGGTGAATCCTATCAGGAAGCAAACCCTGTAGTCTCATGGCTATGATCTTAGCATAGATCTTAAGGTCGATGTTGATGATTGAAATTGGTCTGTAGTTGCCACAGATCGAGGTGTCCTTTCCTGGTTTAGGAATGACCGAGATCGCGGCCTCGAGGGTCTGTTTGGGGAAAGGGCAGGTATCGCCTATGGAGTTAAACACCCTCGTTAGGAAGGGGGACAATTTGGCCTCAAATTGTTTGTAGAATTTGGGGGTATATCCGTCTGGGCCTGGGCATTTACCGGCTGGTGAGTCTTTAATAGCTTGGATAACCTCCAGGGCAAAGAAAGGCCTCTCCAGGGACTCGGTTTCCTCCACGGAAAGTGAGGGTAATGGGGTACTTGTAATGTAGTCGTCAATCACTGAGGGTGGAGGCCCCCGAACCGGAGGAGAACAGGAGGGGTTCCGGATATTATAGAGGGAGTTATAGAATTCTCTAAAGGTGGCCGCTATGTCCGAGGGAGCCTGCGCCAAGGAGCCGTCAGGCTTCCGGATAGCAGGGACATACGCGGCCGTTGGCCGAGGGTGGAGGGTTCTGGCCAATGTTCGGCCACATTTGTTTGCCAGTCTGTAGAGTTGGGCCCTTCCCTTATCCCTGTAGCTTAGGTAGGATTGGTTATACAATTTCTGTAACTTCTCCCTAGCGCCCTGCAGTTCCAGAAGCCCCAGGTCAGTGGGTCTCGCTTTGTGTGCAGCCTCTAAAGTGTGGATATCGTTTAGGGTTTTCTGGATTAGCGCCGACTTTTCTCGTTTAATTCTAGAACCCTGCTTAATAAGTTCACCTCTGAGAACACATTTCAGGGCTTCCCACTGGACGGGCAGGGGGGTCGGGTCAGCCCTGTGGTCTTCGAGGAAGTGCTCAATCGTCTTTTCAATCGCGGAGGAGCAAACCGCGTCACCGAGCAGGGCGTCGTTGAGCCTCCACGACCAGCAGGCAGGCGACTGACCAGGGAGGGTCAGTGAAACAAAGATCGGGGCGTGGTCGGACCACAAGATAGGCCCTATCCATGCCTCGGGATCCCAGTCCAGGGCATGATGGCTCGTGAGCAGATAGTCAATCCTGCTGTAGGAGCCTGCAGCATGCGAATAAAAGGAGTAGTCCCTCCTCTGGCCGTGAAGGACCCTCCATACGTCAACCAGCTGGAGGCTTGTTAGCGCTTTCCTCAAGCTATTGAGTTTGCTCAGCGACACGGAAGTCCTCCCGGATGAAGTGTCGAGTGTGGGGTTAAGTGGAACGTTCAGGTCTCCCCCGGCAATTATCACTCCCTCCGCAAATTCTTCTAGTAATTTGAGAGTCTGGGCAGAGAACCGAGTCTGGTCCGTGTTGGGGGCATACAGATTTGCGAGAGTGTAGGTCTTATTGAATATCCTAATTTTGAGGAATAGAAACCTACCCCGGGGATCGACATTACTATCTAGTATCTCGTGGGGGAGCGATTTGTGGAGAGCTATTGATACCCCCTTCGTCTTTCCTTCCGGGTTGGAGCTATGGTGCCAAGTCGTGTAATATCTGTCCCGAATATCGGGGACGTGGCCCGTTTTAAAATGGGTTTCCTGGAGAAGGATTATCTTGGCCTTCTGTTTGTGGAGGTTATACAAAATTTTTGATCTTTTCTCAGGGATATTAAGGCCCTTCACATTGAAGGAGCTGATCACCACCTCCCCCATCCCGGAAAAGCCCAAGACGCCCGAGGGCTGTCAGCAGCCCCCTCCACGCGTTGGGAGGTGCTTGCAGGCAGGGAGGGGAGGGGTGGCGAGGAGCCTCGGGGCGGCTAGGTAGTAGTGGTTTGGGGTTCGCGGGGAAGGGATACGAGTGGGGAAGGTAGATAGGGAAACACAATAACAAACAATGCAAAAGCCAACCTGGCAGGGGGGAAACACTAAAGAGCTGTAGCTCAAGGGATCGGCACTCCTCCAACCGGAGGGGGGCCGATGCCAACCTAACTGGGGGACTGTGACTAGCTACAAGATCGGAGTAGCTTCGGTCCAGACCTACCGGGCATCCAACAACATATAAAGACAACGCAAGGATATTACCTGAGCAATTGGGGCAAACATCTTAAGAGATAATAGTGCAATTTAAAACATAAGAGAGGAACAAGAAAAAGGTTTAGATATCACCAGAGTCCATGCACGCCTAAGAGGCAGGGGATCAGGGTTCGCTGTCGGTCGGACCAGGCCGCCTCTCCTGTCTCACTCGGGGTCTGGCTGATCTTGGTCTGCGCGGGGGTGCTCCCGGGGGTCTCCGTGGTATCGGATCCATACTTGGAAGAAGCCAGTCTGGAACTTGAATCGGGTCACAGCCCAGGAAAGAAAACAGTCCCGCCAGGTCACGGTGTGTCTTGAGAAGGAACGTTTCACGATTTCTTAGCACAATCAAGTGGAAGGGGAAACCCCATCTGTAGGAAGCCCCCGCACCTCTGATGACCTCCAGCACCGGCCGCAGCATTCTCCTCATCTGAAGCGTGCGTCTTGAAAGGTCCGGGAGGATTTGTATACTCGCGCCATCAAAGTCCACCGGCCCATGTCGCCAGGCCCTCCTGGCTATCTCCTCCTTGATTTTATAAAAGTGGACCCTACACACTACATCTCTCGGGCGTGACAGGTCTGGATTGCGGGGGCCAAGGGCCCTATGAGCTCTGTCGATCTCAATCGGAGTTTCAGCGGCTCTATCTAGTAGCTTATTAAAGATTGTGGTGATAATCTGCTTCACGTCTTCTCCCGCCGAAGCCTCTGGTATGCCCCGGATGCGTAAGTTGTTTCTCCTATGCCTATTTTCTAGGTCATCGTGCTGGAGTTGGAGCTGAAGAATCTGTGCGCTCTGTGCTTCTACCCGTCTTGCCAGGTCCGCGATAGCAGTTTCATTAGCTGTTTGCTGGGAGGTTACCCTGGAATCGAGCGCCCGGAGGTGCCCCTTCACCTCAGCGATATCTTTTTTGTAGGCTGTTTCATACTTAAAGATGAGCGCCTCAAAGTCCGCCCTGGTGGGGATGGATCTCAGAAATGAGAGGGTCTCCCTGTGAATATTACCGGCGTGGGGTGTTGCTTCATCTCTCTCTCCAGACGTTCGTGGAGGGGAGTGGATAGTAAAGGTGGCCGGAGGGGGGAGCTCAACCTCCTCAGCTATGGAGAGGTCTTCTATAAGGTAGGGAGGTTCTTCTTGGGAGAAATGGATCGAACCTGGGGAACCGGGACGAGTCGTGACCCCCCGGGCAGGCCATGTCCCTGAAGCATCAGAGTGGGCATGGGGAGATAGCGGGCTGGGTGTTCTGGATGCTCTCGCCGGCCTCCTAAAGGGCTCCTGACTACTGCAGGGGCTCCACTCCCTCCTCGCCCCGGAGCGACTCCTGGACCTTGGGGTTCTTTGTGGGAGAGCCTCCCTATGCTGCATTTGGGTAGGGCACGGCGACTTCCGAACAGGGTTGCTGGGCGTATGCCTCCCTGTTTCCTTCTCATTAGGGAGGAAAGCAAATCTCCCTAATTTATGGAGGCCAGATTCTCTCCATCCCTCAGGTTGGTGTGATTGGGGATCTGCAGCACGTGTCCCTGGGCCTCCCTCCTTCCCCAGGCTAAGGAGGGGTTGCTGATCCTCATCCCCCCACTCAGGGACCGGGGTGTCCCCCCCGTCATACCTGTGCTGCTGCCAGGTAGCTGTCCTCCTGTCGACCCGGCCGCCATCTTGATCCGGCCTGTGCATCAGATAGCTGGGGAGCGCACGGGCCCCAGAGCATCCGCTCCCAGCCGCAGCGTGATGGGGGCTCCCGCCAGCAGAGCATGCCCCGTCCTCCTCCTCCTCACAACTCCCGGCTGGCTGCTCGATGGACGGAGCAGGGAGAGAGAGGAGCGGCCTCCCCCTCTCGTCTCCCGCCATTCCGGATGCGATCTCCTCAGAGCGGGCCGACGCCTCTGCTCCTGCAGCTCGCCGCACATCCTCCCGGGCGACGTCGCAGGTCTCCGCCAGCTGGGGGTCATCTTCCATCGGCCCGGGGGAGGAAGCCGACGACGGGGCCGGCGACACGTGTCCCGCAAGCAGCTTCCGGGTCCCCTCTCCAGATCCAGGTATGCTGGCTGCCGGTCTCTGTTTAGCCCCCGCTCCGGGGCGCGATCCGCCTCTATCCCCCTCTCTCCTCTTGCCTCTTCTCCCAGGCATATTCCAGGGACACTGTGGGCCCAATTGCCTCAAAAGATGGTGAAGGAGCCCGGTTTCGGTCAGGAGCTCAGCTTAGTGCGGCCACTCCATTCAAGCACCAGGCCACGCCCCTCTTTCTATTCTTTTTTTAAGGAAACTCTGTGCAACCAAAGAATTGATTGAGGGATTACCTCCAAAAACTATGTGCACATAAACAAGCCTGGTACGCCTAGAAAGCTTGAGGCGCGTACTTCCAGAGAAGAATACAATTCTGTGATTATTCACCTATAGAATTGGTATTATACGTATACAGCACGTCCTGTTCCACTTTAATCCTTACTCCTGGGTAATACATCCACAAGATGGCGCTGGACTGCAGAGACAGCAAAAAGTGGCTCCTCCCGGCCCCATCTATCTCGGGGATGTCCCACAAATTCCCCAGTATTGAAAAGCAGTTAACAAAAAGTCGGGAGAAACATACCGTAACCATAATCAAAAAATTGTTTTACTTTTTTTTTTTTTTGTAAATAACAACAACAATCACCATACAGAGGTTATAAGAATAATGATAACAAGGGCGGGGTGGAACAGGGCGTGCTGTATACGTATAATACCAATTCTACAGGTGAGTAATCAAAGAATTGTATTATTCTAAGTATACAGCACGTCCTGTTCCACTTTAATCTTTACTCCTGTGACATCCAATAGCAGTGTTCTGTAAGTTAGGATGGGATCCCCAAAAAGTAACAGCGGGCAGTTTAAACCACTGCCGCTTGCAGAACTTTGCGGCCAAAAGCAGCATCAGCTGAGGCCCTAACATCAACCTTGTAAAGCTTAGAAAAGGTGTGAACAGAAGACCAAGTAGCGGCCTTGCAAACTTGTTCAACAGAAGCCTGGTGCTGAAAAGCCCAAAAGGCACCAATAGCATGAGTGGAGTGAGCAGTAAGGCGGAAAGGAGGATTCTTCCCCTTAGCAGAGTAGGCCTGAATCACAGCCTGACGGATCCATTTGCTGATGGTAGACTTGGCAGGAGCCAAACCCTTCATAGGACCACAAGGGACCACAAAAAGCATCAGTTTTCCTGAAGGGTGCAGTAGCCACCAGATAGTACTTCAGACACCTAACCACATCCAAAGAAAGCACAAAGAAGGGAGAACAATGTCCTGATTCAGATGAGAAGCAGACACTACCCTGGAGTCTCTCATAGTAGGGGGGCTGAATAGAAAGTGCCGCCAACTCAGACACACAGAGGTGATAGCCACCAGAAAGACAACCTTGAGCGTAAGAATGGCCAGGGCAGCATCCTGCACAGGTTCAAGGGGGGGCACCCTGCAAGGCTGACAAAACCAAGTTAAAATCCCAAACAGGCACCATAGGCTTACATGGGGGGGCGCACATGAGTGACCCCTGGAAAAAGGTCCTGATCAGAGGGTGCTGAGCAAAGGACTTCTGGAAAAAAACAGCCAGGGCAGAGACCTGACCCTTCAGAGTACTGAGTTCTCCAATCCATGCTGCAGGAACTCCAGAATCCTGGGAATAGAGAACACCCGACAGGGAAGAGACTTAGACTCACACCAGTAAATGTAGACACGCCAAACCCTGTAATAAATGGAAGAAGAAGACTTCTTCCTAGCCTTTATCAAAGTATCCACAACCGAGGAAGACAGCCCCTTCTCCATCAAGATGGAGGTTTCAGCAGCCAGGCCGTCAAAGCCAGAGTTTGTAAATTGGGATGGCGTAGTGAGCAGATCTGGCACCAAGGGCAGAGCGTACTGATCTACTGCCAGCTGCACCACGTCTGCGAACCACACTCTTCTTGGCCACCTGGGGGCCACCAGAATTGCTGGCATTACTTCCAGAGCAATCTTGCGCAGAACCCTGCCCAGCAGGGGTAATGGAGGGAAGACATACAGAAACTGAAAGTCCTGCCATGACATTGCTAGAGCATCCGTGGTCAAGGCCAGAGGATCCTGGGACAGGGAGACGAAGGCTGGTAGCTTGTGATTGTGACGGGATGCAAACAGATCAACATCTGGTTGGCCTCAACGGCGACACAGAGATCCTGCTGCATAGGGACCAGTCTCCCTGGCAAGAGGTCCCCCTGCTCAGAGAGTCTGCCAGGAGATTTTCCACTCCCGGGATGTACACAGCTGATATGAAGGGAACATTGGCCTCCGCCCAAATCAGGATCAAAGACGCTTCCTGGAGGGCCCCCTTGCTCCGGGTCCCTCCCTGATGATTGATGTAGGCAACTGCCGTCTGGTTGTCCGAGCGCACCTGAACTGGCAGGCCCCGAAGGTGAGTAGTCAAGTGAGCCAGAACTAGCCTGATCGCCCGCAGTTCCAAGACATTGATAGGTGTGTGGGCCTCCTGAGGGTCCCACCTCCCCTGGAATCGCAGGGACTTCCTGAAACCCCCCCAACCTGACAGACTGGCATCCGTGGTGACCGTCTCCCAGGAAGGGGTATGAAAGGATCTGCCCCCCAATAGGTTCCTTGAGTCGATCCACCACGAGAGGGACCTCCTGACCAGAGGGGATAGCACACAGTCCCAGGGACGCTGGATCCTTGTCCCACACTGACAATAGCTGAAGTTGCAGAGGCCTCAAGTCGAACTGAGCATAAGGGACCGCCTCGAAGCATGCCACCATCAGGCCCACCAGCTGCATTCCCTGCCTGATGGAGGGATGAGGATAAGATAGCAGGAACTGAGCCTGTGCAATCAGACTGTCCATCTTCTGTTGAGGAAGGAAAATCCTTGCCTGAACTGTATCCAGATTAATTCCTAGGAATGGAGTTACCAAGGTAGGGGACAGCGAGGACTTGGGGTGGTTGATCACCCATCCAAATGACTCCAGAGTGGACACCACCAGCTGAGTATCCAATTCTGCCTGATGTAGAGATTGGGAAGTGATGAGAATGTCGTCTAGAAAGGGAAGCACGTGGACGCCCTGATACCTGAGCAGAGACATCATGCCAGCCAGCACCTTGATGAACACCCTGGGAGCTGAAGTGAGACCAAAGGGCAACGCCACAAACTGGTAGTGTTGCAGGCAGAAAACTATCTTGTAACCGGAGGACACTACCTCCTGAATCCACTGGTCTGAGACATGAAGCCTCCAGACGTGAGCAAAGTGCTGCAGCCTTCCCCCCACCCAGATGGGTGAGGGCGCCCCATCATGCCTGAGGGGGCTTGGGGGAGGATTTTGCTTTGGGACCCCAGGAGGGGACAGGACGTCCACGTCCTCTGCCCCTACCCCAGAAATCTCCCCGGGCCCCAGTAAAGGAAACCCCCCTCCCTTGTCTAGCACCACGGTAAGGGGAGGAGAAAGAACCCTGACCCCGAAAGGGCCGAGATTGCCGCCTGCGCTGGGGTAACCTGCCTTCCTTAGCAAAAAGGTCCAGGCGGTCCCCCAAACAGGCGTAGTCCTTTGAAGGGAAAACCAGTGAGGGCCTTCTTGGCAGCGTTGTCAGCAGCCCACTGGCGCAGCCAAACCGAGTGGCGTATAGCCACCACAAGGGCAGATGTTCTGGCACACATTCTGATGGTGTCATCCATGGCAGAGAGGACAACATTTACAAAAACATCACAACTGGAGAGTGCATTGAACACCTCACAAGGCAAATCATCAGGGGCACTATCGAGCATATTTCTGATAAGGGTTCTAGTGGCCACAGCAGTAATGGCAGAGGCACAGACTGGGGGCAGCGCCGTCCCCGCACATGCAAAGGCATGGGATGCCAGCTGGTCAATGCGCAGGTGCTCAGCATCCCGCAGGGTAGTAGAGTCAGGGGAATGCATGACAGAGGTGTTAGCCCTAGGACCGGGGCATCCACCTCGGGAGGGGATGACCAACACTTTACCACATCAGCAGGAAAGGGATACGTCCTACCCAACTTTTAGGTACCCCGGGAAGTTTACTGGGGTGCTCCCATTCCTTGAGCACAAGGTTATGGAAATGTGCTTGCTCGGGAAATTCCAAACGTGATTTTGCTGTATGGAAAAGCTCCCCCCTTTGCCTGGGAGCCGCAACAGGGGGAGAGATGGACAGGACCTCAAAAATCTGGGTCAGCAATCTGTCAGTGTCAGCAATCTGTCAGTGTCATCCGGGGCCCAGGGGTCAGAGCCAGAATCGTCATGACCCCTTGGCCTCTCATCAGATGAGCCTGAGTCAGAGAAAAGCTCCCCTTCATCAGATGGGGTATAGCCACAAAGATTCCAAAACTCCTCAGTTTCCATAGGGAAAAAAGTGACTGCTTTTTTACAGGGGCCTTACATGCCAAGGTATTAGCAATTAACTTCTCAACACTAGCCAGTCTAGAAGACACATCAGGCTGAGAATCCCCACTAGTATGCAACTCAGTAGGAGTGAGATTTAAGCTTGGGGGGGTAGGTTTAGTGAAACGAGGTGCAGCCACTGGAAGGCCAGATTGCAGTACAAGCACCAGCTCAGCACAGGGTACACAGACCCGCGCCTTGTCAGCGTCAGCATGAGGCTGCCCACACGCTACACACAGCTGGGCTTGTCCCGAAGGAACCCCGGTCACATTATCCTGGGATGCCTCCTTATGGTGATTATAGCGGCACTATAGGCCAATAGGGATTAACGCTATAGAGCAACCCTGGATGCCCCAATAACCCGCTAGTGAAGTGGGAGTATTACACAAGGCCTAACAAGTTATAAACTAATAAAGGGTTGGGAGAAGCCAAAGAATTCGCCCAGCCTGAAAGACATAAAAGAAAGGCCGTAAGCACACAGTAATAAAAAAGGTAGCAAATAAAGCCGCCCGCGAGGGCACTTACGGACCGCGGTAGGTAGGGGTCAGTCAAAGCCAGAGTTTGTAAATTGGGATGGCGTAGTGAGCAGATCTGGCACCAAGGGCAGAGCGTACTGATCTACTGCCAGCTGCACCACGTCTGCGAACCACACTCTTCTTGGCCACCTGGGGGCCACCAGAATTGCTGGCATTACTTCCAGAGCAATCTTGCGCAGAACCCTGCCCAGCAGGGGTAATGGAGGGAAGACATACAGAAACTGAAAGTCCTGCCATGACATTGCTAGAGCATCCGTGGTCAAGGCCAGAGGATCCTGGGACAGGGAGACGAAGGCTGGTAGCTTGTGATTGTGACGGGATGCAAACAGATCAACATCTGGTTGGCCTCAACGGCGACACAGAGATCCTGCTGCATAGGGACCAGTCTCCCTGGCAAGAGGTCCCCCTGCTCAGAGAGTCTGCCAGGAGATTTTCCACTCCCGGGATGTACACAGCTGATATGAAGGGAACATTGGCCTCCGCCCAAATCAGGATCAAAGACGCTTCCTGGAGGGCCCCCTTGCTCCGGGTCCCTCCCTGATGATTGATGTAGGCAACTGCCGTCTGGTTGTCCGAGCGCACCTGAACTGGCAGGCCCCGAAGGTGAGTAGTCAAGTGAGCCAGAACTAGCCTGATCGCCCGCAGTTCCAAGACATTGATAGGTGTGTGGGCCTCCTGAGGGTCCCACCTCCCCTGGAATCGCAGGGACTTCCTGAAACCCCCCCAACCTGACAGACTGGCATCCGTGGTGACCGTCTCCCAGGAAGGGGTATGAAAGGATCTGCCCCCCAATAGGTTCCTTGAGTCGATCCACCACGAGAGGGACCTCCTGACCAGAGGGGATAGCACACAGTCCCAGGGACGCTGGATCCTTGTCCCACACTGACAATAGCTGAAGTTGCAGAGGCCTCAAGTCGAACTGAGCATAAGGGACCGCCTCGAAGCATGCCACCATCAGGCCCACCAGCTGCATTCCCTGCCTGATGGAGGGATGAGGATAAGATAGCAGGAACTGAGCCTGTGCAATCAGACTGTCCATCTTCTGTTGAGGAAGGAAAATCCTTGCCTGAACTGTATCCAGATTAATTCCTAGGAATGGAGTTACCAAGGTAGGGGACACGGAGGACTTGGGGTGGTTGATCACCCATCCAAATGACTCCAGAGTGGACACCACCAGCTGAGTATCCAATTCTGCCTGATGTAGAGATTGGGAAGTGATGAGAATGTCGTCTAGAAAGGGAAGCACGTGGACGCCCTGATACCTGAGCAGAGACATCATGCCAGCCAGCACCTTGATGAACACCCTGGGAGCTGAAGTGAGACCAAAGGGCAACGCCACAAACTGGTAGTGTTGCAGGCAGAAAACTATCTTGTAACCGGAGGACACTACCTCCTGAATCCACTGGTCTGAGACATGAAGCCTCCAGACGTGAGCAAAGTGCTGCAGCCTTCCCCCCACCCAGATGGGTGAGGGCGCCCCATCATGCCTGAGGGGGCTTGGGGGAGGATTTTGCTTTGGGACCCCAGGAGGGGACAGGACGTCCACGTCCTCTGCCCCTACCCCAGAAATCTCCCCGGGCCCCAGTAAAGGAAACCCCCCTCCCTTGTCTAGCACCACGGTAAGGGGAGGAGAAAGAACCCTGACCCCGAAAGGGCCGAGATTGCCGCCTGCGCTGGGGTAACCTGCCTTCCTTAGCAAAAAGGTCCAGGCGGTCCCCCAAACAGGCGTAGTCCTTTGAAGGGAAAACCAGTGAGGGCCTTCTTGGCAGCGTTGTCAGCAGCCCACTGGCGCAGCCAAACCGAGTGGCGTATAGCCACCACAAGGGCAGATGTTCTGGCACACATTCTGATGGTGTCATCCATGGCAGAGAGGACAACATTTACAAAAACATCACAACTGGAGAGTGCATTGAACACCTCACAAGGCAAATCATCAGGGGCACTATCGAGCATATTTCTGATAAGGGTTCTAGTGGCCACAGCAGTAATGGCAGAGGCACAGACTGGGGGCAGCGCCGTCCCCGCACATGCAAAGGCATGGGATGCCAGCTGGTCAATGCGCAGGTGCTCAGCATCCCGCAGGGTAGTAGAGTCAGGGGAATGCATGACAGAGGTGTTAGCCCTAGGACCGGGGCATCCACCTCGGGAGGGGATGACCAACACTTTACCACATCAGCAGGAAAGGGATACGTCCTACCCAACTTTTAGGTACCCCGGGAAGTTTACTGGGGTGCTCCCATTCCTTGAGCACAAGGTTATGGAAATGTGCTTGCTCGGGAAATTCCAAACGTGATTTTGCTGTATGGAAAAGCTCCCCCCTTTGCCTGGGAGCCGCAACAGGGGGAGAGATGGACAGGACCTCAAAAATCTGGGTCAGCAATCTGTCAGTGTCAGCAATCTGTCAGTGTCATCCGGGGCCCAGGGGTCAGAGCCAGAATAGTCATGACCCCTTGGCCTCTCATCAGATGAGCCTGAGTCAGAGAAAAGCTCCCCTTCATCAGATGGGGTATAGCCACAAAGATTCCAAAACTCCTCAGTTTCCATAGGGAAAAAAGTGACTGCTTTTTTACAGGGGCCTTACATGCCAAGGTATTAGCAATTAACTTCTCAACACTAGCCAGTCTAGAAGACACATCAGGCTGAGAATCCCCACTAGTATGCAACTCAGTAGGAGTGAGATTTAAGCTTGGGGGGGTAGGTTTAGTGAAACGAGGTGCAGCCACTGGAAGGCCAGATTGCAGTACAAGCACCAGCTCAGCACAGGGTACACAGACCCGCGCCTTGTCAGCGTCAGCATGAGGCTGCCCACACGCTACACACAGCTGGGCTTGTCCCGAAGGAACCCCGGTCACATTATCCTGGGATGCCTCCTTATGGTGATTATAGCGGCACTATAGGCCAATAGGGATTAACGCTATAGAGCAACCCTGGATGCCCCAATAACCCGCTAGTGAAGTGGGAGTATTACACAAGGCCTAACAAGTTATAAACTAATAAAGGGTTGGGAGAAGCCAAAGAATTCGCCCAGCCTGAAAGACATAAAAGAAAGGCCGTAAGCACACAGTAATAAAAAAGGTAGCAAATAAAGCCGCCCGCGAGGGCACTTACGGACCGCGGTAGGTAGGGGTCAGTCGCGCATAGGCCAACCAAGCAGACAAAGATGGCGTAGGTATACCTCGAGGGGCAGGCCGGTATCAGCAATGACACGGAGCGCGCCATAGACGGGCCCCGCCCCCCCAAAAAGCGCGAAGCCAGGACGTGACAAGCAGCAAATGACGTGCACCAGCGCCTGAGGTAACGCCGCCGCCAAGCGCGGAACATAGTGACAGAAAAGGCGCGCGGCGGCGGCAATTTTAAACACAGTAAAAGGAAGGCAAGCCAGTGCGGCGGCTGACACAAGGCAGAATGAATAAAGTATAAGGTTAAATCACATAATGCATAGCATACACACCTACACCCCCCCCCCTCTTTTTCCCCAAAGGCTACAAGGAGAATGAGGGAGGACAGCGGCCACTTAAATAGGGCCCACTGATAGGCAGGGGCAATAGTGCGGGAGGGGCATCCCATAGAGGCCCACCATAAGCCTGAACCGCCTACCCTTTGGTGGGGGATTCCATCTTGGATTATAGCCAATGACGTCACCGCCGGGTGTCATCGGGGCACCCGGCAGTTCAGCTTTCAGATGCAGGTGACGGCATGACAGAGGAGCAGGGAGGTAGGCGATCATCCGATTGCCTTCCTCCCCCCTCCTCTGCCCAGCCGTCACCTGCATATGATCGCCGCAGGATACAGGAGATGAAGAACGGAGGTGAGTAAAGGTAAAAAAAAATTTTTTTAATAAAAATATTTCAAAAATGTGTGTTTTTTTTATATTGTTAACCCTTTGTAAACTGGTAAGGGGTCCATGAGACCCCTTATACCAGTTCACAAGGCTCGGGGGTCTGGCAAGTCACCTGCGGCTAGCGGGTGACTTGCCATTAACCCCTGGCCCCCCAAATTACCTGCCTCCCCAAAGCCCAGGGGGGGCAGAAGATCCGTGGCCCTAGGCTATGACGGGTTGTAGCCTGCAGGGCCAGGGGCCACTAAAGCTGGCCCCTGCGCCCTGTTCTACAAGCCCCCATAGCTGGTCACAGGCTGGTTACGCTGGGTAGGGGGGACCTCACAACATTTTTATATTTATATTTTTTTAATAAAGTTATTTTGAAAAAGTGTGTCCGTGTGTTTTTCTTACTTTTAACCCTTTGTGAACTGGTAAGGGGTCCATGTGACCCCTATACCAGTTCACAAGGCTCGGGGGTCTGGCAAGTCACCTGCAGCTAGCGGGTGACTTGCCATTACCCCTGGCCACCCAAATTACCTGCCTCCCCAAAGCCCGGGGGGGGGGCAGAAGAGCCGTGGCCCTAGACTATGACGGCTTGTAGCCTGCAGGGCCAGGGGCCACTAAAGCTGGCCCCTGCTCCCTGTTCTACAAGCCCCCATAGCTGGTCACAGGCTGGTTACGCTGGTTGGGGGGACCTCACGCCATTTTTTTTTGGATTTTTAAGGGTTTTAACCCTGGGAGGGGGGACCCTATGTCTTTTTTTTAATTAACCCTATGTTACTTGTAACCCAGTAGGTATAAGGCAGCAGCAGGAGAGCAGAAGCCTAAGTGATCAGCGTGGGACACAGGGATGGATGGGAGGTAAGTATTAAAAAAAAATAATAAAAAAATATATATATTTTTTATAAAGTTATTTTGAAAAAGTGTGTCCGTGTGTTTTTCTTACTTTTAACCCTTTGTGAACTGGTAAGGGGTCCATGTGACCCCTATACCAGTTCACAAGGCTTGGGGGTCTGGCAAGTCACCTGCAGCGGGTGACTTGCCATTAACCCCTGGCCACCCAAATTACCTGCCTCCCCAAAGCCCAGGGGGGGCAGAAGAGCCGTGGCCCTAGGCTATGACTGCTTGTAGCCGGCAGGGCCAGGGGCCACTAAAGCTGGCCCCTGCGCCCTGTTCTACAAGCCCCCATAGCTGGTCACAGGCTGGTTACGCTGGGTAGGGGGGACCTCACGCCATTTTGGGGGAATTTTTAAGGGTTTTAACCCTTAAAAATCCCCCCAAAAAATGGGGTCCCCCTCCCTGGGAGGAGGGACCCTATGTAATTTTTTTTTTTTAATTAACCCTATGTTACCTGTAACCCAGTAGGTATAAAAGGCTTCCAGAAGCAGCAGGAGAGCAGAAGCCTAAGTGATTAGCGTGGGATACAGGGATGGATGGGAAATGAGTATTAAAAAATAAAAAAAAATGTTAATAAAGTTATTTTGAAAAAGTGTGTACGTGTGTTTTTTTTTTACTTTTAACCCTTTGTGAACTGGTAAGGGGTCCATGTGACCCCTATACCAGTTCACAAGGCTCAGGGGTCTGGCAAGTCACCTGCGGCTAGTGGGTGACTTGCCATTAACCCCCGAGACCCCCCATTACCTGCCTCCCAAAAAAACCCTTATATTCTCCCAAGAAATGGTGTCCCCGCCCCCCCTCCTTGTGAAGGGGGACCCCACATCAATTTTTTTTTATTTAACCCTTTACTATGTGGATAGTAGTTGTATTTTATTTGTAAATGTTATAAAGTGCTCTTCTAAGTTTAGGGGATCTCCTGGACAGGAACGGGGGGCTACCGATAAATATGTGGTATCATTGTAAATCGGGAGAAATGGGGCTTTCACGTGCAATATGGTTTTCTTTAATAAAATAAATGTTTTTGTTAAAATAGAGGAGACAATTTAAAAAATATATATATTTTTTATTTTTGTTTTACTTAAAAATATATAAAAAAAAGTAGAAAAAATACAAACAAGACATTTCATGTCTTGGAATTTCCTGCAAAAATCACAGTTAAACGTCACGCAAAATGGTGAAAAATATCCTGTCAGCAGAGGGTGATAAAATCTCAAGTAGGCTGGCAGTTAAAAGGTTACAGGTAACTATGCATGTTGGGTATTGTTCTGCTCGGGGGACCTTGCGCTTTCAGATTTAGCTTGTTTTTTCTTATTTGCATATTGATATTTTAGGAAAAGGTGTTTTTTATTCTGCCTTTTTATACAATTTTTTGTGAAACCCTGTGCAACCTAAGAATTCTTCGAGATATTACTTCCAGAAAGATGAGCGCACTACAACAAGCTGGGTACGCTTAGAAAGCTTAACGTGTACTTTCAGGGAATATATGGTTTATCGGGGATATTCCAAATGTAAAGGGTTGTTTTGGTAGAAAAAGCACAAGGTGCGCACTTTGTCTGCAGAGCTGAAATTTTGAAGTAAAATTACCGTTATGCGCATGCTTTACTTTGGGGTGTTTGGCAACTCTCTCCTTGACAGAACCTATGCATCCTGGGTATTGTTCTGTTTGGGGGATGTTGCTTTTTCAGATTTTCAGTTTTTTTCTGGTTTGCATATAGTTTTTTTTTTAGGAAATTGTGGTTTTGATTCTGCTTTTTTATTAATTTTTAGGGAAACCCTGTGTAACCAAAGAATACATTGAGGGATTACTTCCAGAAAACTGCACCTATGTCAACAAGCCTGGTACGCCTAGAAATCCTGAGGTGTATACTTCTAGGGAAAATAAAGTTTGTTGGGGGAATTTCAAATGTAAATGGTTGTTTTTCTTGAAAAACTGCAAGGTGCGCATATTGCATAGCATAGTTGTATTTTATCTGAAAATCGCTGTTTCAGTTTGGGGGAGTCTCCTGGGCAGGAAAGGGTGTCTACCTATACATATGTGGCACCGCTGTAACCGGGAGAAATTGGGGTTTCACACGAAATAAGATTTTATTGACAAACTTACATTTTTTATTACAAAAAAACACTACAAATTGTAAAAAAGTTTTTTTTTATTATTTTGCACAATTTTCAACCCAAAATATTGAGAATACACTTAGAAAATGACAAACAAGACATTTCATGTTAAAGCCCAGGCTCTGCTGAAAAAAAAACAATATATTATTTTCCTGGGAAATCCCTGGAAATCCCTTCAAAAATCACAGTTGAACATGGGGAGCGCAAAACAGTGCAAAATGGTCTGGCAACAAAAGGGTGACAAAATCTCAAGGTAGGCTGGCACTTAAAGGGTTAAAGGTGAGTAACCACAAAATGGTATTATTCCAAGTGTGACATACACTCCGCTTCAATTCTTGACATTTGGGACATCCAATAGCAGTGCCTGTCATGGGTGGGAACCATAAACAGTAAAGAATGCACCAACTTAAACCACTGCAGCTTGCAGAACCTTGCGGCCAAAAACAGCATCCGCTGAAGCCCGCACATCAACCTTGTAAAACTTGGAAAAAGTATGAATGCAAGACCAAGTAGCAGCCTTACAAACTTGTTCAACAGAAGCCTGGTGCTGAAAAGCCCAGGACGCACCAACAGCACGAGTAGAATGCGCAGTGACCCTAAAAGGGGGGAGTCCTCCCTTTAGCAGAATAGGCCCCAACAATGGCCTGACAAATCCATTTGCTAATGGTAGACTTGGCGGGCGCCAAACCTTTCCTGGGTCCACAGGGCACCACGAAAAAAGGCATCCGTATTGCGGAAAAAAGAAGTAGTCATCAAATAGTACTTCACACAGCGAACCACATCCAAATTGTGCAAAACCCTCTCCTTGTCATTGCTAGGCTTAGGACACAAGGAAGGGAGAACAATATCCTGATTGAGATGGACAGCAGAAACCACCTTAGGAAGGAAATCTGGTTTAAAGCGAAAGACCACCTTGTCCTGGTGTCTTTCAAAGTAAGGGGCCTGAATCGACAGAGCCGCCAACTCAGAGACACGCTGAACAGAGGTAATAGCCACCAAGAAAGCAACCTTTTGAGTGAAAACAGAAAGAGCAATATCCTGTAACGGCTCAAAAGGAGGACCCTGGAGAGCCGAAAGAACCAAATTCAAATCCCAAACAGGAACCATTGCCTTCCGAGGGGTTCGAACATGAGTGACCCCCTGGAAAAAAGTCTTAACCAGTGGGTGTTATGCAAAAGATTTTTGGAAGAAAACAGACAGAGCAGAGACCTGCCCTTTCAAGGTACTAAGCTGGAGCCCAAGATCCAGACCGTGCTGAAGAAACTCCAAAATCCTAGGGATCGAAAACACCCTGCAAGGCAAGGCCCTAGCCTCACACCAGTCAATATAGGACCGCCAAGCCCTATAGTAAATGCCAGAAGAGGACCGCTTCTTAGCTCTAATCAAGGTCTGAACCACAGCCTCAGACAAACCTTCCTCCTTTAAAATGAAGGTTTCAGCAGCCAAGCCGTCAAAGCCAGCGTTTGTAAATTGGGGTAACGTAGTTGACCCTGAGATAACAGATCCGGAAACATGGGAAGTCGGTACTGATCTACCGCAAGCCTTACAACGTCTGCGTACCAAACCCTTCTTGGCCACCTTGGAACCACCAGAATTGCTGGTGCCCCCTCCAGAGCCAGTTTGCAAACTACCTTGCCCAGCATGGAGAAGGGAAGAAACAGGTACAGAAACCCCAGATCCTTCCAAGCAAGGGACAAGGCATCCACTGACAGAGCTAGAGGATCCTGAGATAGAAACACAAAGGCCGGGAGTTTGTGATTGTGCCGTGAGGCAAAGAGAACCACCTCCGGAGTCCCCCACTTGCGACAAAGAACCCGAAAAACCCCGGGGTTGAGGGACCACTCTCCTTGGAGAGAGAACCCCCTGCTCAGGGAGTCCACCTCCGCGTTTTCCACTCTCGGAATGTAGATTGCCGAAATGCAAGGAACATTGCCCTCCGCCCAATGCAGGATCAGAGAGACTTCCCTGAGGGCACTCCTGCTGCGAGTCCCCCCTTGGTGATTGATGTAGGCTACCGCCGTCCAATTGTCTGATCGAATCTGAATTGAAAGACCCCGTAAATGCGACGTCAGCCGTGACAGAACAAGCCGGATGGCTCTGAGCTCCAAAACATTTATGGGGTTGTGAGCCTCCTGAGGACCCCACACCCCGCTGAACTGATGACTTTTCCAGAAACCTCCCCAGCCCGACAGGCTGGCATCCGTGGTAACCGTCTCCCAGCGAGGAACCAGAAAGGATCTGCCCCTCAACAGGTTGCTCGACTCCAGCCACCACCGAAGAGACTGCCGAACCCCGGGAGACATCCTGAACAGTTGATCCAATGACAGCGGACACCTGTCCCAATGCGTCAATAGATGAAGTTGTGAAACTGTGCAAACGGGACCGCCTCGAAGGAGGCCACCATCAATCCCACCAGTTTCATCCCCTGCCGGATAGAGAGGCAAGGAGGGGCAAGGATCGGCCAGAAGAAGGCGGATCAGATCCTGAATCCCCTGCACCTTGGTCTGGGGTAGAAACACTCTGGCCTGAATGGTATCCAGATTCATGCCCAGAAATGAAATCTCCCGTGATGGCGAGAGAGAGGACTTGGGGCGGTTGATCACCCACCCGAACCTATCCAGGATCTACACCACTTGGTGGGTGTCCAGCTCCGCCTGACGGAGGGAAGACGCTGAAATCAATAGGTCGTCCAGATACGGCACAATGCAAATTCCCCAAGCTCTGAATAGGGCCATTATGCCCGCCAGAACCTTGGTGAAGACCCTCGGCGCTGAGGTCAACTCGGGAACAACTCGGGGGTCAACGAGGGAAGGGCTACAAACTGAAAATGTTGATCGTCCACCGCGAACCTGAGGAATCTCTGATGCGCTGGAAAATTGGAACATGCAAATATGCATCTTTGATGTCTATGGATGTCATGAATTCCCCTTGACGAAGGGAACTGATGGCCGAGCGCAGAGTCTCCATATGTAACTTCTTGAATCTGATGAATCTGTTGAGGACCTTGAGGTCCAAAATGGGTCTTACAGAACCTTCCTTCTTGGGAACTGTGAAAAGGTTGGATTAGAAACCCCTGCCTCTCTCTCCGACGGAGGCACCGGGCATACAACTCCCATGTCCAGAAGGTTTTTCACTGCTAACAGGTGCCCCTGTGCAGCCTGAGGGTCCGCGGGCACCTGAGACCTTAAAAATCTTGGAGGAGGCCAGTACTCGAACTCCAGTTTGTACCCGGAGGAGACCACTTCCAAGATCCAATTGTCTGTGACCTCCCGAGCCCGGACCTGGAAGAAGAGCCGCAGCCGTCCCCCCACCCGAGCGGGTGAGGGCGCTCCTTCATTGCTGAGCTGATTTATCCGCAGGCTTGGGCTTGGAACCACAGGCAGAAGCGGGACGGGCCCGACCTCTACCCCTGTTCCAGGAAGAGAAGGCCAAGCCTCTACCAGCTCTGGCACCTTGAAAGGAAGGATAGAAAGAGCCTGCCCCCCGAAAGGGGCGGCGCTGTGTCTTCCGCTGAGGTAACTTACCTCCCTTTGCCACAGCATCCAACTTATCTCCAAACAGCCGCGTACCCACGAAGGGTACGCGATTTCTTGGCCGCAAAGTTTGCCGTCCACTGAAGGAGCCAAACCGAGCGGCGCATGGCCACCAATAAGGCTGAAGTCCTACTACACATAACAATAGTGTCTTCCATAGCAGCCAAGACAAAATCCATGAACAATTCAAATCTATTAAGCGTAGTGAACTCAGCGCTGGCCGGATCAAGGTGAGCGTCATTTAACCAGTCCCTAATCAGAGACCTAGCACCCACCGCCACTAGCGCAGATGCACAAACAGGCCGCAAAGCCGAACCGACACTGGCAAAGGCATGGCATGCCATCTGATCAAGGCGCCTATCTTCACCATCCTTTAGGGAAGTGGCATCTGGGGTGTGACGCACGGAGGAGTTGGTCAACCCCAAAACTGGCGCATCGACCTCGGGAGGAGAAGCACAGCGCTTAACCGCTTCCACCGGGAAAGGATACTTCTTATCCCATTCCTGAGGAACAACTGGAAGCCGACTAGGTTTCTCCCATTCCCTAAGGATCAGTGCATCAAAATGACCCTGGGTAGGGAACTCAAAACGAGGCTTGTGGGCCCCAAAAAAGTCCCCCTTCTTGAGAGGAGGTGCCTCAGGCAGCGCAATATCCAAAACCTCCAAGAGATGTGACAAAACCGTGGCCGTGTCAACAGCATCCCCCAGCGCCTGCCCAACATCAGCCTCGCCAAACCGTACATCGTCAGCCTCTGACTCCTCATACAATTCCCCCTCCTCTAACGGGGAATAATCTGACATATCAAATGAATCATCATCAATATCCCAAGTCGCATGGACCGACGACAAATGTCTCTTTTTAGCCTGGGCCTTCTTGCTCACCATGCTAATCATAAATTTCTCGATGCTGGCCAACCTAGCACAAACATCGGCATGCGACTCCCCGCTGGCACCAATGTCACTTGGGGTACTGATAAGGCAGGTAGGGGAAGGCGATGAAGTGGGGGCGCCGACCCAGAAGGCTGGGCACCCGACTGCCGCGATATGGCCATGGTATACAAATAAGCACATTCTCACCCGTAAGGGATGCCCCACAACCCCCACATGGCCGGGATTGTCCCAGAGGGGGCCCGAGCCTGGTATCCTGCGGAGCCTCCATATGGTGATTCTTGTGGTCAGTCGCAAGACCGCAGGGAATTTAAGCAATAAGCAACCCGGGATGCCCCTTAAAAGTCCCAGTGGGAGGATTTGTGGTGATCTATTTTAAGACTAGGGACCCCAGGACCAGGAGGATCCCCTTATCATGCATATATACGATGCAATCTGTAACACACAATGAAGGCATCATAAGTCACAATCGCCTCAAAATATATGTATATATCATTAAATATATCTCCATATAATACCTATATACACACATATGCGAGAAAAAAGGAGGCCCCCCTGCTAAAGAGGGGCCCCCGCATAAGCTAAGGAAGTGGCCAACGGGCCCTTACCGGCCAGGAGCATGCAGGATCAGCCACAGCAGCACCAAGATGGCCCCCGGAGAAGGGCCTCATGAGAAGAGGAGGAAGAGAAGAAGGGGGGCGGGTCAGCGCAGAACACACGCTCGCCAGGCCACGCCCCCCTCCCAGCAACGCGCTGGCCCGCAGCATTGCGCCAAACGAGGGCGCGGGGCCACCGCGGCCGCCGAGAGCCCGGCCCCGCCCCCTCCCCGAACAAAGCCTGAGGGGGAGGAGCTCCCCAGGCTGAATGAAGGAGGCCAGTACAGTTATGGCCCCATGTACAAGGCAAACACCTGTCAGCACCAACACAAGTGAAAACACTCACACACACACACAGTGTCACAAACGCATAAGACCCAAAAACCAACCGAGTATAAAGGCCAGCCAGCCCCCCCCCCCCCCCCCCAAGGGAAGTAAGGGACCCGGAAGGGGGGAATCCCAGCCAGGAATGAAAGGGACAGGGCATCCCACACCGGGATCACCAAACCCGGGCAACTGCCTACCCCTTGTAATGGGGTCTCACGGTGGAGCAAGGCTCCTTGCACACCCATAAGGTGCTACCTACCCTCACCAGGACCCGCAGCCAAGGCTGGGAGGCTTAAATAGGGATAATTTAGGAAAGGTCCTGGCAGCAATAGACAAAAATGGCCCGACTTACCTGCAAGTAAGAGAAGTCTTCATCTTCTGTCTTGCTCGCCTTCCCGCAGAGAAGAAACTGAGGAAATGGTGGGAGGTCCCAGGTATTTATGGGCTGGGAGGAGCTCCTTCTTTGCATTCATCTCTGCAGAAGTTCGCCCTCTACTGGAGAATAACCCAAATGTCATGAAGAGTTGAAGTGGAGTGTATGTCACACTTGGAATATCAGAATGTGTAGGTACACATGCTTTATATAATTGCTGTGATCATAAAATCTCGGGGCTGGAGTGAAATCACTATGAATCTTAAAAATTCCATGCAGAATTTCTTCAGAAGGATGAACTTGTTGAGGCCCTTGAGATCTAATCTTGGGCTCACTGAACCATCCTTCTTGGGAATTTTGAACAAATTGGAGTAAAACCCCTGACCTCCAATCTTTAAAAAGCGAGATACAGCTCATTGCTTCTGCTTTCTGTGGAATTCGGCATTCAAAAGAATCTGAGGAGGTCTGGCTCCTAATTTGATCTTGTAACTTGAGGATACTACCTCCTGTATCCAAAAATCTGTTACATGGAGCCTCGAAATGTTAGCAAATCCCCCCCCCCCCGTCCCTTTCTGTCTGTGCAGGTTTTGAAGGGGTTTTCCTTGCCTTATTTTGGGACTTTGATTTATTCCCAAAATTCTCTTTGGAATCCCGAAGTGGCGGAACCTCTACCCCCACAGTAAAGGCCCGAGGATTAGAGGCTCTGCGGAAAACAATATTAGACTTCTAATCATCCACAGAAGCCGAATACTTACGACCAGTAGCCTCCTTTACCATGCCCCCCCCCCCTCAAAGGGGAGTCCTGTCACATTCCTTTTAGAAGCTGTGTCAGTGTTCCACTGCTTTAGCCATAAAGCATGCCTTAAAGCTACCACTAGAGCTGGACCTCTGGCACTTAAAGCGGACCTTCGCCCTGAATAAGATCTTATATGTTTCCCACACCCTGTACATACAGATTGCTCACATTAAAAATCATCCTACCTGCATCTACTGCATGTTATGCTCACATTAAAAATCATCCTACCTGCATCTACTGCATGTTATGAACCTTTAAACATCCAAGATGGTGGCTCATGGAACATCAGGCAGCCTGCAAACAGGAAGTGCCTTCTGACTGTGCTGCTCTGCATTCTGAGATTGCTGACCTTTTCCTGACCCCAGCTCTGCTCTGTCTGAACAAAGCACAGCTATAACCCACCCCCTATACTTTATCCCACTCTCCTCTCCTCAGTAAGTGTGATGCTTCTGAGTCAAGATGGTGGTGCCCGTATCCTAAAGTCCTTAACAGAGTTGCAGCCCAGTGGGGGAAAGAGTAAGTAAGAAAGTGACTAAAAACTTAAAATATATTAATTTTAGATGCTTGGGAATCATTTTATAAGGGTTTGGGCTTTTCAATAAATCATGGTGAAGGTCCAGTTTAACCTGATCAATCATCCATAACCGAGATAACATAATTGCTGATATCCAAACTAGTTTTGATCAACTGGGAACATGACTGCCGTAAATGACCTGAAGGAGTCTTAGAGTCTAGTTGCTTTAACAACCTCCTGCTCGTTAAAGATGCTATGGATTTAGCACAGGCTGGACGCAAAGTCAACCCCATAACAGAATAAGCATGGCGTGCCACCTGATCTATGCACTTATCCACTGGATCCTTTGGAGAAGCACTATCAGAGGATAGCATAACCAAAGTCATATAAAAACATGACACCGGAGCATCCACCTCAGGAGGGCAAGCCCATAATTCAATCTGAACTGCAGGAAAGGGATACCAGAATCTTCTCAACTGAGTGCCCCCTTGTGTAGAGAACTCTGAATCCGAGTCCCTACTGGATGAATCCTCCCCAACGGATAACTCATCCTGGGAGACTAGCAGCCACCATACCCTCTTCAGACTCAGGAACCTTTTTTTTTTTTTTAAACTTTAGGAGCCGATACTTCTTGAATGACTTTTTAAAGGTTTAAGTTCGCTTGAGGGCTGCCAGAGGGGGCTTTAGGGTTCAGAGGGCACCAGCAACAGGGGTCAGAACCCTTGCAGGGGGAGACAACTGTCTTCCATATTTAGCAACTACTACCATAGCATATTTCCTTCACACTGTGCTATCCTCATCCAGTGCCCCCTGCATGGCGGTAAATCTGCTAAGGACCAGATCCAATTACCCCAGATGCCGCAGTCATGGTGAAAATAATATTAGTCTACCTCCATGGGGATCCGAGACCAAGGATATAAGTGTCTACTCCGAAACTTAAGGGGTGAACCACACCAATATATTGCCTCCCCTCTCCCACAATCTAAGACAAAAAACAATATACACAATAAATATATGAAAAATAGAATAAAATTAACCTACCTAAAGGTTTAGGTCACCCCCCCCTCTGCGTCAGCCGGGGAAGTGCTGAGCGTCCGAATGGATGAAGAACCGCAAGCCGCAGCGCGGATAGGCGGTACCGTGGCTGGAAGAAACGACCCCGCTCACGGGGAAGAAGGGGCACTGTAAGCCGGAGGAGAGCTGTGTTAGGTACTTTGCCTAGCCGAAAGTGTTCCTGAGGTGTCAGCCAAGAAGAAGCAATGTAAGCCAGAGAAGAACCGGCGGTGGCACTAGGTGCTCAGCCTAGTCGAAAATCATCCAGAAGCGGCGGGCGAAACAGCAATCTTTCTTGCTGCCAGCAGAAAGAAGCACTCGGTTTCTTCCTGCCACCTTCGCTCCACCCCCTTAAAGGTGCACAAATTTTGAATTTTAAAACAAGTAAAACACACCATTAACAAGTGGGAAAGGGAAATAAAAGGGGGAAAACAATTCCCCTGGTTTCCCCCCAATCAGGCTCACCAGACAAAAACCCACGGCTGCTTCTCCTTATAATGGAATTGCCAGGCCAGAAGTGTCAGCTCTTTTTATAAAACAAAATGTGACACCCAAAGTGACCCCGGATCCTGACGCTTACCCTTACTATCCTGATCCGGATGCAGCTGAGGAGGCATTGCAAGGGCTCAGGAACAGTCAGGATTTCCAATAGCCTTGCTTCCCAGGTACAATCCTTAAAAGGAGCACTATCGTGAAGCTGTGTAATATTGAAAACCCATATAAACACCTCAGCTAATAAGAGGAGTAGTCAATTATACACCTAAACTGAATAAAACTCTGGCCAAGGCTGTGGTTCTTCTTTTGGTAGGAATAAAAATACAATTCTGTGAAGTACTCACCTGTAGAATTGGTATTATACGTATACAGTACGTCCTGCTCCAGAAATAATACTTACACTTGGGTAATCCTCCGCCAGAGGGCGCTGCGCTGTAGAGACACGAAAAAACAAGCTCCTCCCGGCCCCACAAATACCCAGGGACCTCCCACAAATCCCCAGCATTGAAAAGCAGTGAACAAGAAGCCGGGAGGATATAACCAACAAAACTAGTAACTATAACAATGATAATCACCATACAGGGGATCCCGAATAATGCAAAAACCAGGGTGGGGTGGAGCAGGATGTACTGTATACGTATAATACCAATTCTACAGGTAAGTACTTCACAGAATTGTATTATTCTAAGTATACAGTACATCCTGCTCCAGATATAATACTTACACTTGGGACATCCAATAGCAGTGTCCATAAAGTAGGGTGGGATCCCCAACAAAAAAGGCACAGCAGACAGTTAAAAGCACTGTCACCTGCAAACCTTGCTACCAAGAGCAACATGAGCTAAGGCTCTAACGTCAACCTCATAAAATCTTTGAAAAGGTATGAACAGAAAACAAGTAGCGGTCTAGCAAACTTGTGCAACAGAAACCTGGTGCTGAAAGGCTCAAAGATACCAAAGCACAAGTAGGATCAGAAGTAAAGCGAGAAGAAGATTCTTCCCCTTAAAGGAATAGGCCTGAGTAACAGCCTGACAAGTCCAAACGCTAACAGTAGCCTTGGCAGAAGCCAAAACCTATCCTAGGACTAGAAGGGACAACCCATCCAAGTAAAGACCAGGCCAAAGGCCGCTTAACCCCTGGAGATCAGACGAGATCAGGCGCATACAGGATAGGGATGCCCGCAAACCCCAAAGGAGCATCAGTCCCCCCTAAGGGACAAGAGACAATCCAGGAAAACACTTCCAACACCTGTTGAGGGAATGTAGACCCCCTTTCCTCAGCGTTACTAGGAATAAGGCCCCGAAGAAAGACAAGATGTCTGGAATAAATGAGCATAAGACACCACCTTAGGCAGAAGGTCCGGCGTAAAGCGGAACACCACCTTATCCTGGTGGACATCAATGAACGAGGGCTAGCTAAAACAGAGCCGCCCGCTCAGGCACACGTCTGACTGAAGTAACAGCCCCCAGAAGGACAACTTTGAGGGTAAAAACAGTCAGACAGCATCCGGAATAGGTCCAAAGGGAACACCCCGCAAGACAAACAGAATAAAATTCAAATCCCAAAGGGGCCATAGAATTACGTGGGGGATGCACATGAGCAATCCCCGGAAGAATGCTTAACCAAGGAAAAAGTGAGCAAAAGACTTCTACAGGAAGGCGGACAGGGCAGAACCTGAATCTTCAGAGTACCGAGTTGGAGAGCCAACTCCAACCCATGCTGTAATAACTCTAGAACCCTGGGAACAGAGAACGCCCGACAGGGGAGAGACCTAGACTCACACCAATCAATATGGGTACGCCATACCCTATAATAGACGAAAGAAGAAGAAGAAGCTTGCTCCTAGACTTCCAATAGTCACAGTCACCGAGAAGAGAAGCCCGTCTCCATCAAGATGAATGAATCAGCCGTCAGGCCGTCTAGACCAGAGCCCGTAGATTGGGGTGACATAAAAGGGGCCCTGAGTGAGCAGATCAGCACTCCTGACAGAACGTACAGGTCCGCTGTCCTCAGTACCACGTCTGCAAACCACACTCCACTAGGCCACCCAGGGGCCACCAGTATCACTGGTCCCCCTTTCCAGAGCAAACTTGCGAAGAACCCCACCTAGCAGGGTGAATGAAGATAAGACATACAGAATAGAATGTCCAGCCATAACGTTACTAAGCCTCATGACCACAGTCAGAATGTTCTGGGACAGGGAAACTAGGGCCGAGAACTTGTGATAGTGACGGGGCCCAAACAGATCCACACTAGTTGGATCTCATAGTGATACAAGGATTAGCACATCCTGTCGCAGAAGGACATCCACCGTTGTCCTCCACCCAGACCAGGATCAGATACCTTCCTGGAGGATCATCCTGCTCCGAGTCCCACACAGATAATACAGGCCACTGTCGTCAGACAGACCAAGAGCCCCCAAATAGACAGGTCCTGAAGAGGAGTAGTCCAGCGAGATAGAGCCAACCTGAAGGCTCACTGTTTCAAAAATCGATAGGTGTATGGACCCCCTAAGGGCCCCACCTCCCCCGGAACCACAGGGGATTTTAGAAGAACCCCCCCCCCCCGGTCAACCTGATAGATTTGGTATCCATGGTGACCATCCACAGGAAGATGCAAGGAAGGAGGTGCCCCCTGACAGGTTCCTTGCGTTCAATCGCCTCAAGAGGAACCACCGTACCAGGGGGGAAGGCACACAGACCCAGCTCCAGGGATGCTGGACCCCTGTCCAGTATTAGCAAAGGAAGTTGCAGAAGAGCCCAAGGGAACTGAGTAAAAGGGACATGCTCTAAGCAAGCCACCAACGGGCCCACCAGCTGCAATCCTGCCTGGTGAAGGGGCGGGGACAGCAATGAAGGACTGAGCCCATGCAACCCAATTGTCCACTTCATTACCGAGGAAGGAAGATTCTCGTCTGAACCGAATCCAAATTCATCCCTAGGAATGGAGTTACCAATTAGGGGGAAAATGAGGACTTGATGTGATTGAGCACCCATCCAAATGACTCCCAATAGACACCACCAGCCGAGTAACCAATTCAGCCTGACGTAGAGATTGGGAAGTGAACAAGGACGTCCGGGTAGGTCCTCGCGCGGACGCCCCTTGGTCTCATCAGAGACATCACCCCCATCAGTACCTTGATGAGCACTCTGGGAGCAGAAGAGAGGCCAGATAACAAAGCCACAAATCAGCAGTGTTGGGCCTCCAACACGAACCTGAAGAGCCTCAGTGCCCAGAAGACACAGGGATGTGAACATAAGCATCTCTGATCTCCACAGACGGCAAGAAGCCCACTCAGCGCAGGGCGCTGGCGGCCCAACTAAGAGTTTCCATGCGGAAACTGCCTGTAATTGTAGAATTTGCCGAAGCCTGTGAAAACCAGAATGGGCCAGACTGACTCATCCTTTTGGGGGAATGTGGAAAGGCTGGTGTAGTGGCCCCTGCCTCTGCCAGTTAAGGGCAACCTGAAAGCGACCCCCAGACCCCGTAGGCCGTGCATGGCCTGTACCAGCACCTGAACGGAGGCAGGGACCAGGAGTACCCTGACAAATTTGGGGAAGGCCGCGCAGCAAACTCTATCCTGTATCCGGAGGACACTACCTCCTGAATCCACCAGAATGAGGCAAGATGCCTTCTGATAGGAGCAAGGTGCTGCAGCCATCCCCTCACCCAGACGGGTGAGGGCGCCCCATCATGCTTGAGGGGGGCTTGGTGGAAGCTTTAGGCTTAGGCCCGCCAGAGGGGTCAGGACGTTGTCTGTCACTCCTGGGGCAGGAGTCTGTACAAGCCCTCAGGAAAGACACCCCTGGTTCTTCATTAACACTACAGTATGGAGGGGGAGGGGTGTCCCTGCCCCGAGGGAGCCGAGACGGCCGCCTGCGAAGGGGCGATTTGCCCTTTTTACCAAACAGGTCCAGACGGGCCCCAAACAGGCGTTGCCCTCTAAAGGGAAGCCCAGTCAGAGTCCTTTTAGCAGCATCGTCAGCACCCCACTGTCGCAGCCAAGCGACGTATAGCCACCACAAGGGCAGAAGTCCTCGCACACATTCTGACGGTGTCATCCAGCGCTAGAAGGATAAATTTTACAAATACATCACAACTGGAGAGTGCATTAAACACCTCCCAGGGGAGATCCTCAGGGTGATGCTCAAGCATCTTTCTTATGAGGGTTCTAGCAGCCACTGCAGTGATGGCCGCGGCACAGACCGGGCGCAGCGCCGTTCCTGCACAAGAAAAGGTGTGGGAAGCCAGCCTATCAACGCGCCGGTCCTAGGCATCCCGAAGGATACTATAAGCAGGGGCTGTAACGAAGGGGGGGTTAGGAACCCCAATGATCGGTGCGTCCACCACGGGGGGCAATGACCAACAATTAACCACCTCAGGGGGAAAAGGGTATTTCCAATCCCAGTCCCCTGGGGCCCCTGGAAGTTTACTGGGGCATTCCCATTCCTCGAGTACGAGAGTATGGAAGTGAGCCTGGTCTAGAAATTCCAAGCGCACTGTCGCTGTATGGAAACGCTCCCCTCTGGGCTTGGAAGCCGCGCCAGGGAGAGAGATAGACAGGGCCTTAAAGATCCTAATCAACAAACCATCGGTGTCAAACTGGCTCCAGTCTTCCTGGCCAGAATCGTCATGACTCCTTGGTCTCTCATCAGATGAGCCCGAGTCAGAGAACAGCTCTCCATCAGAAGGAGTACAGGCCCACGGAGTAGTGAACTCCTCAGTTCCCATAGCAAAGGCAGAAACTGGGGGCGTCAAGGGCCGCTTCTTACCAGGGCCCAAGCGCTCTGTCAACCCCGCAATAATCTGGTCAGCTGTAGGCAGTCTGGAAGACGCAGCAGGCTGTAACTCCCCACTTGTATGCGACTCGGCAGGAGTGAGATTTAAGCATGGGGAAATATGAGTAATCGAAGCGAGGTGCAGCCACTGGCAAGCCTGATTGCAGGTCCAGTGCTTGCTCGGCACATGGTGCGCAGACCCGTGCTCTGTCAGCATCAGCATGGGGATGTCCACACGCTATACACAGCTAGTCTTGTCCCAGAGGGACCCCAGTCACATAGATGCCTCCATATGGTGATTATCTAGACACAATATGCCAGCAGGGATTTATGCAATAGGCAACCCTGGATGCCCCAAAGAAACGCTAGGAATGTGGGAGAAATTTTTTACAAGCCCGTTATAATTTATGTCAGGCCGGGAGAAGCCACCGGAGTCTTTGAAGTCTGAAAGACATAAAAGAGAATAAGAGGTGTCAGAGCCATGCGCAGCAGAAAAATTTTATAATGAAATCACCCGCAAGGGCCCTTACAGACCGAAGGAGGAGGGGGACCGCAACAACGCGCGCGCGAAGGTCATCAAAATGGCGCCCAGCGAACCTCAAAGGGCGGGCCCAATCTTTGGCCGTGACGCGGAGCGCGGCAGCTAAAAAACTATAAAGAGCAAGCAGCGCGGCTCAGACACCCAGTTGCAAGTCAAGGGCAATACTGCGGCCATAAGCGTGACAATACAGTACACCGAGACAGCCACACACATACCCCCCCCCTTTCTTTTCCCCCGAACTACGGGGGAAACGAGGGAGGATGGCGACCCTTTACACAGGGTCCACCGCTACACGGGGCATGGGGCAATAATGTGGGAGGGGCATCCACTAGAGGCTCACCATCAGCCTGAACCGCCTACCCTTTGGTGGGGGACTGCGGTGGAGCATAACTTCATGTCTTCGCAGTCGGCACTGCAGAGAAATCAGGGGGATTTGTGGGAGGTCCCTGGGTATTTTTTCACAGTAGTGCTCCTTTAAAAACAAAAAAGTAAATGGGAGAGTAGTTCAGATACACCCTTGCAGTCCAGTTTCAACTGCAAGAAAGAAACTGGAATGGAGGAAGTCAGCCGGAAGGATATAGGTTGGGAGGAAGAGCCACGCCTTTGTCTTGCAGTCCACGCCCTTTGGCCGAGAGGTTAACTATCGTTACTGAATTCTTCTGATGGCCTGAAGTTAAATGGAAAAGAAATCACAGGAACCATCTGTAGGACGGAAGAACATTTTCCTGCTACATTACATTAGAGACTATTTTTTACTCTGACAATTAAGGAAACCAGTGGAAGTGCCAGTAACAATTTTGAGGAGTTTATGCATGAGGGGCTCCAGCAATCTGGATCCCCCCCAAAGGCTGTCAGAATTTTCTTCCACAAACCTACCTATTTACACCACAACCATGCAGTCCAGACAAGACAAATCCTTCTGCTTAGGTTTTTACTCAGCCTAGCACACATTGAAAACAGTTTCTAGGTCATACCTGATGTAACTCTATGGACATCACTTAAATAGTCCTGGTGTTGATACCTTACACCTTCTGGTAAATGCGAAGACTGGCCATGTCCTGAGAAGTCCAGGGCTACATAATAATTTTCTGTTAAAAAGAAATATGAGTTAATATGATTCCCCAAACTCTTTAGGAGAATTTTCAGAACATTTTACCTTTAACCAAGCACGTAACTCTCATGAGGTTGCCTCTTCCGCCTCCGAGTTGCGGGCCCTAGCTTCCCCCCACTAGCGGCAGCAAAAAGTAAAAACTTACCTGACCCCTCCAAAAGTCCAGCAAAGTCTTCTCTTCTTCCACGGGGGCATTCAATACCCCTCCCGGGCTCTTCAGACTTCAGGTCAGGGCACTGACCTCTAGAAATAAAAAACACAATTCTGTAATACTAACCTGTAGAATTGGTTTCTCTTCTACATCCATTCCAGGCCATCAGCTGCCCGCGGGCGTGGACTGCAAGATTGAAAGGTGTGGCCCCTCCCGGCCCTATAAGCATGCGGCTACCTCTGACCAAACCAGTAATTAAAAAGCAATAGAATCACTTACTGGGAGGCTAAAGCCTATTATGCATTGGAGACAATGTTATGCCACAACGCTTATTTTCTCTCAGTTTTTTTATTTTTCAATGCTAAATACTAATTACATATATATATAAAAAAACTATAAAAAGGCATCAAAAGGATAAGATCGTAACTCCACCAGGGCAGGAATGACGGCCTGGAATGGATGTAGAAGAGAAACCAATTCTACAGATGAGTATCACAGAATTGTGTTCTCACTTCCAATCTATCCCAGGCCGTCAGCTTCATTCACGATAGGGACCTCCAAAAGCAGTGCATATATATGGGTGGGATCCCAAACACAGAAGCAGCAGGCAGTTCATTTCACTACAGTCTGTAAAATCTTTAGAACCAAAAACAGCATCTGCTGAGGCCCTAACATCTACCTTGTAAAATTTGGTAAATGTATGAACCAAAGACCAGGTGGCAGCTTTACAAACCTGTTCCACCGAGGCCTAATGCTGAAAAGCCCAGGGGGCTCCTTCCCCCTTCCGGAAGGATTCTGTAGCAGACATGTAATATCTTGCAGCTCCGACTACGTCCAAGGAGCGAAGAACCCTCTCCTTCGGATTAATCGGTACTGGGCATAAAGAAGGTAAAACTACCTAATCGTTAAGGTGAAATGGAGACCACTCCCCTCGACGTAGAGACCCTTTGCTCAGGGATGTAAGCCTCCTGGTTTTCTACCCCCGGGATGTAAACTGCCGAGATGCAGGGAACGTTCTCCTCTGCCCATAGCAGAATTCGGCTCACCTCCCTTAGAGTTCTTTTGCTCCGAGTACCCCCCCTGGTGGTTAATATAAGCTACTGCTGTCCAACTGTCTGACTGGACTTGGACAGCAGGTCCCCTTAAACTGGGGGTCAGATGTTGAAGTACTAACCAAACCGCTCTCAATTCCAAAAAGTTTATGGGAAGCAAATTTCCTTCGGACACCATTGTCCCTGGATTTTCTGGGTTTTCCAGACACCTCCCCAGTCTGTCAGACTGGCATCCGTGGTAACGATCTCCCAAGGAGGCGTCAGAAAGGACTTGACTATCGATAGATGTAGGGGATCCAACCACCACAGGAGGGATTGCCTGGCTGCGGGGGTTAGAACAAACGTCTGATCCATAGACTCCGAGGCTCGATCCCAGATTGACAATTTCATCTGAAGAGGCCTCATGTGAAACTGAGCAAAGGGCACTGCTTCGAAGAAGGCCACCATTAAACCTACCAGCTTCATTCCTAGACGAATTATTGGCTGATGGCAGGCTAGAAGGGTCTCTATTTGGGTCCAGAGTAGTAGAACTATCTGTTCCGGGGGGCGTGGCCAAGATGGCGACCTGATCGGACGTGCCTATACTGGGCTCCGCTTTACATCCTGATTTACCCCGGTACCTTTGTGAGCGGCTTTTCTGTGGTTCCTGGAGGTCTCTCCCGTCCAAGGGATTGAGCCCTGGTGCAGCGGAGGCGGCAGTAACGGTGAGCGGAGGAGCGGGCGGCTATCCCGGCCACGTGCGTCCACGGCGTGAGGTGAGGTTCCAGCGGCTGCTGACCTCTGGCGCGAGACTGCTTCGGGCGGCGGCGGTGAACTGAGGCGGAGGAGCGGGGAGAAGGCGGCTGTCGCGAGGACGAGGCAGCTGGAGTAGCTGCGGGCAAGACCAGACTGCTCCGGGCGGCGGCGGTGAGTGGAAGTGGAGGAGCGGGGAGGAGGCGGCTGTCCCGGCTAACACGTGTGCAGGGGAGACAAGCGGGGCACCGGCAGCAGCACAGTCCTACCCCAGGTTGCGGCGGAGGGGGGGGGGGGGGGGGGGACGCCTGGGAGTGTGAACTCACACCTGTAGAGAGCCTGGCTGACGGGGCGCCATCTTGCCCTGCTACAAGTGGCGTGGGGGAGGCGAAGAGCCCGGGAGATAAATCACACTCTGCAGAGGAACACGTGTGGGGGTCGCTCTGGACTGAGCTGGATGACAGGCCTGTTCTTCTCACACCCTGACACGTCAGACCCCCGGAATTATATGAATCACATGCACTAATTGGGGTGCTTCCCCTGTGGATATACAGCCCTGGTGGTTGATCTGGCGGTGGAGGGAGCTCTGGGCAGGTCTCCCCTCTCTCTATAAAATACAATTCTGTCCTGGATACTGAGACCCGCTGCTCTGGTTGCACACCTATACGGGATGCCCCTCTGACCCCTACCTGGAACTCGCGGTCTCCTCCCCCGATATTTGGTATTTGGGCTCGGGCATATTTATTTATATCCATTGGTGGTCGCAAGCAAAAGTCCTCCCCCTCCCCCCCCAGTGCAAATCAAAGAAGATCCGTTTGGGGTCCCCTCCACATGAGAGGAAATAAAAAACGCAAGTCAGTGGTGGTCGCCTGTGGTACGTAAACGATGGAGCCTCAGAGGGGGGCTGGACAGGAGCCCACTAATCCTGATACCGCAGCTATAATGGCAGCTATTGCCTCTTGACAGTGTGCCATCACAGCCAAATTTGATACCCTCCAAGAGCAATTTAATTATGTCCGCCATGACCTGGATAAAATTTGGGACCCTACTGGCAAGGCGGAGAGAAGGATTGGAGAGACGGAGGACAGGCTCACCGCTCAGGCGGGGGAACTCGCAGTACTGAGGAGACAGGTAACCACCTTGATGGGGAGGGCAGAGGACGCAGAGAACAGAAACCGGAGAAATAATGTCAGAATTCTTGGTCTACCCGAAAAAGCTGAGGGCTCCTCCCCAGAGCAATTTGTTGAAAATCTTATAAGAGATCTTGGCACCAGCTAACCTAACCAAATTCTTCACCGTTGAAAGAGTTCACATAATTCCAATGAGACCCCTCCCCCCCGGAGCCCCGCCGAGACCCTTCATATTTAAAGTCCTCCACTACAGGGACAGAGACGCTATCCTGGCCGCCGCCAGATTGAAGGGAGTGGTGAATTTTGATAATGTGCGGCTGTCCTTCTTCCCGGATTTTACCTCGGAGGTTCAAAAGATGAGACGTTCCTTTAATGGAGTGAGGGAGAGGCTCAGGAAAAGGAAGATCAAATACTCCATGTTGTTTCCAGCACGTCTTCGCGTTCAAGATGGGGAGTCCACTAGATTTTTTGCCTCTGCAGAAGAGGCCAATACGTGGCTGGACTCCTTGCCCGAGGCCTGATGGACTGGGTCTCCGGGTCGGTGAGGATTTGATCTTTGCCAACTTCAGGCTGTATTTGATCTGTTGGCTGCTTACTGATGGGGGCGCCTGGCTCTGTCGGGCTTTTTGTTTGTTCGCCAGAATGAGCCTCCTGGCGCAGCCCGATGCACGGCTGCACCCGTGTCACCAAGCTTGAAAGTTTAGAAGCTGTTATCGTTGTTAAGCCTTGATTTGCCGCTCTAGTCACCAAAACATCCTGCTCTGAATATTACGGGAGAGCCGGTGGCTCTGGATTCCCAGGGTGTGATGGCACTTCCCCCTCTCCCTCCGCCCCTTCTCTCTTCCTTATCCTTGGCCCCCTGGTCCTCCCTTTCCCGGCTCCCATTCCCTTTCCTGCCCCTATTGATTGTACCCATCCCCCACCTCCCAATTTGCTTCCATGCGACCCTGGGAACCCAAGGCAGTTGTCTGCCGACCTGTATAGTGCTATTGGTTATTTTGAGTTGCAGGCCCATTAGGCGTTGGGTCCCTGTGCTCCAGTTGCAACTAGTTACACCTGTGTTGTATTTTTGTTTAATCGAGGGAAATTTAGACGGCACCAGCTAAGGTTAAGGATAATGTTCTGGTGCCCTGCTCTGGTTTCCCCCAAACAAAATAACAAGTGACCAAGCCAAAAGGGGATGCCCCAAACCCCCTAAATAGGGGAAAAACCAGAGACTAACAATGGCACTATAGTATTTAAAAAGTAAGAAAGTTTATTATGACATCTTACTTTTTAAATACTACAGAGCGTCATTGTTAGTCTCTGGTTTTTCCCCCTATTTAGGGGGTTTGGGGCATCCCCTTTTGTGTTGTATTTTTGGTTGGGAGGGATTGATGCTTGCCAAGGTTGGGGGGTGGTGGAGCGGGGTGGGGGGAGGGGGGTATGGGAACGTTTGGTTTAGTCTTATGTATAGTTTTATCTGTATATGCGGTCTTTGTGCTGGGATGAATGTGTGGTATGAATGCCGGACTCGAGAAGAGATTGGATTTTGTTTGGGAGGTATGAAGACCCGGGGAGATTTTGCTCCCAGTCTGGATACATGTATTCAAATTTTTGATAATGGGTGAATGTAGATTCCTCTCCTGGAATGTCCGGGGACTTAACGATAAAATCAAGCGGGCAACGGTCCTCCAATTTGTCAAGAGATATAAACCGAATGTGGTGATCCTGCAGGAGACTCACCTGGTGGGGCGGAGAGAACTTTCCCTTAAGAAACCTTGGATTCAATGCTCTTACCATGCTTCTTTCTCTGCCTACTCCAGGGGGGTCTCTGTACTGGTCTCCAAGGGGAAGCCATTCGTGTTGTATTCTGTGCAGACGGACCGGGAGGGCCGCTATGTGATCCTGCATGCCAAACTCATGGACACGGATGTGGTCATAGTTGGTGTGTATGTTCCTCCTCCCTTTTGTATTCAGGTACTGAATCGGATCATGGAAAGGGTGGTTGGCCTGCCACCGGCGCCAATTCTCCTTATGGGGGACTTCAATATGGTGCTGGATTCGGCCTTAGATCGCCTGGACAGGAATTCGGGCCCCAGAACGCAACTGGCCACTTGGGCTGAGGCCCTGGGTCTGCGGGAGCTTTGGAGATGGAAACACCCCAGCGACAAGGCGTACTCCTGTCACTCGGCCGCTCACAAATCCCTGTCCAGGATTGACCTGGCGTTTTTATCATCTGACTTACTAGCCAAAGTAGAGGCTTGCAATTATCTTCCGAGAGGCATCTCGGATCACTCACCACTATTAACAGTGGTTGGGTTGTCACATGTGCGGAGAGAGTGGGATGGACCTTGAGCCCCCTATGGCTAGAGAACCCTGACATTAAAGATAGCCTGTCGTCTGCGGCAGAGACGTTTTGGGAGTGTAACTTGGATGAGACGTCCGTGGGGGTCAGATGGGATGCTTTTAAGGCAGTCACCAGAGGGTGTGCCATCAGCGCCATTAAAGCGGTTAGAGAAAAGAAAGGGAGGGAAAGGGTTGGACTTGAAAATAAACTCGCGACCGCGGAGGAGAAATTTGTGGCCTCGACCAACAGTGGGGAATACTCGATGCTGATGACTCTTAAGAGGGAGTACAATCTATTGCTGACTGACTCCACCAGGAAATTGTTGCTATACAGACAGGCGGCGATCTTTGATAAAGGGGACAAGAGTGGGAGAACCTTAGCTTATCTAGCAAGGGGCGAGGCACAATCCAACTGCAGTGCTGGAATATCTGATGGGAGGGGATTGGTAGCGGAAGGGACTGAAATAGCTCGGCAGTTCCATGAGTATTGTTCGGCCTTGTATTCCTCGGGGTCCAAGTACCGGATGGAGGAACTGGAAGCCTATCTAGACCAGATCGACTTCTCGGTGCTGGCCCCAGAGTTACGGGAGTTCCTTGATGCCCCCATAACGGTGGAAGAGGTCACGAGTGCAATTGGAGCGCTCCCTGGAAGGAAGGCGCCGGGCCCCGATGGAATGCCGGTCGAATGGTACAGACTGGCGCGGGAGCAGATAGCGCCTAAACTATTAGAAGTATTTAGGGGGGCGCTGGGAGATGGAGGTCTCCCCGCCTCTTTTTGTGAGGCACATATAGTTCTTATATATAAGGATGGAAGGCCTCCAGATGCCTGTGCTTCTTATAGGCCCATATCCCTCTTGAATCAGGATGCCAAAATATTAGCCAAATTGTTAGCCACTAGATTAAAACGAGTCATACTACAACTAATTGGGCCTGATCAGTCTGGCTTTATGCCGGGTCGCACCACGGGGATAAACCTGCGGAGACTGATGTCAAACTTTCAGATTGTGCACGATAACTGTGGGGATCGAGCGATTGTTTCACTTGACAACGAGAAGGCCTTCGACTTGGTGGAATGGACCTTTCTGTGGGCGGTGTTGGATAGAGTTGGGCTCCCCGAGAGTTTTGTAAAATATATCAAATTATTATATAGACATCCCACGGCCCGCGTGCGGGTCAACGGATGTTTCTCCAACCCCTTCACACTGAGTAGAGGAACCAAACAGGGGTGCCCGCTCTCGCCGCTGCTATTTGCCCTGGCTATTGAACCATTGGCAATTCTGGTCAGGGACTCCCCGGCCATCACGGTGTGGAAACTGGGTGCGGTGGAACGCTGTACGCAGACGACACCCTGCTATACTTGTCTGACTGCCACAAGTCCCTAGAAGCAGCCTTGGACATCCTCGATACCTTTGGAAGATTCTCAGGCCTGAAAATTAATTGGGGAAAATCCAGTCTGATGCGGGTTGATGCCTGTGACTCTTTGGGTATCTCCCCGAGATCCCAGCTAAAGGTGGTGCGGCAATTTAAGTATCTCAGAATCATGATTGGGAAGCAGCCTAGTCAATTTATGCCCCTCAATACATCACCAGTCATTGCGAAACTGAAACAGAGGGTCAGTCAGTAGGCGGGTCTACCACTGTCGGTCATGGGTAGGATCAATGTTTTCAAGATGATCTTTCTCCCAAAATTATTATATATTTACCAAGCCTCACCCATATTGCTCCCCGCTTCTCATTTAAAGGCGCTGGAAGCTATTATTTTTGGATTCATTTGGGGGCAGTCCCCTCCGCGGTTAAATAGACAAATTATGAAGGCGCAGGTAACCATGGGAGGACTGGCCGTGCCGCACATGAAAATGTACTTTTATGCTGCCCAACTACTGTATGCCCATTGGTGGATTAGCCGACCGGGGGATAATCTGGTGGTGCGTTTGGAGGAGGCGGTGCTGGGGTCCCCTGTGCGGCTCTCCTCCTTGGCCTATAGGGGTACAAGGGGACTCAGGGAGGTGACGACATGTATAAGAACGGTCTGCAGTATCTGGGGGAGGGTGGCCACAATATGTGCGGATTCAGGCGGGAGTGGGACATATTCCCCTTTCACCCCCCTTTGGGCTAACCCTGGGCTCCCAGAACTCGGGACTGTGCAGGATCCACACTTCTGGAGTGGAAGGGGAGTTCACCAGCTGGGTCATCTTTACAGAGGGGGAGTAATGGTGTCCTTTGATCAGCTCAAAGAAAGCTTTCACTTGTCTAATCGGGATTTTCTCCGTTACCTACAAATTAGACATGCCCTGAACGCTCAGTTTTCCAGGGTGGCCCCCAGGGTGTCGGTTTCACGGGTGGGGAATGTAGTTAGAAACTCGAATCTGCGGAAGCCAGTTTCCACGCTATATAAATGTCTGCTAGGCGAACTGGAATCCCCTAGGGCAGGAGTTGAGATGAAGTGGCAGGCTATTGACCAGAACCTGGATCAGGATGATTGGGAGGAGGTGCTGGATAATCTGCATTCTTCGGTGATTGAGGCGAGAGATAGATTGATCCAGACCAAATGGATCCATCAGGCGTATATTACTCCGGTCCGTCTGCACAGAATGGGACTCCTGGATAGAGACACATGTCCTAGATGTGAGGGTGGTAGTGGTACATGGGTACATATGATCTGGTCATGTGGAATAATTGCGGGCTATTGGGAGGATGTAATGGGCCCGATTAGCAAAATAGTGGGATTTCGCATAAGGGGTTCTGTCCCGATATGCATTCTGGGAGTGGTGGAGCCGCTGTCTGAGCTCAGTGCATTGAAAACATTGCTTCGGCTGCTACTCTTTTATGCCCGGAAGTGTATACTGATAAATTGGAAACACCCAGCTACACCATCTGTACAGGCATGGAAAAGGCTGGTTAACCAGAAACTTGCCATGTATAAATTGACATACGAAGCGAGAGGAGTGCCGGACAAGTTTGCCAAGGTCTGGGATCCCTGGTTGCAGTGCCAGGACTCGGTATCGAATGATGGCTAAGGGGAGAGTATGGTTGCATGTGGTTACAGCCTTGGCACCGACGAGTGGTGTAGAGGTATGTGACTGCAGACTGGCATCTAATCCTGGAGGGGGGAAGCGGAGGGTGGTGGAGAGGCGGTCCATTACCCTGCTGTATTTCTAACCATTTTCAGCTCTATCGGGACTCCTCAGTAGGAGTTCCAATCTTGTACGGCCTAAGTCCGGTGTGAGTGTCGTTGTGTTGTGTGAATGGATGTCTTGTGTAAGTAGGCCAGTTTGATATTAGGCGCCAGTGGCGTCTGGATCGTCCAGAGTCGTTCCCAAAAACGACCTTACTGGCGATGGGGTGATGTGCGATTTTGGATAGATGATCACCCAGCAAAACCTGTCTAGGGTTGACAACACAGTCTGAGTGTTTCCCTCGATCTCCTGAAAAGACGGGGCCGAGATCAATAGATCGTCCAGGTAAGGGATTATGTGAATCCCCTGAACCCTCAGGATGGCCATGAGGCCCGCCAACACCTTGGTGAATACCCTTGGGGCTGAAGAGCCACAAATTGAAAATGCTGGCCATCCAGGGCAAATCTTAGAAATTCTGATGTCCTGAAAAAATACAATTCTGTGAAACTCACCTGTTTTTGGATATATCCAGTCCAGGTCGTCCCAAGTGATGACATGCGGGTGTCCGCCCCTAAGGGGCGCTTGACTGCAAGACCAAAGATGTAGCTCCTCCCGGCCCCCTATAAAGGCAGGTGTCCCTCTATCATTCTCCAGTGGTTGAAAAGCAGTAGACAAAAAAAAAAAGGACAGGCCGGGAGGCCAAAGAAACCATGTTACTTCACATAGCTTCAGCTTGTACTCTCTATAACAAGACTGATGAAAACAATGTCCAATGAATAAAAAATGGGATCACCATAACAGGCAATGGGAAACAATGACACCAAAAAACAATTCTACAGGTGAGTTTTACAGAATTGTATTTTTCCCTATATCCAGTCCAGGTCGTCCCAAGTGATGACATGTGGGACATCCAAAAGCAGTGTCCATTTGGGCGGGATCCCCAGTGCGGAACAGCATGTAGTTCATTTCACTACCACCTGAAGCACCTTTCGGACAAAAAAACAGCGTCAGCTGAGGCCCTGACATATACCTTGTAAAACTTTGTAAAAGTATGAACTGAAGACCAAGTGGCGGCCTTACAAACTTGTTCAACCGATGCCTGGTGCTGAAAAGCCCAAGAGGCACCAATAGCTCTGGTAGAATGAGCTGTGATCCGAAAAGGGGGTTCCTTCCCCTTGGCAGAATATGCTTGCACCACCGTCTGTCTGATCCACTTACTGAGAGTGGACTTGGCTGGTCGCAAACCTTTCCTAGAGCCTTCTGTTAGGACAAAGAGTAAATCAGATTTCCTGAAGGATTCAGTTGCAGCCAGGTAATACTTTATGGCCCTGACCACATCCAAGGCATGGAGTGTCCGTTCTTTAGAATTAGCCGTAGCTGGACACAAGGAAGGTAAGACAACTTCCACATTAAGGTGAAAGGGAGAAACGACCTTAGGCAAAAAATCAGGTTTAAAGCAAAAAAACCACCTTATCCCTATGCCGCTCAAAATAGGGAGGTTTCATACAAAGCGCGGTCAGCTCTGATACACGACGCACCGAGGTGATCGCTACCAAAAAGACCACTTTGAGAGTCAAAATAGACAATGCAGCATCGCACAATGGCTCGAAGGGAGGACCCTGAAGAGCAGAAAGTACTAAATTCAAATCCCATACCGGTAATACTGACTTACGCGGTGGCCGGACATGGGTGACTCCCTGGAAAAAAGTCTTGATCAACCTACGGTTGGCAATGGATATCTGGAAAAAAAATGGCTAAAGCCGCAACCTGACCCTTGAGGGTGCTCAGCTGGAGACCCAAGTCTAAGCTGTGTTGCAAAAACTCCAGAATCCTGGAAATAGAAAATATGCGGCAGGGAGACTCTTGGTCTCACACCAAGCAATATAAGCGTGCCAAACTCTGTAGTATATCATGGAAGATTTCTTCTGTGCCTGAATCATGGTATGCACAACTGTGGCCGACAGCCCCTTTTCCATCAGGATTGAGGTTTCAATAGCCAGGCCGTCAAAGCCAGCATCTGTAAATTGGGGTGCCGCAGCGACCCCTGTGTGAGAAGCCCTGGGTCGTCGGGCATGATGTAGCTGTATCTGTATCTATTGACATCTGAACTATGTCCGCAAACCAACTCCTTCTCGGCCAGCGAGGACCTACCAGGATAGTTGGTACCCTTTCCTGGGGTAACTTGCGCAGCACTCTGCCCAGGAGTGGAAACGGAGAGAATGCATACAGAAATTTGAACTCCGTCCAAGGAATCGCCAAAGCGTCTGTTGCAATGGCCAGAGGATCTCTTGAGAGGGAGACAAACCTTGGAAGCCTGTGATTGTGTCTGGACGCAAACAGATCCATGTCCGGCTGACCCCAACAGAGACACAGAGCGTGAAAGGTCTTGCCGCTGAGAGACCATTACCCCAGACGCGAGGCGCTCCTGCTCAGGGAGTCTGCCTCCAGGTTTTCTACCCCGGGAATGTAGACCGCCGAGAGGCAGGGAATATTCTCCTCTGCCCAAGTAAGAATCTGGGTCACCTCCTTGAGGGCTCTCTTGCTCCGAGTCCCACCCTGGTGATTGATGTAGGTGACAGCCGTCTGATTGTCCGATCGAACCTGGATCGCACGACCCCTTAAATGGGGAGTCAAGCGCAGAAGCACCAACCGGATCGCTCTCAGCTCCAAGAGATTTATGGGTAAGCAGTTCTCCTGCAGACCCCACTGACCCTGGATCTTCTGAGTCTGCCAAACGCCTCCCCAGCCTGTAAGACTGGCATCCGTGGTAACTATCTTCCAATGGGGAGTCAGAAAGGACTTGCCCACCAGCAGGTTCCAGGAGTCCAACCACCACAAGAGGGACTGCCTGGCCAGGGGGGACAGCGATAATTCTTTCGGCATCCGATTCCAGCCGGTCAGCAGGTTCAGTTGTAGAGGTCTCATGTGAAATTGGGCGAAGGGCACTGCCTCGAAGCATTCCACCATAAGGCCCACCAATCCCATTGCCAGACGTATTGACGGCCGTTGGCAAGACAGCAAGGCGTGCACTTGCGCCTGGAGACCCAAAACCTTCTGCTGCAGCAGAAAAAAACTTGACCTGAGGGGTGTCTATCGTCATTCCCAGGAAGGCCCCCAGGGTTGACAACATTGTCCGAGTATCGTATTCGGCCTGCTGCACGGCTGGGCTGCCATGCGTTCACCTTTGCTGGTGCCCTCTTTCGCCCTGTGTGCGCCTCGGCGATTGTCTCCCTAGCCATCAGAAAGAAGGTGGGACATCTTTTGGATAGAGCTAAGGCTCGCAAGCTGGCGGAGGAGTATAAAGAACTCAAGGCCTGCTTGGATTTGATTGGCTTTGTTACTACTGCCATGGACGATATGGTCCGGCTTGGTGCCAGGATTTCAGCCCTGCTTGTGGCTCTCTGCCTCTCGCTCTGGCTGCGGCAATGGTCGGCTGATGTGGCTGCCTAAAAGTCACTTACGAGTATCCCCTTTGTGGGGAACAGGCTGTTTGGGGAGCGCCTGGACCTTTTGGTCAAGGATGGTAAAGTCCCTCAGAGGCGGAAGCCTGCTCTGTCCTTTCGGAATCCCTCTACCTATCGTTCCTTTCGAGGAGGAAGAGGCTCTTCATTTCCCGGTGCCCGCAGAGATACCTGGGGCAGAGGTAGAGGTGTGGATTCCATAACTACAGGGTCTGTTCCGATGGATTGGCGCTTGGCAAATGTGGTGCCAATATTCAAAAAGGGATCTAGGGGGGAACCTGGGAACTACAGACTGGTAAGCTTAACATCTGTGGTGGGCAAGCTGTTTGAAGGTTTCTTAAGGGATACTATCCTGGAGCACCTTGGGGAAAATTACCTTATTACTCCATATCAGCATGGATTTATGAGGAATCGCTCCTGCCAGACAAACCTAATCAGCTTTTATGAGGAGGTAAGTTCAAGATTGGATCAGGGGGAGTCATTGGATATCATATCTATATCGGAAGCAGAGGGTGGTTATCAATGGTACACACTCAGATTGGGTCACTGTTACTAGTGGAGTACCACAAGGGTCAGTTCTGGGACCAATTCTCTTCAATATATATATAAATGACATTGGGTATGGATTAAACAGTAAAGTCTCAATCTTTGCAGATGATACTAAGCTGAGTAAAGTAATTAAAACAAAAGAGGACAACAGGCAGCTACAAACAGATTTAGATAAATTGGAAGCATGGGCAGTTAAATGGCAAATGAAGTTTAACACAGATAAATGTAAGGTTATGCACATGGGAAGGAGAAATCTGTGTCATGATTACACACTAAAGAAACACTTGGTAAAACAACAATGGAAAAGGACCTAGGGGTTTTAGTTGACAATAAGCTCAACTGTAGTAATCAATGCCAGGCAGCTGCTGCCAAGGCAAATAGGATCATGGGGTGCATCAGGAGGGGCATAGGTGCTCATGACCAGAGCATCATTTTACCCCTGTACAAGTCACTAGTCAGACCCCATATGGAATACTGTGTACAGTTCTGGGCACCTGTGCTTAAGAAGGACATATCAGAACTGGAGTGCGTTCAAAGAAGGGCAACAAAGTTAATAAACGGAGTGCGGGGGCTAGAGTACCCGGAAAGATTGTCCAAGTTAGGCTTATTTAGTCTAAATGCAGAACTGAGGTTCTCAAGGCTTCTGCCCTTTACAGGTTTCGGGATGCCCTTGACCAAAGAAACCTTTTGGGTGTTCTGGCTGCAAACTCGATCTTGTAGCCTGAAGACACCACCTCCTGAGTCCGACACATGGTGCTTCCAGACCGAAGCAAAACTGCAGAAGCAGCCCACCCACCCGCACAGGTGGGGGTGCCCCTTCATGCCTGGGTGGACTTAGCTGGAGGCTTTGATGTAGCTCCCCAAAAGGAACCTGGCCTATACTGGGATTTACCTCTGCTCCAGAATTCTCTGCGGGAACCTGAAAAGGAGGAACATCTACCACCCCGAAAGGACCGGGATGTTGAGAGCCTCCAAAAAAAACAAGTAGATCTCCTCTTTCGAGGAAGTTTGCCATCCTTAACCATAAGATCAAGGCGTTCCCCAAATAGATAACTCCCAAAAAAGGGAAGGTCTGTAAGGGATTTCTTAGCGGCAGCATCAACCGACCATTGCGTTAACAATAAAAACCGGCCTAAAGCAGAAGGGCAGAGGATTCTGGCACCTAGCCTGACCAAATTAACCCTAGCCGTAATAACAATGCTAGTAAACTCTAGCCAGGTTCTGAACGTCCAGGAAAAAGAATCCTGAGTGTTTTCGAGACTTAACCCTGGCCATAAGTTGCTTTAACTTTTTCCTCATAGCCAAAGAAACAACAGAAGCGGCACAAGCAGGGCGTCAAAGAGAACCCACCATAGCAAAAGCGTGGCGACCAACTGATCCATTCGTCTTTCAGTAGGATCTCTTAAACAGGCGTTAGAAGCAGAAGGCATGAAAGTGGTGTTGGACAGGCCCGAAACGGGTGGGTCCACCTCAGGAGGAGGGGACCATAACTTAATCATATCAAAAGGGAAAGGATACCTAGAATCTAAGATCCTAGGGATAGGAGGCAGCTTGTTGGGTTTTTCCCACTCCTTTAGCACCATCCTGGAAAAATGTGACTGTTCCGGAAAAACCTGCCTTGGCCTCTGGAGTCTAAACAATTCATCCTTCCTTCTCTTGGGGGCTTTAGGAGGGGAAATGTGTAAAGTTTCAAAAACAGAGGAAAGCAGGCCCTGTTTCATCTGAGAGTAAAGGATCTTCGTCAGATTAAAAAATATTAGAAATCCTGACCTCCTCACTAGAAAGCAATTCGCCCTCTGAAGGTTATTCCTCAACCATCTGAATCTCTTCCTCCTCCTCAGATCCAAAGGAGGCAAATAAATCCTTCTCCGAGTAAGAGGGTTCCAAATGCCTTCTCTTACCGGAGGCCTTCCTAGGGACTACCAACAGCAGCTGCTTTTCTAGGTGGGCTAACCTCAGCGCCAGCTCTGACTGTGCCTCGTTGCTCCCCCACCTCCTTAGGGGCAACCTGGGGAGGCTGAACTTCTGAAGAGGCTTTAGCTTGTAAGGGACTAGGGACTGTGGCAACAGTCCTTCTATGGTCAGAAGCAATACACAAATAGAACAAACAGTGCTAAAACCGGCCAGGGGATTCCGCCTGCACAGAGGACAGAGACTGCCCTGATCAACGGGGATTCACTATCCCCCGATGCCTCCGTCATGGTGATTGTACAGTCAAAATGACTGTATGGGCCTAATATACACATACATACAAATCAAACAATATTTTAACTGCATAGGTAAGTCACTCACCCCTTCGTGGGTTGGGGTGCCCCCTTTAGAACCGGAGAGGCAAAACCGGAACATCGATGGAGGCAGCCCAGAAGTCAGAGCCGCACCGAAACTGGGGCGCAGGGGGCTGGTTGCGGTGGCCCTGAGCCGCTGTGCCCCGGAGCTGTGGCCTCGGCCCTGGAGAGAGAAATTGGCTAAGCAACCGTCTATGCGGTGGCCGCCTAACTAAGAACAACCTGCTGGTAAAGCAAGAGAGCGGGGGACAGGCGCAGCAGGCTGCAATCCCCGCTCTAGATTAATCTAAGCAGTCGAGCTGTTACCTCTCTCAGAGCCGGAGACAGAATGAAGCCAGGAGACACCGCTCGGCCGTTTCTGCCCCAGGCTCCGGCCCTTCCAATAAAGAAAGTTACAATAAAGAAAGTAAAAAAACAAGTGGGAAGAATGTGGGGGGCACATATATAAAAATATACTAGGTTCCCTGACAGGTTCACCAGACAAACACCTGCGGCTGACTTCCTATGAGAAAGCCTGCAGCCCAGAGTAAAAACACTATGAAAGCGTCCCAGACGCTGGCGCTTTACCTTACCACACATGGATCCACATCAGCAAAGCTAGCTGGGGAGGCAAAAAATGGGTCAGGGGATCTGTGGGAATAAGGCCGTGCAGGAAGCAGACAGGGTAAATCCCCCGCTTACTGCCATACCTAGAGAGAAATCCAAGCGACCTTCACAGTCCAGTCCAACTGCAAGAATGAAACTGATTTGGTCATGGCAGCCGCATGCTTATAGGGCCAGAAGGAGCCACACCTTTCAATCTTGCAGTCCACGCCCTCTGGGCAGGAATTAACCCTATTGCAAATGAAGCCGATGGACTGGAATGGATTGGAAGAGAAATTGACACTCACCTGCAGCCGCGATCCCTCACGCCGGGTCTCCTCTTTACCTGGGGGACCTCCGATCTCCCCCCGGGCTCTTCTGTGGTGTGGAGAGGGCCCAGAAATACAATTCTGTGATTACTCACCTGTAGAATTGTTTTTACTGTGTACAGCACGGCCTGTTTCATTTAATCCTTACTTCTGGGTATTCCGCCACAAGGTGGCGCAGTTGACTGCAGAAGATTTGTGACTCCTCCCGGCCCCATATAAAACCAGGAATCACCCATAGACCCCCAGTGTTGAAAAGCAGTTATGCAAGAAGCCGGGAGATAATCATGATAAAAAAGAGAACAGCCTCACAAAAATAACTTTGAAACAAATCACCATGAAGAGGCAACCAAGAATAACGATAACAAGGGAGGGATGAAACAGGCCGTGCTGTACACCGTAAAAACAATTCTACAGGTGAGTAATCACAGAATTGTATTTTTCCAAGTGTACAGCACGGCCTGTTTCATTTAATCCTTACTTCTGGGACATCCAATAGCAGTGTCTGTAAAGATAGGGAGGGATCCCCAAAGAGTAACGGCAGGCAGTTCAAACCACTACCGCCTGAAGTACCGGCCTTACAAAACTTGTTCAACAGAAGCCTGGTGCTGAAAAGCCCAAGAGGCACCAAGTAGAATGAGCAGTAACACAGAAGGGAGGCTTCTTCCCTTTAGCAGAATAAGCTTGCACCACCGCCTGACGGATCCACTTGCTGATAGTAGATTTGGCTGGAGGCAGACCCTTCCTAGGTCCAGCAGGCAGAACAAACAGAGAATCAGATTTCCTAAACGACCAAATAAAATTTCATTGCCATGACAACATTCAGAGAATGAAGGGTCCATTCCTTAGAATTAAAAGGGTTAGGACACAAAGAAGGCAAGACAATGACCTGATCGAGATGAAAGGCAGACACAACCTTGAGCAACAAATCCGGCTTAAGCCAGAACACTACCTTATCCTGATGCCGCTCAAAATAAGGAGGTTTCATGGACAGCGCCGCCAGATCAGAGCTCGACGCACCAAAGTAATAGCCTACCTTAAGAGTCAGAATGGGCAACGCATCCTCATGCATAGGCTTGAATGGCAGACAACACCAAGTTTAAGTCCCAAACCGGTAGCATAGGCTTACGCGGCGGACGCACATGAGTAACACCCTGGAAAAAGGTCTTAACAAGCCTGTGATTGGCAAAGGATCTGGCAAAAAATTGCCAGAGCCGAAACCTGTCCTTTAAGAGTACTAAGTTGAAGACCCGAGTCCACACCATGTTGTAAAAAAACTCCAGAACCCTGGGAATGGAAAAATCCCCACAAGATAGAGACTTGGACTCACACCAAGCAATGTAAGCATGCCAGACCCTGTAGTAGATAAAAGACAAGGATTTCTTCCGAGCCTGAATCAAGGTATCAACAATGGATGCCGGTAAGCCCTTGCCCATCAAGATGGAGGTTTCAGCAGCCAAGCCGTTAAAGCCAGCGTTTGTAAATTGGGATGGCGTAGGTGTCCCTGCGTGAGCAGCAGCTCTGGATCATCGGGCAGTACGAACAGATCTACTGCCATCTGTACCACTTCCGCGAACCATACCCTCCTTGGCCAACGGGGGCCACCAGAATGGTCAGTACTCCCTCCTGGGCTACCTTGCGCAGCACCCGACCCAGCAGAGAAAATGGAGGAAATACATAGAGGAGCAGAAACGCTGTCCAGGGAATTGCTAGCGCATCCGTGGGGAAGGCCAGAGGATCATGCGACAGGGAGACAAATCTTGGAAGCTTGTGATTGTGACGGGACGCAAACAGGTCCACGTCTGGCTGACCCCAGCGGTGACACAGGGCGTGAAAGATCTTGTTGCTGAAAGACCATTCTCCCAGGCGAGACGTCCCCCTGCTCAGGGATTCTGCCTCCTGGTTCTCCACCCCAGGGGATGTAAACCGCCGAGATGCATGGAACAGTCTCCTCCGCCCAAGACAATATCAGGGACACTCCTTTGAGGGCTCGCTTGCAGTCCCTCCCTGATGATTGATGTAGGCAACCGTTGTCTGATTGTCCGAGCGGAGCTGTACAGCACGACCCCGAAGATGGGGGGTCCGTTGAGCGAGAACCAACCTGATCGCCCGCAGCTCTAGGATATTGATGGGTGCGTGGGCCTCCTGGGGACCCCACTGACCCTGGAACTTCAGAGACTTCCAAACTCCCCCCCAGCCGGTCAGACTGGCATCCGTGGTGACAATTTCTCAGCGCGGAGGTAAAAAAAGACCTGCCCACTAGAAGATTCCTCGAGTCCAGCCACCAGGAGAGGAGGAGGTAGGATTAAGGGGTGAGGTAACCCCGAAACGCGTTACCTTTGAATGGGGAGCCCAGGATATTCACTCCACACAGGTCATGCTATATTTTAAAATGTTACATTAAATGTTATGTTTTATCACACTTGGTGAGCTGGACCTGCAGCACATTACTACAATTGGGACTTACAGAGGTCTGTCCGTGCTCCCAGGTGAAATATCTCAGGGGATTTCTGAGCTGTCTATCTTCTTGGGACTACCTGACCGGAGGGGGCAAAGCAAACTCCTGATCCAGGGACTCCTGATTCCGATCCCAAACGACAAAAGATGTAACTGAAGAAGTCTCATGTGGAACTGAGCAAAAGGGACCGCCTCAAAGCAGGACACCATGAGGCCCACCAACTGCATCCCCTGCCGAATGGAGGGGTGAGGACACGAAAGCAGGGCCCGTGCCTGCATCTGAATGCCCTCCACCTTCTGCTGAGGGAGAAATACCTTGACCAAAGAAGTATCCAGCGTCATGCCCAGGAAGGACCTAGCCAAAGACGGAGATAGTGAAGACTTGGGATAATTGATCACCCAGCTGAAGGACTCGAGAGTGGACATCACCACCTGAGTATCCTTCTCCGCCTGATAAAGAGATTGAGCAGCAATCAAAAGGTCGTCCAGTTAAGGAAGAATGCAAATGCCCCGACTTCTCATTAGAGCCATGACACCCGCCAGCACCTTGGTGAAGACCCCAGGGGCCGAGGTGATACCGAACGGCAAGGCCACAAACTGGTAGTGTTGATCCCCCCAGAGCGAACCTCAGGAACCTCTGGTGACCTGGGAAGATCGGCACATGAAGGTAGGCATCCTTGATGTCCACCGTGGTCATGAAGTCGCCCGGCCAAAGGGAACTGACGGCGAACGTAATGTCTCCATGCAAAAGTGCTTGAACCTGACAAACTTGCAGAGGCCCTTTAAATCCAAGATGGGCCTCAGGGAGCGGTCCTTCTTGGGCACCGTGAACAGATTGGAGTAGTATCCCCGACCCTGTTCCTGAAGAGGTACCTGACAAATGACTCCTGACGCCAGAAGACGTTGAACGGCCAGGCGTAGTCCCTGAGCCGACATAGGGTTTTGAGATATCCGGGATCTGAGGAATCTTGGGGGCAGCCAGGCAGCAAAATCTTGTAACCGGAGGACACCAGCTCCTGAATCCACCGGTCTGAGACGCGAAGCCTCCAGACGTGAGCAAAAAAGCCGAAGCCGTACCCCCACCTGGTCGGGTGAGGGCGCCTCCTCATGCCTGAGGAGCCTTGGGGGGGGGGGGCTTGGTTCCCAGGAGAGACCAGGGCGACCGCGGGATCTGCCTCGACCCCAAGAGTCTCTGCGACTACCTGAGAAAGGGGTGCGACGACCTCCCCTTGAAGGATGTTAACGAAGAGGATCCCTGAAAGGGCCGAGTCTGCTTCCTACGCTGGGGGAGCTTACTATCCTTGCCCAGAACATCCAGACGTTCACCAAAAAGACGGAGACCCGTGAAGGGAAGCCCGGTGAGAGACATCTTAGCAGCAGTGTCAGCCGCCCACTAACGCAACCAAACAGACCGACACACAGCCACCAAGAGGGTCGAGGCCCTACCGCCCAGCCGGACGGCATCGTCCATGGCAGCCAGCACAAAGGCGATGAAATCAGAGCAAAGCAAGAGGTCCCTATAATTCTCCACTCTCTTACCAGACCTGGCGGCTCAGCAAGGTGCCTTCCTCTTAATAGCAATGGCCATGGCGCAGACCGGGCGCAAGCCTGCCCCCACAAAGGTGAAGGCATGACAAGCCAACTGATCCATCCTCATCCTCCTCAGCAAATAGGGACAGGGCGGCGTCAAGGTGCCGCTTCTTGCTAGAGGCCTTGCTCGCCGCCGAACAGGCCAATTGCCGTTCAATGCTGCCCACGCGCAGCGCCAGATCTGATTGCGACCCCCTGCTAGTGTCCCCCTCACTGGGGGCTAGATGCAGGCATGGAGGAGTAGGAGTTGCCGAAGGAAGCGCAGAACTGGACAAAAAGGTGTTCCGCAGAGCTTGGTCCGCAATAATACTTTGGGTGCACGGCACACAAACCGCGCCACCACCACTCAGAGGGGATGCCCCGCACATGACACACAGCCGAGGCTGCCCCAAAGGGCTCCCAAGCTCGCTATCCCAAGAAGCCTCCATATGGTGATTATCAAACAGGGCACAGTCAGCCAACCAGGAATAAAGGCTAAACAGAGCCGGGACAGGTGGAGGGGGGGGAGGGGTATTGGACTGGGAGAAACCACAATGCTGAATCCCGTCTGCAAGACATAAGCAATACAATCAAGAGCATCCCACAGCACATGCACAAAAAACAACCCCCGTCGGATCAACTCAAGGACGAGCTGAGCCGCACCACAGCACACACACGAAGGGAGAGGGACCAGGCAGCGGAGGAAGCCCCAGCAGCAACAGAGCGTGGGCTTCCAAAATTGCGCCGACGATCCACGAGGGGCGGGCCGCAGGGGGATGGCGCGAAAAGCGTCATCCCGCGGCGCGCACCCCGCAAAAGGGCGTGAGACGCCAGCGCCCATACTTACAATGGCGCCGACGTCACCATGCCCAGACACAGTGACTCCTGCTGCGGAGCGCAATGCGCTCGCGGCAGCGGTATAAACCATCGCACCGAGCAGCGGAGAGCCCGCTTGCGCCCGACCCCCCACCTGCAGCGGCAGGACCGCAGAATAGAGAAGCGGGAGGCGAGGGAAGGACGAGGGGGAGGGAACGGGGGGGGGGGGAGAATGCACATCGCATGGAAACGACCGGCCAGCAGGGAGAGGGAGGGGGGTGGGGAGAACAGAGCCCCCCTTAAGGAGAGTCCCCCACACAACACAGCCCCCAATAAAAGACTTACACCAAGCAGGCACAACACAGTCAGCAGTGGTTCCTCCATCCCCCTAGGCTCACCATAGGCCTATGGACCGGCTACCATTCAGTAATAGGGTCTGCGGTCTGGAGCAAAGCTCACTGAGCACCTTGACCCAGGCACTCCCCTACCCAATCTGACAGCCAAGGCTGGGAGGCAGAAGGGTCCAGAAGCAGGTGGGAATAGGCTTGCAGGGCCGCAGGCTTGGTTACCCCGCTCACCTGCTGTGACAGACTCTATGCCCTTTGGACTTTACACAGGTTCATTACTTTTTCTTAAGCATGTTACAGACTGCCAGTGTATTGATTGATTATGTTATTCATTGTTCTGACTGCCATTGTATTGATTGATTACGTTATTCATTGTTCTGACTGCCATTGTATTGATTGATTACGTCACAGACAATGGCATTGTTCTGATTGAGTGTATTACAGACGTCTCTATTGTATTGCTGATTGCGTCACCGGCAGAGTTGAGGGATTGTGTGCCCTGCTGCTATTGGTCGGTGTGTGTGTCATGCAATGGAGACTTGTGTATATAAGGCCTAGAGTGGCACTAATAAAGACACTTCATCTTCACCCTCAATACTGAGTTCTGTCTCTTATTGGGGGAAACGCTATATTACAGTTCACTAGCCCTTGTAAGGGCTGTTCCTGTTTCCTCACGGACGACTCTGGAATTCCAGCAGCACCTCTTACGAATGGGAAAAGGACGTCTCGGGCGGTGAAGCCCTCCGGCGATAAGGGTTATCGCTACACCTGCGAAAAACCGTAGAGAGCCATCTTCAGGTCTTCGCAGTCATGACTGCAGAGAAACACAGGGGATCTATGGGTGATTCCTGGTTTTATATGGGGCCAGGAGGAGCCACAAATCTTCTGCAGTCAACTGCGCCACCTTGTGGCGGAATACCCAGAAGGATTAAATGAAACAGGCCATGCTGTACACTTGGAAAATAGGCCCTTTCCCCCCACTACCACCATTTTTGTGGGCGGGACAAATGACGTCCCTGACATCATCCCGCACTGCATAAAGATACTCGGTAGTGAAGTGATTGGCGGGCAGAGGGTTCTATTCCCTTAAAGTGGACCAACACCCAGGATTTTGACTATCCTGGGTCTTGGTCCACTTCGGTGGGGCACCCCCGATCGGGGTGCCCCGCTGTGTGAAACCCCCCCTAACCCCCCGAATAACTCACCTCTCCCCGCTCCCAGCGCCAACGTACAAGGAACGTCTAAGCGGCGGCCGCCGCCGCCGCCTCCCTCGCGTCACTTTTGACGCGCGCGCGCGCCCGCGCCGGCCATTCGCAGACGGCCGGCGCGGGCGCGCGCACGCCTACAGGGGCGCGAGGGAGGCGGCGGCCGGCCGCCGCCGAAGATAAGGTAGGTGAGTTGGGGTGTTTGGGGGGGGGTTTCACCCCGCGGGACATCCCGATCTCGGATGTCCCGCGGGGTGGGGGGTGATCGGCCCGGGAATCTTATAGATTCCCGGGCCGATCACCCGTGGGTGTTGGTCCACTTTAATAATAAAGCAGAAGACTTAGAGAATCGCAATAGATGCTCCAACCTAAAGTTCATCGGGATCACTGAAACTTACAAGGTCGAAAACCTTGCTAATTAACTGTAGACATAATGAAAGCCCTCAAACTGGACCTTACTTGCCAAGAAAAATAGCACAAGCGGATAGGGACGGCTTACCTAGACAATATTCAGACGACCACGCCAAGTCATAGTAAAGTACTTCCACTATTCAGACAAGGAACAAAAGAGACATTTTTGTACTCACTGGTAAATTTCTTCTCTCACCCTGTTCCATTCTGGGCCACCAACAGTAGCAATGTGTGGGTTAATCTCAGCCATAGGCGGGGACTGCAAGATGCAAAATAAAAAAATAGCTCCTCCCAGCCTATATAGGGCTGGCTGTGGCATAATCGCCTCAGTTAATTAAAGAGCACAAACCGCCACAGTCCCAAGAAGGGAGACCGCTAACCTGTGTATAATGTGCACAACTAGATGCAGTGCAACAAAGTGCAAACCATTTAGAAGGCAACAACAGTCACCGACAGAGTCGTAATACAACAGTAGGGAGAGGATGGATGAGGATGAGAAAATTTACAGGTGAGTACACAAATTTCCCTTTTCTCATCTCTTCCATTCCAGGGCACCACCAGTAGCAACGCATGGGATGTCCCAAAGCAGTATCCTCATTAAGGGTGGGACCTTGCCAGAACGGACAACTGACTGTGTCAACATAACCAAGAACCACGGCACAGACACCTCAAGCTTAGACCCCCCCGGAGAGGTGTTCACCACAGTCTGCAACACCTTACGCCCCAGAGCGGCATCAGCCAAAGCCCTGACATGAAGTCTGTAAAAAGATAATTCTGTGAGTACTCACCTGTAGAATTCGTTTCTTTTTCATTACTACGTCAGGACATCAAAGTAAATCAGTCTCGATTGGGTTAACGTGGACTGCAAGAACAAAGGCGTGGCTCCTCCTCCCGGCCTATTTACTATCGGTTCATTCACTACTAATCCAGTTTAATTGAAAAGCAGTAAAACCAGCTGCCTGGGAGGCATTTCTATATCTTTTGTTGGAGACAAAAGGCTGGAGCAAAATAAAAAACTAGTCTCAGATAATTTTTTTTTTTAAATATATTTCTCTTTTTTTTTATGCTGAACTATTTACATATTTACATCTCCACCAAGCCTCAGCATCCAATGCATGGATATAGCAACCTAGCAGACAGGGAGGGTCTGATTTCCTGAAATAATAATGAAAAAGAAATCAATTCTACAGGTGAGTACTCACAGAATTATCTTTTCTCTTATTTTACAGGCCATCAGAGTAATTCAGTCACAATTAGCACCTCCAAAAGCTTACTTCAGGGTGGGATCCCCAAAAACATTAACTTCTCTCAGGAATAAGAGCTTACAAGACATTTAATTTACTACAATCTGTAAGACTTTTCTACCAAAAGCGGCATCCGCCGAGGCTCTAACATCCACTGTATAGATTTTGGTAAACGTATGAACTGAAGACCAAGTAGCGGCCTTGCATACTTGATGCTGAAAACCTCAAGATGCTCCAACAGCTCGTGTTGCATGTGCAGTAATCCTAAAGGGAGGATCCTTCCCCTTGGAGACAAAGGCTCTTACCACTTAGCTGGTGGAAGAACTTTCCGTGGACCATCAGGAATGACAAATAAGTTAGAAACCCTCCTTACTGAGGTTATTGCCACTAAAAAGATAACCTTAAGAGTCAAACTTAATGACGCATCTGCCAATGGTTCAAAAGGAGGACCCTAAAGAGCTGATAAAAAAGTTCAGGTCCCAAACCGGCAGAAGTGGCTTACGAGGAGGCCACACATGAGCGACTCCCTGTACAAAAGTTTTGATAAATTTATTCTCAGAACTGGGTTTCTGAAAAAAGATAAAGGAAATGTGTGTCCCTTCAAAGTACTCATTTGAAGACCTTCATCAAGACCTTTCTGCAAAAAATCCAATATTCTGGGAACAGTAAAAGTTCTACAGGCGAACTATTTGGATTCGTACCAGGCGATAAATGCTCGTCAGACTCTATAGTAAATCATTGATGAAGACTTCTTCCTGGCCTGAATCATGGTCTGGATGACAGAAAACCCCCTTTCTGTCAAGATGAAGAATTCACTAGCCAGGCTATCCAAGCCAGAACTTATGAATTGGGATGCCTTAGAGGCCCGTGTGAGAAGATCTGGATCATCGGGTAACCTCCACGGGTCGCCCTCTGACATCCTTACTATGTCTGAGAACCAGCTTCTTCTTGGCCACCAAGGAGCCACCAGAATGGTTTGGACTCCCTTGCGAGCTATCGCTTCTAGTACTCGACCCAGGAGTGGAATTGGAGGGAATGCATAAAGAAGCTTGAATGCTGACCACTGAATAGTCTGTTGCTATTGCTAGAGGATCACTGGACCGGGACTCAAACTTTGTGACATGATGCAAAGAGATCTACGTTGGAATCCCCCAGCGCATGCATAGGGATTGAAAAACCCTCTGACTGAGAGACCATTCCCCCCTGATGCAGGACTGGTGAACGACTTGCAAGTTGTCCACTCCAGGAATGTGTACTGCCGAGATGCATGGAACCTGTTTCTCGGCCCAAAGTAAAATCCGGCTCACCTCTGAGAGCTTTCTTGCTTCTGGTGCCCCTGGTAATTGATGTATGCCACTGCCGACGGTCTGTTTGAATCTGGACGGGATGCCCCCTCAGATGGGATGTCCAATGTCTGAGACACAATAGAATCACTCAGTTTCAGGATATTTATGGGGAATCTGCTCTCCTTTGGAATCCTCTGTCCCTGGATCATTTGTGACTCCATGATACCCCCCCAACCAGTTAGATTGGCATCCGTGGTGATGATCTTCCACTGTACTGGAAGGAAGGATTTGCCCATCTGAAGAGGCTGAGGACTCAACCACCAGGCTAGAGACTGCAAAAAAGAGTGATCCAGAGTATGTGTGTCTCGATCCCAGATCTGCAGGGGTCTTGTGTGAAACTGTGCAAAAGGTACTGCCTCGAAGCAAGATACCATCAGGCCCTACAGACGCATTCCTTGACCAATCGTCGGGTGAGGGCAAGACAAGAGCTCCTGCACCCTGACCTGAAGTAAAAATCTCTTCTGTTCTGGAAGAAACACTTTTGCCTGAGATGTGTCTAATGACATTACCAGAAAAGAAATAACTCTTGAAGGTACGATATTCGACTTTGGATAACTGACTATCCAGCTGAATTCTGTGTATCCTTCTGAGCCTCCTGACATGATGGCGCCCATATAAACAGATCATCTAAGTAAGGGATTATACGTATCCCCCTGACTTCTCAGATAAGCCATGAGACCTACAAACACCTTGGTAAACACCCTTGGTGTTGACAAGAGGCCGAAAAGCAGAGCCACAAACTGAAAATGTAGGCCATCTACTGCAAACCCAAGATACCTCGGATGACCTGGAAAAATCGGAATGTGTAGGTCACATCCTTTATATCCACTGTGTTCATAAAATCTCCCGGCTGGAGTGACATCACTGTGCATTTTAACATTTCCATGCGAAATCTTTTCAGGAGGAGGAACTTGAGGACCTTGATATCTAATATTGTGTGTACCGATTTGTCCTTCTTGGGAATTATGAATAGATTGGAGGAAAAACCCCTGACCCTTCTCTAATGACGAAACAGGGCAGACTACTCCAATCTCCAAAAAGCTGCGGATCTCATTGCTTCTGTCTTCTACGGATTTTCGGATACCCTTGATCAAAAAAACCTCCTCAGAGGTCTGGCTCCTAATTCAATCTTGTAACCTGAGGATACCACTTCTTGTATCCAAAGATCTGTCACATGGAGCCTCCAAATGAACAACCTCAGAAGCCATCCCCCCACCTGCAAGGGTAGGGGTGTCCCTTCATGCCTGAGCGGGCTTTTAAGGGGGTTTGGCTTTATTCCGCCAGACATTTCTTGTCTTGTTTTGGGACTTGGTCTTACTGCAAAACTCTCTACAGTATCCTGAAAAGGCAGAACCTCTACCCCCACGAAGATCACTGCTGAAGATCAGTCTTAGACTTTGGCATCTGTGGCAGATTAGTAGATTTACCACCAGTAGCCTCACCATGACAACCAAGCACTCACCAAACAGACGCTACCCCTTAAAGGGGATTCTTTTAAGAGGTGACCACAGCTGACCACTGTTTTAGCCGTAATATACACCTTAAAGTTACCACCAGAGCTAGGCCTCTGGCACTTAACTTGATCGAATCATCCATAGCTGTAATCACATACCTGTTGATATCCAAACTGGTTTTGATCAACTGGGAGCATGAATTCCGTGAATGACCCGAACAAGTAGAGTCCAGTTGTTTAACAACCTCCTTCTCGCCAAAGATGCTATGGATGTAGCAAAGGACATTCTTTTTTCTGAATGTCCCCCTGAGGTTGGGCAACAGGGGATGAAGCCCTTGCAGGAGGAGACAACGGTCTTCCATATTCAGCAACCACTACTGCCTGCACACCGTGCCACCCTGCATACTGGACATGGGGTAAATCTGTCTCCTAATCGACAAGACCCAATTACCCCAGATGCCTCTGTCATGGTGAAACTACTACTAGTCTACCTCCCTGGGCATCTAAGATCTAGTATATAACAGTTCGACAATCACAATGACTACCCGAGACCTAAGAGGGTGAGCCACATCAATATATTGCCTGCCCTTTTCCACAATCTAAAAGACAAAAAAACAACAGAATAAAACATTAATATTAATAAAACATAATATTAATACACCCAAAACATAATAAATAAACAAAACAACCTACCTAAAAGGTATCAGGTACACTTGAGGGTGGCCGTGCAGAGGCTCGAAAGCAGCCCCCTTGCTGGCCAACAACCCCAGGGACCGGGCGGAGGCGAGCATCCCAGCTGGAGAACCGCAAGCCACTGAGTAAAGCAGCAGTGCATCCGGAGGAGAACTGGAGCGTCGGCGGTACTATCTATTTCGCTAAGCCGAAAATCTTCCAATGTCGGCGCCCTGAGAAACCGCGACGTGCCCCTAAGAAAACCCGGTGTCGGCAGTGCTCAGCAATTCGCTAAGCCGAAAATCTTCAGCGTCGCCAGACTGAGAAACCGCGCTGTGCCCCTGAGAAGAACCGGAGGCGTTGGAGGAACTGGGCACTTAACTAAGCCGAAAATCTTCCAATGACGGCGGACAAAGCAACCACCTCTCCGCGCTGATCTGCGGAAAGACCTTCTGCTCCTTCCATGTTGCATTTAGCTCCGCCCCTTCACACAAGATTCCGACCCTTAAAGGCACACAAATTTTGAATTTTACAACCAAGAGCCATAAAAGAGGGAAAATAATCCCCCTGGTCACCCCTAATCAGGCTCACCAGACAAAAACCTGTGGCTGCTTTTTCCTGTGGCAGAATTTTCAGTACAGGAATGTAAGCTATTTTTACAAAACAAAAAGTGACACACCAGAGAGCCCCAAGACCCTGGCACTTACCCTCACCATTCTGATCCGAATGCAGCATAACTGTGGAGGCAAAGTGGGTCCATCCAGATCAGAGGAGTATAAGGGGCCAAAAACAGACAGGGTTTCCAAGGCATAATCCTTAAAAATAATAAATGGGAGAGGAGTTCAGATACACCCTTGCAGTCCAGTTCCAACTGCAAGAAGGAAACTGGATTAGGAGCCACGGCTGGGAGGAGGAAGTGACGACTTGCAGTCCACGCCCTTCGGCCGAGATGTTAACCCAATCATGACTGAATTACTCTTATGTCCTGAAGTAAAATGAAAGAGAAAGTCCATGGGTCACGTCTCAGCGTCTGGCCATGCCCCCATTGCACTCAGTCTCATGGTAACCCCTCCCCCATCAAGAGAGTTCTTCTGGAATCCCTGGCATTCCTGAAAAATAATCAGGAATTTGTTGACAGCTTGAAGAGGGAATAGAGTAACTTTACTGATAATATTCAATAAATGGATAGGGATATGAAAATGGATATGGGTAAGGCAGTAATGGGGGGGGGGGGGGCAAAATAATTTATTACATAGCGCGGAAACATTGCAGTGCCAGACAGAAACTTCTCTCCCTTCAAAGGGTAGTGCTCTCAACATACAGGAGCTTCTTGAGTTTGGCGGCGGCCTGGCAGAATGCCCTGTTTGACCTCAACTCCCACTTACTCAAACAGCCACAGCAAAACTTTGATGGGGAAAAAGTTGGGCCCATGCTGGCAAGGTTGGGCCAACCCCAAAGGCCCTAATTGTAACATCCTGAGCTTGAACGACCAGAGTACAGGAACACAGCACACAAATATTAAGGACCTTTGTAGAATAATCGGAGACTACTATACAAAACTATACTTGGGGCCCCTGCAACTCCCCGGCCATAATATTCCCCTCCCAGAGGGACCTTCTCAACTCCCCCATAGCCCCTTTCAAAGTATGAAATGTCATCAAGTCTTCTGAACAAATCAAGGCAAACAAGGCACCCAGACCAGATGGCTTTACACCCGACTTTTAGCAAAGCCTGTTCCCCCGAAATAGACCCTCTTTTGTCAGAACTTTACAATAAGTTGTTAGAAGGAAGTAGGCCATCTCGCTACTTTAAAGTGTACCAACACCCACTGCTGATTAGCCCGGGAATCTATAAGATTCCCGGGCCGATCAGCTCCCTGCCCGTGGGGCACCCTGATCGGGGGTGCCCCGCTGTGTGAAACCCCCCAGGACCCCCAAAAATCCTACCTTTTCCTCGTTCCAATGGCGCATGCACGGGCCGCTGCCGCCTCTCGTGCTTCCCTCTAGCAGGGCGTGCACCCGCGCCTGCCATTTGTGAATGGCCGTTTTGGGGGTGCGCTCCCTGTTAGAGGGAAGTGCGAGAGGCGGCGGCGGGCGCACTCTTCTTGTCCGTTCCATATTCCAGCTTGTCCGTCCGCGCTGATTGGCAGAGCGCTCGCGCATGCGCCGTAGGAGCGGGGTGAGGTGAGTTTTTTTGGGCTTTCTGGGGGGTTTCACACAGTGGGGCACCCCCGATCGGGGTGCTCCGCGGAAGTGGACCAACACCCAGTATATTGAAAATCCTGGGTGTTGGTCCACTTTAAGCAAGCACTCACGTCCCTTATACCCAAACCAGGCGGCATCCTATAGGCCTATAGGGTTGATTCAGAGCCCCTTTCTCACCTTTTTTTTGTGTGAAAATTTCCATTCTCGTTCATTTTTTTTTCTCTCATCTGATTTAGCAGAGCCTATTTTCTGCGAGAACTTTAGTGTGAAATGTTTTCATTTTTGCAGGAATTTTCGTTTGTTTGCAAGACCTCCATAAAAATGATGAGAAAGGGGCTCTGAATCAACCCTTATATCTTTACTTAACCTAGATTACAAGTTCTTCGCAAAGACCTTGGCAAACAGAATCAAGTCCTTCATACCAGAGATTTTATCCCCATGTCAACTGGGCTTCCAGCGGGGAAAAAATGCCAAACTAGGGATCTGTTTAGGTATTTCAAAGCCTTCTTTACTGCCATGAGTTCCCTGTAGTTGAAGGACTTCCAGGCTGTAGTCTCTGGCCATGAACCCTGAAAGTGACACCGTTGCCAATGCCAAGGTCTCCCACTCTCTAGCCTCTCTGTCAGAGTCCAGACCAGATCAGACTTTCCCAAACTTGATCTGACAAGGTGATCAAATGATCTAAGGAGGCTGGATCTTAGTCCCAAGATCTTAGAAGGCCTGCAGTGGCTTCGAAGGGAGCGGATCTAAGCCCAAGGGACTGTCGGTATGGAGGAGGTCATAAAACCTAACATTGCTAAAATATGTCGCAGGGAGACTGGCAAGAAAGAAACTGACACTGCTCACACCAATCTTTCCACCTTGGAACCGGGGAGGAAAATCTGCCGCCTTAGGGTACCTATTTCATACCCAAGGTAGATGCACCTGCTGCTGCAATAAGATTTGCCTTTTCCAAATTCAGCAGCCACCTTAATTTCTGTAAGCAATCTAAGGTTCTTTGCAAAGCAGGCTTTTATTTCTAGCTTTAGTTTTCTAAACTCTTGTTGGAGAAACGTAGGTCTTTTACTATCCGACCTCTGTGGGGGCACAGGCACTTTTCTTTTACCAGGAAAATTTGTACCTTCTTAGAGGAGTGGGAAAAAATCAAATCCAGTGCCATGCTGAATAAGAGTTTTCCTTTAAAGGGAAGACGTGACTTGGATGCTTGGTGCCCCTGCCAAGTCTTAAGCCAGAGTGCTCGCGGAGCATTGTTGGATAGCTCCATGCTCTTGGCATTAGCGCTAATAGCCTCTGCAGAGGGGTCCGCAATGGAGCACATTCAAAATCTCGTCTTTGGGGGCGCCCCGATCAAGTTATTCTTAAGACTGTCCAAACACCCCTCTAAGATGTGGCAATCAGGGGTTTAAAAAGAAAAGCATCTGTGTCACTTATTGATAGTGTCTCTCAGACTCCCCATTTCCTCAAAAGACAGATAGGATTTTTTAGAAACCTGAGACAAAGATGCATCTACCCTGGGTGCCTTAGCCCATGGAGCCAGGTCTGCCTCTTCAAATGAAAATCTCCACTTTAACGACTTTGGATAGAAGAATCTGGCTCCTGGATCCTACCGTTCTCTTGCAATAAGAACTTTTATAGTGTAGTGCACAAAGCAGCAAGGTGTTTTGAGATCCTGAAATCCCTAGTATAAGGAATCATTTAAGGACATAGCTTGGTCAGGGGTCTCGATCATAAGAGTAGTGAGAATGGATTAGGTCAGGTGGGTCTTCGACCGAGAATCTAAATCTGGAACTTCCCAAAGACTCTAACCTCCCTGGCTTCAACATGGTCCCAGAGTGAACTGACTCATCAGAAGAGGCCAAATACCTTCTTCCTCCTCATCAGATCTATTCCTAGGAGGTAAAACAGGAGCCTCCCTGGATGGACACCTGGGTCCTTACTCTGGGCAACTTGTGTCCTCTGTCGAAAGTAAGGTAGACAGACTAGGAAATAACAAGGATAGTAAAAATGTCATAATAACTCATTTGTATAATTGATTACTCTTCCATTATTACTTCAGGACATCAGGAGAAACTAGTAACGCAAGGGTTAACCTCTCGGCTGAAAGGCATGGACTGCAAGACAAAGCTCCACCTCCCGGCCTATATCCTTCCGGCTGACTTCCTCCAATCCAGTTTAATTGAAAAGCAGTAGAATCAGCCACCCAGGAGGCATACCTATATCTCTTTTTGGAGACAAAAAACATTTTTTGTATGCTGATCTAATTATTTACATAATTTACCACTCCACTAAGACTAGGCCTCCAAGGAATGGACATAGTAACCTAGCAGACAGGGAGGGTCTGATGTACTGAAATAATAATGGATTAATTTTTTATCTTCCATTTTACTTCAGGCCATCAGGAGAATTCAGTAATAATAGGGGTCTTCAAAAGCTTCTTAATTCGGGTGGGATCCCCAAAAACCTTATTCTATTCTTTTAGGAATAAGACATACCAAAACCTTATAGAATTTGATAACGTATAAACTGAAGACCAAATAGCGGCCTTGCATCATTGTTCTACTGAAGCTTGATGCTGAAAAGCCCAAGTTGCTCCAATAGCTGGTGTCGAATGAGAAGTAATCCTAAAAGGGAGGGTCCTTTCCTTCTGGAAACATAGGCTCCTCCCACTGCTTGTCTAATCCATCGACTGAGGGTGGACATAAGGAGTTTGACCTGAGGAACGATTGTGTAGTAAGTAGTGAGATAATATTTGAATGCTCTCACTACATCTAGTGAGTGAAGGACAATGGAGCAGGACATAAGGAAGGCAAAACCACCTCTTCATTAGGATGAAGAGAGAAAAACCCCTTTCTGCCAAGATGGAGGCTTCAACAGCCAGGTCGTCAAAGCCAGAACTTGGGAATTGGGGTGCCTTAGAGGCCCCTGTATGAGAGGATCTGGATCGTCAGGCAACCTCCACGGGTCGTTCTCTGACATCCTTACTATGTCTAAGAACCAGCTTCTCCTTGGCCACCGAGGAGCCACCAGAACTTGGACTTCCTTGCAAGCTATCTTTTTTTAGCACTCGACCCAGGAATGGTATCATAGGGAATGCATAAAGAAGCTTGAATGCAGACCACTGAAGAGTCAAGACATCTGTTGCTATTGCTAGAGGATCCCTGGACCGGAACACAAACTTCTGAACCCTTTGATAGTGCTGTGACGCAAAAAGATCTACGTCTGGGATCCCCCTAGTGCAGTACTCAACTACTTTCAGTGGAGGTCCACTTACCAGGGTCTGCCGTGGGATGAAGGTCCGGGGGGGGGGCCGGTGGTGGTGTAAGTAAGAGTGCCAGCCCGGACAGGATGAGCGCGCGCGCTGGAAGCGGCGCCTATATAGAACAAACCATGGCGGCGCACGCTTTTCATACACAAATAGGCGGGGAATTACCTCAGGCTCGACCCAGGAGCTCCAGAACATGGCTCACACCAGGGCGCAAACCGAACCAGCCACCGAACGGCGCGCTCTCACCCAGGGGCATAGCTAAAGTCTTGTAGGCCCCGATGCGAGGAGTCAAACTGGGCCCCCCCCTCCTCTATTTGGAGTGCCTCATTACACTAAATCAAATACAAAATATGGAATGACAGGTGGGCCAGGGGCTGCCTCTATAAAGGAAGAACTCCACCAGCAAACATATGTGAGAGACATGGAGAATCCCCCAGAAGCCATTCAGCCCAAAGACTCAGACTTTGCTCCTGACATCACAGCTGGGATATACCGCACAGCCACTGATATTCAACACCACAGAACTGCCTGGCATGCATTCTTTAAAGGAGGACTCCAGTCTCAAAAATACTTGACAGCAGCACAGGTCAGATGTCCAAATATAACTTGTCAAAGGGGACCTGTCATGAGGGAAACAGGAGGATCACAAAACCTAAATGGAAGCTGCCTGGCTGTTACTTCCCAGAGCCAAAGATGGGGGTGGGGGGGAAACTCCAACACCTGCCATCAGAAACCAAAGCATTTCACCCAGGGGCAGGGGGCTAACATACATCTCCAGGGCTGAGGGGGTGAAAAGATACCCTCAGAGGCAAGAGGTGAACCTGCTCTAAAAGTAGCATAAAGTAGGGACCTGTACCGATACTTGCACAAAAAGGCAAAGTAATGGTGGAAACCATAGCTACACTTCCTATAGGTGGCAACGGGGGGAGGGGACCCAGAACTACACTTGCCAATAGGGGGAACCCAATACAACTATAGGCTCAGGGCAAAGATGGGGCACCTAGGCAGCAAAAGGTTAAACACCAAAGGTGGCCCACACACAGGAAAAGTGGAGGGGGCAGTAAAGCCAGATCTAGGGGCAAAGTGGATAAGGGAGCCAATTAGGGCCAGGCCCAGGGGCACAGTGTAAGGGAGCAGCAGGGCCAGGCCCCGGGGGCACAGTGTAAGGGGGCAGGAGGGCCGGGGGCACAGTGTAAGGGGGCCTAACGGCGGAGGGCTGTCCGGCTCAGAGCTTGTGAGGGAAGCCGCGAGGCCTGCAGCCAGCATCTGCCGCACAGAGCCACAGGTGCCGCGCCCGTCACACAGCGCCTCTTATGAATGGCGCCACACCCGCTCCGGCCGGCTTCCCCCCAGTCATGCCTCCCGCTTACCCGGCACAGCTGCTCGCTCCCCTCCACCGGAAAACACAGCGCCCGCAACGGCTCCTCACACAGGACAATGACGGCGACACTTCCACAGCACCGGCCCCTACGTCCGCTACCAGGATCGCAGCGTCACCTTCCGGGAACAACCAATCACAGGCCGGGAACTCCCAGTTACATGACGGGCCCCCCCTATAGCTACGCCCCTGCTCTCACCGTGCGCAATATCCAGCCAGCCCGACTATTGCGTCCAGGGCAGCCGCGGGAGGAGGAGACAGCGCGTCATCAAGCGGCGCCCGAACAGGGGACCACAGGCGGGGGCCATCGCCACAGTCCGGCCCTGGGCAGCGGTCCGGACAAATGGCGTCTGCGGTCTGGATTCGGACCGCGGTCTGCCATTTGAGTACCCCTGCCCTAGTGCATGCATAGGAACTGAAAGACCGTCTGACTGAGAGACCATTCCCCCTGATGCAGGACTGCTCTACAGAGATGATTGGCCTGCACGTAGCCTAATACTGGTATGTGTATTGCTGAGATGCATGGAACCTGCTTCTCATCCCAAAGTAAGATCCGGCTCACTTCCATGAGAGCTTTCCTGCTTCAGGTGCCCCCCCCTGGTAGTTGATATATGCCACCTCCGTCCGATTGTTTGAATCTGGACGAGATGCCCCCTCAGATGAAACCCAGAACAATTTATGTAAATCCCAAAGGGATATGCAAGTATATCAAAAGTCCATATGTAGCAGGGGTATATAAACAATATCTATACGGGAGATGACAGTCCAATTGGAAATTAGAAAGCGTGTATGATGAAAATCAAAAGGTATCCCATATGAGCAATTGGAGGCATGCCTATCAATCAATTAAATGCACAGTCCATGCATAGTGTTAGATTGATCGTATCAATAGCATAAAGAGTGAGCTTACAGGCTAGGATCACCAGGTTGAGATCAAAAACCCTCTTGACGTTTCTGTGCTTGACCTTTTTCAAGAGATGGTATATCTACCATGATTGTATATATACATATTTATATATACGTCCACCTCAGGAGGGCGAGACCATAAGTCAATCTGATCTGCAGGAAGGAATACCAGATACTTCTTGAACGACTCTCTAAAGTTTTAAGCCCACTTGAGGGCTGCCAAGGGGCTTTAAGGCTCAGAGGGCACCGGTGACAGGATTCAGAACCCTTGCAGGGGGAGACAACTGTCTTCCATATTTAGCCATTACTACCGTAGCATAAACCCTGCACACCATGCTATCCTCGACCAGTTCCACCAGCATGCATACTGGACAAGGGGAAAATCTATTTGATAAGGACAGATCCGATTACCCCAGATGCCTCCGTCATGGTGAAAATAATACTAGTCTACGTCCCTGGGGATCGGAGACCAAGTATATAACAGTTCACGATAGTCACAAGTGACTACTCTGAGACCTAAGGGAGTGAACTACATATTGCCTGCCCTTTACCACAATCTATGAGACAAAACAATATAAATATTAACACAATATTAATACACAACATACATATGAAAATAAAATGAATTTAACCTACCTAAAAGGTTTCGATCCGCATAAGGGTGGCTGTGCAGCGGCTCAGAAGCAGCCCCCCTGCCAGCCAGGAACCCGAGCTTCCAGCTGGGGAAGAGCCGAGTGTCATGCCGCAGCAAGTATAGGTGGCGCGGCGGGATAAAAGGACCCCGCTCATATGGAAGAAGAGCAATGTAAGCCGGAGGAGAAACAGTCGCGTTGGTAGTGCTAGGTACTTCGCCGAAAATGTTCCAAAAACAGGGGCAGCGGATGGACAAGAAGCGCTATAAGGCCGAGGAGAACAACTCGGCCTAGCCAAAAATCATCCAAAGGCGGCAGCAGACAAGAAGCACTATAAGCTGGAGAACTGCTCAGCCTAGCCGGAAATCAGTCGGTTCGTCGACCATTATCTCCAACCTCTTGTGCATCAATTACCCTCCTTTCTTAAGGATACGGGTCATTTGCTCCGCGTCCTTGATGAGCTGACTGTGCCTCCGGGGACCTGTTTGGTGGGCCTGGACGTGGAGGCCCTCTATTCCAGTATTCCCCATTCACAGGGACTAGCAGCGGTGCAATACTTTTTGGATGAGTTGGATCTAAGACAACATGATCTCAATTCTTTCATCATGAAACTCTTGGAGTTCGTCCTCACCCACAACCTCTTTCTCTTCAGCGGCCAACTTTATCGCCAGGTACAGGGGACCGCGATGGGGACTACTTGTGCCCCATCCTATGTGAACATGTACCTGGGCCGCTGGGAGAGGGGGTTGTGGGGTGAGGACGAGCTCGGTAAGTACCTGTGCCACGTATTGTCGTGGCACAGGTACATAGATGATATATTCATTCTATGGACAGGTCCACGTAAACTGCTAGAGGAATTCATCGCTATCCTGAACTGTAACAATCTTAACCTAAAGTTCACCCATGAGGTAAGTACAAAACAAATCAACTTTTTGGATCTCACTGTTTCCATCAATTCCCAAGGTCAAATTCATACAAATTTTTACCGTAAGATCACAGCGGCTAATACCATCCTACGGGCATCAAGTGCCCACCCACAACATTTACTCTCGAGTATTCCATATGGTGAATATCTACGGGCCCGTAGAAACTGCACACAAGATAGTGACTTTCAGGCGGCTGCTGATGGCATTAGAGATAGGTTACTGAAGAGAGGATATTCGAGTAACATACTCACAAAGGCCTACAAAAAAGCAAAGGCGAGACCACGTCCCGAGATTCTTTACAAACCCAGGCTTAAAGACAAAGAAAGGCAATTAGCAATTTCAATTACATATTCTGCTGATCAACATCAAATTAAAAAAATTTTCAGACAACATTGGCACCTACTAGCCAATGATGAGTTACTGAAAAATATTGTTCCGTCTCAGCCACAGTTCATTTTTAGGCGTGCAAAGAATCTTCGGGATAGATTGGTATGGAGCCATTATGCTCCAAACAGTCGAAAAAAATGTTGCAAATATAGAGGCACTTATCAGTGCCAAAAGAAATGCAGCTGTTGTAGGTTCATACGTCCGGGGAAGAAGATAATAATCCCTGGTCATGCAGAACTCACCCCTCGACACTTTATAAATTGTGATACCCAGCATGTTATCTACATTTTAACATGTCCATGCGGATGCTTCTATATAGGCAAGACCAATAGACCCCTTAAGAAAAGAGTATACGAGCATCAATATGACATTCGGACAGCCAATATTAAATCCCCCATTGGCCGTCATTTCATTAGGTTTCATAATCAGGACCCGACTGACCTACGAGTACAGGGATTGGATCGCATTCACCCACATCCCAGAGGGGGTAACCTGGAAAAAGCGACGTTACAACGTGAGACCCGTTGGATAAGTAGGTCAAAAGCATACCTACACCCAGGACTAAACGAGACTATCAGTTTCGCCCCTTTTCTGTAGTTAGTGGGGGGGTAGAGTGTATAACCCAACCTTCAAGGTTGTTCCCTTTTATTTTTTTTTTTTTTTTTATTCTGTATATATGTGTGTGGTTGGCCTGTCACTATAGGTGATTTATGTATGTCAACTTTGTTCTGATCAAGGGGGGCCCCATGTATCTGGAAACTTGGTAAGAGTCCACATTCACGAGGACCTACCATCATAGTTGTGAGGATGTAGGATTAAGGCTTTTTTATTAATATGAATGTCACTAAAAGATATGGGTAAGCCACTTCCCTCTATATCGAGACCGCATAGGGCTCAGCTAACTTAAATATGAGAGGGACTAAGTTTGCTGGAGACCGGGCTATGGATGTGACCTGGGTGGGGAGGGGGTGGGCTCTTGGCTGTAGTATGTCCTTGGGCACTTGTGTGCCCGGGGTGTTGGTGCGGGGTGGATGGGGGCGGCAGGTCGGGGCGAGGGAGGAGATACCGGCACAGCCAGCAAGCGGCGTGTCTACGCAGCACTGCCTGGTGTAGATCGAGCGGCACCGCGGGCATTACATGGAGCCCTTTGACAGCAAGGGGCTGCCATGGCAACCGCTCGCGGCGGCTGGCCGTGTCCCCTCCCCTCGCCCCGTCTGTCCGCCCTCTTCTCCCTCGCACCTCCTGTGGCCATATGCTGTCTACCCCTCCCCCACCGTAATGACGTAGGCTGAGACGCCGGTCAGCACGCATCCTCCATGCGTGCAGCTCGGCCTTGTCAGCTCGGCCGCTGACACGTCATGATACAGCTGGGAGCAGACGCTTGTATAAAGCGCTTCCCGCTGTTCAGGGTCACATCCGGGTCAAGCACACAGCACAACACGTTCCCACGTGTCCAGCTGTGTGGGCTCTCTTCGACCTGCCCGGGACAGCGACCGGGCGGACTGCGCTTTCCATCACAGCCGATTGAGCAGACCTCAAGCCAGTATTCCTTGCTCCTTTTCTAAGTACTATTCTTAACCAGTATATATATTGTTTGGAATGTAGTTTGCCTTTTGAGTGGCGCCAATATGATATTATACATATGCCCACAGATGACTGAGGAGTGGAGAACACTATCACATATGGCTGATGCCATTCCCTTTCATCTGGCGTATGGAGCACTGATCAATTCATGATTTCCAAGCCTTTCCATCCAGGTAGTTTATTAATGTACATTACTGCTTATTAACAATCAAGTTTCAGTGGATACTGGGGCCTCATAGTCTAAATGAACTATGTGGGTACCCTTAGCACATGGGAATAGAACTTATCTGATTAGTGGCTTATGTTTTTGTCTTTGTGTATGTCTTTATTTGTTTAGCGTCAATCTTGGGACAGTGCACCTGGATATGAGGCCTTTTGCAATAATATTATTAGCCTGGATGGGCTGATCAAGCGCTTTCAAATGCGGTTTGGTACTGAAGAAGCCCCCTAGTGGGGGTGAAACTAGTCTACCATTTATCAATTGATATCATCTACCGCCAAGATATGGGCAATTAAATTATTTTACATTGTGTATTGCGAGCTATGTGCAACATGTCAAATTGTATTACGCTTAACCAGCGGATTGGTAATCAGATTAGTTGAGAATGTATGTAAATATTTTTGTTATGTTATAGGATGTATTCCTTTTTTTTCTACAATATGGTGTATATTGGGGAATAGGGGAAAAGGGGAATTGAATTGGTAGCGTGTAGCACCAAGGACAATCCTCTAAACTCAACCCCTATGCTTGTATTTTAACATGCTATTGTCAATCAAAATAAATTTGTGTATTTTATTTATGTAAAAATTGTATTATTCAATTATGATTTAGGCGCGGTCACACTTTGAGTTCCCATTAACACTGGGTCGGTTCATACCCAGAAATACCTGTGGTATATTATATCCTAGCCGGAAATCTTCCAAAGCCGGCGGACGAAACCGCAATCTTTCCTAGCTGCCAGCAGAAGAAAGCAGTCTGATCCTTCCTGACGCCCTGGCTCCGCCCCTTAAAGGCACACACATTTTGACTTTAAAAGTAGAACACATCATTAACACATGGAAAAGAGCAATAAAAGGGGGGAAATAATTTCCCTGGTTACCCCCAATCAGACTCACCAGACAAAAACCTGTGGCTGTTTTTTTTTTAAATCAAAGTCTTCAGCCCAAAGTGCCAATGATACCCCAAAGCACCCTAGAACCCTGGCGCTTACCCTTATCATCCAGATCCGAATACAGCTTAGCTGAGGAGGCATTGTGGGTCCATCTAGATCAAAGTATAAGGTTCCAGGAAGACAGTCAGGGTTTCCAATACACCCCGCTTCCCAGGTATAATCCTTAAAAAAAGGGAGATGAGTTCAGATACACCCTTGCAGTCCAGTTCCAACTGCAAGTAAGAAACTGGATTGGAAGGAAGTCAACCGGAAGGATATTGTCCGGGAGGATGAACCACGCCTTTGTCTTGAAGTCCACACCCTTCAGCCGAGAAGTGAACCCTATCGTTACTAAATTTTCCTGATGGCCTGAAGTAAAATGGAAGAGAAAATTGATCCAGTTTTGACTTGTGGCAAAAGGTACTATCCCCATTACCCACTCCAATAATCCCAAAATCACGGGGATTAAAATTTGAGATGACGACATCCTGAAGACAACGAGCACACAGCTGATTGTTCCAGTTGTCAGGAAAGGGCATCTGGCAATTTGAGCAGGTTCAGGGAAGGCAGGCTCAGAGAGGCTCTATCCTTGGATTCTTTAGGGAGTTTTGGCCCTTTAATTTTTGGGTCCCTTCAAGATCCTTGGGCTGAACATGCATTTCTCTTCCATTGCCTGAAAAGTCATTATGGGACATCCCTCTGACAAGAGACTGGGCGACCTGCAGAATCCGGTAAATCCCCCCACGCCCCCCCCCCCCCGGCTTATTATCACTGATGCTGAAGCCATCTCTGGCCGCCGCTCGTTGCAGCTACCGATTCACAAGGTTTCTATGCTGCTATTCAGAGAAACTAACTGGCTCCTCCAGACCGGCTTGCAGGCCTTCAGTGCGTTCCCTTGCCGCTTCTGGCACTGGGAAATGATGCCACACGCACTCGGCGCGCTGGGTCGACACACAACTTCTCCATCCACACTCAAACCAGAAGTACGCCTTCAGCTGCATCCAAGCCTTCTTGGCATGGCCGCTCCCCACCCAGTCCTCCAACATACTTACCATGAAGTGGCTGGCAACCAGGTACCAAACCTGCGTTCCCCCGCAATCCCTCTGTCAGAGAACAACACACCTCGATCACTGAGCAAGCAGCCTGGAACCCGGTCGGGACCTGGACTAGTGTGGGGTACTGCAGGTAGTCAAAAGACTCCCTCCCCATAAATGGAATATTGGGACATTTTTTTTTTTTATCAAGAGGGATCCAGGATTGCCATGAGTCCTCAAAATAAAGAAAAAAAAAAAAAACTCCATCACGCTGAGGGCTGAAGGGAAGGGAGAAGCCTAATACTCTCTCAGTTTTGTGTTTTTCCAGGAAAGGAAGTGGTGACTAAGTCATCCTGGAGGATGCCTGGGGAAAACTATAATCTAGCAACGGTCGTACGATATCTGAAAGACTGTATCAATGGGACTTCTCTATGCAACACCCAACCCAGCTGATCAGAATCTGGTATTACATACCAATTTACTATTTCTCCCACATCAACATAGGTAGTCGCTTCCCTCCCTCGACTCCGGATATTCCTCACTATTTATGGCGGTCTGGAAGGTCTGGCACAAGGTGTGTGATAAGTCATGGCTTAACCCTTTAAGTGCCAGCCTACCTGGAGTTTTTGTCACACTCTGTTGCCAGACCATTTTGCACTATTATGCGCTCCCAATGTTCAAATGTGATTTTTGAAGGGATTTCCAGGGATTTCCCAGGAAAATGATATATTGTTTTTTTCAGCAGAGTCTGGGCTTTAACATGAAATGTCTTGTTTGTAATTTTTTAGGTGTATTCTCAATATTTTTGGGTGAAATATGTGCAAAAAAAAAATTTGTAGTTTTTTTTGTAATAAAAAATGTAAGTTTGTCAATGAAATCTTATTGCGTGTGAAATCCCAATTTCTCCCAGTTACAGCGCTACCACATATGTATTGGTAGACACCCTTTCCTGCCCAGGAGACTCCCCCAAACTGAAACAGCACTTTAGGGGATTTTCAGATAAAATACAACTATGCTACGCAATATGCGCACCTTGCAGTTTTTCCAGAAAAACAATCCTTTACATTTGAAATACCCCCAACAAACTATATATTCTCTGGAAGTACACACCTCAGGCTTTCTAGGCGTACCAGGCTTGTTGATGTGGCCATAGATTTCTGGAAGTAATCCCTCAATGGATTCTTTGGTTGCAAAGAGTTTCCCTAAAAAAAGGATAAAAAAGCAGAATCAAAGCCACATTTTCCTAAAAAAATTATATACAAACAAGAAAAAACAAGTTTAATCTGAAAATGCAACATCCCCCGAACAGAACAATACCCAACATGCATAGCTACTGTCAAGGGAAGAGTTGCCAAACACCCCAAAGTAAAGCATGTGCGTAACGGTAATTTTACTTGAAAATTTCAGCTCTGCAGACAAAGTGCGCACCTTGCGATTTTTCAACCAAAACAACCCTTGACATTTGGAATATCCCCCATAAACCATATATTCCCTGAAAGTACACACGTTAAGCTTTCTAGGGGTACCCAGCTTGTTCTAGTGGGCTCATCTTTCTGGAATTATTACCTCAAAGAATTCTTTGTTTGCGCAGGGTTTCCCTAAAAAATTTATAAAAAAGCTGAATAAAAAATACAATTTTGTGAGTACTCACCTGAAAAATGGATATTGTTGGTGTGCCACACACCCCGCTTAACTTTTAAATATTCTTCACTTAATGGGTTAACTCACCGCCAGGTGACGCAGTGCAGAGAGGAAGTCTTGTAACGAGCCCCCTTCCGGCCTATATATACCTGGTACCTCCCTTCAATCACCAGTATATTAAAAAGCAGAAAGACAAGGTACCAGTATTCCACCGGCAACCTCAAAATCAATTTGATATAAATAAAAAGCTTCACCATATAAAGGCTTCGGAAATACCGAAAGGGTGGGAGTGAAGCGGGGTGTGTGGCACACCAACAATATCCATTTTTCAGGTGAGTACTCACAAAATGGTATTATTCTTGGTGTGCCACACACCCCGCTTCACTTTTAAATATTCTTCACTTAATGGGACATCCAAAAGCAGTGTCCACAAGGGATGGGCATCTCAAGGCCAGGTGAAGCATAACTTAAATGACTGCAGCCTGCAGAACTTTGTGGCCAAAAACAGCATCCGCTGAGGCTCGCACATCAACTTTGTAAAACTTAGAAAAAGTATGAACAGAAGACCAAGTGGCGGCCTTACAAACTTGTTCAACAGAAGCTTGGTGCTGAAAAGCCCAAGATGCCCCAACGGCGCAAGTAGAATGAGCAGTGATACGAAAGGGGGGGGAACTCTTCCCTTAGCAGAATAGGCCGCAGTAACGGCCTGACGTATCCACTTGCTAATGGCAGATTTGGCTGGTGCCAAACCCTTCTTAGGCCCATGGGGCACAACAAAAAAGGAATCCGTCCTACGAAAAGGAGACGTGATAATCAAGTAGTACTTAACACAGCGTACTACATCCAAACAATGCAAAACCCTCTCTTTCTCATTCTTAGGATTAGGACACAAGGAGGGAAGAACAATATCTTGGTTCAAATGAAAAGCAGAGACAACCTTAGGAAGAAAGTCTGGCTTGAACCGAAAGACCACTTTATCCTGATGCCTCTCAAAGTAAGGCGCCCGGATAGACAAGGCCGCCAACTCCGAGACACGCCGGACCGAAGTGACCGCTACCAAGAAGACAATCTTCTGAGTCAGGGTAGACAAAGCAATATCTTGCAAAGGCTCAAAAGGGGGAGCCTGAAGAGCAGACAGAACCAAATTCAAATCCCAAACCGGGAGTAATGGTTTCCTGGGAGGCCGCACATGCGTAACCCCCTGGAAAAAAGTTTTAACTAAAGGCTTAAGCGCAACACGCTTCTGAAAAAAGATAGATAAGGCAGAAACTTGCCCTTTCAACGTACTAAGCTGAAGACCAGAGTCCAGCCCTGATTGTAAAAACTCCAGAATCCTGGAGACCGAAAAGACCCTACAAGGAAAAGATCTTATCTCGCACCAAGCGATATAGGCTTTCCAAGTCCTATAGTAGATGATAGAATAAGACCTCTTCCGAGCACTGATCAGAGTCTTAATGACTGAATCAGAAAGACCCTCCTCCTTCAGGATGGAGGTTTCAGCAGCCAGGTCGTCAAACCTAGCACTGGTAAATTGGGGTAACACAATCGACCCTGAGTGAGCAGATCGGGCCGAAGAGGCAGAACGACCTGGTCCCCTGCCAGCCGAACGATGTCTGCGAACCACACTCGCCTTGGCCACCTTGGGGCCACGAGAACGGCGGACACCCTTTCCAGAGCCAACTTCCGAAGCACCCTGCCTAGCATGGGTATGGGAGGAAACATGTATAGAAATCCCAGATCCCCCCAGCTCAGGGACATGGCGTCCACTGCCAGAGCCAGAGGATCCTGGGAGAGCGACACGAAGTTCGGGAGCCTGCGATTGTGACGAGAGGCAAACAGGTCCACCTCCGGTGTCCCCCATCGGAGACACAGTGAGCGAAACACCCAAGGATGGAGAGCCCATTCTCCCAGACGGGGAGAGCCCCTGCTCAACCGGTCCGCTTCCTGGTTCTCCACTCCTGGAATGTATACCGCCGAGAGACAAGGAACATGGGCCTCTGCCCAGGTCAGGATCAGGGACACCTCTCTGAGAGCACTCAGGCTGCGAGTCCCTCCCTGATGACTGATGTAAGCAACCGCTGTTTGATTGTCTGAACGCACCTAGACCGGAAGGCCCAGGACGTGCTGAGTCAGGAGAGCAAGCACCTGACGGATGGCTCTCAGTTCCAGAATATTGATGGGTAAGTGGGCCTCTTGAGGTCCCCACTGCCCCTGGAACTGCAGCTCCTTCCAGAATCCGCCCCATCCCGACAGACTGGCGTCCGTGGTGGCAATTTCCCAAAGGGGGGTCAGGAAAGACCTGCCCTTCCCGAGATTGGTCGAGACCAACCACCACTGGAGGGACTGCCGGACCCGGGAGGACAACTGGAAGGGCTGATCCAGCGACCAAGGCTGCCGGTCCCAAGACGCCAACAGATAAAGCTGAAGCGTCCTCGTGTGGAATTGAGCAAAAGGAACTGCCTCGAAGGAGGCAACCATCAACTCTAAAAGCCTCATCCCCAGACGGATGGACGGCCGAGGATTGGAGAGTAGGACCCGAGCCAACTCCTGAATCAGATGAATCTTGGACTGGGGAAGAAACACTCTGTGCTGATGAGAGTTCAACTGCATCCCCAGAAAAGACACCACCCTGGCCGGAGCGAGGGAGGACTTGGGGAAGTTGATCACCCAACCAAAGCTTTCCAATGTGGAGACCACCGTGCTGGTGTCTGTCTCCGATTGATTGAGCGACGGAGCCATGATGAGAAGGTCGTCCAAATAAGGTACGACACGAATGCCCCGAGATCTGAAAATGGCCATGACCCCTGCCAGCACCTTGGTGAACACTCTTGGAGCTGAGGTAAGGCCAAACGGAAGTGCCACGAATTGAAAATGCTGATCCTTCATCACGAAACGAAGAAAACGTTGATGAGCGTGGCAGATGGGAACATGAAGGTAAGCATCCTTGATGTCTATGGACGTCATGAAGTCCCCTTGCCGAAGAGAGCCGACGGCAGTACACAAGGTTTCCATGCGAAACTTCCGAAACCGGATGAACCTGTTGAGTAACTTCAGGTCCAAGACGGGACGAACTGACCCATCTTTCTTGGGGACTGCGAACAGATTGGAGTAGAAACCGAGGCCCATCTCTAAGCGCGGTACCGGCCGGATGACCGCCATCTCTAACAGATTCTTTACCGACGCCAGGAGCCCCTGTGCGGCCAAAGGATCGATGGGCACCCGAGACCGAAAGAACCGTGAAGGAGGGCGAGACTCGAATTCCAGCTTGTAACCGGACGACACTATCTCCTGGATCCATCTGTCCAGAACTTCCCGGTTCCAAACCTAGGAGAAGTGTCGTAATCGTCCCCCCACCCGCACGGGTGAGGGCAGCCCCTCATTGCTGAGCGGGCTTAACAGCAGGTTTGGGCTTGGAGCCCCAAGACTGAACGGGACGGCCACGGCCCCTCCCCCGAGTCCAACCTGTACGACTGGTAGAGGGAAAGGAAGGCCCCCTACCCGGTCTGTAGAGGGGGGAGGAAAAGGCACAAGCGCAGCCACACCAACTGCCGCACGGAGACCAACGGGGGAGGGGGGAAGCGGGAGGGGGCTGAGGGACTCAGGCGGCAAGCCAACCTGCCCAGCGCGGTCCGCCCCAACCGCCCCCCTAAAGCTGACCAAAACACTGGCCACACTGTAAATAAAAGGACCTGCCCGAGGAGCTCCAATATCAGACTGAGTGCACCCATGCTGTGCAGTCTGTTCTATGCATAAAGTTAACACACATATGTTAATGATAAGTAATACAGTGAAAACACATACATAATACACAACCCTCTACCCCCCCCCCCCCCCCATAGTGAAGGGAGAAGGGACCGTAACGGGAGAGTAAGGGGCTAAGGGGACCCTCGGGACAGGGGCATCCCATTTCCGGATCACCATGCCGGATAGCCGCATTGCCCCCAAAAGAGGGGGTCGAGCGGAGGAGATAAGCTCCTAGGCACCAATAGTGCCGTCTACCGATTGCCCAGCGAGCAGCCTAGGCTGGGTAGCTTCCATTTCACCTTAAGGTATAAACACTCAAACCGGGCAGAAATAGACCAAAAGGGGGGTGCCGGGGTAAAAACCCCAACCTACCTGTAAGCAGGAGACTTCAATCTTCTGTCTTGTCGTCAAGCAGAGAGAAAAATACTGGTGATTGAAGGGAGGTACCAGGTATATACAGGCCGGAAGGGGGCTCGTTACAAGACTTCCTCTCTGCACTACGTCACCTGGCGGTGAGTTAACCCAATAAGTGAAGAATATTTAAAAGTGAAGCGGGGTGTGTGGCACACCAAGAATATTCAAAGAGGTGGGTCCAGCTTGAGCTCTCCCTGGCGCAAGCCCCATTAGACATAACAGCATGGAACAAAGAAACGTACCGCTTGGGAGTGCGAACGCACTCAACTGTAGCAGCCACACTAGAGGCCTTTCGGCGCCATAGGAAGCACCCAGAAATCTCCCCCTGGCCTACCCCCGTGCTTGCACTGATAGATAATCCTGCAGTGCTACAGGTTAGCTCTAGATCGGCTCTCAGGGAGTGGGGAAAGGTGGGCCAACTGAGAAGTAGCGACCTGATAACAGGCAGGGGCTGGGCAGACATAGGAGACCTGAGGGCTAGGCTGGGGAACGGAGATCTTGACTCCTGGACACTCCTCCGTTTCCAGTCAGTATTGTCTCAGATGGGCTACAAGAGGGAAAACACCAGGGACCACACTGAGTTTGAGAAAATTTGTTTAGATGAACAACCATGCCCCCACTTGATCTCTAAACTATACTCCCTCCTCGTGGGTGGACGGGAACCCCCGCCTTCCTACTGGAGAGACTGGGAAATTGACCTGGGCAGGACAATAGATGACAAAGAGAGGACAAAAATAGCGACTTTGGCACATAGGTCCTCAATGGCCACACGAGTCCAAGAGGCCAATTACAAACTGCTGAGGCTGTGGCATTACACACCTGATAAATTAGGGAGGATGTTCGGTACAGTAGACCTAAATTGTTGGAGATGCGGTGAGGGGCGAGGGACATTGTTCCACATTTGGTGGACATGCCCCAAGATTCAGAAGTACTGGGAGGCAGTCCTTCCCATTGTTACTCAGCTTACGGGGGCCCAGGTACAAGGCGACCCAGCCCAAGTTCTCCTACACTCAACGGTAGTTCCGACAGGGAAATATAAGAAGACTCTGCTGATCCACCTCTTGAATGCTGCCAAGGAAACAATACCCAGATTTTGGAAGCAAAAAATAACCCCCTCTGTTAAAGATTGGGCGAGAGAAGTTATAAATGTCAAAGAAATGGAGGATCTGACACTTTCCTTACATGAAAGAGATGAGCAATACAGATCCACGTGGTTGCCCTGGCTGATGTACGAGGAGTCGGCAGAGTTTGAGAGCCTGTTTGGCTAGTGGTGCGGGGCCCTCGACCAGTATGCTGGTCTTCCCTTCCTCGTACAGGGTGGTCGTGGATGGAGCGAATTCCTGCATCACTTGTCAGGAGGGGAAATGACTTGGTTTAATCGAGAGCTGTGTCCCGCACGCCATACCCCACCCTACCCATCGCTCACCCCCTCTGCACCTAAGACCCTAGAACCCTTTCCCCCCCCCCGCCTCTATCTTTATTCCCCCGTGGGCCCCATTGTTTTTTCCCACTTCCCTTGAGCTGGCCGATGGGGCACAGCTAGCGTTGGAGAACCCGTCCCCCCCACGGCAATGGCAAGATAGTTGATGCCGGTCTGGCATGTAGGGGAAATGGCCCACATCGAGCCAACCAGAGATAGACAGCATTTGGCGGGGGTTGTGGGATGCGGCCATGCCCTGTCCTCTTGGGCGGGAGCTGGGACCGGGTTCCACCCCACCATGTCAGACGTGATGGAGACAGTTGTTCTATATATGGTTGTGTTGATCTCTATGCACCGAACGCAGGGTCCCCGGCCGCTCGACCCCTCTTTCCTTATGTTATACTATGTATGTCCAAATGTATGTAATGTTTAAAATTGCAAAATCTCTAAATAAAGAATTTGAAAAAAAAAAATCGGTTAGACTCCAGAGCCGGGCAAAAATGTAGTTGGTCCTCTTGAAAATTGAAAACCATAATTTCCCTCCTGCAGTAATAGCACTTACATTACTCACACATTTCACACTTGGTTAATTAAGGAGCTCAAATGATATGTAGATACCAGTTTACACTTACCTTTGGGGAGCAAAGGAATTAGTTTATCAAATGTATTAGCATTATCCAGCCAACCATGCAGGCAAAGAACAGGTCGGCCTGTAGCTGGACCCCAGGCTTTGGCTGCTAGATGTCCCCATGGAACTTTAAATCGCAATTCTAGAGAAAAAAAACACACACATGAGAAAATACCATTTGCCTACAAGTAAAGACTTACTTTTAGCAAGGCTAGCGTCTAACATAGCTGCAGCAATAATAGAGCAAACTAAAACTAAACAATTAGAAAAAATACAATTCTGTGAAATACTCACCTGTAGAATTGATATTATTTGTATACAGTACATTCTGCTCCAGATATAGTACTTACACTTGGGTTATCCTCCGCCAGATGGCGCTGCACTGCAGAGACATGCAAAACAGGCTCCTCCCGGCCCCTCAAATACCCGGGGACCTCCCACGAATCCCCAGCATTGAAAAGCAGTGAACAAGAAGCCGGGAGAATTTAACCACCCAAACAACTAGTAATGATAACAAAGATAACAATCAAAAAACAAAAACTATTGGAATTCATAAAATTGGGCACACCAGCATAAATATATAGAAAATGGTAATATTTATTAATGGCAAATCAAACATAAAAACATACAAGGGATAAGACAAGGGGGAATAAAAACAATGGGTCTCCTGATAATATTATTATGACTAATGTCCAATTGGTCACAAAGGTCCCTTTGTTCCAGACCGTTATACTATTATATTTTATAATAATTTGTCTATTCAACAATATTATAAATGCATAATAACTAATTCATGATACAAGGTCAGGGCGGTAAGAGATGATAGAAATATATACAATAATAAATAACAATAATAGAAAAACTACCCAGTGAATCTACCAACTAATGTTAGTAAAATGTTTTAAAAAGGTGTGCTATATCAAACAGAAATTTATGTGTTGAAAATAATAAATAATCTAAACTAATTACAAATCAGTGCCTATTAATTCAAAAAATACATATAACATGAAATCCTTTCTATGAGTCAGAGAACCTGCAGCAGACATGAGCAAAGTCAATGCCGTCTGCAGGATGCTGAAGTGTATCTAAATCACCTGCGAGGCTGAGAAGCCTCATTGATACATGTGTAACAATGGTAAAAGTAATCAAACTCGCTGAGTGGAGCCCAGCGCCTACATACCAAACCCTTATTCAAATATTTACAAAGTGCAGTGCAATTCAAGATAAATGAAGCAATCAACAACAATAATAGATAAATACCGCCCAAACATGAAGTGAATGCAGGAGACCCAGCTACCCCACACGCTCCGCCGTCGCTCTCATTTGAATAAGGGTTTGGTATGTAGGCGCTGGGCTCCGCTCAGCGAGTTTGATTACTTTTACCATTGTTACACATGTATCAATGAGGCTTCTCAGCCTCGCAGGTGATTTAGATACACTTCAGCATCCTGCAGACGGCATTGACTTTGCTCATGTCTGCTGCAGGTTCTCTGACTCATAGAAAGGATTTCATGTTATATGTATTTTTTGAATTAATGGGCACTGATTTGCAATTAGTTTAGATTATTTATTATTTTCAACACATAAATTTCTGTTTGATATAGCACACCTTTTTAAAACATTTTACAAACATTAGTTGGTAGATTCACTGGGTAGTTTTTCTATTATTGTTATTTATTATTGTATATATTTCTATCATCTCTTACCGCCCTGACCTTGTATCATGAATTAGTTATTATGCATTTATAATATTGTTGAATAGACAAATTATTTCTTGATATAATAGTATAACGGTCTGGAACAAAGGGACCTTTGTGACCAATTGGACATTAGTCATAATAATATTATCAGGAGACCCATTGTTTTTATTCCCCGTTGTCTTATCCCTTGTATGTTTTTATGTTTGATTTGCCATTAATAAATATTACCATTTTCTATATATTTATGCTGGTGTGCCCAATTTTATGAATTCCAATAGTTTTTGTTTTTTGGTTTATAAACACATGTTTTGGAATTCAGGGAGCACCCAAGCTGGATTGATTGTAGTTCCTACTCACATTAGTAGTGCCCCTCACCAGGTAGTTTTCTGAAAAGATAACAATCACCATACAGGGGATCCAGAATCATGCAACAACCAGGGTGGGGTGGAGCAGGACGTACTGTATACAAATAATATCAATTCTACAGGTGAGTATTTCACAGAATTGTATTATTCTTAGAATACAGTACGTCCTGCTCCAGATACAGTACTTACACTTGGGACATCCAATAGTGTCCATAAGGTAGGGTGGGATCCCCAACAAAAGGTGACAGCAGACAGTTTAAATCACTGCCGCCTGCAAAACCTTGCGGCCAAAAACAGCATCAGCTGAGGCCCTAACATCAACCTTGTATAACTTTGAAAAGGTATGAACAGAAGACCAAGTAGCGGCCTTGCAAACTTGTTCAACAGAAGCTTGGTGCTGGAAGGCCCAAGAGGCACCAATAGCATGAGTAGAATGAGCAGTAAGGCCGAAGGGAGGACTCTTCCCCTTCGCAGAATAGGCCTGAACAACAGCCTGACGAATCCATTTGCTAATAGTAGACTTGGCAGGAGCCAAACCCTTCCTAGGACCAGAAGGGACCACAAAAAAGAGCATCAGTCTTCCTGAAGGCTGCAGTGACTACCAGGTAATACTTCAGACACCTGACCACATCCAAGGAATGCAGAACCCTTTCCTTAGCGTTGCTAGGATTAGGACACAAAGAGGGAAGAACAATATCTTGATTCAAATGAAAAGCAGACACCACCTTAGGCAAAAAGTCTGGCTTAAAGCGGAACACCACCTTGTCCTGGTGTCTCTCATAGTATGGGGGCTGAATAGACAGAGCGGCCAGCTCGGACACACGCCTGACCGAAGTAATAGCCACCAGAAAGACAACCTTGAGGGTAAGTACAGCCAGAGCAGCATCCTGAATAGGCGCAAAGGGAGCACCCTGCAAGGCAGACAAAACCAAGTTCAAATCCCAAACAGGGACCATAGGTTTACGTGGGGGATGCACATGAGTGACCCCCTGAAAGAAGGTCTTAACCAAGGGATGCTGAACAAAGGACTTCTGAAAGAAGACAGACAGGGCAGACGCCTGACCCTTCAGAGTACTGAGTTTTAGACCCAACTCCAAGCCATGCTGTAAAAACTCCAGAACCCTAGAGACTAAGAACTCCCTACAGGGAAGAGACCTAGACTCACACCAATCAATGTAGGTACGCCATACCCTATAATAGATGGCAGAAGAAGTTTTCTTCCTAGCCTGCACCATGGTATCCACCACCGAGGCAGACAAGCCATTCTCCATCAAGATGGAGGTTTAAACAGCCAGGCCGTCAAGGCCAGAGTTTGTAAATTGGAATGACGTAAGGAGCCCTGAGTGAGCAGATCCGGCGCCCCTGGCAGGACGTACTGGTCTACTGCCATTTGTACCACGTCTGCGAACCACACTCTTCTTGGCCACCAGAATCACCAGCACCCTTTCCAGAGCAATCTTGCGCAGGACCTGCCCAGCAGGGGGAGCAGAGGAAAGACATACAGGAGCCGAAATTCCTTCCATGACATTGACAGAGCATCCGTGGCCAAGGCCAGAGGATCCTGAGACAGGGAGACAAAGGCCGGGAGCTTGTGATTGTGACGGGATGCGAACAGATCCACATCCGGTAGACCCCAATGGTAACACAGGGACTGGAATACCCTGTTGCAGAGGGACCACTCCCCCTGACGGGAAGTCCTCCTGCTCAGAGAGTCTGCCAGTAGATTCTCTACCCCCGGGATATACACAGCCGAAATGCATTGAACATTGGCCTCCGCCCATGTCAGAATCCGCGACATCTCCTGGAGGGCACCTCTGCTCCGGGTCCCTCCCTGATGGTTGATGTAGGCAACCGCCGTCCTGTTGTCTGATCGCACCTGCACAGACATTCCCTGCAGGTGATCGGTCAACTGCTCCAGTACCAACCTGATCGCCCGTAGTTCCAGAATGTTGATGGGTAAGTAGGCCTCCTGAGGGCCCCACCTCCCCTGGAACCGCAGGGACTTCCAGAATCACCCCCAACCTGACAGACTGGCATCCGTGGTGACCGTCTCCCAGGAGGGGGCCAGAAAGTACCTGCCCTTTAACAAGTTCTTGTGGTCCAGCCACCATGAGAGGGACCTTCTGACCACGAGGGGAAGCACACAGACCCTGTCCAAAGACGTGGGGTACTTGTCCCATACTGACAGAAGGTGAAGCTGCAGAGGCCTCAAATGGAACTGAGCAAAGGGCACCGCCTCGAAGCTTGCCACCATCAGGCCCACCAGCTGCATTCCCTGCCTGAGGGAGGGCTGGGGGCACGAGAGCAGGAACCTCACCTATGCAGTCAGGCTTCCACCTTCTGTTGAGGAAGGAATATCCGTGACTGAACCGTATCCAGAATCATCCCCAGGAATGGGGTCACCGACGAAGGGGACAGAGAGGACTTGGGGTGATTGATCACCCAGCCGAAGGACTCCAGGGTGGACACCACCAGCTGAGTGTCCAGCTCCGTAGGGACCGTGAAGTGATGAGGATGTCATCCAGGTAGGGCAGTACTCCAATGCCCCCTGACCTTATCAGAGACATCACCCCCGCCAGCACCTTGGTGAACACTCTGGGAGCTGAAGTGAAGTGAGGCCAAATGGTAAGGCCATAAATTGGTAATGTTGATCTTTCAACGCGAATCTGAGAAACCTTTGATGTCCCGGGAACACAGGGATGTGAAGGTAAGCATCTTTGATGTCCACAGACGTCATAAAATCCCCTGGGCGCAGAGAGCCGATGGCCGAGTGCAGAGTTTCCATGCAAAAGCGCCTGTTCTTGACAAATTTGTTGAGGATCTTTAAATCCAGAATGGGCCTGACTGACCCATCTTTTTTGGGCACTGTGAAAAGGTTGGAATAGAACCCCTTGCCCAATTCTCTCAAGGGGACCCTGCAAATGACCCCCAGATCCAGAAGTCCTTGCACGGCCTGCATCAAGACCTGAGCTGATACAGGGTCCTGGGAGATCCGGGACCTGATGAATCTTGTGGGGGGCCGCACAGCAAACTATCTTGTAACCAGAGGACATTATCTCCTGAATCCACCGGTCTGAGACTTGGCGCCTCCAGATGTGCGCGAAGTGCTGTAGCCGTCTCCCCACCCTGGCGGGCGAGGGCACCCCATCATGCCTGAGAGGTCTTGGGAGGGGCTTTGGGTTTGGACCCCAAGAGGAGCCAGGGCGTCGTCCTCTGGTCCTATGCCAGGAACCTGCGCGAGCCCCCGCGAAGGACACCCCTTTCCCCTGCTTAGCGCCTCGGTAGGGGACTGAAAGGGGGCCCTGGCTCCGAAAGGGCCGAGTCTGCCGCCTGCGCTGTGGTAACTTACCTCCTTTAGCAAAGAGGTCCAGGCGGTCCCCAAACAGGCGTAGCCCCTTAAATGGAAGCCCAGTAAGGGCTTTCTTAGCAGCATTGTCAGCAGTCCACTGGCGCAGCCATACCGTGCGGCTTATAGCTACCGCCAAGGCGGAAGATCTGGTACACATCCTAATAGCATCATCCGATACAGACAGGATAAAGTTTACAAACACATCACAGTTAGACAGTGCATTAATAGTATCAGGTGGCAATTCGTATGGGCCATCAAGTGTATTCCTGACCATGGCCCTGAGTGCCACAGCAGTAATGGCCAAAGCGCAAACCGGGCGCAGCGCCGCCCCCCCAAATGCAAAGGCATGGCATGCCAATTGGTCAATGCGTCGGTCCTCAGAGTCCCGCAGCGTAGTAGTGTCAGGGGAGTGCATAATAGAGGTGTTAGACAACCCTAGAATAGGAGCATCGACCTCGGGGGGCGATGACCAGGACTTGACCATATCAGCAGGAAAGGGATACTTCCTGTCCAAAGTCTTAGCGATCCCCGGAAGTCTACTGGGATGTTCCCACTCCTTAAGTACGAGATTATTGAAATGGGTTTGCTCAGGAAATTCCAAACGAGCCTTAGCAGTATGAAATAGCTCACCCCTTTGACTGGGAGCCGCAACAGGGGGAGAGATGCACAAAACCTCAAAAATCTGAACCAGCAGTTTGTCAGTATCATCCGGGGTCCAGTGATCAGAGCCAGAATCGTTATGACCCCTTGACTTCTCGTCAGATGACCCTGAGTCAGAGAACAGCTCCCCTTCGTCCGAGGGGGTATGGCCATATAGATGCAAAAACTCATCAGACTCCGTAGGGAAAAGAGCGGCATCAGGGGTTAAGTGCCGCTTTTTTGCGATGGCCTTACGCGCTAAGGTATTAGCAAGCAATTTTTCAACACTGGCCAGTCTAGTAGCCACATCAGGATGAGAATCCCCGCTTGTATTGGGGGTTAGACTCAGGCTTGGGGGGAGTAGGTGAAGTGAGGCGAGGTGCAGGCCCAGCCACAGGAGGGGCGGGAAGTACCATAAGCGCCTGCTGTGCGCAAGGAACACAGACCCGTGCATTGTCACCACTGACAGGTGAGACCCCACAAGCTACACACAGCCGGGCTTGACCCGAAGGAACCCCGGTCACATTATCCTGGGATGCCTCCATATGGTGATTTATAGGCACAATAGACCAGTAGGGATTGACGCTGAAAGCTACCCTGGATGCCCCAATGACCCGCAGGAAAGTGGGAGTAAATATACTAGGCCCAACTGGCAACTACACCGGGCCGGGAGAAGCCACTGGATTCAACCGTCTGAAAGACATAATGAGAATAAATGGTGTCAGAACCATGCGCAGTAAGCAAGGAGCATGAAAATCGCCCACGAGGGCACTTACAGACCGCGGGAGGAGGGGGACCGTTACCGTGCGCGCGCCTGTCATCCAAAAGGCGCCAAGCGAACCTTGAAGGGCGGGCCGTGACGCGGAGCGCACCAAGCCAGGTCCCCGCCCCCCCGAAGAGCGCAAAACTCTAAGACAGTAGTCAATGTTGTCACGGGGAGCGAAGTGTATGACACACATAGAATAGATGATCTGCCAATGAAGGCGCCGCCGCCTCCCGGCGCAGCACATCCAATGAAGGAAGGAGACGCGCACGGTAGCGGCAGATACACAATAAATGCAAATCAGCGCGGCGTCTGACACCAAGTATACCAGTCCAGGGACAATACTAAGGCCATAAGCGTGTAATCACAATACACTGAGGCCACACACACAACCCCCCCCCCCTTTCTTTCCCCTACGGGGGGAACGAGGGAGGATGGCGACCCTTTGTATAGGGTCCACCGCTACACGGGGCATGGGCAATAATGCGGGAGGGGCATCCCCTGGAGGCTCACCATCAGCCTAAACCGCCTACCCTTTGGTGGGGGACTGCGGTGGAGCATGGCTCCATAAGCACACATGGTGCTGCCTACCTTCACCCGACCAGCGCAGCCCAGGCTGGGAGGCACATCACAGGGAGGACGGGTGGGAATAGTCCAACAGGGCCACAGGCTTTGATAGCCCCGCTCAGAGAGATACTTCATGTCTTCGCAGTCAGCACTGCAGAGAAATCTGGGGGATTCGTGGGAGGTCCCCGGGTATTTGAGGGGCCGGGAGGAGCCCGTTTTGCATGTCTCTGCAGTGCAGCGCCATCTGTCGGAGGATAACCCAAGTGTAAGTACTATATCTGGAGCAGGACGTACTGTATAATAAGAATAAATAAGGCAAAAGAGTATTTCTAAATGGACATGGTGAGCATAATGAACAGATATTAGGAAGGTACATTAGATCAGTCAGTAAAGCATGTGGATATTGCTGGCCTTAATGGACAACTATTATTATTCACCAGTAAACATTAAAAGGCTATAAAGCATTATATGGCACATGCACAGAGCTACGCTAGATGGACTCGCCAGAGTGCCAATGTGCAGATATCTTCAGCTGGAGACTCCGCTGACATCACATCTTGACTGGAATTAAAGCTGAAGCCTCTGGCCCTATACCCCAGAAGTAAAAACTGGGAACCCAAGAAATCAAAACAGCCGGTAGCTGCGACTTCATATATGGCGGTGGCCACAAGGTCAGCACATAAACCTGGATAAGCCCACACTTCAGCAGATATGGACTATGAAAAATACAATTCTGTGAGTACTCACCTGTAGAATTGTTTTTACTATGCATGGCACGGCCTGCTTCAAGAAGTCCTTACGTATGGGATATTTTGCCACAAGGTGGCGCAGTGTACTGCAGAAGAGTTGTGGCTCCTCCCGGCACCAAATAATAACAGGATCACCAATAGACCTCCCCAGTGTTGACAAGCAGTTATACAAGAAGCCGGGAGATAATAAAGGTAAAAAAGATAACAACCCCAACTAACTTGGAACAATCACCATAATGAGGCAACCAAGAATAACGATAACAAGGGTGGGGTGAAGCAGGTCATGCCATGCATAGTAAAAACAATTCTACAGGTGAGTACTCACAGAATTGTATTTTTCCTATTGCATGGCACGGCCTGCTTCAAGAAGTCCTTACGTATGGGACATCCAACAGCAGTGTCCGTAAGGTAGGGTGGGATCCCCAAAAGTGGCAGCAGGCAGTTCAAACCACCACCGCCTGAAGTACTTTGCGACCAAAGGCAGCATCAGCCGAGGCCTTAACATCAACTTTGTAAAACTTGGAAAAGGTATGAACAGAATACCAAGTTGTGGCCTTACAAACTTGTTCAACAGAAGCTTGGTGCAGAAAATCCCAGGAAGCACCAATGGCACGAGTGGAATGAACAGTAACCTGGAAAGGAGGAACCTTCCCTTTAGCAGAATAGGCCTGTACCTCCGCCTGGAGAATCCACTTGCTGATAGTAGATTTAGCCGGAGGCAAGCCCTTCCTAGGTCCCGCAGGAAGAACAAAAAGAGCATCAGATTTCCTGAAAGACTCAGTAGCAACCAAATAAAACTTCAGAGCCCTGACAACATCCAGAGAATCCAGGATCCATTCCTTGGAATTAGCAGGGTTAGGACACAAGGAAGGTAAGACAATGTCCTGATTGAGATCAAAAGCAGACACAACCTTGGGCAAGAAATGCAGCTTAAGCCTAAACACCACCTTATCCTGATGCCGCTCAAAATAAGGAGGTTTAATGGAAAGCGCTGCCAGCTCAGAAACTCGCCTGACCGAAGTAATAGCCACCAAAAAGGCAACCTTGAAGTGGACCAACATCCAGGATTTTCACTATCCTGGGTTTTGGTCCACTTCCGCGGGGCACCCCAATCGCCCTAAATAACTCACCTCACCCTGCTCCTACGCGAGCGCTCGTCCAATCAGAGCGCTCAGTCGCTGTGGTATGTACGGACAAGCGACAGACAACCACAGCGGCTCTGAGCGTGCTGGAGGCCGCGTCTCGCGCTTCCTTCTAACAGGAAGTGGGCCCGCTCCGGCCATTCACAAACGGCCAGCCTGGGTGCGCGCCCTTCTAGAGGGAAGCGCGAGATGCGACCGCGGCCCGCGCATGCGCCGTTGGAGCAGGGATAAGGTAAGGTTTCTGGGTGTCCTGGGGGGTTCTGATCGGCCCGGGAATCTTATAGATTCCTGGGCCGATCCCCCCTGGGTGTTGGTCCACTTTAAGAGTCAGAATAGGCAACGCAGCCCCACGGATAGGCTCAAAGGGTGGAACCTGCAGAGCAGACAACACCAGATTTAAGTCCCAAACCGGCAGCATGGGTTTACGTGGCGGACGCACATGAGTAACTCCCTGGAAGAAAGTCTTAACCAGTCGGTGATTGGCAAAGGATCTTTGGAACATAATAGCCAGAGCTGACACCTGACCCTTGAGTGTACTAAGTTGAAGGCCCGAATCCAAACCATGTTGCAAAAACTCCAGAATCCTGGGGATAGAAAACACCCGACAAGGAAAAGACTTGAACTCACACCAGGCAATGTAAGCATGCCAGACCCTGTAGTAGATAAAGGACGCGGACTTATTCCTACCCCGAATCATAGTAACAACAGAGGCCGGCAACCCCTTATTCATCATGATGGAGGTTTCAGCAGCCAAGCTGTTAAAGCCAGCATTTGTAAATTGGGATGGTGCAGCTGTCCCCGAGTGAAAAGATCTGGATCCTTGGGCAAAATGTTCCGATCTACTGCAAACTGCACGACGTCTGCGAACCACACCCTCCTTGGCCACCAGAATGACTGGTACCCCTTCCTGGGCTATCTTGCACAGCACCCTGCCCAGCAGAGGAAAGGGAGGGAACACAGAGGAGCCAAAACTCTGTCCAAGGAATGGCTGGCGCATCCGTAGCGAAGGCCAGAGGATCCTGCGACAGGTAGACAAATCTTGAAAGCTTTTGATTGTGGTGGGATGCAAAACAGGGGAGGAGTAATGCACACCACAAACAACAAGTTACTCTGATTCAAAAGGTATATATTTACACAAAAATGTTTACTTGGACAATACAGCCTCAAACACAAACAGTCAAAAATTGATACTGCAAAAGATATCTACAATCTGATCACAACAATATAAAACATGCAGTGTCACTGCTCCATCACATATTGGAACCTCATTGGATTTGATTATGCATATGCCTGAAGTGAAAAAACCAGAGATAACTTCTCTCTGTTACATGTATTACAGAAATGAAAATCCAACAGTTTCCAAGCGTGAGACTTGCAGTACACAGTGTTATACTGCCCTCTAGCTGTATTACATGCTTACTACTGGTCACTGAATCAGACAGACAGATGAAATGCCAGGCAGGCAGATAATGCTGATGATAATCAACGAGCGATCGCTCTGCTGAGGAAGGGACAAGGTCCCGAAACGTTCCTTGAGCGATCCCTAAATACCTGGTAACCATAAGATCTAATGTGTTAGTTACATGTATGCGATATGTGTCTGTTGAGACTTGTGACAACTTCACTGTATAGTTATGTTTAGCATTGTCTTTGCCATTTCAATACATTATGTTATTGTCTTTTGATGCTCACATCAGAGTAATCATTGTATATATAGACTAAATACTGTCACTCTTCGTGGTGTTAACTGGTTGATTATCATCAGCATTATCTGCCTGCCTGGCATTTCATCTGTCTGTCTGATTCAGTGACCAGTAGTAAGCATGTAATACAGCTAGAGGGCAGTATAACACTGTGTACTGCAAGTCTCACGCTTGGAAACTGTTGGATTTTCATTTCTGTAATACATGTAACAGAGAGAAGTTATCTCTGGTTTTTTCACTTCAGGCATATGCATAATCAAATCCAATGAGGTTCCAATATGTGATGGAGCAGTGACACTGCATGTTTTATATTGTTGTGATCAGATTGTAGATATCTTTTGCAGTATCAATTTTTGACTGTTTGTGTTTGAGGCTGTATTGTCCAAGTAAACATTTTTGTGTAAATATATACCTTTTGAATCAGAGTAACTTGTTGTTTGTGGTGTGCATTACTCCTCCCTTGATTTTTCTAATGTTGTATTGACCAGGAGGGCACACTGGTCGGAGTAAATTGCACCCGTTGCCACTTGTTCAACAGTGTAATTGGTTGTGGAGTGCCGGATCTACTTGTATATAAAGGGATGCAAAACAGGTCCACATCTGGCTGACCCCAGCAGAGACACAGGGAGTGAAATACCTTGTTGCTGAAGGACCATTCCCCCAGCCGAGACATCCCCTTGCTCAGGGAGTCTGCCTCCTGGTTCTCCACCCCCGGAATGTAGACTGCCGAGATGCAAGGGACATTCTCTTCCGCCCAAGACAGTATCAGGGACACTTCCTTGAGGGTTCGCTTGCTCTGAGTCCCTCCCTGATGATTGATGTAGGCAACCGCCATCTGGTTGTCCGAGCGGATCTGAACAGCCCGACCCCGAAGGTGTGTGGTCAGCTGAGAAAGAACCAACCTGATCGCCCTCAGTTCCAGGACATTGATGGGAGCATGGGCTCCCAGCACGGAAGCAGAAAGGTCCTGCCCACTAGAAGGTTCCTTGAGTCCAGCCACCACGAGAGGGACCGTCTGGCCAGGGGGGACAGAGCAAATTCCTGATCCAGGAACACAGGGTCCCGATCCAAAACTGACAAGAGGTGCAACTGAAGAGGTCTCATGTGAAACGGACACCATCAGGCCCACTAACTGCATCCCTTGCCGGATGGAGGGATGGGGGCACAAGAGCAGAGCCCGTGCCTGTTTCTGAAGGCCCTCCACTTTCTGCAGAGACAGGAATACCTTGACCTGAGAGGTATCCAGAGTCATGCCCAGAAAGGACCTCACCAAAGATGGAGACAGTGAAGACTTGGGGTGACTTGATCACCCAGCCGAAGGACTCAAGAGTGGAGGTCACCACCTGAGTATTCTTCTCGGCCTGATGAAGAGACCGAGCCGCAATCAGAATGTCATCCAGTTAAGGGAGGATGCGAATGCCCTGATTCCGCAACAGAGCCATAACGCCCGCCAGCACCTTGGTGAACCGAACCGTGATACCGAAGGGTAAAGCCACAAACTGGTAATGCTGATCCTCTAGAGCGAACTTCAGGAATCTGATGACCTGGAAAGATTGGCACGTGAAGATAGGCATCCTTGATGTCCACGGTGGTCATGAAGTCGCCCGGGCGCAGGGTACTGACAGCCAAGCGTAGCGTCTCCATGCGAAACTGCTTGAACCTGACAAACTTGTTGAGACCCTTCAAGTCCAGGATGGGCCTCAAAGACCCGTCCTTTTGGAGTAGTTTGGAGTAGTACCCCTGACCCTGTTCTTGGGAAGGCACCAGGCAAATGACTCCCGACTCCAACAGGCATTGAACTGCAAGGCGCAAACCCTGAGAAGACAGAGGGTTTTGAGACATCCGGAATCTGAGGAAACTTGGGGGCGGCCAGGCTGCAAACTATCTTGTAACCGGTCTGAGACGCGGAGCCTCCAGACGTGAGCAAAGAGCCAAAGCTGTCCCCCCACCCGGATGGGTGAGGGCGCCTCCTCATGCCTGAGGGGCCTTGGGAGGGGGTTTGGGCTTGGCCCCCCAAGAGAGACTGGGGCGACCACGGGACCTGCAACGTCCCCAAGACTCTCTGCGGCTACCCGAGAAGAGTGAGCCACAACTTCCTTTAAAGGCACGAAAGGAGGAGGAGGAGGAAGTACCCCAAAAGGGCCGAGGCTGCTTCCTACGCTGAGGTAGCCTACAATCCTTGGCTAGAACATCCAGACGCTCACCAAAGAGCCGTAGCCCCGCAAAAGGGAGCCCAGTGAGAGCCTTCTTAGCTGCAGTGTCAGCTGCCCACTGACGCAACCAAACAGAGCGGCGTATAGCCACCAAGAGGGCAGAGGCCCTACCACCCAGCTGGACTGCATCATCCATGGCAGTAAGGACAAATACAACAAAATCAGAGCAAAGCAAAGGGCCCTATAATCTTCCCTCCTCCTACCAGCCATAGCGCCATCAGTGAGATGCTTGAGCTTTTCTTAAGGGCAATAGCTGTAATGGCAGCGGCGCAGACCGGACGCAGCCCAGCCCCAACAAATGCAAAAGCATGGCAGGCCAGCGGATCCATACGCCGGTCCGCGTTGTCCCGCAGTGTAGCAGTGTCAGGGGAAGGCATGACCGAGGTGTTGGACAGCCCTACACCGGGAGCGTCCACCTCAGGGGGACACGACCATCGCTTGACCAGGTCAGCAGAAAAGGGATACCCCTTATCAAACCCTTTGGGCACCGCAGGCAATCTATTAGGACGTTCCCACTCCTTGAGCACCATATTAGAGAAATGGCCCTGCTCAGGGAACTCCAGACGTTGTTTATCAGGACGAAAGAGATCACCCTGCTTCCTCTTAGCCACCTCAGGGGGGGCAATGTGCAAGGTCTCAAAAATGTCAGACAACAGTCTATCAGTGTCATCGGGGAGCCATGAATCCTCCCCAGACGCAGACCCAGGGTCACTGTCGTATCCCTCCTGCTGGTCCCCAGAGGAGTGAGAGTCCTGGAAAAGCTCCCCCTCCTCTAGGGAGTAACGGCCACCACAAGGGCATCAATTCCCTCATCCTCCTCAGCAGGAGGGAGGGCGTGGGAGCCAGGTGCCGCTTCTTGCCAGAGGCCTTACCTGGAACAGGCCTGGCAAGCTGCCATTCAATGCTGACCACACGAAGTGTCAGATCAGATTGTGACCCCCTGCTAGTATCCCCCTCACTGGGGGCTAAATGCAGTCGCGGGGGGGGGGGGGGGGAGGTGATGCCGAAGGGAGCACAGAACTGGGAAGAGAAGCGCTCAACCCAGCCTGGGCCGCAATGATACCTTGGGCGCACGGCACACACACTGCGCCACTACCACTCAAAGGGGATGCCCCGCACATGGCACACAGCCGGGATTGCCCCAAAGGACCCCCGAGCACGCTATCCCCAGAAGCCTCCATATGGTGATTAACACAGGCGCAATATGCCAGAACAGGGTAAGGGCTACTAAAAAGCCACCCGGGATGCCCCCCCCAAGGGATGCCCCCAGAAGAGACAGTAAGGGGGAGATGAGGGGGGGTAAGGAACAGACCCGGGAGAAACCACAACCCACAGCCACTACCACTCAAAGGGGATGCCCCGCACATGGCACACAGCCGGGATTGCCCCAAAGGACCCCCGAGCACGCTATCCCCAGAAGCCTCCATATGGTGATTAACACAGGCGCAATATGCCAGAACAGGGTAAGGGCTACTAAAAAGCCACCCGGGATGCCCCCCCCAAGGGATGCCCCCAGAAGAGACAGTAAGGGGGAGATGAGGGGGGGTAAGGAACAGACCCGGGAGAAACCACAACCCACAGTTGTCCCGCCTGAAAGACATAAGTAACATGCACATAAGCATCCCGCAGCCCATGCCCCAAGGAAACAAAACCCCCAAAGGGGACTCACGGACCAAGGAGACCGAAGGCACAGGCTCACCAGGCCGCCAGCCCAGGGGAGGAAGCGACACAGGAAACGATCACCGTCGCAGCCCAGAGGGGAAGAGGGGAGCCAGACGCGCAGCAGGCTCAAAATGGCGCCAGCATGAGAACCTCAAGTGGCAGGCCGCGGGGGGATGACGCGGTACACCCAGCCCCCCCCCCCCCCCGAAGATCTCGAAAACGGCGCTCACGTGACCGCGCCATCACATTCCAAAAAATACAATTCTGTGAGTACTCACCTGTAGAATTGTTTTTATGAGTATACAGCATGTCCTGTTCCAGAGTATTCCTTACACATGGGTTAATCATCCACAAGATGGCGCTGGACTGCAGAAAGATTTGTGGCCACTCCCGGCCCCTTAAATAGCCAGGATCCTCCCACTAATTCCCAGTGTTGACAAGCAGTTATACAAGAAACCGGGAGAATCAATAAAAATAAAATCCCAAAATGAACATTTGAACAATCACCATACAGATGTAACCAAGAATAATGATAACAAGGGCGGGATGGAAAAGGACGTGCATAATTCTCATAAAAACAATTCTACAGGTGAGTACTCATAGAATTGTATTTTTCCAAGTATACAGCACGTCCTGTTCCAGAGTTTTCCTTACACATAGGACATCAAATAGCAGTGTCCGTAAGGTAGGGTGGGATCCCCAAAAGTAACAGCAGGCAGTTTAAACCACTGCCGCCTGCAGAACTTTGTGGCCAAAAGCAGCGTCAGCTGAGGCCCTAACATCAACCTTATAGAACTTAGAAAAAGTATGAACAGAAGACCAAGTAGCAGCCTTGCATACTTGTTCAACAGAAGCTTGGTGCTGAAAAGTCCAAGAGGCACCAATAGCACGAGTAGAATGAGCAGTAAGGCGGAAGGGAGGCTCCTTCCCCTTAGCAGAATAGGCCTCAACCACCGCCTGACGGATCCACTTACTGATAGTGGATTTAGCCGTAGGCAAACCCTTCCTAGGACCAGAAGGGAGAACAAAAAGAGCATCAGTCTTCCTGAAGGATTCAGTAGCTACCAGATAAAACTTCAAATTCCTAACCACATCCAGAGAATGCAACACCCTCTCCTTAGTTACTAGGAATAGGACACAGAGAAGGCAGAACAATGTCCTGACTGAGATGAAAAGCAGACACAACCTTAGGCAGAAAATCTGGTTTAAACCGAAACACCACCTTGTCCTGGTGTCGTTCAAAGTAAGGAGATTTGATGGAAAACACCGCCAACTCAGAAACACGCCTAACAAAAGTGAAAGCCACCAAAAAGGCTACCTAAAGAGTAAAAATGGACAAAGGAGCCTCACACAGAGGCTCAAAAGGAGAACCCTGCATAGCAGATAAGACCAAATTAAAATTCCAGACTGGTAACATAGGCTTACGTGGAGGGTGCGCGTGGGTAACCCCCTGGAAGAAAGTATTAACCAAACGATGGTTAGCAAAGGATCTTTGGAAGAAGATAGCCGAAGCTGAAACATGTCCTTTGAGGGTACCAAGTTGAAGACCCAAATCCAAACCACGTTGCAGGAGTTCCAGAATCCTGGGAACAGAAAACACCCAACAGGGAAGAGACTTAGACTCCAGGCAATGTAAGCACGCCAAACCCTATAGTAGATAAAGGAAGAGGACTTCTTCCTAGCCCTAATCATGGTATTAAAGTGGACCAACACCCAGGATTTTGACTATCCTGGGTCTTGGTCCACTTCGGTGGGGCACCCCCGATCGGGGTGCCCCGCTGTGTGAAACCCCCCCGAACCCCCCCAAAAAACTCACCTCTCCCCGCACCGACGGACAAGACTTTTGACAGTCGCGGACAAGCGGCTCCTCCGCCGCCGCCTCCCGCGCGTCATTCACAAACGGCCGGCCGGGCACGTCTAGAGGGGCGCGAGGGAGGCGGCGGCGGCCGGCCGCCTCCGAAGACAAGGTAAGGGGATTTGGGGTGTTTGGGGGGGTTTCACCCCGCGGGACATCCTGATCTCGGATGTCCCGCGGGGAGGGAGGTGATCGACCCGGGAATCTTATAGATTCCCGGGCCGATCACGGGAGGGTGACGGTCCACTTTAACAACAGAAGCAGGCAGCCCCTTTTCCATCAAGATGGAGGTTTCAGCAGCCAGGCCGTCAAAGCCAGCGTTTGTAAATTGGGATGGCGTAGCTGCCCCTGAGTGAGCAGAACTGGAACCTTGGGCAGGGCGTATTGATCTACTGCCAACTGCACGATATCTGCAAACCACACCCTTCTTGGCCAACAGGGGGCCACTAGGATGGCTGGCACCCCTTCCTGGGCTATCTTGCGCAGCACCCTGCCCAGCAGAGGAAACGGAGGGAACACAGAGGAGCTGAAAGCTCTTCCAAGACATTGCCAGTGCATCCATGGCCAAGGCCAGAAGGTCCTGGGACAGAGAGACAGACTGGAAGCTTGTGATTGTAACGTGAAAAACAGATCCACATCCGGCTGACCCCAGCGGTGGCACAGGGAACGAAACTCCCTGCTGCTGAGGGACCATTCTCCCAGACGAGAAGTCCCCCTGCTCAGGGAGTCTGCCTCCATATTTTCCACCCCCGGGATGTACACTGTTGAGATGCAGGGAACGTTCTCCTCCGTCCCAAGACAGTATCAGAGACACTTCCTAGAGGGCCGTCTTGCTCCGGGTCCATCCCTGATGATTGATGTAGGCAACCGCCGTTTGGTTGTCCGAGCGGATCTGAACCGCCCGACCCCGAAGGTGTGGAGTCAACTGGGCGAGAACCAACATTATTGCCCTCCGTTCCAGAATGTTGATAGGGGTATGGGCCTCCTGAGGACCCCACTGACCCTGGAATTTCAAGGACTTCCAGAAGCCCCCCCAACCTGTCAGACTGGCATCTGTGGTGATGGTCTCCCAGCAAGGGGGCAGAAAGGTCCTGCCCACCAAGAGGTTCCTTGAGTCCAGCCACCACGAGAGGGATCGCCTGACCAGAGGGGACAGAACAAACACCTGATACAGGGACACAGGGTCCTGATCCCATACTGATAAGAAGTGAAGCTGAAGAGGTCTCATGTGAAACTGAGCATAGGGTACCGCTTCGAAACAAGACATCAGGCCCACCAGCTGCATCCCCTGCCTGATTGAAGGATGCGGACAAGACAGTAGCAATTGGGCCTGAGCTTGAAGACTCTCCACCTTCAGCTGAGGGAGAAACACCTTGACATGAGATGTATCCAGAGTCATGCCCAGAAAAGACCTCACCAGTGACGGAGACAGAGAAGACTTGGGATGGTTGATCACCCAGCCGAACGACTCCAGTGTGGTCACCATCACCTGGGAATCCAGCTCGGTCTGATGGATGGACTGAGACGTGATCAGAATGTCGTCCAAATAAGGAAGAATGCGAATGCCCTGAGATCTCAGCAGAGCCCTCACCCCCGCCAGCACCTTGGTGAACACCCTGGGAGCCGAGGTGATACCGAAAGGCAAGGCCACAAATTGGTAGAGCTGATCCTCCAGAGCAAACCTGAGGAATTTCTGATGACCTGGAAAGATTGGTACATGAAGGGAAGCGTCCTTGATGTCTACAGAGGTCATGAAGTCACCTGGGCGACTGGTCTCCATACGAAAATGCTTGAACCTGACAAACTTGTTGAGGTGCTTTAAATCTAGGATGGGCCTGAGGGACCCATCCTTTTTGGGGACCGGGAAAAGATTGGAATAGAACCCTCTGCCCCTTTCCCTGAAAGGCAACGGGCAGATGACTCCCAACCCCAGAAGGTTTTGAACCGCAAGACACAAACCCTGAGCTGACGGGGTTTTGATCCATCTGGGATCTGATGAATCTTGGGGGCGGCCAGGCTGCAAACTCTATCTTGTAACTGGAGGAAACCAGCTCCTGGATCCATCTGTCTGCTACACTGATGGCTGAGGCAATAGGCCTCATGGATCTTGCTAACAAAATGGCTGAAGCGAACAAAATGGCTGCCAGATATAGTTACATGCAAGGCTTTACAAGATAGAATATTTTGCAGGCTTCTTAGTGGAAATTTATTGCAGAAGTGTATGCTAGCAAAATCTAACTGTCAAACCGCAATAACAGCTAAATAGAGCAACATCTCGCTAACTACGTACCTGGTGACCTTCTTGTATGAGGAAACTGTAGGTTACACTTCTCTGAGGTTTTGTTGTTGTAAATATGGAACAAGTACATATTGTTTTTGTGGTTTCCTGCTTTATAAGTCCACTCCAAAGCGGAAGTAAAGTAGAGTTTGCACCGTGACCTTGTGTGTGTGTCGTTATTTTGCGTCTCAGTGCAATTCTCTCGGATATCTGAAATCACACAAGACTTATCGCAATTGCAGGACAGCGTGCCTAAAGAGGATCCAGAGAGATCGCTCCAGAGCATACAGGGCTCATTCTTTCAGTGGTGGAGTTAAATGCGGGCAACACACCTTGAAGGGGGTAAGTAATTTTATTTACTAAACCCCGAGGGAAGGTTAAAAGTGTTGGCCCTTTAGTTGCCTCTCGCAATTAGGCGAGTTTAAGAGGGACACGGGTTGTTGCCTTGATAGAGAAAGCGCGCTATAGAAATTCATAGGACGCGTCTGCACTTGGGTACCTCTGATGTGTGATAGTCTGTCTTGGTGTTGATGTTGATAAAGTTATAAGTTTATCTGTTTGTATAGTCGGAAAGTCCTGAAGATGAGCAGGACTCAGGCAATTGACTTTAGAAGTATAAGATATATCTTGTCACTATGGGTCAGACAGAAAGCAAGATCCCCCACGTTGGTGAAGATTGTATTCGCTATGTAGAGCGATTAACGGGAGGGGCCTATTATACCTTACCTTTTGTGGAAAATATGGCAGGTTGGACGGAGGCTATGGGTAGTCCCCATCCTTTCCCTAGAACAGGAGGTAATGATCCCTATTATATGAAAATGATAATGGGAATGTGCCTCGGGGATAAAAAAGCGTGGCCCTATTATTCAGGTGACTCTAATTGGGATAAGTCTTATATGAGAGAGTGTGGGATAAAATGGTTAGAAATAGCGCCAGGGTGGTATAGGAGAAATGGATTAATGAGTCTCAGGAAAAAAGTTAGTAAAAAGGAATTAGAGAAGAGACATAAAAGTGAGAAATTGAATTATGAAATTAGAAATCATTCCAACTCCGACACTAAACCTAGCGCTCCGCCCCCCCCCCCCCCCCCCCCCCGTATGATACAAAGGAGCACAGACCTAAACAGGTAAAAGTAAAAACTGTAACTACCACACAATATCCCTCCTTAATGCCATGAATTCAGCATACCAGAGCCAGTTCCATATCCCTATGGGGACCCATGGGGACAACAGCAATACTGGGAAGATAAGCGCAGGTCGGCCCGTGCAGCGCCTAGGGGTAGAGGACGAGGCAGGGGAAATAGAGGAAATCTCAAACAACAATGGGGAGGCAGGCAGGGACCCCCCAAACAGGCTCAGAGTGCTGGTTGTTTCAATTGTGGCACAATGGATCATTGGAGAGCCGATTGCCCATACCCTGATAAACACAAGCAGGTTTCAAACAGACATCCGCAGGCTGCTCCCGCCAATACCCAACACAATACCCCACGCCTCAATGTTGACTGGCAAAATGTAGGACCCCAATGAAGGTGCCCAGGGGCAAATCCCACCTTCCCAGTAGTCTCACAGCATTTCTCACAACAACCATGCATTGATTTGATGATTAGTAAAAAGAAGTTAACATTTTTAGTGGATTCTGGAGCTACATGCAGCGTATTGGGGAGAAATGCATACACAGGACCAAGGGAAGAGGCTGCCCCCTCTATGGGAATTAATGGGATTTTGACACAAACATTTGAAACACCACCGCTCATGGTGACAGACCTCCATCAGAGCCCCTCAATCAACCATGTCTTCAAAATCATGACCAGCTGTCCTGTTAACTTGTTAGGCAGGGATTTAATGCCTAAAATGGCTATTTCCCTAAGGGTAAACTCTGAAGGCGGTGTCCGAGTTGATAGTGACACTTATCGTCTCACACCTATAAACAAGAGGAGAAACTGCCATGCAGACTCCTACTTCCCCGTCATCCTCCCAGATGACCCCTGCCTCAAGTTGGTCCCTCCTGAGGTATGGGCTACTGGGGACTACGATGTGGGCTTCACAAATGTCACTCCTTATCGAGCAGTCTTAAAGAAGGGATCACAGCCAGTTTATATTAAACAATACCCATTGAACAAAGAAAGGGTATAAAGCCACTAATAGACAATTTTCTACAACAGGGCATATTGGAAAAGGCGGTATCACCGTATAATTCCCCAATTCACCCAGTTAAGAAAGCTGATGGGACTTATAGATTCGTTCAAGACCTGCGTGCAGTAAATAGCTTGGTAGTACCTTTGGCCCCAATTGTGCCTGACGTGGTGTCACTTCTAACCGCCATTCCCGAAGACGCCAAAATATACAGCGTCTGCGATATAAAAAATGCCTTTTTTGGAATCCCAGTACATCCTGAGACACGCCCGCTCTTTGCATTCCAATTCCGCGGAGAATCCCTAACTTTTACCCGTTTGGTTTGGTTTGTTTTGAGAGAAGTACTAAAAGCATATAAACCGAACTGTAACTCGATTGTTCTGACCTACTGTGATGATGTATTACTGGCCAGTCAATCAATAACCGCAGCCCGAGAGGACGGAATCCTCCTATTGAAATGTCTGTCAGCATGGTATGAAGATTTCTGTGAAGGAATTACAATGGTGTCAGCAGAAAGTTGAATATTTGGGCTTTGTGTTGTCACAGGAAAAGAGAGAATTAAATCCCAAACGAGTAGCGGCAATTGTGGAAATGGGCACTCCAAATAATAAGAAAGATGTTAACCTTTCTTGGAATGATTAGTTATTGCCGCCAATGGATCCCTGACTGCTCTTATTATGACAACATATTGAGAGCTGCCACCCATGCTGATCAACCTGACACCATAGAATGGTCTGATGAAATGTTAAATGCTTTTAAAAAATTGAAGGAGGCACTGACATGTTCCCCCAGGCTCGGTCTACCTAGCTATGTGAAGGTGTTCCACCTGTATGTACGTGAATTTTGTAAGGGATACAGCTCGGTTTTAGCTCAGAGCCACGGTGGTAAATTGAGACCCGTGGCATACTTCTCTAAACTTCTCCCGGTACAAGTCCAGGGGATGCCAGGATGTTTGAGGTCTTTGGCAGCTTGCGCAATGGCGGTAGAGCAGGCCACCTCGGTCACGCTAGGACACCACACAATACTGCATGCAGGTCACAATGTAAAACATTTAATGAACAATTTACATACCCAACATATGACAGCACAGCGATTCAGCGGGTATGAAGTAATCCTTTTGTCAAATCCCCATCTAGAGATCAGGTATGCCCCGAATACCGAGGGACCCGCCCCGATTTTAAATGCATTATTAGGTTTAAAAAGTGAGGCTGACAAAATTCCTCCGCGCCATGATTGTGATGACGTAATCCAACAAGAGACTGCACCGCGCCCAGACCTGGAGTCTGAGCCAATTGCAGGTTCAGAGCTTGTCTTCGTTGACAGCTCATGTTCCCGGCCCAGAGATGACGTGTTTCAAACTGGATACGCGGTCGTCCAGCTCCCGGAGAATATAATTGAAGCCAAAAGAATTCCTTTCAAGTCCGCACAAGCTGCTGAGTTGATTGCGCTCACACGTGCATGTCAGCTCTTTGAAGGTCAGTCAGTCAGTGTAGTAAATGGACAGCCGTTATGGTTTCTCAGTTTGCCACGACTTTGGAAGGATATGGGAAAAACGTGGATTCATTCCGGCGGATGAGAAACCCATTTCACATGCAACGCCAGTGAAAAATCTTTTAGACGCCATCATGCTGCCAGCCCGACTCGCGGTCGTACATTGCAGAGCCCATACCACAGCCCAAACGGATATCGCAAGAGGAAATTCTATAGCAGATAGGGTAGCGAGAGCAGCAGCCAGACAGCAGACTCTGATAGGAAGTCATCTGGGTCCTAATGCTCCCACTCCATTAACCCTTCCTATGCTAACACTAGATGCTATTGATTTTACAATAGGATGTTTGCAGGAGAACACATCTGTTTCTGAAATAGGGGATTGGGTACTGGCAGGGGCGCAGAGATCGATAGCTGGAATTTGGTGTATCGAGGGTAAACCATGTATACCCATACATAGTGCCCCCCTATTTATTTCCCAAGCACACGGCATAGGACACAAAAGTGCACAACACACATGCATGGAGTTGAAACAAAGTTTTTTCATCTTACAATGTGAGAAACAAGTGAAAGCTTATGTAGAGAAATGCATAACATGCCAAATGAATAACCCCAACATTTCCCATAAGCCACAACATGACCATCTAGTATACCCCACAGAACCCTGTACTGATTGGAACATTGACCATACTCGCATTACAGTTACACCAGGAGGTAAGCCTGAAATCTTACTAGTTCTGGTAGACATGTTTTCAAAATGGCCTGAATGCTTTCCACTCAAGAAAGAAAATGCTAAAACTGTAGTGAAAATTTTGACACAAGAAATAATACCGCGCTTTGGATGCTTTTCGCGCATACGCAGCGATAACGGCACAGCCTTTAAAGCCAAAATATGTCAAGATTTAGTAGAACATTTAAACATTGAATGGCAGTTTCACATCCCATACCATCCTCAGAGTTCAGGGATAGTGGAGCGCATGAATAGAACAATAATAGACAAACTTAGAAAAGCAACTGGAGGAACTTTTAAAAACTGGAAACAAAAACTACCCGCAGTTTTAGCAGAAATAAGGATGACACCTAATAAAGTAACTAAGCTTTCTCCTTATGAAATATTAATGGGTAGGCCGTTTCCCCTGCCATGGCACAGGACCATCAGAGAGACTAGCGAAGAAGGGAAGTGCAGGCAGGAGGAATACACCAGGGCTCTGGTGGAGAAGCTCACTGCTAGTGAAACACTTGTCTGTCAGAAGCTTCCTTCTCTTTTACAGGAACCGTTCCATGACATCAAAGTTGCACCCAAAGGGGATGACCCAAAACACCCCTAAAGTATACCTGTATAATTAGACCGCAACAACCAGGGATTAAGTAAATTAATAAGAACCCTTTATTTACATATGGGTGTTGGTACAGCGCTAGAACACACTTATCACATTTAAAAAATCATACAATTAAAATGATCAGACCCCCTGGATGGTGATTGGACAATATTTCTTGTGTACTTAGTTGATAAAAAGGGTCCCTAGGGATACAGTATCATAGCTGTGAACAACACTATGCAATCATATACATAGTGATTATAAGTGTCATAATATATATAGAGCAAAAACATTTAATGCATGTGCAATTAATAATTATGTATCCATAACAATTCTATCAATAAAAATCTATATTAAAGTGCCAAGTGCCAAACTAAAGTGCCAAGTGCCAAACTAAACGTTTATCTTGCAAAAAACTAATTAGATATATAGTGAAAATATATACAAGTGATTCCTTATAATCCCTGCGTCCGCAGACTGAAACTCCCATGCCCCATGTTATGAAGAAAAGGTCTACTGGAGATACACATCTCCAAATATGTGAGTAAAAATGCCAAAGGTGAAGTAACATTCTGGTTCAATACCTCAGAGCCCAGCATGATTTACACTTTTGATCTGTGCGACGTATATCCTTGTATGGGAGATTCTTCAAACATATATAGATTTGAGGGATTCAAATTTGCACACTATTACATCTGTGTCACGGATGATTACTGGGGCCGGAATTGCGACCACTGGGGATGGTGGGATGGAATACTAGGGATGCCTATGGAAATGGTAGGGACTGGGGATACCGACCGGAGAGTGCCCTAGTAAAAAAGGATGAACAGGGGAGATCCCTATTGCAATGGATGAAGCTGTATAGGAAAAAAGGAGCGCTTTGTGGCAGGTACTTGCCCGGCGCGCCGGGGTATAGGTGTACACCTCTGACACTTTCCATAGAGTCTCCCTCCCCTAATGACGAGGGCACTTATGTGTTGGGTATTCATAATTGTCCCTGTTCCCCCAATCCTAGAATTAAATTCTATTTATAAGTCCACCCCAAAGCGGAAGTAAAGTAGAGTTTGCACCGTGACCTTGTGTGTGTGTCGTTATTTTGCGTCTCAGTGCAATTCTCTCGGATATCTGAAATCACACAAGACTTATCGCAATTGCAGGACAGCGTGCCTAAAGAGGATCCAGAGAGATCGCTCCAGAGCATACAGGGCTCATTCTTTCAGTGGTGGAGTTAAATGCGGGCAACACACCTTGAAGGGGGTAAGTAATTTTATTTACTAAACCCCGAGGGAAGGTTAAAAGTGTTGGCCCTTTAGTTGCCTCTCGCAATTAGGCGAGTTTAAGAGGGACACGGGTTGTTGCCTTGATAGAGAAAGCGCGCTATAGAAATTCATAGGACGCGTCTGCACTTGGGTACCTCTGATGTGTGATAGTCTGTCTTGGTGTTGATGTTGATAAAGTTATAAGTTTATCTGTTTGTATTGTCGGAAAGTCCTGAAGATGAGCAGGACTCAGGCAATTGACTTTAGAAGTATAAGATATATCTTGTCACTATGGGTCAGACAGAAAGCAAGATCCCCCACGTTGGTGAAGATTGTATTCGCTATGTAGAGCGATTAACGGGAGGGGCCTATTATACCTTACCTTTTGTGGAAAATATGGCAGGTTGGACGGAGGCTATGGGTAGTCCCCATCCTTTCCCTAGAACAGGAGGTAATGATCCCTATTATATGAAAATGATAATGGGAATGTGCCTCGGGGATAAAAAAGCGTGGCCCTATTATTCAGGTGACCCTAATTGGGATAAGTCTTATATGAGAGAGTGTGGGATAAAATGGTTAGAAATAGCGCCAGGGTGGTATAGGAGAAATGGATTAATGAGTCTCAGGAAAAAAGTTAGTAAAAAGGAATTAGAGAAGAGACATAAAAGTGAGAAATTGAATTATGAAATTAGAAATCATTCCAACTCCGACACTAAACCTAGCGCTCCGCCCCCCCCCCCCCCCCCGTATGATACAAAGGAGCACAGACCTAAACAGGTAAAAGTAAAAACTGTAACTACCACACAATATCCCTCCTTAATGCCATTCCAAAAAAAATGAGTTGAGTCCCACGGCTGCCGTGATAACAATGGCAGCAGTGGAACAAACTAAATACAACAGAAAACAAAAAGAGGAGAGAATAGGTGTGGAAGAAATAAAGAGAAAAAGAAAAAGAGAAAAAATAGAGAAACTAGAGAGAACAAAAGAAAATGTCACAAAATATCCCTCCTCAGAATGTGAACCAGTGGTCACATGTTGATGAACAGCAACCAGAAATGTCGCTAGGAGAGGAAGAGGATAAGGGACATGAAGAGGAATTAGCCACAGAACCTTTCACAATTAATATTACTGATGAACAAACTAAACCAACTAAACAAACACGGCAGAGTCAGGACAAACAAATCATACTTAACGTTAACATAGGGGAGTCCCAGAGACAGACCAGGAACCAGTCCAAACGAGCACTGGATAATGCACTTAGGGAACCAGCAGGTGACATAGATTCCATAGAGACCCTCGGCGTAATAGCAGCAGCAGCGCCCACTGCAGCAACAAGCTCCATGACCATGGTTAGTACATACAATCCTTTCATAACAGCAGGAGACATTTTGGTCATCACCCCTCCTGATATGAAAGAACTAGATCACATCGCCAAACACTGTCCTCACCCGTCCAAGTCATCGAAAGGTACAATAGCTTACCTTAGGAGGGCAATTAAAGGAAAAAATGATATGCCCGAAGACATTAAGATGGTTTTAGAGATGGTAGTTGGGGAGAATAGTCCACTTAGCTGGGTAGGGATACCTCACATGGAAAAGGACACACCCGCAGATACAAGGCCAGGTGAAATACCCCTATACCAGGACGGAGAAGAAGCCAGAATGTGGGAGGCATTAGAAGAACACTTAAACCAAGTATTTAAGCCCAGAGCTGATATGGCACCCTCTCTTGCATGTAAACAGAAAAAAGGTGAATCTTTGAGTTTTTGGAAAAGATTTCTACAAGTCTGGCGATTAGAAAGCCAGATGGGAGATGGCCCAGGGATAACCGCCCTGTGTATCAGTAAATTTATCTCCAACTGCCTACCAAGTCTAGGTTTACAGATTAAGCAGCAAATAGATAAATGGACTGAGATGCCAATAGAAGACCGTCAGTGACACACGCAGCACAGCTCACCAATGTGAATGAATTCAGCATACCAGAGCCAGTTCCATATCCCTATGGGGACCCATGGGGACAACAGCAATACTGGGAAGATAAGCGCAGGTCGGCCCGTGCAGCGCCTAGGGGTAGAGGACGAGGCAGGGGAAATAGAGGAAATCTCAAACAACAATGGGGAGGCAGGCAGGGACCCCCCAAACAGGCTCAGAGTGCTGGTTGTTTCAATTGTGGCACAATGGATCATTGGAGAGCCGATTGCCCATACCCTGATACACACAAGCAGGTTTCAAACAGACATCCGCAGGCTGCTCCCGCCAATACCCAACACAATACCCCACGCCTCAATGTTGACTGGCAAAATGTAGGACCCCAATGAAGGTGCCCAGGGGCAAATCCCACCTTCCCAGTAGTCTCACAGCATTTCTCACAACAACCATGCATTGATTTGATGATTAGTAAAAAGAAGTTAACATTTTTAGTGGATTCTGGAGCTACATGCAGCGTATTGGGGAGAAATGCATACACAGGACCAAGGGAAGAGGCTGCCCCCTCTATGGGAATTAATGGGATTTTGACACAAACATTTGAAACACCACCGCTCATGGTGACAGACCTCCATCAGAGCCCCTCAATCAACCATGTCTTCAAAATCATGACCAGCTGTCCTGTTAACTTGTTAGGCAGGGATTTAATGCCTAAAATGGCTATTTCCCTAAGGGTAAACTCTGAAGGCGGTGTCCGAGTTGATAGTGACACTTATCGTCTCACACCTATAAACAAGAGGAGAAACTGCCATGCAGACTCCTACTTCCCCGTCATCCTCCCAGATGACACCTGCCTCAAGTTGGTCCCTCCTGAGGTATGGGCTACTGGGGACTATGATGTGGGCTTCACAAATGTCACTCCTTATCGAGCAGTCTTAAAGAAGGGATCACAGCCAGTTTATATTAAACAATACCCATTGAACAAAGAAAGGGTATAAAGCCACTAATAGACAATTTTCTACAACAGGGCATATTGGAAAAGGCGGTATCACCGTATAATTCCCCAATTCACCCAGTTAAGAAAGCTGATGGGACTTATAGATTCGTTCAAGACCTGCGTGCAGTAAATAGCTTGGTAGTACCTTTGGCCCCAATTGTGCCTGACGTTGTGTCACTTCTAACCGCCATTCCCGAAGACGCCAAAATATACAGCGTCTGCGATATAAAAAATGCCTTTTTTGGAATCCCAGTACATCCTGAGACACGCCCGCTCTTTGCATTCCAATTCCGCGGAGAATCCCTAACTTTTACCCGTTTGGTAATGGGATTCTTGAATGCGCCTGTTTTTTCCATTGTTTTGAGAGAAGTACTAAAAGCATATAAACCGAACTGTAACTCGATTGTTCTGACCTACTGTGATGATGTATTACTGGCCAGTCAATCAATAACTGCAGCCCGAGAGGACGGAATCCTCCTATTGAAATGTCTCTGTCAGCATGGTATGAAGATTTCTGTGAAGGAATTACAATGGTGTCAGCAGAAAGTTGAATATTTGGGCTTTGTGTTGTCACAGGAAAAGAGAGAATTAAATCCCAAACGAGTAGCGGCAATTGTGGAAATGGGCACTCCACATAATAAGAAAGATGTTAACCTTTCTTGGAATGATTAGTTATTGCCGCCAATGGATCCCTGACTGCTCTTATTATGACAACATATTGAGAGCTGCCACCCATGCTGATCAACCTGACACCATAGAATGGTCTGATGAAATGTTAAATGCTTTTAAAAAATTGAAGGAGGCACTGACATGTTCCCCCAGGCTCGGTCTACCTAGCTATGTGAAGGTGTTCCACCTGTATGTACGTGAATTTTGTAAGGGATACAGCTCGGTTTTAGCTCAGAGCCACGGTGGTAAATTGAGACCCGTGGCATACTTCTCTAAACTTCTCCCGGTACAAGTCCAGGGGATGCCAGGATGTTTGAGGTCTTTGGCAGCTTGCGCAATGGCGGTAGAGCAGGCCACCTCGGTCACGCTAGGACACCACACAATACTGCATGCAGGTCACAATGTAAAACATTTAATGAACAATTTACATACCCAACATATGACAGCACAGCGATTCAGCGGGTATGAAGTAATCCTTTTGTCAAATCCCCATCTAGAGATCAGATATGCCCCGAATACCGAGGGACCCGCCCCGATTTTAAATGCATTATTAGGTTTAAAAAGTGAGGCTGACAAAATTCCTCCGCGCCATGATTGTGATGACGTAATCCAACAAGAGACTGCACCGCGCCCAGACCTGGAGTCTGAGCCAATTGCAGGTTCAGAGCTTGTCTTCGTTGACGGCTCATGTTCCCGGCCCAGAGATGACGTGTTTCAAACTGGATACGCGGTCGTCCAGCTCCCGGAGAATATAATTGAAGCCAAAAGAATTCCTTTCAAGTCCGCACAAGCTGCTGAGTTGATTGCGCTCACACGTGCATGTCAGCTCTTTGAAGGTCAGTCAGTCAGTGTAGTAAACGGACAGCCGTTATGGTTTCTCAGTTTGCCATGACTTTGGAAGGATATGGGAAAAACGTGGATTCATTCCGGCGGATGGGAAACCCATTTCACATGCAACGCTAGTGAAAAATCTTTTAGACGCCATCATGCTGCCAGCCCGACTCGCGGTCGTACATTGCAGAGCCCATACCACAGCCCAAACGGATATCGCAAGAGGAAATTCTATAGCAGATAGGGTAGCGAGAGCAGCAGCCAGACAGCAGACTCTGATAGGAAGTCATCTGGGTCCTAATGCTCACACTCCATTAACCCTTCCTATGCTAACACTAGATGCTATTGATTTTACAATAGGATGTTTGCAGGAGAACACATCTGTTTCTGAAATAGGGGATTGGGTACTGGCAGGGGCGCAGAGATCGATAGCTGGAATTTGGTGTATCGAGGGTAAACCATGTATACCCATACATAGTGCCCCCCTATTTATTTCCCAAGCACACGGCATAGGACACAAAAGTGCACAACACACATGCATGGAGTTGAAACAAAGTTTTTTCATCTTACAATGTGAGAAACAAGTGAAAGCTTATGTAGAGAAATGCATAACATGCCAAATGAATAACCCCAACATTTCCCATAAGCCACAACATGACCATCTAGTATACCCCACAGAACCCTGTACTGATTGGAACATTGACCATACTCACATTACAGTTACACCAGGAGGTAAGCCTGAAATCTTACTAGTTCTGGTAGACATGTTTTCAAAATGGCCTGAATGCTTTCCAGTCAAGAAAGAAAATGCTAAAACTGTAGTGAAAATTTTGACACAAGAAATAATACCGCGCTTTGGATGCTTTTTGCGCACACGCAGCGATAACGGCACAGCCTTTAAAGCCAAAATATGTCAAGATTTAGTAGAACATTTAAACATTGAATGGCAGTTTCACATCCCATACCATCCTCAGAGTTCAGGGATAGTGGAGCGCATGAATAGAACAATAAAAGACAAACTTAGAAAAGCAACTGGAGGAACTTTTAAAAACTGGAAACAAAAACTACCCGCAGTTTTAGCTGAAATAAGGATGACACCTAATAAAGTAACTAAGCTTTCTCCTTATGAAATATTAATGGGTAGGCCGTTTCCCCTGCCATGGCACAGGACCATCAGAGAGACTAGCGAAGAAGGGAAGTGCAGGCAGGAGGAATACACCAGGGCTCTGGTGGAGAAGCTCACTGCTAGTGAAACACTTGTCTGTCAGAAGCTTCCTTCTCTTTTACAGGAACCGTTCCATGACATCAAAGTTGCACCCAAAGGGGATGACCCAAAACACCCCTAAAGTATACCTGTATAATTAGACCGCAACAACCAGGGATTAAGTAAATTAATAAGAACCCTTTATTTACATATGGGTGTTGGTACAGCGCTAGAACACACTTATCACATTTAAAAAATCATACAATTAAAATGATCAGACCCCCTGGATGGTGATTGGACAATATTTCTTGTGTACTTAGTTGATAAAAAGGGTCCCTAGGGATACAGTATCATAGCTGTGAACAACACTATGCAATCATATACATAGTGATTATAAGTGTCATAATATATATAGAGCAAAAACATTTAATGCATGTGCAATTAATAATTATGTATCCATAACAATTCTATCAATAAAAATCTATATTAAAGTGCCAAGTGCCAAACTAAACTTTTATCTTGCAAAAAACTAATTAGATATATAGTGAAAATATATACAAGTGATTCCTTATAATCCCTGCGTCCGCAGCCTGAAACTCCCATGCCCCATGTTATGAAGAAAAGGTCTACTGGAGATACACATCTCCAAATATGTGAGTAAAAATGCCAAAGGTGAAGTAACATTCTGGTTCAATACCTCAGAGCCCAGCATGATTTACACTTTTGATCTGTGCGACGTATATCCTTGTATGGGAGATTCTTCAAACATATATAGATTTGAGGGATTCAAATTTGCACACTATTACATCTGTGTCACGGATGATTACTGGGGCCGGAATTGCGACCACTGGGGATGGTGGGATGGAATACTAGGGATGCCTATGGAAATGGTAGGGACTGGGGATACCGACCGGAGAGTGCCCTAGTAAAAAAGGACGAACAGGGGAGATCCCTATTGCAAAGGATGAAGCTGTATAGGAAAAAAGGAGCGCTTTGTGGCAGGTACTTGCCCGGCGCGCCGGGGTATAGGTGTATACCTCTGACACTTTCCATAGAGTCTCCCTCCCCTAATGACGAGGGCACTTATGTGTTGGGTATTCATAATTGTCCCTGTTCCCCCAATCCTAGAATTAAATTTTATATACAAAATATTGCTGGTAAGTCTGAACCAAAACTCATCCCGAATATATTAACTGAAGGCCTCTCAAACATTTTGAGATTGGTCCAGTTGGTTTAAAGATTTCTTTTCTAGCTGGAAAGGTTTTCTCACACAGTTCTGTATTATTGTTATACTGGTGATCATTGCTATTGTTACATTTAAGATCATTATGTGTGTCATTGCTATGAAAACTAATAAGCAACAGGGAGCTTACGCTGCTTACTTGGCAGAGAATGAAGCTCACTATGATTATATAGTTTGCAGGGCTGAATCTGGGACATATGATGATGCCATGGTTGGTGAGTCTGAGAACTTGTAATAAGTTCTGAGACTCAAAGAAAGGTTTGATGGCTGAGGCAATAGGCCTCATGGATCTTGCTAACAAAATGGCTGAAGCGAACAAAATGGCTGCCAGATATAGTTACATGCAAGGCTTTACAAGATAGAATATTTTGCAGGCTTCTTAGTGGAAATTTATTGCAGAAGTGTATGCTAGCAAAATCTAACTGTCAAACCGCAATAACAGCTAAATAGAGCAACGTCTCGCTAACTACGTACCTGGTGACCTTCTTGTATGAGGAAACTGTAGGTTGCACTTCTCTGTGGTTTTTACCTATCTGTTGTAAATATGGAACAAGTACATATTGTTTTTGTGGTTTCCTGCTTTATAAGTCCACCCCAAAGCGGAAGTAAAGTAGAGTTTGCACCGTGACCTTGTGTGTGTGTGTGTGTCGTTATTTTGCGTCTCAGTGCAATTCTCTCAGATATCTGAAATCACACATAAGACTTATCGCAATTGCAGGACAGCGTGCCTAAAGAGGACCCAGAGAGATCGCTCCAGAGCATACAGGGCTCATTCTTTCATACACGTTGCCTCCAGATGTGAGCAAAGAGCCGAAGCAGTCCCCCCACCCAGATGGGTGAGGGGCCTCCTCATGCCTGAGGGGGCTTGGGGGAGGATTTAGGCTTGGGACCCCATGAGAGACGGCCACGTCCCCTGCCCCTGCCCCTATAGTCTCCACGTGCTCCAGCAAAGGAAACTCCACGACCAGTCCTGGAAACGCGGAAGGAGGGAAGAGAGGCCCCAGACCCCCCGAAAGGGCCGAGACGGTCTCCTACGTTGAGGTAATCTACCACCCCTGGCAAACGGGTCCAAGCGTTCACCAAAGAGCTGCAGCCCCTTAAAGGGGAACCCAGTGAGAGCCTTCTTAGCAGCATTATCAGCTAGCCACTGACGCAGCCAGAGCGGCGTATAGCCACCAAAGGGCAGATGTCCTCCCACACATTCTAATGGCATCATCCATGGCAGAGAGAATATATGCAACAAATTCATAGCAAAGCAGGAGAGATCTATACTCTTCTCCTCCTGCGTCATCAGAGGCCCCATCTAAGAGACACTTAAGCAAACCTTTGATAGCAATAGCCATTATGGCAGAGGCACAAACTGGGCGCAGTGCAGTCCCCACACAGGCAAAGACATGACAGGACAACTGATCCATGCGCCGGTCCTCACCATCCCTCAGGGTAGTCAGGCGAATGCATGACTGATGTATTTGACAACCCGAGAACGGGCGCGTCCACCTCGGGAGGAAATGACCAATGTTTAATCACCTCAGCAGGAAAGGGATACCTCCTGTCCAAACTCTTGGGAACCCCAGGTAACTTACTAGGCCGTTCCCACTCTGAGTATCAGATTATTAAAATGATTCAGCTCAGGGAACTCCAAACGCGGTTTGGAAAAGCTCACCCTGCTGCTGCGGAGCCACGGCAGGAGGGGAAATACAAAGCACTTCAGCAACCTGTCAGTGTCATCTGAAGACCAAGGGTCTTCTCCAAAGTGAGACCCAGTACCACCATATACCTTAGGTTGTTCCTCAGATGATTCTGAATCAGAATAATTCCCCCTCCTCAAGGGGACAAAAACCAGAAAGGGCAAGAAATTCCTCGGCCTCAACAGGAAAGAGGGAAGCAGCGGGGGATGAATGCCGCTTCTTAGTAGAAGCCTTACGCGGGGCTGACTCAGCCAGATGCTTTTCAATACTGGCCACCCATGAAGCCAAGCCATGATGAGACTCCCCGCTAGTGTGCTCCTCGCTGGGAGTCAGATGTAAGCGTGGAGGGGTAGGCGAAGCAGAAGGGGGCGCAGCCCCGGGACCCGTAGCAAACGGCCCAGGCTGCAGCGCAAGTACATGGGGGATACCCCACACGCAACACACAACCGGGCTTGTCAAGCACATTATCCCCAGAAGCCTCCATATGGTGATTTTACTAAAAAAATGCACAATAACCAGTACAGGGACACAGCTAAATAGCCACCCTATTTGGGATGCCCCCCGAAGCCCGCTAGGGAAGGTGGGAGATTGGCAAAAGGCAGGGCCGGAAGAACCACAGTCAAGGGGACCGGCCTGCAAGACACAATAATGCACAGCATAAGCATCCCTAGTCATACAATAGTAAACCCGAGATAAAACCCCCGTAAGCGACTCACGGACCAAGCGGACAGTAGCGCACAAAGAAACAGATCACCAGACCGCGTCAGCACTGCAAGGAAAGGGCCACAAAATGCCCCGGCAGCTGTACCTAGAGGGGCAGGCCGCGGGCGCATGGCGCGAGACGCGTCAAACCGCGGTTCCCACCCCCTCCGAAGAGCGAAACCGAGATCACGTGACGTGCCGGCGCCATGACAGAGGCAAAAAACGCACAGTAAAAAGCGCCAACCACCACGGAGCGCCGTACAACGGCCCCCACGCACACATAAAACAGTAATAAAAACATAATAACGTAATAAACACTAAAGCATACACCCCGGGCGCCCCTGCCGGCCCCGCGGACTACAGTGAAGGGATCCCGCACAACCTCTGTGGAAAAGGAGGGAGGGGGAGGAAGAAGGGAAGGGTCCCAAGAAACAGGGCTGGGGGCATCCCAATGAGGCTCACTATAAAAAGCCTGTCGCCGGCTACCCTTTGGTACAGGGTCTTGTGGCCCGGAGCAGCGCTCCTTCAGCACCTGACCCTAGTGCTGTCCTACCTTCACCCGAACCGTCAGCCGTGGCTGGGAGGCAGTGGGTCCAGAACGGGTGGGAATAAGCCCGCAGGGCCCTAGGCAAAGCCCACTCCCTGCACAGTAGAGAGCCATCTTCAATCTTCGCAGTCCAGACTGCAGAGAAACTCTGGGAATTAGTGAGTGGCCACAAGTCTTTCTGCAGTCCAGCGCCATCTTGTGGATGAATAACCCATGTGTAAGGAATACTCTGGAACAGGACGTGCTGTATACTTTGAAAAACACTCACAGCCATAGCGCCGCCCGCCGCGGAGCGGAGTACAAAGCGGCGAAAAACAGCGTTGAAAACCACTCGCCGCTACCACCCGCCCCCCCCCCCGAACACATGCCGGGGAGGGGGGGAGAGGAGAGCGAGCAGGCAGCGGCAAGGAGCCAGGCCAGGGTAGGGGGAACCCCGAAACCAGAGAAACACCCTCACCCTCTCAGAAGCTAGGACAGGAACTCCGCATCCCTCAGTAGGCTCACCATAAAGCCTATGGCCGGCTATCCTTTGTGGTACAGGGTCTGCGGCTTGGAGCAGCGCTCCTTGAGCACCTGACCCTAGTGCTGCTCTACCCTCACCTGATCCATCAGCCGAGGCTGGGAGGCACAGAGGGTCCGGAAGCGAGTGGAAATAGACCTGCAGGGCCGCAGGCTTGGTTGCCCCGCTCACCTGCGCAATATAAAAAGCCATCTTCTATCTTCGCAGTATCACTACAGAGGAAACACTGGGGAGGTCTATTGGTGATCCTGTTTATATATGGTGCCGGACGGAGCCACAACTCTTCTGCAGTACACTGTGCCACCTTGTGGCGGAATATCCCATATGTAAGGACTTCTTGAAGCAGGCCGTGCCATGCAATAGGAAAAAACATAGTAACATTGTATGTAAGGCTGAATAAAGACTTTAGTCCATCCAGTTTAGTCTGTTTATTTCCTTCCAGTGGTCTAGTAGCCAAAGCTGGAAATGTTATTACATGCAAGAAAGGCATCCAGGGCCCTTTTGAACTTTACAGTTTTTACTGTACCCTTCATAACCACCTCCTCTGGCAGATAGTTCCATAATCTCACTGCTCAAAGAAAAATCCCCTCCTATGTCAGCGGAGAAAGCACCTTTCCTCTAACCTTAGTGGATGCCATCAGGTTATGGTTATGCTCCAGGGTATAAATAGATTGTACAGGGGTAAAATGATGCTCTGGCCATGGGTGCCTATGCACCCTATGATCCTGTTTGCTTTGGCAGCTGCTGCCTGGCATTGATTACTACAGTTAAGCTTATTGTTAACCAAAACCCATTGTCATTAATATATATGGAAGAGAATTGGGCCCAGAAATGATCCTTGTGGTACTCCGCTAGTAACAGTGACCCAATCTGAGTATGTACGTTGATAACCACCCTCTGCTTCCGATCATTAAGCCAATATTTCACCCATGTGCAAACTTTTTCCCCCAGTCCAAGCATTCTCATCATTTGTACCAGGCCTTTATGTGGCACAATAACAAATACTTCAGAAAAGCCAAGATATACAATATCTAATGACTCCCCCTAATCTAATCTTAAACTTACGTCTTCATAAAGGCTGATTAGGTTTGACCAGCAGAAGCGATTCCTCATGAATCCATGCTTGTATGGCTTAATAAAAGGTCATTTTCACAGCGATACCCCAGGATAATATCTCCTAAAAAAACAGGTTGCCCACCACAGAAACGTATTGATGTGAAAATCCGGAAAATCTGGGCACGAGGGCGAAGTTGAGTCCCTATGATAAGGGCCTACTGAATACGATCTCTGGGTCATAATTCATAATTTCTTGTGTGTTAGAACCAAGGCGTCGATCATAAAAATCTCCAGGGAAAAAGCCTACTCACTTTCCAAGGACATTAAGTGGCCTGGAAGCCTTCCTTGCATGTAACAACATTTCCAGTTATGGCTACCAGACCACTGGAAAGAGATCTTTTATAATTAGGCTAAAATGGAAGGACAAAGGTCTCTATTCAGCCTTACATACTATATAACTATGACATGCTTACCAGGTGTTTGCCAACCTAGCCCAGAGCACCCCCCTGAAAAGGCATGCATTTAAGCCCTTCTTACAGACCATTCAGAATAAAGGGATAAAATACAGTGGTTTCTCATTCAAGGTCGTCCTCGTCTTTAACCCCCGACAGGCTCAGGCTTCATCTCTGTGGAAGTTGAGGACAAGTTCAGGACTTTAGACCTCCTTTTACCATCCCGGTCCTCCTTATATACACTGAAATTCTCCTCTCCTGGGTTGCAAAAAAAAACCCATTAGACTAACCGGTAACGGCTTTTTCATGAATACTTCAGGCTGACCACATGGAGAGAGTAGGCTCCCTCCCCCGGGGAGAAAACACAAGCTAGACAGAAATTAAAAGCCCACCTATTCCTGTCTACCTCAGTCTTTGTAAAGAAACCCATATAACCATCGGGACTATGGGCGGGTAATATTTGGTCAGCCTGAAGTATTCATGAAAAAGTCGTTACCGGTAAGTATAACAGGGTTTTTTCCATTTCATACTTCAGTCTGACCACACGGAGAGGATTAGACAAGTAGTTGTACCTTAGGGGTGGGAAGCTGCAAGTAGTACCCTTCTACCGAAAGGCCAGATGCTTTGCAGATAATAAGTCAATTCTGTAATGTTTGAGGAAGGTGTGGGGCGAAGCCCACAGTGCTGCTTTGCAACGAGGCCCCAGACTTTTCTGCCCAAGATGCGGACATTGTTCATGTAGTGTGGACAGACACCTCTGAAGGAAAAAATACAATTCTGTGAAATACTCACCTGTAGAATTGGTATTATACGTATACAGTACGTCCTGCTCCAGATATAATACTTACATTTGGGTAATCCTCCGCCAGAGGGCGCTGCGCTGCAGAGACATGAAAAAACAAGCTCCTCCCGGCCCCTCAAATACCCGGGGACCTCCCACAAATCCCCAGCATTGAAAAGCAGTGAACAAGAAGCCGGGAGGATATAACCACCAAAAACTGGTAACTATAACAATGATAACAATCACCATACAGGGGATCCAGAATAATGCAAAAACCAGGGTGGGGTGGAGCAGGACGTACTGTATACGTATAATACCAATTCTACAGGTATTTCACAGAATTGTATTATTCTAAGTATACAGTAGGTCCTGCTCCAGATATAATACTTACACTTGGGACATCCAATACTTGGGACATCCAATAGCAGTGTCCATAAAGTAGGGTAGGATCCCCAACAAAAAAGGCACAGCAGACAGTTAAAAGCACTGTCACCTGCAAACCTTGCTACCAAGAGCGACATGAGCCAAGGCTCTAACGTCAGCCTCATAAAAAACCTTTGAAAAGGTATGAACAGAGAACAAGTAGTGGTCTAGCAAACTTGTTCAACAGAAATCTGGTGCTGAAAGGCCCAAAGATATCAAAACACAAGTAGAATCAGAAGTAAAGCGAGAAGAAGATTCTTCCCCTTAAAGGAATAGGCCTGAGTAACAGCCTGACAAGTCCAAATGCCAAACAGTAGCCTTGGCAGAAGCCGAAACCTTTCCTAGGACCAGAAGGGACAACCCATCTAAGTAAAGACTAGGCCAAAGGCTGCTTAACCCCTGGAAATCAGACGAGATCAGGCACATACAGGATGGAGATGCTCGCAAACCCCAAGGGGCATCAGTCCCCCTAAGGGACCAGAGACAATCCAGGAAAACACTTCCAACACCTGCTGAGGGAATGTAGACCCCCTTTCCTCAGCGTTACTAGGAATAAGGCACAGAAGAAAGACAAGATGTCTTGAATACATGAGCATAAGACACCACCTTAGGCAGAAGGTCCGGCGTAAAGCGGAACATCACCTTATCTTGGTGTATATAAATGAACGAGGGCTAGCTAAACAGAGCCACCCGCTCAGGCACACGTCTGACTGAAGTAACAGCCCCCAGAAGGACAACTTTGAGGGTAAAAACAAACAGACAGCATCCGGAATAGGTCCAAAGGGAACACCCCGCAAGGCAAACAGAATAAAATTCAAATCCCAACAGGGACCATAGAATTACGTGGGGGATGCACCTGAGCAATCCCCGAAAGAAAGCTTAATCAAGGAAAAAGTGAGCAAAAGACTTCTACAGGAAGGCGGACAGGGCAGAACCTGAACCTTCAGAGTAACAAGTTGGAGAGCCAACTCCAACCCATGCTGTAATAACTCTAGAACCTTGGGAACAGAGAATGCCCAACAGGGGAGAGACCTAGACTTACACCAATCAATATGGGTACGCCATACCCTATAATAGACGAAAGAAGAAGAAGCTTGCTCCTAGACTTCCAATAGTCACAGTCACCCAGAAGATAAGCCCGTCTCCATCAAGATGGATGAATCAACCGTCAGGCCGTCTAGACCAGAGCCTGTAGATTGGGGTGACATAAAAAGGGGCCCTGAGTGAGCAGATCAGCACTCCTGACAGAACGTACAGGTCCGCTGTCCTCAGTACCACGTCTGCGAACCACATTCCACTAGGCCACCCAGGGGCCACCAGTATCACTGGTCCCCCCTTCCAGAGCAATCTTGCGCAGAACCCCGCCTAGCAGGGTGAATGAAGATAAGACATACAGAATAGAATGTCCAGCCATAACGTTACTAAGCCTCATGACCACAGCCAGAATATTCTGGGACAGGGAAACAAGGGGCGAGAACCTGTGATAGTGACGGGGCCCAAACAGATCCACACTAGTTGGATCTCATAGCGACACAAGGATTAGCACATCCACCGGAGCGAAAACCACTGATATGCAGGGAACGTTGTCCTCCACCCAGATCAGGATCAGATACCTTCCTGCAGGATCATCCTGCTTCGAGTCCCACACAGATAATTAATACAGGCCACTGTCAGACAGACCAAGAGCCCCCAAATAGACAGGTCCTGGAGAGGAGTAGTCCAGCAACATAGAGCCAACCTGAAGGCTCACTGTTTCAAAAATCGATAGGTGTATGGACCCCCTAAGGGCCCCACCTCCCCCGAAACCACAGGGGATTTTAGAAGAAACACCCCCCCCCCCCGTCAACCTGATAGATTTGGTATCCATGGTGACCATCTACAGGAAGATGCAAGGAAGGGGGTGCCCCCTGACGGATTCCTTGAGTTCAACCGTCTCAAGAGGAACCACCATACCAAGGGGGAAGGTACACAGACCCAGCTCCAGGGATGCTGGAACCCTGTCCAGTATTAAGAACAGAAGTTGCAGAAGAGCCCAAGGGAACTGAGTATAAGGGACATCCTCTGAGCAAGCCACCAACGGGCCCACCAGTTGCAATCCTGCCTGGCAAAGGGACGGGGACAGCAATGAAAGACTGAGTCCATGCAATCCAATTGTCCACTTTATTGCCGAGGAAGGAAGATTCTTGCCTGAACCAAATCCAAATTCAACCCTAGGAATAGAGTTACCAAATAAGGGGACAATGAGGAATTGAGGTGATTGAGCACCTATCCAAATGACTCCCAATGGACACCACCAGCCGAGTAACCAACTCGGCCTGACGTAGAGATTGGGAAGTAAAGAAGAAGGACGTCCAGGTTGGTCCTCGCGCGGACGCCCCTTGGTCTCAGAGACATCACCCCCGTCAGCGCCTTGGCGAGCACTCTGGGAGCAGAAGAGAGGCCAGATAACAAGGCCACAAATCAGCAGTGTTGGCCCTCCAACACGAACCTGAAGAGCCTCGGTGTCCAGAAGACACAGGGGTATTAAAAATAAGCATCTTAGATCTCCACAGACGACAAGAGGCCCACTGGGCGCAGGGCGCTGGCGGCCCAGCTCAGAGATTCCATGCAGAAACTGCCTGTGATTGTAAAATTGTCGAAACTGTGAAAAACCAGAATGGGTCAGACTGCCTCATCCTTTTCACTTGCTGGTCATCCCCGCTCGAGTGCGACTCATCAGCAGTGAGATTTAAGCACGGGGAGACAGGTGTATTAAACCGAGGTGCAGCCACTGGCAACCCTGATTGCAGGGCCAGTACTTGTTCAGCACAGGGTCCGCAGACCCGTGCTCTGCATCAGCATGGGGTTGTCCACACGCTGTTCACAGCCGGTCTTGTGCCAGAGGGACCCCGGTCACATAATTCTGAGATGCCTCCATATGGTGATTATCGAGCAAATATGCCAGCAGGGATTTATGCAATAGGCAACCCTGGATGCCCCAAAGACCCGCTAGGAATGTGGGAGAATTGTTTGTAAGCCCGCTAAATTTATGTCAGGCCGGGAGAAGCCACCCGAAAAAAAACTGTAAAAGGCGGAAGTCTGAGTCTTTAGAGTACTTACTGCAAGCCCTCTTTTCGAATCCTTCCAGCAGGAATTCAGGAACAAAATTTACTTTCCCTTTCTTCAACTTAACTTCACAATAGGAAGAAAAGTGCTTCCATACCTTTCCGTAGATTTTTCTAGCAGTTAATTTTTGGCTGCCTAGTAGTGTTTCGGTCACTCTAGTTGAGCACCCCTTACTTTTTAGGATGGCCTTCTTAAAGTGGACCAACACCCAGGATTTTGACTATCCTGGGTTTTGGTCCACTTCGGTGGGGCACCCCGATCGGGGGTGCCCCGCTGTGTGAAACCCCCCAGAAAGCCCCTAAAACTCACCTGTCCCCGCTCCCACGTGACTCGCTCCACCAATCCCCGGCGACGGACAAGGAGAGCGAGGCCGCCGCTGCCACGCTCGCGCTTCCCTCTAACAGGGCGCGCGCCCGCGCCGGCCATTCGAAAAACGGCTGGCGCGGGTGCGCGCCCTGCTAGAGGGATGCCAAACGGCGGCTCGCGCATGCGCCGCTGGATCCAGGAAGAGGTAGGGATTAAGGAGCTTTCCGGGGGGGTTTCACACAGCGGGGCACCCCCGATCGGGGTGCCCCGCATGCCTGATCAGCATCGGGTGTTGGTCCACTTTAAAATCCATGCTGTCAATTTTAGTCTTGATGGATTCGGATGCAGAATTTCGCCCCGATGAACTATGTTTGGAAACCACCAAGGACCCTTCTTCACAATTCTACTCAACTCTGCAAACCACGCTCCTTTTGGCCAGAACGGAGCAATCTGGATGACTTTGAATTCTTCCTGTGCTATCTTGTGGATAACTTGTGGCAGAATTCTGAAAAGGAGGAAAAGCATAAGCAAGGTGAAACTTCCACGGCTGAGAAAGAGCATCCACTGCTAACGCACCCTCTCACCTTGCCAAAGTAAAAAACGTTTTGCACTTTGGGGGTTTCCACAGATGGATCTGTTTGCCAGGGCCAGCAACTCAAACACCTACAACCTGAAGAAATACTTCCTGGCTCAACACAACTCTGTTTGCTAAACCTTTACCCTGCTCAGACAGTCTGCTAAGGTCTTGAGGGTTCCCTTCAGGTGAATTGCTGCGATGGACAGAACCTCTGTTTGGAGGGGTACAAGAATCTCTTTTGACAGGTTCATCCCTCCCGGATGGTTTAGATAGGCTACTGTTGAGGCGTTGTCTGGCCTTATCAGTACCTCCCTGTCTGCTATGATTGGCTGAAAATGATTCAGTAGCTCTCTGAAGTTTGAGGACCTGGCTGCAAAGTCCCTTGTCCATTATCCTTGAACCTGAAGATTGTTCAAGATTGTTAAGCTCCCCAACCCCAACTGCTTGCATCCATTGTGATTATCACTTGCTTGGTTTGTCTCCATTCCCTTCCTTTCTCTAGCAATAGTGGATTGGTCCACCCTTCTAGGTCCTTTATCACCCGAGGAGTTAGTTGAACAAACAGATCTAGTGACCCCTGATGTGTGTCCCATAGATCTACAAAAGGAACCCAGGGTACTGCCAGCATTGCTGATGTCATTTCCCACCCATGACCCAACACCTGTATGATCTGTCTTATGGACACTTGAGGGCTTGGTATTAGCTTCCAAACCTCTGCCCTGATCCTGCCTACCTACGCAGGATATGACTCATCCTGGCAAAGTTGGCTTGACACACACAACGCGTCAATGTGACCAGACCACGAGGGGACAGGAGCCCATACACTGGTGATGTAATTTTGTATACTTTTTTGAATTGATGTTTCATATCCTGCGGGCTCTCTGTTCACTGTGAATGTTGTTATGTAGCACTTGCACTTTTCTCCTGGGAGTTCAATATAGCTTTTGAATCTTTTTGTAACTTTGTTGCTTTTGTCTAAATAATACATGAATTTGTTGCTCTGTCATTTCTATTGCACTTTATTGTGAGAGAACGATTACATGGATGGATACACATTATCTTTATGGCACTTGCACTTTGGTGGATTAACCACATCTTGCACATTTAGTTTAATTTTTTTTTTATACATTTATTTCTTCAGAGCCCCTAGTATAAACGATCTATATGAAACACCTTTTTGTAGCCCCTATCTATTCTAAGCATACAGCACGTCCTGCTCCATATATAGTAATAACATGTGGGTATCCTCTGCCTCGGGCGCCGTGCACTGCAGACATGTAGAAAACAAGCTCCTCCCGGCCCTACATATACCGAAGGACCTCCCACAAATCCCCAGATTTCTCTGCAGTGCTGGAACTGCGAAGACATGAAGTATCACGCTCTCGCAGGCGAGCGGGGCTTTACAGCCCGAGGCCCTGTGGGACTATTTCCACAATGTGAACAGAATATGCCTCCCAGCCTGGGCTGCGTGGGTCGGGTGAAGGTAGGCAGCACCGTGTGTGCTTAACGGACCCATGCTCCACCGCAATCCCCCACTATAGGGTAGGCGGTTTAGGCTGATTGTGAGCCTCTAGTGGATGCCCCTCCCGCATTATTGCCCCGTACCCCGGGTAGTGCTGGACCCTGTGTAAAGGGTCGCCATCCTCCCTCTTTTCCCCAACTAGTTAGGGGGAAAAGAAAGGGGGGGGGTATGTGTGTGGCGGTCCCAGTGTACCGGTTGTCACGCTTGTGGCATTATTTCTGTCTTTTATTAAATACGAGATGTCGGAGCCGCGATGCTTGCTCCTTATTCTGTTTGTCGGCTGCCGTCGTATGCCTTATACATGGTTGCTGCATCGTCTGGATGCTGTGGTACCCTTTCCTTATCGGATGTAACGGTTCTCTACGAATCCTTAAGCGTGTGGTTGTATCCTTGCCTTTACTTTTACCTCAGAGCTTCACGCTCTTTGGAGTGGGCGGGGTCTTGGTTCGGTGCGCTCCGCGTCACGGCAGAGCATCGAGCCCGTCCGAGGTTCGCTGGGCGCCATTTTGTCGAGCTGCGCGCGCGTGTGGTGGCGGTCTCCTCCTCCTCCACTTGATCTGTAAGTGCCCTCGTGGGCGACTCCCACTTTATATGTTTTGTGCAGCTGCGCATGGCCCTGACATCTCTTTCCCATTTATGTCTTTCAGACGCTGAGCTCCGGCGGCTTTTCCCAGCCTCATATATATACATATATATATTCATATAAGGATTTTAGCGGGCCTTACTACAATTCTCCCACATTGATCAGCGGGTCGTTGGGGCATCCAGGGTTGCTTATTGCATAAGTCCCTACTGACATATTGTGTCTAGACAATCACCATATGGAGGTATCTCAGGATTGTGTTACCGGGGTCCCTCTGGGACAAGACCGGCTGTGTGTAACGTGTGGTCTCCCCCATGCTGAGGCTGACGGGGCATGGGTCTGCGCGCCATGTGCCGAGCAGACGCTGGACCTGCGAGCGGCGCCGGTGGCTGCACCTCGCTCTCTCTCTCCCCTTTCCTCTTGCCTAAATCTCACTCCTGTTGAGTCATGTACAAGCGGGGAGTTACAAATCTCTCCTAGACGGCCCACGCTTGACCAGATTGTTGAAGGGTTGTCCGGCCGTGTGAGTCCTGGCAGACAACGGCCCTGGATTCCCCCGGCTTCGGCCTGTGCTACGGGCTCGGAGGAGTCCTCTTCTCCGCGTGATAGTGCTCCGTCTGAAGATGGAGACCTGTTCTCTGACCTGGGTTCCTCTGATGAGAGGCAGAGGTGTCAGGATGATGCTGGTCAGGATGACTGGGACCAGCTTGACATTGGTGGTATGTTGCTCAGGATTTTTAAGGCCCTGTCCATTTTGCCCCCTGGTGCGCTCCCCAGGCCGAGAGGGGAGCGCTTCCATACAGCGTCTGCGCGCTTGGAATTTCTCGAGCAGGCTCACTTCCATGCTCTTGTACTTAAGGAATGGGAATGCCCCGCTAAACTTCAAGGGGCCCCAGAGGATTGGGTTTGGAAATACCCTTTCCCCCCCCCCCCCCGAGATGGTTGATTGTTGGTCTTCATCTCCAGTGGTAGACGCACCGATTATTGGGGTTCCTAACCCCCCTTTCTTTACAGCTCCGGCTTACAGCACCCTGCGGGACGCCGAGGACCGGCGCATTGATAGGCTGGCTTCCCACACCTTTGCTTGTGCAGGAACGGCGCTACGTCCTGTCTGTGCCGCGGCCATCACTGCAGTGGCCGCTAGGACCCTCATAAGAAAGATGCTTGAGCATCAATCTGAAGATTTACCCTGGGAGGTGTTTAACGCACTCTCCAGCTGTGATATTTTTGTTAAATTTATCCTTTTAGCTCTGGATGACACCATCAAAATGTGTGCCCAAGTGATAGCTATACGTCACCTGCTCTGGCTGCGACAGTGGGGGGCAGACGATGACGCTAAAAGGACTCTGATGGGGCTTCCCTTTAGAGGGCATCGCCTGTTTGGGGCCCGTCTGGACCTATTTGGAAAACAGGACAATTCACCCAATCAGGGGCGGCCCTCCCGGCCCCCCTCGGAGCAGGGACACCCCTTCACCTCCATATCATAGTGTTAAGCAGGAACCGGGCATGCCCTTTGCGGGGTCTGCTTCGGCATCCTGTCCCAGGAGTGACATTCAACGCCCAGGGCCTTCTGGCCGGGCCAAGCCTGTATCCTTCATCAAAACCCCTCAAGCATGATGGGATGCCCTCACCCGCCTGGGTGAGGGGATGGCCACAGCACCTTACTCCTATCAGGAGGCATCCTGCCTCATTCTGGTGGCTTTAGGAGGTAGTTCCTCCGGATACGGGACAGTGTTTGCTGGGTGGTCCTTCCCTGAGTCGGTCAGGAGGACTCCGGTCCCCTGTTTTTCTTCAGGTATGGGTGCAGGCTTTCCTTGGCCTGTTAGGTCTGGCTTCCTTGCCAGAACGCCTTTAACATATAGAGACTGGAGCCTCTACGCCAGTTGCTCCTCATTTCCCTTGAGGATAAGGGAGTCTATCGTTCTAACCCTTCGGGGGTTTGGCATCTGTATCCATAGGCATTCAGGCTTGGCGCTTCTGAATGGGCCGTCGGCGCCCTATATACCAGGGGTCCTCTGGCCACCCGTGGAGTGCTGAGATGTTTATTCTGACTCCAAGGTGTCTTCTGGACACTGAGCCCACTGGGTATTGGCAGTCATCGCCGCCGTTTGTGGCGGTGGCTGGGTCCCCTTGTTGCATTTCATGTGCCTGCTAGGCTCAGGAGGGGTGTGATGTCTCGCATGAAACCAGGGGGCAGCTACCAAGGGACCTATCAGGTCCTCCTCCTTACTCACAAGAGGGAGTCGTTTGGATGGACCTTAGTTGACTCAGGTCCTACTCTGTTCCATCCTCCGGTTTCCCAGGATTGCATCTGGATTCGGTTCCAGCTAGTGCTCTCTTCTTGACTATAAGGGATTTTCTGGGACGAGGTCTCTGGCCCTCCTTCCTGTCTCGTTATTATCTCCAGGCAGAATTGCACCAGGTGTGGCCGTTGGTGGCTGGTCAGTTGTTATCCCTTATTCTCTGTGCCCTTGGGCTCTGAGGCACTTTAGCTATTAGTCCTGGATAAGGGTTCAGCACCCTGGATTTAGGTCTGTTTACCTTCCTTCTAGTGGAGGCGTTATTCTTCCGCTGGTTTACTCAAGGAACCCGTCACCATGGTACCAAATCTTGCAGGTTGACAGGGGGGGCTTGTTTCTTCTGATACCCCCGGCGGTCCATAGGTAGGGACCTTAAAGGATCCAGTTACCTATGAGTTTTTGTTGTCACAACGAGCTCTCGGTGGGTTCTATCTTGCTGGACTGCTTCCTTTCAGGATCTGTCCATTTGGGGACTCTTGGTCTGTCGTAGGACAGTGGCATGTTCCTTGTTCCCTGTGAAATTCTTGGGACTAACTCTATTCCAGGGAAGCTCTGATTCTGTTCTAGGTGGGAATTAATATTCCTTGCTTTTTTACAGATATTAGCCCGATGGATGCCCTCCTATGGCAGGAGGTTCTCTATTGTTCCATTGAGTTCATACTGGTATGGACCTGTTGGACTCTGTCACTATCACAGGGTTCTACCCTTTATTATTGGGCAGATTGGTCTGACCTTACTTTGGTTTAGTAGTTCTGGCTAGACATTATACTTGAAATGTCTTATACCCTTCACCCCGCTAGGCGGGGGTTTGCGCAAGATCTCTGGCGATGAGGAGAACCGTTATGCTGGGGGCCTGGGTGGCCCAGTGGGGTGTGGTCCGCAGAGGCTTTTGCTGAGAACAGTGGGCCTGTATGTTCCCTCGCGAGGTCTATTTTGCATAGTCAGGCTCCTTGCTCTTGGGCTCTACTTGGCGTTCGGCAGGTCTTGTTCTTTACCCTGTTGGAGATGACATATCTCTGGGTGTCTTGTTCTCTTGGAGAGCTAGGACCTAGCTCCTCTTCGTCTTCTTCCTTCTGCCACCCTATGTTAGGGTATGCTGTACCCATATTGCCTTGCTGGGCCTAAGCTCTCTCCCTTGTTGGACGATCTCTGTTCCTGGGGTTTAGGGTTCTAACAGCATTGTTGGCGTTGGTTTCCCAACTTAGTTCTGTGAAGGGTTCAGGGCTCGCCCTGTTCGCCTATTGCAACAGCCTGATCCAATCTTCTGTGTTGAGCATTCATCAGGGTTTGCTCAGGTGCATTCCTTGGGGAATTCCTGGTTCCCCTTTGGGGGGATTACTTATTCCGATACCCTGCTAAGGGTTCCCTTGGTTCTTATTCAGGTTCTTGTCTGAACCGTTCCTTCCATCATATCACTCCTCTGGGGCGGTTGCTCCAGTCTGACGTGTGCCATACAGGATGGCTCTGTTGGCGGTCCTAGTCTTCTATATATGTACATTGTTATATATCTGTACACCATGAGGTGAGGGTGCCGCCTTAAGCCGAGTCTGGTTCCAGGCGAAGGTTTTTATTCTCATTATTCCAGGTTCTCCGGTCTCTGGGCTATTGTCTTGCTTACTATGAGATAAAGGAACCTGTATCTCTCTACAGGTGTTGGAGATCTTCCTGACCGGTCTTTTGTTCCTGGAGGGATTTTATCTTTTGGGGCCTATTGGTGTCCCCTTCTTGAAGTACCGGATCTGATTACCTCCACGGGTGAGGTGCCCTTTGGATTGGTCTTACTCGGTTGGTTTTGACCTTCTGAGCCTAGAGTAAACTTTCGGCTTCTGCTGAGTATTGTTTGTCAGTATTTCTGCTGGTCCCGCCTGAGACCAGGTTTCATATTCCCTGTTGGGGAAAGTTCTGAGGTTGCCATGGCTGTCCTCCTTGCAGTAGCGTTGTTAGGCTATTACTTCTGGCCTATTCTGTTATGGGAAGATTCTTCTTCTCTACTGTTTTGTTCTCTTATTACTTGTGCTTGGCTTGTGCCTCTTAGCACTAAGTTCTGGTGAGCAAGCTGGCTAGTCCGTTGCTTGGGTCCAGTTCTCCCTTTACAAGGTTCAAAGGTTGAGGTTAGAGCATTGCTCTCGTTGCTCTTGGTAGCATGGTTGCGGGTGACAGCGCTTTACTGTTGGCTGTGCCCTTCTCATGGGGATCCCACCCTACTTTATGGACACTGCTATTGGATGTCCCACATGTTATTACTATATCTGGAGCAGGACGTGCTGTATGCTTAGAATAATACAACTCTGAAGTACTCACCTGTAGAGTTGATATTATACGCATACAGCACGTCCTGCTCCACCCCACCCTGGTTTCACTTGTTCTGGATCCCCTGTATGGTGATTGTTATCATTGATATTATTGCCAGTTTCTGGGTGGTTTGTTTCTCCCGACTTCTCTTCTCACTGCTTTTCAATGCTGGGGATTTGTGGGAGATCCTTCGGTATATGTAGGGCCGGTTGTTTTCTACATGTCTGCAGTGCACGGCGCCCGAGGCGGAGGATACCCACATGTTATTACTATATCTGGAGCAGGACGTGCTGTATGCGTATAATATCGACTCTACAGGTGAGTACTTCACAGAGTTGTATTATTCCCTTCTGGGTCGTGTCTCATATGTGTTTTAATACCATTCCCTCTGATGCAGGACCGTTCTGCTGAGATGATAGGCCTGCAAGTTGTCCACTCCAGGTATGTGTACAGCCAAGATGGAACCCGTTTCTCGGCCCAAAGTAAAATCCAGCTAACTTCCATGGGAGCTTTACTGCTTCTGGTGCCCCCTGGTGGTTGATATATGCCACCGCCGTCCAATTGGCACTGTTTTTAAAACTTTTTAGTAGCCAATACTTCTTAAATGACTCTCTAAAAATCTGTTGGCAGCCCTCAAGTGGTCCTAAACCTTTAAAGACTCAGAGGGAAACTATGGCAGCCACAATATACTCTTCAAAAACTCAGGAGGAATTTTTTTTCTAAACTTTCTTAGTAGCAAATACGACTCACTAAAGGTTTAGGTCCGCTTCAAGGCTGCCAAGGGGGTTTTAAGTCTCAGAGGGCACCGACGAAAAGGGGTCAGAACCCTTGCAGGGAGGAGACAACTGTCTTCCCTATCTACTACTGTAGCATAACCCTGCACACCATACTATCCTCGCCACCTGTATGCATACTGGACATGGGGTAAATCTGTTAAAGACCAGATCCGATTACCCCAGATGCCTCAGTCACAGTGAAAATAATACTAGTCTATGTCCATGGGGATCTGAGACCAAGTATATAACAGTTCTCGACAGTCACAAGTGACTACTCCGAGACCTCTCGGGGGGTAAACCACCATTACGACAAATGAGGCTGCCAGATCAGCCAAAGAAGATCACCACAAATTTAATGCCACACACCACGCTTATTTAGAAAAAATCTATATCTTTAATGAATAAGGGAATCAATGAAATACATACATAACACAAGGACAAATTAAAAACAATTAAAAACCTCACTCGGGTGGTTAGAGGTTAATGGGACTACATAATATTATTATTGCACTCTATCCCTATAATATCATCCCAGAATATCATTTACTACTTCAAACATATACAGTGTCAAGAAATAAAGAACTACCATTTATTCTATGTGCATAAACCACATCAGCTAAATACTAAAATATGTGCAAAACATACAATATTAAAGTGTCACCAGTGCAAAGACTTTTTCAAAAGATTTTTTTTTGCTGTGCTGAGTCCCAACAAGTTTTGTGCACCATATATTTTTTAATATAATATAATTTTTTTTTATATTTATATTATTATATTATAATATATATATATATATATATATATTTATATTATTTTTTTTTTATATATTTACCAGCCTCTCCCACAATCTATAACAATATAGATTAAAATAAAAATATTAAAAAGGGGGCGTGGCTTGGCGATGGCCGTGTGAGGAAGCAAACTGCGGAGCTTCTGCTGGAATAGCAGAAAGGAAGCCCTAAGGAAGCAGCTGGAGAAGCTTTTGAACCTACCTGGAGCAATGTCCAAAAAGAAGAAGGGCAGAGTGGCGACTGCGGGTCGAGGATAGGGCCCCATCACAGCTTTTTTCCCTCCTGAGGAGCGCGGAGGGGGCGAGGAGGTGGGCCGCAAGATGGCGTCTCCATCATCTGGGAGAGGATCCCTGCAGGCGGAGCCGCTTGAAAGATGTCCGTCGGCTGCGGTAGAGCGAGAAGAGGCGGGCGGACGTGCCCCTTCTGTGTCCCGGCTGCGGTGCAGGTCGGCGGCTACATCGGAGGTGGAGCGGGCGGGATCTCCGCCGCCCGCGAGTGCCGGAGGTGAGAGGGGGATGTGGCGGGAGCCGACGGAGGAAGGCGGCGGAGGGGCGCGGGGTGGGGGACGAGCCCCCCCCCACGGGAGGATCCTGCGGCGGGGAGGCGGCGGCGAAGGGACCGCTCCTGCGGCGTGCTGCTGCTGGGGCTGGCGGGGACAGTGACCGCTGCTGCGGCGGGTCGGGGATGAGACCCCGCCGCAGCCCAAGTAAACAAACACCTATGCAGGCTGGGTCACTCGGCGCCCCCAGAGAGGGAGGCAGCAGGGACCGCTCAGCCCCCCTGCCTGATCATGCGGTCTTCACTGGGGATCCACCACAGCCCTCCCTATCACTCCAGTCAGACCGACACCACCCTGATGGGGGGAATAGACAGGGGCACCTCTCCCGGTCCCAGAGGCATGGAACTAGCCTGGATGAGGGGGCGCAACTAGAAGAGGAGCTGGATGATGCCCCAGGACTGTCCCCCTATAATTTGCCGTCCCCTTCCCGGCGGCAGATCCCGCATGGTGGCTCGCGTCCTCCCTCAGTGGACTCCCAGATGGACGCTGGACGGGGGAGCACAGGCATGCCTTCCCCTCCTGGGAGAGACTCTGAATCCATCTCACCCGGATCGGGTTCCCCCCGTGGGGCCCTGACCCCCCAGGAGCAGCTGGAAAGGGCGTGCGACGACCCAGTCTCCCCGTCCAGGATGTCCGCCTCTCCATGTTGGTCTCCGGGATCTGCCAGCAGGGGTGGGTTGGAGCCCAGCGGATCCAGGATTGCCTCCTCCGAGATTGATCAGCACTGCATCAAGGCTCTTATTTCATCTCTGCCCACGAGGAAAGATTTCGAGACCTTTATCAACAGAATGGAGTCCACCTTTCGGAGAGAAATGGATGAAGTATCAAAATCAGTGTCTGAAATAGACAACAGGGTTACATCTGTGGAGCAAGCACAGGATTCGGTCCTTCAGCAGCTTACCGTGCTGGAGAATAATCATAGCGCCCTGGAGGAGGCCCAAGCGGAGTCCGCTCGTCAGATTGCGGGCATATTGCTTCATCAAGACGACATGGAGAATCGGGGGAGGAGAAATAACATAAGGATAAGGGGCCTCCCGGAAGCCCCTGAGTTCTCCAACCTCTCAGACACGGTGACGCAGATCTTCAATCAAGTTCTGGACAGTCCGCCCGGGACTGACATGGAGCTGGGCAGAGTGCACAGAGCCGCGGGCCCTAAAAACCCAGACCCGCATAGGCCGAGGGACATTATTTGCTGAGTACACTTTTACAAGCTGAAAGAAGCCATCATGCGCTAGGCGTGGATCAAAAAAACCGTTACGTTCAAAGGAGCACAGATCGTCTTGTTACCCGACCTGGCGCGTCGCACGCTTCAGATGCGGAAGGTCATGAAACTGCTGCTGGAGAGTGCCAGGGCCGTGGGTGCCACTTACAGATGGGGCCACCCCTTTCATTTGAGTCTCCAACTATGTGGACGCAGCTTTGTCCTTCGCAGCCACTCCCAGCTTGGGGACTTTGATTTCTTGGGTTCCCCGGCGGTGGAACTGGTTGTCTCCCTCGTTGTGCCCGCCTGGGATACCCGGGGTAGGTGGCCGCCGCATCGAACCTCAGCCCAGAAGGATCAGAGCGGGTAGACCGCGAGCACCCAACGCCGCTAATTATTGGGTTTGAGTGAGGTTCTTCCTTTTTTCTTCTCCTACTGTGTTGGCTCAAGTGTGCTGACTGCTTCTTTTATCCGGGACTTGTCCTTCGATATAGGACGTGTTCCTCATCCGATTCCGTGGAATATTGGCATGTTCCGGCGGACTTTTCAACTTTGTATCTCATCCCTCGTTGTGCTGACGAGTTGTGGACTGCTGATTGGGCCCCCCAGGGGACGAAGAGGAGCTGCTATGTTGCATCCTTAGCCCCTCTATTGGAGGAGAGCAGGATGACTGCTGCTTACGCGGTCCCCCCTGAGAGAGGCTCAGGACGTTGTGGCATTATCGGGCGTATTGGCTATCTCGGAGACCACCTGTCTCGAGACTCTGATTAATCATCAGCGCTCCGGCTTGGGCAGCTCTCACGGGTTCTCGCCTTCCACTTCCCCCTACTTAGGTGATCCCCTACCCTCCTCAGGAAATACCTGGGGAAGCGTTAGGGGATCTGGCTCTTCAGTGCGCCGGACTTGTTGGTTGTTTTACTTGCTGTGCCTAGTAGATTTCAGTTAGATTAACAACTGTAGTGACATAGTAAGTTGTGTTTTCATTGTTATTGCCTGTTTCCCCCCTTTCTTTCCCTCTCTTCTCTGTTGCTGTCTTCTGTGCTTTACCCCTCCCTTATCCTCCTTTCCCCTTACTGAGGTCCCCGCCTTCCCCCCCCTCACAATCTCCACTTGGCGGTTTCCCTCTCTCCCAGCCACTAGGAGTAACGAAAGGCAAGGATGGCAAATTTAACAGTTTGCTCCTTTAACGTGAACGGGTTCAATGCCCCCGAGAAGAGGTCTAAAGTTCTGTACGACCTCCATAAATGTGGTGACAAACCGATTCTATTGCAGGAAACGCACTTTAAAGAGGGTCGAGTCCCGAACGTTAGGGATCGTTATTTCTCTTCCTGGGTACATGCCTCTAACCCGGACGCCAAATCCGGGGGGGTCTCGGTTGCTATCCACAGATCTCTTCCCCACAAGGTTTTAGACTCCAAGATAGACCCCAAGGGTAGATACATTTTTCTGAAACTATCAATTTGTACCAAGATTTATACAGTGGCGAACTTGTACAGCCCCAACAAGGACCAGTCCCAATTTTGTCTTGGGGTCTTGAAACAGTTATCCGAGTTTGCAGAAGGGATAGTCATATTGGGAGGGGACTTGAATATGCCCTTAAACCCGCAGATTGACACCTCTTCTGGCAAATCCTCCATCCCTATGTCCAGACTTAAAAAGTTAAAGTGTATGTTGTCGGACCTCCGATTGGTTGACGTGTGGAGAGCCCTGCACCTGGGTTCTAGAGACTATACGTTTTTCTCCAACGCGAACAACTTGTATAGCCGTATAGACTATCTCCTGTTAAGCCACCACGCTATGTCCTGGGATCCACAGGCCAGCATTGGAAATTTCCTCTGGTCTGATCACGCCCCAATCTTCCTGTCCTTTGAGTTGCCCGGATTGTACCCAAGTAGGTGAGACCCCTTATACCAGTTCACAAGGCTCTGGGTATGGCAGGTCACCTGTGGCAAGCGGGTGACTTGCCATAACCCCCAGCCCCCCATTACCTGCCTCCCCAACGGCCAGGGGGGGGGGGCAGAAGGGCCCGGGCCACGTGGCTATGTGGGCTAGTAGCCTGCAGGGCCAGGGGCCACCAACGCTGGCCCCTGCACCCTGTTCTACAAGCCCCCATAGCTGGTCCGGGTCAGTAATGCTGGGTAAGGGGGACCCTATGTCATTTTTTGGGGGGGATTTTAAGGGTTTTTAACCCTTAGAATTCCAAAAAAGAAATGAGGTCCCCCCCCCCCCCCTGGGAGGGGGAACCCTATGTCATTTCTTTTTTTTTATTAACCCCTTACAACTATGCAATCATATTGCATAGTTGTATTCTATCTGAAATCTCCTAAACTGCTGTTTCAGGAAAGGGGGTATACCTATACATATGTGGTACCATTGTAACCGGGAGAAATAGGGCTTTCACACGCAACAATATTTTATTAACAAACTTACATTTTTTATTACAAAAAAAACACTACAAATTGTAAACAATAGGTTTTTTTCAGTTTTTTGCACATATTTCACCCAAAAGTATTGAGAATACACTAAAAAAAAGGCCAAACAAGACATTTCATGTTGAAGCCCAGACTCTGCTGAAAAAAACAATATATAATTTTCATGGAAATCCCTCCAAAAATCAAGGTTGAACACGTGTAGCGCAAAAACGTGAAAAGTCGTCGGGCAACAGAGTGTGACAAAAAATCTAGGTAGGCTGGCACTCAAAGGGTTAAACTGCAGGGGAATATTGAGACCTCCAATCCAGTAAGCATAGCGGGGGCTTTCAGGGATTACTATAGTTCCTTGTATAATCTACCCAGCTCCACCACCGGGGGGGCCAACCCCACTACAAAAGCGGCCGTCCAGGAATATATTGACAGAACTCCGCTCCCAGGATCCCGCAGGAGGAGATCGAGACCTTGGAGGCCCCTTTTGGGGTGTCGGAGGTACTTAAAACTATACAAAACACCCCTGGTGGGAAGAGTCCGGGCCCCGACGGATTCACCCCTAGATTTTACAAACAGTTAGGTCCACGGCTGGCCCCTTTCCTAACCAGGGTCTTCAATGCAGTGGGCCCGGAGACTCCGCTTCCCAAGCAGTCATTGGCGGCAACGATTACAGTTATCCCTAAACCCGGCAAGGACCCTGCAGTATGCGGCAGTTATCACCCCATCTCGTTAATAAACGTCGACGTTAAGCTTTTTGCCAAATTAATAGCTAGTCGTCTTCAGGCACAGATCTCTGACATCATTTACCCGGACCAGCTCCTCACTCTGATCTCTTATGTGAAGACCAAGGGAATCCCCGCCTGCTTGCTCTCATGTGATGCAGAGAAGGCTTTCGATCGTGTGGGTTGGGATTTCCTCCAGGCTTTGCTTCAACAGATTGGAATTGGCCCGTCCCTATTAGGGAAAATTATGGCGCTATATAAGGATCCTACGGCCTCTGTCAGGACGAACGGTATTTTGTCAGCCCCCTTCCCCATTGGTAATGGTACTCGCCAGGGCTGCCCTCTGTCGCCACTTTTGTACATTATTACGATGGAACATTTGGCGACAGTTTTGAGAAACAATCCGGAAATATGTGGAATAGAGGTGGGGGGTAGACAGCACAAATTATCCCTATATGCGGATGATCTGCTACTGCATTTAACCGCCCCGGTGACGTCCCTCCCCCTCGTTTTGAAGGAATTTGAGCTTTTTGGAAAGGCGAGTAACTTTAAAATCAATTATGGGAAGTCGGAGGCCCTTAACCTTACTTTATCGCCGACAGTAATGGCGGGTCTCAGAAGTAGCTTTTCATTCAAATGGCAACCGGTGAATACTTGGGAGTTCAGGTCCCAAATGACTTAACAAAAATATACGAGCTGAACTATGCTACACTACTGAACAAAACAATTAGTGATCTTAAACAATACAACAGAAAACCTTTGTCGTGGGGTGGTAGGATAAATGTGATTTAGATGGACATCCTACCTTGCTTTTTGTATATTTTTCAAACTGCCCCTATAGTTCCCCCCAGCAATCTTTTCAAGATCCTAAAATCTACTTTCCTCAAATTCATTTGGGGAGTCTCAAAGCCACGGATCCGTTTCAGTACCTTGTCTCGGCATAAAACGAAAGGAGGTCTTGGCATGCCAGACCTTAAGCTTTATCATGCAGCGGCGGTCCTAATGAGAATGTTGGACTGGGCCTATCAGGACACAAATAAAATTTGGGTCACTATCGAGAAGGAGCTCTCCCCATGGCCGCTGGTTTCTCTGCCGTGGACGAGCCCCCAACCGAGGTAACAGCTTAGGTCTCTGCCGTTTTTGACTCAGCATTTTTTTACACTGTGGGACCGCATGACTGCTAGGGGCCAGCTTGTGAGACGCCCTGGTCCATTGACGCCAATCCTGGGAAATCCTGGTTTTGAACCCGGGGTGGGGGTGGAGTCTTTCCTGGGTCGAGACGGCCCCGAGGCTGGGTCAGTTGCTGAGTGGGGGGGGCCTCCCGTCCTTGGGCGAGCTGAGGGAGCGGAGTCCCGGGGTTCAGATGTCCTGGTTCTTGCATGGACAGCTGGCGGCATCTGCTGTCAGAGATGGAGGGGCTTCTCTCCTCTGCGTCCCCCGCACCTCATTCCCTCTCCAGGATTTATTCCGCCCTGGTAAACAATATTCACACGGGGCCGTTGGGTTTTATCCCGAGATGGGAGAGGGAGCTGGGTGTGTCCCCCTCGGAAGAGGACCAAGCTAAAATGTTCTACCTAACGCATAAGGCGGTGGTGGAGGGGGCCGCGCAGGAGAGGAGCTACAAGATTGTCTCCAGGTGGTATAGATGCCCATCGGACATCAAGAGATTTGCCCCCCTCTCCTCAGACCGGTGTTGGCGATGCCTAGATGCGGTGGGCGATATGACCCACATTTGGTGGGGTTGCCCAGCCATACGCTCCTTCTGGGATAGGGTACTGAGCATATATACGGATGCCACCGGAGAACCAATCAGCAACTCCCCCCAATTAACCCTTCTCTCCCTATGGGAGGGACCAACTTCACGCTTCAGGACGGATATACTCCGACACTTCCTATCAGCTGCAAGAGCAGTGATCCCCAGACACTGGAAATCACGTGAGATTCCCTCTTTGCAGGAATGGTTGACAGAACTAGAACGGATTAGGCGGGCAGAGGAACTGATCTGGGGAGACAGGGGGCTCAGGGACAAGTATGCGCTAACCTGGACCTGTTGGGAGAGTCTACGGGACTCGGATAGGTTTAAAGACAGGCTCAATCAGCTAGGGTAATGCTATAAGGTTTTCATGGGAGTTGGTGTGAGGTTTGTCAAGTTAAAAGGTGGGGCGGGCAACGGATCAAGTGGAGTCAAGACTGCCCTTCCCCTTTTCCTTCTATCTTCTTTCCTCTCTCTATCCTTGTTTGGTACACCAAGAATCTCTCTGCAGCGGAGTCCCTCTCACCCTCATTACCCAGGCGCCTGGGGAGCATTCGGACGGCAGCCGGGCGTGGGACCTCTCTGTGGTGTGATATGACTCTTATGGTTGTTGTTCTGAACCATTCTCTGTTAAAAAGTCTTTGGTTTATTGTGTCTAAGATTTGTCTCTGTACCAAAACAGGGACTGTTCCCTATGTATTGTTTCTGTTTATATGTTTCAATAAAAACAGATTATACAAAAAAAAAAAAAAAAAAATTAATTAATAATAATATTAAAAAAAAACTTAATACACACAATAATCAAAATAAAACAAAATGACCTACCTAAAGGTTTAGGTCCGCTTGAGGGTGGCCGTGCAGCAGCTCAGAAGCAGCTCTTTGCCGGCCAACAACCCCAGTAATTACGGTAAGCGCTGCCAGAGGAGTACCGGGATGCCGGCGCTGCTAGGCACCTCAGCTAGCCGAAATTGTTCCTGAGCCAGCAGGTAGAAGAAGTAGAGCAAACCGGAGAAGAACCGCAATGTCGCCGGTGCTAGGCGCCTTACCTAGCCGAATGTTTCAGCAGAGGCGGGCGAGAAAAACGCGATATATCGCAGAGGAGAACCGGCCACTTCGGCTGTGCTAGCTACTTTGCCAAGCCGAAAATCTTCCAGCAGTCACCGGCCTGAGAAGAAGCGGAGGTCAGCGGCGGTGCTCGGCACTTCGCTAAGCCGAAAATCTTTCCACGGTGGTGGATTGAGAAATCACGCTGAGCTGCTGAGAAACAGCAGCACTTCTCTAAGAGCGTTGTGCACCTGAGATGAACCGGCCGCTTCGGTGGTGCTAGCTACTTCGCTAAGCCGAAAAACTTTCCGGCGATGGCGGCCGAGAAAACGATCCTAGAAAACAAATTTTGACTTTTACAACCAGTAAAATACAAAATTGACACATGGGAATAAGCAATAAAAGAGAGAAAATAATTCCCTTGGTCACCTCCAATCAGGCTCATCAGACAAAAACCTGCGGTGGACAGTGGCAGAATTCTCAGCTCTTTATTAAAAAGCAAAAGCTGACACTGCAAAGCGCCCCAAGACCTTGGCGCTTACCCTTACCATCCTGATCCAAATGCAGCATAGCTGCGGAGGCAAGGTGGGTCCATTCAGATTAGAGGTGTATAAGGGCCCAGGAACAGACAGGGTTTCCAATACCCCGCTTCCAAGGCATAATTCCTTTAACCCTTTCGCTGCCAGCCTACCTGCAGCTTTTGTCTCCCTCTGTTGCCAGACCATGTTTCACTATTTTGCGCTACACATGTTCAACTGTGATTTTTGAAAGGATTTCCAGGGATTTCCCAGGAAAAGTATATATTGTTTTTTTCAACAGAGTCTGGGCTTCAACATGAAATTTCTTGTTTGGCCTTTTTTTTAGTGTATTCTCAATACTTTTTGGTGAAATATGTGCAAAAAAAAAATCTATTTTTTGCAATTTGTAGTGTTAAAAAATGTAAGTTTGTCAATAAAATTTTATTACGTGTGAAACCCCAATTTCTCCCGGTCACAGCGGGAACACATATGTATAGGTAGACACCCTTTCCTGCCCAGGAGACTCGCCCAAAATGAAACAGAGCTTTAGGAGATTTTCAGATAAAATACAACCGCGCTATGCGCACCTTGCAGTTTTTCCAGGAAAACAACCATTTACATTTGAAATACCCCCCACAAAATATATATATTCTCTGGAAGTACACACCTCAAGCTTTCTAGGCGTAGGAAGCTTGTTTATGTCGCCACAGTTTTCTGGAAGTAATCCCTCAATGTATTCTTTGGTTGCACAAAGTTTCCCTAAAAAAGAATAAAAAGGAAGAATCAAGCCAAAAAAAACTATATGCAAACAAGAAAAATCTAAAAAAGCACCCTGCCCCAAACAGAACGATACCCAACATGCATAGGTACGGTCAAGGGAAAAGTTGGCAAACACCACAAAGTAAAGCGTGCGCGTAACAGTAATTTTGCTTGAAAATTTCAGTTCTGCAGACAAAATGCGCACCTTGCAAAACAACCCTTTACATTTGGAATATCCCCGATAAACCATATATTCTCTGAAAGTAAAAATGTTAAGCTTTCTAAAAGTACCCAGCTTGTTGTAGTAGGCTCACCTTTCTGGAAGTAATCCCTAGAAGAATTCTTAGGTTACACAGGGTTTACCTAAAAAAATGAATAAAAAAACTGAATAAATAACATAAATATGCAAACAAGAAAACAAGAAAAAACAAGCTAAATCTGAAAGAGCAAGGGCACCCGAGCAGAACAATACCCAACATGCATAGGTACTATTAACCCTTTTCATTGCCACCCTACTTGAAGTTTTGTCACCCTCTGTTGATAGGTCATTTTTCCCCATTCTGTGCCATCTTTAACCGTGATTTTTGCTGGAATTTACAGGAAAATTATAGATATATATTTTGCAGCGGAGTTTAGGCTATAACATGAAATGTCTTGTTTGTAATTTTTCTACTGTTAAAAACCCTTAAAAACAAAAAAAAAAAAAAAATGAAATGGGGTCCCCCTTACCCAGCATTACCAGCTATGGTGGCTTGTAGGAACAGAGTGGAGGGGCCAGCTTTTGTGGCTAGCTGCAGGTGACTTGCCAGCCCCCAGCCTTGTGAACTGGTATAAGGGGTCTCATGGATCCCTTACCAGTTCACTAGGGGTTAAGTGCAAGAAAAAAAACACAGAAACAAGCAGAAAAAATATATATATTTTTTTGTTTATTAATACTATTTCTTACCTCCCATCCATCCGTGTCCCACGCTGATCAATCTGGCTTCTGCTCTCCTGCTGCAGCTGAAAGCCTTTTATAGCTGCTGGGCGACAGAACATAAGGGGTTTATTTAAAAAAAAAAAAAAATGACATAGGGTCCCCCTTACCCAGCATTACCAGCCCGGGACCAGCTATGGGGGCTTGTAGGAACAGAGTGGAGGGGCCAGCTTTTGTGGCCCCCCCCACCCTGCAGCCTAAAAGCACACATAGCCTATGCGGGCCCGGGCTCTTCTGCCCCCCCCCCCCCGGGCTTTGGAGAGGCAGGTAATAGGGGTGCCGGGGGTTAAGCCCCCAGCCTTATGAACTGGTATAAGGGGTCTCATGGACCCCTTACCAGTTCACAAGGGGTTAACAGAATAAATAAAAACACTGACACACATAGGAAAAAAAAAATTATCTTGATGATCCTGTGTCCCCCGGCGATCTCTGATGACAGTCTGCTCGGGTGTTTGAAGGAGAGAGCCTGGGGAGATCACAGCCCTCTCCCCCTCCCCTGCTCTCTCCTCCAGGCACCCGAGCAGACTGATCCTTCGTCTCGGGTGCTGGACTGAAGAAGCTGGCTGCTGGTGACATCACAATGATGTTACCAGGGGCGGGGCTAGCAGTCGCGATGCAGGAAAGGGGGGGGGGCGATTGGAGGCCCCCCCCCCTTCCCCAGTGAAGAGGAGAGGCAGCGCGGCCACAGGTAAGTAAATGTCATTTTTATTTTTTTTTTGTTTTTACAGTTAGCTGCTGCTGCCGAAGCGGGGGGGCGCCTATTCCAGGGGCTCTCCTGGAGCCATCCGAGCCCCCACGGAGGATTGGTTGGCACCAAATTAAAGAGGAGACCCGGCCGGATCCAACGAGGGGGTCAGGTGAGCATTTTTTATTTTGTTTAACTAGCAGGGGGGAAATTCAGGCACGTAGATTCTACGTGCTTGGCACTGAAAGGGTTAAAAACAAAAAGTAAATGTGGGAGAGGAGTTCAGATACACCCTTGCAGTCCAGTTCCAACTGCAAAAAAGAAAATGGAGTAGAGGAATTCAGCCAGGAGGATATAGGCCCGAGAGGAGGAGCCACAAACTTTGTCTTACAGTCCACACCCTGTGTGAAGTAAAATGGAAGAGAAATAGGAAAAAGTTACTATTCATGGAAACTGCTTAAAATTTTCCAAGGATTCTTGCCAGGAGTCAGTTGCAAGGTATGTGGCTGGGTGACAGTGAATAGCACATCATCAGCAAATAAATAGATCTTATGATGGATCCTGGCCACCTCAATTCCCCCTATATCCCAATTTAACTTATTAATTTGGGCTAGAGGCTCCATACAACAATGCAAACAGGACTGGCGATAAAGGGTGCCACTCACGATTGGAAATGCTTTGGATTTTAATCCTGCATAATGTATGCTTGCTGATCACGTAGATTATAGGGACCTAATCAATGTCAAGTTAGGGACAAAATTCAGTTTAGCTAGAACATAAAAAATATAGTCCCAAGACCGCCCTTTGGATATTCAGAGAGAGTAGGAGGCGTTTCAGCTTCTTTTGTCTAACTATATGGATTAAATGACAGATTCGACACTATCACAGCAGGGTATAAGCACTACTTTGTCACGGTTCACCAGGGAGGTCAGGATTCCATTGACCCTATCAGCTAAAAATTTTGGCTAGAAGTTTGCTATCAATGTTGAAAAAGGATATTGGTCTATAGTTATCAACTATCTGGGCATTTTTATTTGGTTTGGGAATCATGGTAACATGAGCCATCTTGGAGATTGGAGGATAGGCTGTCCCCATCTAGTAGGGCATTAAACTGGCACATCAGATGGGAGCCCAAGACCACCTTTTTTTTTAGTAAATGGCGGTGAAATCAGTCAGGACCTGCTGACTTAGGTAGCTTAAGATTTTTAATAGCAGGCGAACCTCCTCTAAGGTGACCCTTCCATCAATAGCATCCTGTATCTCCTGATGGAGGACCATAAGGGACAAGTCTTGAAGCAGAGCATCAGCCAAATCTGGCCGGAACAGGCGAGGCATGGAGCAAAACGAGGATAAGTGATCTCTTAACATAGTAACAATCTTATGGGGGTCCGCTGTGAGAGTGCTGTCTGGCTTCCTAACCACCACCGGCGCCAAATTTCGAGGTTTGGAGTTTAATTTGTTGGCCAACATAGTGTTAGGTTTATTGCTGAGCAAATAGAACTTTTGCTTAGTCCATAACGAGCACTTTGCTGCCCAACAGGACAGGTGAAGGTTCAGTTCTGTGCGGACTGCCTCCAGCTTGGAACATGTGTGAGGAGTAGGGTTCGCTTTCCACTCTCTATTCAGCTCCACAATTGTCCAAGTTAAGTCACTAATTTTGTGTTCTCTCTCCCTTTTCTTTTTGGAGGCATTGAGGCCTTGTGAGAATAACCAGGGAGGAGACTGATCCCCCATTATTAGAGAAGTATTTCCTAGCCAGTAGCAGTACTCTATTTGCATTGTCTTTGGAGGCAAGGAGAGAATCACTAAGATGCCAAGTCTTCTCCCGAGGCTTGACTATAAGAGCCTAAGCCTTTGAACTGACTGGTACCGCTCCCCTCTTGACAAAGGCCAGTTCAGCCGAAACGTTGAGGGTTTACATCCACCTGCGCTGCCTGTAAGCTATTTTTTCTTGTTGTACTTTTTTCTGTATTTGCTTAGTTTGTGCTGGGTAACTTGTGGACATTTTCTGGAGCCCCGCCTGGACTCCTCACTTTAGTATGCATCTGGTTTTACCATACGTGTAGCATATTATGGGTTCTTATTACCCGATTACAGGTTACATGATTTGTTCAGCACTGCTTTATTCATGATTTAAGAACATTTATGGCTGATACTTTGCAGAAGCGCCATCTAGCGGTCAAACTGTAGGGTGAAAATTCCCTGCTCAAACACTGTTATCATGCATTCTCTTTATACATATGCCTTGTTAATATGTACAGCACTTGTGTTCTTTTTTCACAATTAAATCCCATCACTACTTTTGCAACTTTAAATCTGGTTGTTCGTCTTCTTTCAAATATTTGTTGTTTGACTATAAGAGCCCAGCACCAGGGAGACTAGACTGTGGTCGGACCAAGGAGTGGTCAGGATCCTAGACCCAGAGGCATTACCCAGGTCCCTTTGTCTAACAAAAAAGCTAAAATAGTGGGTAAAATGTTTTACAGTTCGCCAGACAGCAACTAAATGGGACTCAGAAAAAAAAAAAAGAGGCCCCCCAATTTCAGCCCCAGGGCAACATCTGTGTCCTGGTTGCTGGCCGAGCCAGATCTATCAACGGTTGGGTCTAGGGATACATTTGAGTCTCCCGCTAAAATTAGGAGGCCCTTTGTTTGCTGTCTGACAACCTTAATTAAATGAGAGAGGTTCAGCTGGCGTGTGTGTTTGGGGCATATTATGCCAACCACAGTTATGTCAATATCTTGATAGAGAGCCCTGTAGTATAAGTTACCTGCCCATTGGGATCGCTATCTCCTGGTTACAGATGAAAGGAAGATTTTTCCTAAAAAAAGACCTCACCCGTCTTTTCCTTGAAGACTATATGATAAAAGAGGGGAAGTGCGAGCCCAGGTACGTGGGGAAGGGGGCCGAAAACCACTGCACAGGGCCTGTAATAATGCAGTACTTTAGACAGCAAGTTAAAGCCCTGTACATTATGGGAAAGGTCTTTAAAGGGGAAAAAACATAGGAACACATGACAAAAAAAAAAAAATAAGGGCTTATGAACCGTGTATCATCCCGTGATCTGTGGGGATAAGGGAACAATAAGGGTAGGGAACAGAAAAAGAAGGCATGACAGAAGAACAGAGGAGGCATAGAAAGATCATTACAAAACAACAAACCTCACAGTGGCTCCACCTTGGGTGAGGCAAATAGTATTTACTTGGTCCACTCCTAAATTCTCAAGGGCAGGCAGAGACCACAAAGTGGGGAGTCCCCATTCTCCCCAGGCACATGGGCATCAGTAATATCAAGAGAAAAACACACGGGGGCGTGTCCCGGCATGATTCTGGACGCGGGTGATCCCTCTCCTGCCTCCCAGCCCCAAATTACCTCACTTACCGGGTGATTTGAAGGTCCAGAACGTGATGTCCAGAGGGCAGAAGAAGCACAGAGGGAGAAGAGATGGAGGCGGGGCACCAACAAATCGGTGGCTTCCAGAGAAAGCGAGAAGGAGTGAGGCAGAGGAGATAAAAATGGCGGCATCTCGCTGGCGAGGAGAGGAAGAAGAGGAGCGTGCCACATCTTCATCCTGTGACATCTCCGGTGAAGACATCGGGATTGAGGAGGCGCAGCGTCCCCGGGAGTGGAGCGGAGAGGAGCCGCCGATGAGGCTGTCACAGGTGGGTGGACCAAGATGGCGTCTGCCACCCATCAGACAGCGCTCGCCGAGCATACAGACGGAGCGGAGGGAGAAGAGCGTAGGGTGAGTGACGCGGGAGAACCCGGGGCCTTAGGCGGTGGTGAAAGGAGCGGGCGGAGAGCAGGGCCACACCTAGAGGCTGCTGTGCAGGGACTGGAAGGGAGCAGCAAGATGGCTGTCGTCATCTCCCCCGACACAAGTGAGACCGCTGGGGGCAGGAGCAGCGTCAGTGGCCCGCTCTTAAAGGCGCATGCGGACTCTATGGATACACTGACTGACAGTGAAGAGACAGTCTCAGCGCCTATAGGAGGGAGAGAGAGGGGAGAACAGTGGGAGACATGACCTGCAGCCAGATCAGCGGAACTTTATGACAGGAAGGCAGGAGGCAGAACACCACTGTGTCCCGCTGGTAGAAGTCAATAGGAGGCCTCAGAGCCACACACTGTGCCCTAAAGAATTAGGGGAGACATGCTCTCCTCTAGGAGTGCAGGTTCAGGATTCCAGAAACCGGGATAGAAACTTGGGCAGATTTGCCTTCAAGCCGAGACAAGACCGGAGTACCCCTCACATTCCCCCCAGCGATACACGGGGTTGACGCAAGGTGCCCAGCCAACAGCCCCCACTCAGAAACCGGTGAGACCCAGTCCGGAAAAAAAGGGTGGACAGTTAGCAAGGGGGAACATGGATGTCTTTTTGAGGTCCCCAGCGTCCCCACTCCAATCCTCCCCTGAAAGAACCCCCGCTGCTCAGAGCTGTAGCCCCGTAATAATGTCGCCAGCGGCCCCTCTGGAGACCTCACTCGCTCTTACTCCAGAAACCCCTGACAATTGGGGCGCAGATATTCATGTAGAAATTCTGTCGGAGGAAAAGCTCCAAGAGCGGCAGATTCAGATGGAAACTATCTCTTTGTTGAGAGGCATGCCGTCGAAGTCAGAGATTGAAAATCTAATCGCAAAATATGAAGCGAAGCACAGGCGTGAAATAGCGGCAGTTCGTCAAGAAGTAGCTCAAGTTTCCTCCAGAGTTCAGGTCCTGGAGGCAGAGGGCCCAGCTTACGATAGCCGAATACAGGAGCTTGAAGCTAGATGTGACTCCAAGACGCAATAATTAAGACCTGTCACCTGCACCTTGACGACCAAGAAAATCGCAGCAGAAGGAACAACCTAAGGATTAGGGGTATCCCAGAACCGCAAGGCTTGGAAGATATTAAAGCGATCGTCACCACCATATTTAACCCTTTCAGTGCCAAGCACGTAGTTTCTACGTGCTTGCTTCTACTCCACTTAAGTGCCAAGCACGTAGAATCTACGTGCTTGAATTTCCCCCCCTGCTAGTAAAAAAAATACAAATCATAAATACTCACCTGACCCTTCGTTGGATCCAGCTGGGTCTCCTCTTTAATTTGGTGCCATTCGATCCCCCGTGGGGGGTCGGATGGCTCCAGGAGAGCCCCCGGAATAGCCCCCCCCCCCCCCGTTTTGGCAGCAGCAGCTGCTAACTGTAAAAAAAAAAAAAAATAAAAATGACATTTACTTACCTGCAGTCGCGCTGCCTCCCTTCGGGTCTCCTCTTCACTGGGGGGGTCTCCGATCGCCCCCCCCCCAGCCTCTTCAGCTTCAGGGGAGAGCCTGAAAGGGCTCTCCCCCTCCTCTCCCGACGGGCGCCGCCATCTTGTTGTTAAGCCCCGCCCCTTTGGGGGTGGGGCTTATGACGTCACTCCCGGGCCTCTTGCTGCCTCTCCTCGGCTCAGCTGTCAGATGCCCTGGTGATCGCTGGGCAGAGCAGTGGAGGGGCAGGGGATGCTCTGATCCCCTGCCCCCCCCCTCCTCTGGCCAGCGATCACCAAGGCATTTGACAGCTGATCGACACTGCTGAGCTGACAATCGGGTGAGGTAAGTAAAGTAAAAATAACTTTTTTTTTTTTTTTTTTTTTTTTAATAAATGGCATTTTGTGTGTGTGTGTTTTTTTTTATGTTAACCCTTTGTGAACTGGTAAGGGGTCCATGAGACCCCTTATACCAGTTCACAAGGCTGGGGTCTGGCAAGCCACCTGCAACTAGCGGGTGGCTTGCCATTAACCCCCGCACCCCCAATTACCTGCCTCCCCAAAGCCCAGGGGGGGGGCAGAAGAGCCCGGGCCCACACAGGGTATGTGGGCTCGTAGGCTGCAGGGTGGGGGGCCACAAAAGCTGCCCCCCCCACTCTGTGCCTACAAGCCCCCATAGCTGGTCCCGGGCTAGTTATGACGGGTAAGGGGGACCCTACGTCATTTTTTTTTAAATTTTAAGGGTTAGGGTTAGGGTTAGCCTAACCCTAACCCTAGCCCTTAAAATAAAAAAAAAATGGGTCCCCCCCCCTCCCCCGGAGGGGGGACCTTACGTCATCTTTATTTAATTTTTAAGGGTTAGGGTTAGCTCAACCCTAACCCTTAAAATTAAAAAAAAAAAAATGGGTTCCCCTCTACGTAATTGTTTTTATTTTTAAGGGTTAGGGTTAGCCTAACCCTAACCCTTAAAATTCAAAAAAAAATTATTATTTTTTTTTAAGGGTTAGGGTTAGGCTAACCCTAACCCTTAAAAAAAAAAAAAAAAATGACATAGGGCGGGGGTCCCCGTTTTTTGGGGGGGATATTTATTTTTGTATATTTTTTTATTTTTAAGGGTTAGGGTTAGCCTAACCCTAACCCTTAAAATTCAAAATAAAATTATTTTTTTTTTTTTTAAGGGTGAGGGTTAGGGTTAGGCTAACCCTAACCCTTAAAAAAAAAAAAAAAATGACATAGGGCGGGGGTCCCCGTTTTTTGGGGGGGATATTTATTTTTGTATATTTTTTATTTTTAAGGGTTAGGGTTAGCCTAACCCTTAAAATTCAAAATAAAATTAATTTTTTTTTTTAAGGGTGAGGGTTAGGGTTAGGCTAACCCTAACCCTTAAAAAAAAAAAAAAAAAAAAAAAAATGACATGGGGGGGTATTTTTATTTTTGTATATTTTTTTTATTTTTAAGGGTTAGCCTAACCCTTAAAATTCCCCAAAAAAAGGGGGGACCCTATGTAATTTTTTGGGGGATTTTTGAGGGTTAGGGTTAGCCTAACCCTAAACCCTTAAAATTACCCCCCAAAATGCCCCCCCCCGGAAGGGGGGACCCTATGTCATTTTTTTTTTTAATTAACCCCTTATGTTTATAGTGTGGATAGTAGTTGTATTTTATTTGTAATGTAATAATGTAATAAATAAATGTAAGTGCTCTTTTCAGTTTGGGGGGTCTCCAGGGCAAGAATGGGGGGGCTACCGATACATATGTGGTACCGTTGTAATCGGGAGAAATGGGGCTATCACATGCAATATGGTTTTCATTAAAAAAAAAAAAAAAGGTTTTATTTAAAATAAAAGAGACAAGTGTTTAAAAATATATATATATTTTTTTTGTTTTGTTTTTTTAAGCAGAAATATTCAAAAAACAGTAGAAAAATTACAAACAAGACATTTCATGTTAAAGCCTAAACTCTGCTGCAAAAAAATGTATATGTAATGTATAACATTTTTTGGGAAATTCCAGCAAAAATCACGGTTAATCATGCCGCAAAATGGGGAAAAATGACCTGTCAACAGAGGGTGACAAAACTTCAAGTAGGCTGACAATTAAAAGGGTTAATAGTACCTATGCATGTTGGGTATTGTTCTGCTCGGGGGGCCTTGCGCTTTCAGATTTAGCTTGTTTTTTCTTGTTTGCATATTGATATTTTAGGAAAACATGGTTTTTATTCTGCTTTTTTATAATTGTTTTTAGGGAAACCCTGTGCAACCTAAGAATTCTTCAATGGATTACTTCCAGAAAGATGAGCCCACTACAACAAGCTCAGTACTCTTAGAAAGCTTAACATGTGTACTTTCAGGGAATATATGGTTTGTGGGGATATTCTTAATTTAAAGGGTCGTTTTGGTTGAAAAATCGCAAGGTGCGCACTTTGTCTGCAGAGCTGAAATTTTTAAGTAAAATTAGCGTTATGCGAACGCTTTACTTTGGGGTGGCAACTCTTCCCTTGACAGTACCTATGCATGTTGGGTATTGTTCTGCTCAGGGGATGTTGCTTTTTCAGATTTTATATGTTTTTTTCTGTTTGCATATAGTTTTTTTTAGGAAAATGTGGCTTTGATTCTTCTTTTTTATTCTTTTTTTAGGGAAACTCTGTGCAACCAAAGAATTGATTGAGGGATTACTTCCAGAAAATTGCGCCCATGTCAACAAACCTGGTACGCCTAGAAAGCCTGAGGTGTATACTTCCAGAGAATATATAGTTTTTGGGGGTATTTCAAATTTAAAGGGTTCTTTTTCTGGAAAGACCGCAAGGTGCGCTTAGCGCGGTGCATAGTTGTATTTTATCTGAACATCTCCTAAAGCGCTGTTTCAGTTTGGGGGAGTCTCCTGGGCAGGAAAGGGTGTCTACCTATACATATGTGGTAACGCTGTGACCGGGATTAATTGGGGTTTCACATCCAATAAGATTTTATTGACAAACTTACATTTTTTATTACTAAAAAACACTACAAATTGCAAAAAATAGATTTTTTTTTATTTTTTTGCACATATTTCACCCAAAAGTATTGAGAATACACCTAAAAAATTACAAACAAGACATTTCATGTTAAAGCCCAGACTCTGCTGAAAAAAACAATATATAATTTTCCTGGGAAATCCCTGGAAATCCCTTCAAAAATCACATTTGAACATGGGGAGCGTAAAATAGTGCAAAATGGTCTGGCACCAAGGGTGACAAAAACTCCAGGTAGGCTGGCAGCGAAAGGGTTAATGAAGAGCTTGAAAGGGACCCCTCCACCCCCATCAAACTTGACAGAGCCCATAGAGCGCTCGGTCCCAGAAGCGTGGACCCAGCCTACCCAAGGGATATAGTCTGCAGGGTGCATCTTTTCACCCTGAAGGAGGAAATCCTAAGGAAAGCGTGGAACAATGGCCCTATCAGTTTCAAAGGAGCAGCAATTCAAATATTACAGGACTTGTCCAAAAGGATTCTCCAAATGCGCAAAATGTTGAAACCACTGCTCGAGATCATCATCAACAAGGGTGCTACATACAGATGGGGGTTTCCTTTTCATCTGCTCGTCAATAACACTAAAGGAACATTCCTTCTGAAGATGCATCAAGATCTAAAGGAACTGTTTGGGTTCCTAGAGTGTGCCCCAATCAGCATCCCAGATTGGCTTGACCCTAATGGGCACCAGTTTCCTGTACGTCCGCCGAGAAGGCGAAACCCGGGCCAGAGGAGCCACAGGGATCTCAAACACCTCAGGGGTCCGACCCAGGGGCCCCCTGGTGACGTTCGAGAGTCCTCCCGTTACAAGTAGAAAGGAGGGGGGATGCCCCAAATCCCCTAGAACAGGGGGTAAAACCAGAGACTAACACTGGCACTCTGTTATATATAAATCATATTAAAGTTTATTTGATAATCTAGATCACATACTAAGACACATTAAAAAGATTGACTTTTAAAAAACATATAACACTTATATATATACTGCCATCAAAAATTGGGGTAAAGTTGTCTCTTAATATATATATATATATATATATATATATATAAAGTGTCAAGTGCTATTAAAGTGCATCAAAATCAAGTACAACTGGGTAAAGTCGTGTAAATAACACTAAAAATATGAAGTAAGTCCAAATCACAAAAATACCATTTTGTGAATACTCACCTGTAAAATGGGTATTATGAGTATGTCACACACCCCGCTTCAAGATATCCATAACCTGTGGGTCATACCGACCTGTAGAGGGCGATCTGCAGAGATGATAGGAAAAAGAAAGCCCCTCCCGGTCCATAAATAGCTGGGACCTCCCACTCATTTCCCAGTATAGAAATAGCAGTAAGGAAAGGGACCAGGAAGAGCCAAATATAAGTCATAACAACGCAAAGTTCACAATATAAAGGATCCAGAATACAAAAAAGGGCGGGGTGAAGCGGGGTGTGTGACATAATACCCATTTTACAGGTGAGTATTCACAAAATGGTATTATTCTTAGTATGTCACACACCCCGCTTCAAGATATCCATAACCTGTGGGACATCCAATAGCAGTGTCCATAAAGGGCGGGGATCCAAAACAAGGTAAATAAGGCACAACTTAAACCACTACAGCTTGCAGAACTTTGCGGCCAAACACAGCAGGCCCGAACATCAACCTTGTAAAACTTGGAAAAAGTGTGAACAGAAGACCAAGTAGCGGCCTTACAAACTTGCTCAACAGAGGCCTGGTGCTGGAAGGCCCAGGACGCCCCAACCGCACGAGTAGAATGAGCAGTAACACGAAAAGGGGGACTCCTCCCCTTAGCCGAATAGGCCCCAACAATGGCCTGACGAATCCATTTACTAATGGAAGACTTGGCGGGCACAAAACCCTTCCTAGGCCCAAAGGGCACCACAAAAAAAGCATCCGTCTTACGAAAGGCAGACGTTACCACCAAATAGTACTTCACAACGCAAACCACATCCAAAGAATGTAGAGCCTCTCCTTGTCATTGCTGGGATTAGGACACAGAGAGGGCAGAACAATGTCCTGATTAAGATGAAAGGCAGAAACCACCTTAGGAAGGAAATCCGGCTTAAAACGAAAAACCACCTTGTCCTGATGTCTCTCAAAGTACGTAGCTTGAATGGACAAAGCCGCCAACTCAGAGACACACCGAACAGAAGTGATAGCTACCAAAAAGGCCACCTTCTGCGTAAGCGAAGACAAAGCAATATCATTCAAGGGCTCAAACGGAGGACCCTGAAGAGCAGAAAGAACCAGGTTCAAATCCCAAACTGGAACCAAAGGCTTCCTAGGAGGCCGAACATGCGTAACCCCCTGGAAAAAGGTCTTGACCAAAGGATGAAGTGCAAAGGACCTTTGAAAGAACACCGCCAGGGCAGAAACCTGCCCCTTCAGAGTACTAAGCTGGAGCCCCAGATCCAGACCATGTTGAAGAAACTCCAGGATTCTGGCAATAGAAAATTCCCTGCAGGGGAAAGCCCTGACCTCGCACCAGTCAATATAAGATCTCCAGGTCCTATAGTAAAACGGTAGAGGAGGACCGCTTCCTAGCGCTAATAAGAGTTTGAATTACCGCGTCAGAAAGACCTTCCTCCTTCAAGATGGAGGTTTCAGCAGCCACGCCGTCAAAGCCAGCGATGGTAAATTGGGGTAACGTAGCAGACCCTGGGTGAGCAGGTCCGGCAGCAGGGGCAGAACGAACTGATCCTCTGCCAATCTTACCACGTCTGCGAACCAAACCTGTCTTGGCCACCTTGGGGCCACCAGAATTGCTGACGCGCCCTCCAGGGCCAGCTTGCGCACCACTCTGGCTACCATTGGGTACGGAGGGAACAGGTACAGAAACCCCAGATCCCTCCAGTTCAGGGACATGGCATCCACTGCTAGAGCCAGCGGATCCTTCGAGAGAGACACAAATACCAGAAGTTTGTGATTATGACGAGAGGCAAAGAGGTCCACCACCGGTGACCCCCCACCTGATGCAAATCAAGCGAAACACCTGGGGGCTGAGCGACCATTCCCCCTGGTGCGATGAGGCCCTGCTCAGAGAGTCCGTCTCCGTGTTCTCCATTCCCGGAATGTAAACTGCCGAGATGCACGGGACGTGGCTCTCCGCCCAGTCCAGAATCAACGACACCTCCCTCCTTGGTGATTGATGTATGCAACCGCCCTTCGATTGTCTGATCGAACCTGAACTGGCAAGCCCTGCAACCGATGAGTCAAACGAAACAGAACCAACCTGATGGCTCTCAATTCCAGTACATTGATGGGCTCGTGAGCCTCCTGAGGCCCCCACAGGCCCTGAAACTGAAGATCCTTCCAGAAACCCCCCCATCCTGATAGACTGGCATCCGTGGTGACCGTCTCCCAACAAGGAGTCAGAAAGGATCTGCCCTTCAACAGGTTGACTGAATTCAGCCACCAGTGAAGGGAGCGCCGAACCCGGGGGGTCATCAGGAAGGACTGATCCAACGATAGTGGAGACTTGTCCCAAACTGCCAACAGATGTAGCTGAAGCGTCCTTGTGTGAAACTGAGCAAAGGGAACTGCCTCGAATGAAGCCACCATCAACCCCACCAGTCTCATCCCTAGCCGAATGGCCGGACAAGGGATGGACAAGAGAAGCCGAACCAACTCCTGAATCAAAAGATTCAAAGTGGATACCACCGTCTTGGTGTCCAACTCTGCTTGACTGAAGGAAGACGCCATAATGAGAAGATCGTCCAGATAAGGCACAATGCGTATGCCCTGGGCTCTGAGTAGAGCCATTACCCCAGCCAACACTTTGGTAAAGACCCGTGGGGCCGAGGTAAGACCGAAAGGGAATGCCACAAACTGAAAATGCCGACCTTCCACCACGAATCTGAGAAACCTCTGGTGCGCTGGAAAAATCGGAACATGCAGGTAAGCGTCCTTGATATCAATGGACGCCAGAAAATCCCTGACGAAGAGAATGGATAGCCGAACGCAGCGTTTCCATGCGGAACTTCCGCGGACGGACGAACCTGTTGAGTATCTTCAGATCCAGGATGGGCCGAGCCGCTCTTCTTGGGCACCGTGAACAGATTGGAATAAAAACCCCTGCCCTGGTCTGAGGGGGGCACTGGGCAAATGACAGCCATATCCAGAAGACTCTTTACTGCCGCCTGGAGTCCCTGTGCGGCCAGAGGGTCCGAAGGCCCCTGAGACCTGAAGAATCGGGGAGGGGGCCGGAGCTCGAACTCCAGCTTGTAGCCGGAAGCCACCACTTCCCGGATCCATCTGTCCGAGACCTCCTGATCCCAGACCTGGGAGAAGTGTTGCAGCCGTCCCCCCACCCACGTGGGTGAGGGCGCCCCCTCATTGCTGAGCTGGTTTAGCAGCAGGCTTGGGCTTAGAGCCCCAGCTGTATCCTGGGCTGGCACGGCCTCTGCCCCTGTTCCCGAAATCTCCTCTGGATGACGGGAAGGCAAATCCCCTGCCAGCTCTGGCCCCACGAAAGGAAGGAGCAAAGGGAACCGCCCCCCGAAAGGGACGGCGTTGTTTCTTGCGTTGAGGTAATTTACCACCCTTGGCGACGGAATCCAATTTCTCTCCAAAGAGCCTTAATCCTACAAAAGGGAGAGCCGTCAGCGACTTTTTTGAAACAAAATCGGCCGCCCACTGGCGCAACCAAACCGACCGCCGAATAGTCACTAGCAGAGCCGACGTCCTGCCACACATCATCAGTCATCCAAGGCGGCTAGTACAAAAGACAAAAACAATTCACACCTTTTAAGGCCAAGGAACTCGACACTACCCGGATCAAGACCGGAAGAGGCCAATAGGTCCCTGACCACCGACCTAGTGGCCACAACCATCAGTGCCAAAGCACAAACGGGCCGCATAGCTGACCCAATACTGGCAAAACCATGACAAGCCATTTGGTCAATGCGTTTATCCTCACCATCCTTAAGAGTGGAACAATCAGGGGCATTTAAAACAGCCGTGTCAGACAACCCCAGAATCGGGGCATCCACCTCGGGAGGGGAAGCCCAACGCTTAACCGTATCCGAAGGGAAGGGATACTTTTTGTCCCAACCCTGAGGAATACCAGGAAGCCGAGCAGGCCTCCCCCATTCCTTAGCAATAATCCCATCAAAATGCTTTTGATAAGGAAATTCCAAGCGCGGCCTGGATTCCTCGAAAAACTCCCCCTTTTGCTGTGGAACTGCCTCAGGGGGGGAAATAGCCAAAACCTCAAACATCTGAGCCAGAACGTTAGGAGTATCCGAGGATCTCCCCAAGTCCCGCTCGGTATCAGCACCCACAAACTGCTGATCGTCTGAGTGATCTGAATCCTCATATACCTCCCCTTCCTCCAGCGGGGAGTAATCGGACCAATCCAGGTTATCAACATCATCAAGGTCAACCACCGGTAGGGATGGTGACAAGTGTTTTCTCTTAGCCGAAGCCTTCCGGGCGACCATGCTGGAGAATAATTTTTCCAAGTTGGCCAATCTGGCGCACATCTCAGATTGCAGCTCCCCCCCCATGGCTACGTCACACGTGGTACGTATCAAGCTGGGAGGAGGAGGAGAAGCGACCCGCGGTGCTGACCCAGACGTCTGGGGTTCAGACTGCCGCGAAATAGTCTGCTGTGCACATGGTATACACAGAAGTACATCATCCCCAGTAAGGGATGCCCCACACACCAAACACTTCCGGGATTGCCCTGAGGAGAGCCCGAGCCCAGTATCCGGGGATGCCTCCATAGGTGAACTTATAGTTAGTTGCTATGACCGAGGGAATTACACAATTAAGCAACCCGGGATGCCCCTGTAATGTCCCAAGTGGGAGGTTCTAGAATAGGTCAATTTTTAACCCAGGGACCCTAGGACCGGGAGAAACCCTCTAAAACCTAAGGTAGGTCTACCTGAAAGACAGAGAAAAAACAGTATAAATATGGGATATGGCAGCCTAATAGGCAATATATTATATATATATATATATATATATATATATATATATATATATATATATATATATATATATATATATAGAAGGGGCCCATAGGGCCACTCACTGTGTCCAAAGAAATGGAGTCCGCCGCCTCAAAGCAGCAGCCTTCTGAGGTAAAAAGGAGAAGAGGGGCGTGGCCAGCACGGAGCGCGCGATGTCAGAGCCCCGCCCCCCTACCAGGACGGAGATCAGGCTCCGCAGTGGCACCTGCCGCCGAAAGCCCGGCCCCGCCCCCTGTGTCCCTAGCGTGAGGGGAGATCTCCCCTCACCGCTGCCATATAGTAAAATGACAAACCTGCGCCGTGCTGCAGGCTGCGGCGCCGGTAACGGTCACAGGCGAGAACAGGGGGCGGGACGCGGCGACGCGCCAATGCCCGGCCCCGCCCCCTGTACACAGCGCATGATCTCCCCTCACGACTACACCGCCGCCATTTTGAGAAGGACCGCCGCCGCGGCGATAACACAGCAACACCCGCGGCGCCGGTTCAAGGAGAAAAAAAGATAGGGGGGTGGACCGCGGCGACGCCGCCCGGCCCCGCCCCCTATTCGCTATATCTGAGGGGAAAAAAATTCCCCTCAGCCATGAGGTAAAGTGCACCAAACACTCCAACATACATTCAATAAAGGCCCCCTACAGCCCACCCCCCTCTAAGGAGAAGGGCATCCGGAGAGGGGGAACACCAGCTAGGGGAAAAAGGCCGAGGGACAGGGCATCCCAAACCGGGGTCACCAGCCCAAATAACCGCCTACCCTCTAGAACAGGGTCTCACGGTGGAGCGTTAGCTCCTGAGCACCAAAAGGTGCCATTCTACCCTCACCCGGACCACAGCCTAGGCTGGGAGGCATGTGTGGAATTATCAAGGGATCCGTGCGGAAATAGATAAAAAAGTTGGCCGGAGTCGTCCCGGCTACCTGAAATCCCCCTATGCAAGGAGGAGACATCTTCTGACTTGCTCTCCGTCTGCAGAGACGAAGACTGGGGAATGAGTGGGAGGTCCCAGCTATTTATGGACCGGGGGGGGCTTTCTTTTTCCTATCATCTCTGCAGATAGCCCTCTACAGGTCGGTATGACCCACAGGTTATGGATATCTTGAAGCGGGGTGTGTGACATACTAAGAATATAAATACACCACTAAATACCTTGCTTATCCATAAAGTGCTAAGTGCTTGCCACCACTGGAGACCCCCACAAAAGGCCCTGCAACGCGTTTCGTGATGTCACCGTCACTTCCTCAGGCAGAGTGTGCAGCGAATAGGTGCTGGCTGCCTCTCTTTTATACTCACCCTTCCCCGTTCCAGAGGACCTGTTTTTAACCAAGTTTAGAGACAGATTATAGGCTGGCCTGCAAGCTAACAGGGTTGAGTGCTGTGGCTCCTTTAAGACTTGTGTGTACTAATTGCCCTGCTAACGTGCACCTCCCAGGTTAGTTATAAAATGGTCTGAGCGGCTGCCACCCACCCCTTTGTTTCTTTTGAATTTGTGCAAGCACATGGTGTGTGGGGTCTAGGCTGTATTGCAAGGTCTTTGACCCTTCCACCCCATGGCTTGCACTTGAGAGGTTTAGGGCAACCTCAGGTAAGCCTGCTCCCAATTTATCTATTGCACTGTATGTCCCAGATGGGCTCTCAGAGATTAGAGTTAGGACTGCACCCCACAGAGGCACTTTGGCGTAGTGGTGCAGCTTAAGCATACTTCTGCAGATGTGTGTGACCGAGTCCTCTGTTTTTAACCAAGTTTAGAGACAGATTATAGGCTGGCCTGCAAGCTAACAGGGTTGAGTGCTGTGGCTCCTTTAAGACTTGTGTATAAATACAATTTATTACGCCAGCAAACTATATGTGTGTATTTTTACCATCCTATATAGAGGACACATTAGCTGTCAACCCTATATGCCTAAACAGGTCTTCCCCATAGAAATACACTATAATCAAAAGAAACAGAACAGAAGGGAAACAAACGAAGAAAAAAATGAAAGAAGGAAAAAAGACAGGAGGGAAGGAAGAATGAATGAAAAGAAAATATCTTATTTTTGGGTAACAGTAAATTTTCTCTCGTTGTCTGTTTCGCTTTATTCAGCGCCTTTTTCGCCCCGCGTTTAGGATACCCACGTTTATAGAACCGATCAGCTAAAGCCTTGGATTGTACTAGAAATTCCTCCATGGTGGAGCAATTTCGTCTGACTCTAAGAAACTGCCCCACCGGGATCCCGTCTTTTGTGTTCTTGCTGTAAAAACTATCATAGTGCAGCAAACTGTTTACCGGTGTGCACTTCCTGTATAGGGTTGCCACTTGCCTGTTTGGAGATTGTGAGGTCCAAGAAATCGATACTATCATCGCTCAAAAAAAGGTATATGTTGCCGGGCTGATCGTCCAAGGTGGAACAAAGGTAGAGGGCTTATTCCCAATCAACCCCAGATGTATCAACCTGTTCCTGTAGGAGTTCCGTCAAATCGTCTAAAGCGATCCCCTCTGTGATGTTACTATGGGTCTGTTCAGGGGCCTCAAAATGTTTTTTTAAAAGTAACTTTCTCTCATCATCTGTCAACGGTTTCCCGGAGATGTTAATCACTGTCAATTCCTGGTTATTGCATCCCTCCAAGGATGAGGGAAATGGATCGTCCATACAATTTGAGGGTTTCACCCCCTCCTCGCCTTCTTGGTGGGGGGAAAGAGGAGGCGAGAATGAGCCGTCTATAAGATCTAGGGACTTTGTTGTCTCCTCGCTCTCTTGTTGGGGCCCTGCTGAAATCGCCGGTGCCCCCAATGCTCAGTATTTTTTCCATGACTTGGACCTCCTCTTGCCACCCCTCCTCCGTGGTTTTTGGGGCCAATTTGTTCTAAAAAAATGGCGCAAACCAGATTCGGAGGTTCTACTTTAATCTGATGCACTCCTACTGGAAGACCGGCTTCTGATGTTATAATGCCCAGATCTTCCATTACCTATATGTCGCCATTTATACATCCGATTTAATTGCAAATCTAATCTGTCCCTTTGTAGTTTTTCTTGTTTGTTACTCATAATGACATTCTCAAATTGCTCCATCTCATCATTAATGATGCTCTGGAGTCGATCTATCTCATTAGTAGGGGCATCCCGAGGGATTTGTTCATACAGATTTTTCAATGAGGTTTTAACCCCCTCCAGAGAGAGTTTATCTAACTCAATGAGATCCCCTATTAGATTTCTAGAACAAAGATTTAGGTGAGCTTCCCACCTTTGTTTATGACTATCTGGAATATCCCAAGCAGGGAAAATTTGAAATCTCAAACCCCTGGGAATAAGTCCCTGTTCAATATAAATTTCTAGGCTATTTATATTCCACCATAGTTTCGTGTATTTAATTTGCTCCCGTTTAATTTGTTTAAATATATCTGTGAGAGCTGGGATAGTGTCTCACTGAGAAACAATCATCTTATCTTTTAATTGTTGGAGTTTCAACATCCAATTCTGTTCCCTATGTTCAAATTGGGATGCCATGATGCTGTGCCAGTCCAAAAGATTCTGACATAAAAGTCAGAGTCTATACAGGGCCAATAATGTTTAAACAACAAGGAGAAAAGGACGGCACCAAATATTAGACGTTATAATACCCAGGTGCCCTGCTCTGGTATAGCCCAAGGAGGGTGCTACAAGTAGAAAGGAGGGGGGATGCCCCAAATCCCCTAGAACAGGGGGTAAAACCAGAGACTAACACTGGCACTCTGTTATATATAAATCATATTAAAGTTTATTTGATAATCTAGATCACATACTAAGACACATTAAAAAAGATTGACTTTTAAAAAACATATAACACTTATATACATACTGCCATCAAAAATTGAGGGGGAGGGAGGGTAAAGTTGTCTCTTAATATATACCAGTGGGGGGACTCTATAAACTATGAAATAAATAATATATATTCTATAAATATACAAATACAAAAAAGTGTCAAGTGCTATTAAAGTGCATCAAAATCAAGTACAACTGGGTAAAGCCGTGTAACTAACACAAAAAATATGAAGTAAGTCCAAATCACAAAATAAATACACCACTAAATACCTTACTTATCCATAAAGTGCTAAGTGCTTGCCACCACTGGGGACCCCCACAAAAGGCCCTGCAACGCGTTTCGTGACATCACCATCACTTCCTCAGGCAGAGTGTGCAGCGAATAGGTGCTGGCTGCCTCTCTTTTATACTCACCCTTCCCCGTTCCCCAGCCACACGCTTTGAAGATACCGGCGGTCGGCGGGCTCACTCCGTCCGGAAGTGCGTCACCGCCAACTCGCTGGATGTGACGCAGCCGCGCACTTTTTTGTATTTGTATATTTATAGAATATATATTATTTATTTCATAGTTTATAGAGTCCCCCACTGGTATATATTAAGAGACAACTTTACCCCCCCCCCCTCAATGTTTGATGGCAGTATGTATATAAGTGTTATGTGTTTTTTAAAAGTCAATCTTTTTTAATGTGATCCAGATTATCAAATAAACTTGAATATGATTTATATATAACAGAGTGCCAGTGTTAGTCTCTGATTTTATCCCCTGTTCTAGGGGATTTGGGGCATCCCCCCTCCTTTCTACTTGTAGCACCCTCCTTGGGCTATACCAGAGAAGGGCACCTGGGTATTATAACGTCTAATATTTGGTGCCGTCCTTTTCTCCTTGTTGTTTAAACAGTCCTCCCGTTACGGCGGTTATTCAGCCAGCAATTCTAAAGTATCCCGAGGATATGGGCGGCTATCTCCCCGTCTGAGGTGGGGGAGGGGACGGCGAATGGACGATAATTGAAGATCTAGCTATTGCCGGCTTCCCTGAAGTCAAAGTTGTGAGATGCCGCACTAGCCCCACGCAATAAGCTTGTTGCCTTTTCTCTGTGCTGTTTTAGTTGTTTTAGTTGTCTTGATAGTTACCGACATGTGTCCTGGAATGTTTGATTTAATACTTGAGCTGGAGCCATGGACGAGAGGGATCTTACCTCTCGGGTAGAGTTCTTGAGAACGCCTGATGGTTCGGAGTGAAGTGTAAGTATGGGCTGGGTGGGGAATTGCGGAGATCCTAGTAGTGCCTCCCGGCCTCCGTTGGACGCAGTACTCCCCGATAGGCTGGTCTCTCGGACACATGCTGTCCTAGTTGACTGAATTTACCCCATTTGAGGGGAATCTTATTTGTTTTAAAGCTTTCCCCCATCCAGGTCTAATATCCCCTCTCCCCTTTTGACCACACTCCCCTACAACTTATCTGGTCTCTCCCCCTGCCCCTTCTATTCCTCCCCAGTGGGTGGGGACTTCTGGGTGCCTAACACAGATTGACGAGTCACCGGAGCTGCCCAGTGTGGACTCACTCATGGCGGAGGTCCGGATAGTCTCCCTCAACACCAAAGGGCTCAACAGCCCCAAAAAGAGGTCGCTTATCTTAAGGAATCTCAGAGGTTTAAAGGCTCAAGTGGCCTTTTTACAAGAAACCCACTTCAAGGTTGGCAAATCGCCCCCTCTCGGCAACAAATTTTACACAAGGGCCCATCATAGCTACTCCACAGACTCAGAGCAAGGGGAGTTAGCATACTCCTAAGCGCCTCTCTCCCTTGGGAGCTGGTGGATTATGAGGCGGATGATGAGGGACGATGGATCTTCCTTAAAGAAAAGATAGCCTCCTGTAGCTATACATTTGCCAATTTGTATCTGCCGAACGTGAATCAGGGAGCCATCCTGGAATCGGTTCTTGACGCTTTGTCCTCCTTCAGAGACGGGGAACTAGTCTTGGGAGGGGACTTCAATTTTGCCCTAGACCCCCTCCTGGATACATCTAGGGGTAGCCCACACGAATCCTATGCGAAACTTAAAAAGCTGAAGAAAACCCTAGCACTTTATAAACTGGTTGATCCGTGGAGAATTCTCCATCCCAACGAGCGTGACTACACCTTCTACTCTGGTCCTCATGGGTCATATTCGAGAATTGATTGGTTCCTGGTACCTCATGCTTCTCTGTGCAGGATTGCAGATGCCACCATTGGCAATATTACGGTCTCTGACCATGCCCCGGTTTCCTTAACGGTTACTTGCCCCACCCAAATTCCGAGGAGCTGGTCCTGGAGGCTAAATACGTCCTTACTTGAGGACCAAAGTATTCTGGAGGAAATACAGACAGAAATTACATTTTTTTTCCATCTCAACTCCTCCCCGGAAGTTAGCCCTGGGACTTTATGGGAGGCACACAAATGTGTTATCAGAGGCATCTTCATTAAAATAGGGTCTAGAATCCAAAAAGAGAAGTCTAGGCAAATGCTGGACCTTTTAGCAGAAATCGGGATAGCGGAAAGGAAACAAAGAGTCCCTAGCCGCAGAATATCTACCCACCCTAACCTCCCTTAGGGAGAAACTTAAAATGTTGTGCTGCGACAGGGTTAAAGCCCAAATCAGCAATTGCCATAGACTCTACTACGAGTCGGGGGATAAGTGTGGTAGGCTATTGGCCAAAGCACTGAGGGCGGAATGGGCAAAAACTTATATCCCCAAAATAACCAATTCAGATGGACAGGTGATGCAACTATTTAGCGAAATAGGGGAAGCTTTCCGGAGGTTTTATGAGCGTTTGTACAACCTCCCGAAGGAGCGGGGGTCCGATAGAGAAATATATAGCGGACTCTGGACTTCCTAAATTGTCAAGGGAGGTCTTGGAGGGCTTGGAGGAACCCATCTCAATGACTAAACTGCATAAGGCAGTCATGGGGGCGGCAGGGGGCAAAGCCCCGGGCCCTGATGGTCTAAGTTTACCATATTATAAGAAATTCTTCCCTCTCTTGGCCCCGAAACTTCTGAATGCCCTTAACTCGGTTAAGGACGGGAGCACTCTTCCCTTGGATACCCTGAGAGCTCATATCTCGGTCATCCTGAAAGAGGGCAAACACCCAACCCAGTGTGCAAGTTACAGACCGATATCCCTTCTGAACGCAGATCTGAAATTATTTACCAAAGTCCTTGCCTCCAGACTGGCCCCTCATCTCCATCACATCATAAATCTAGATCAAGTGGGGTTCATGCCGCACAGAGAGGCCAGGGACAACACCATTAAAGTGTTGAACCTGGGGGCATGGCTTGCTATGGCGCCGTGAGGAAGCAGGACGAGGGAGCTCCGCACATAATTGATCAGACTGAGCATCCAGGCAACCCTTTCTGACCCCCTTTTCCTGATGTCCAGGAGGGGGAAAGCTAGCAGACAGCGCCGGAGGGCACAGGAGCGTCCCATCCCCACTTATTTCGCTGCACGGGGAGGAAGAGAGGAGGCGGCGGTTCCCCGCAAGATGGCGGCGCGCATGGTCCCGGCGGGAGGAGAAGGGGAGAGAGGAGACGAATCCCCCTGTGACTTACCCCGACGGCTGCGCCCGGCTGGGGAGACTGGAGCGGATCCCCCGCGGTCGTCCGGTATGGAGATGGCTGCAGACCCGGGCATGTCAGCGGGGCCCGTGCGGGGAGAGAAGGAGGAGGCGGGGACTCCCGACAGAGCGGCGGCGCTTGTGCCCCCGGCAAGAGGGGGAGAGGGAGGACGCGCTGAGGCTCACCGTGGCGTCCCCCAGCAGCTGAGCCCCACGGCAGTGAGAGGAGTCGGGGAAGACCCCCAACGTCTGAATGGAGGTGAGGAGGCAGAGGCGCCACGTGTTTCTGCCTGGCGCCTCTGCACTGTCACAGCGGAGGTGCACCGGGCGGCGGGGGAGACCGGTGGATCACCCGTTGGGCCTCGGGCGGGCCATGACTCTAATCCGTCCCTGACAGAGCCCCCTGTGACCAGCATGGATGGCAGTGCACCCGGCGCCTGTGGCCGGCGCCCGATGGGGGGGGGGGGGGGGGAGGCCCAGACGGAGAGTGGGCAACAATTTGAGCCGCAGATGGAGGGCGGTCCGGGGCCCGCCGAAGCCCATATATCAACAACAGCTGCCTCGCACGGGGAGTGGCTGCGCCAAGAGGGCATCCCAAGCCCGGACTCTCCGCCCTGTCCCCCAGCGCGCGGGCCTGACTCCCCTCGCCGGACCCCCCGGCTCTGGTCCCCGAATGGGGCTGCGCAGCGCTCCCCATCCCCGGGTAGCATGATGTGCACTCCGCCCCCCCCCCCCCGTGAGCCCGGTGCCGGCCTGGGACAGCCAAGAGATCTCCACCCCTGGACACTCCTTGGGGGGCCCGGGATCTACCGGAAATGGAGGCATTATGTCGACTGGCAGTGGTGCGGCCTCACCGAGGTTCAGCTGGAGCCCCCTGGATGAGCGGGGAAGCCCAGCATTACTTAGTGGCGTCGGGCGCCCCTTCCGAGACGCCGGTGCACCTGCTTCTGCATCATATGCTGTTCCCGCTGTCCCGCTTGACCTTCTGTCCCGTACCATAGCCGAGGCGGTGAGAATCAACATCAATGATGCCCTTAGGGGCCTATCATCTCGCGGTGACTTTGATGGATATGTCTCGAGAATGGAGGGTACTATTAAGAAGGAGCTGGCGACCCTTCAGGGCGCGGTGACGGAGGTCGCTCGGAGAGTGGACACCGCGGAAGCCTCCCACAGATCGCTGGAAACGCGAGTGGCGGAACTTGAGCATCAACGGGATGGGAGCAACCGCCTCCTGTCCGAGCTTTTCTTGGCCCAAGATGATGTAGAGAATCGCAGTCGCAGGAATAATCTCCGTCTTCCGGGCATCCCGGAGTCCGTCGAACCGCGAGACATCCAGGCAGCGGTTGTCTATCTTTAATGGGCTCCTGAACTTGCCAGAATCGAACCACATTGAGTTGGACGGCGTGCATAGGGCCCTTGGTCCCCGCCCTCCTGATTCTGGAAGACCAAGGGACATAATCTGTAGAGTCCACTTTTTCAAGATTAAAGAGGAATTGCTGCGAAAGGCGTGGGAGAGGGGCCCAATACAGTTCAAAGGAGCGCAGATCACCATTCTTCAGGACCTTTCGCGGAGAACACTACTTATGCGGAGACCGCTTCTTGAAACCATCCAGAGGCAGGGCGCCTGTTACCGCTGGGGCCACCCCTTCCAGCTCTTAGTCCGCAGAAATGGGGAGCTATTTGTTCTCAGGTCCCCGAACCAGCTCCCGGACTTGTTCCGCTTTCTGGAGGCTCCTGTGGTGGACATCCCGGACTGGACAGCACCAGACCTGATGGTGTTCGACAGGCGGCTCCCGAGGCGTCCTGGAGGTGCCCTACGAGGCGCCGGGAGAGGCTTGAGAAGACGCCGCTGATGACCTTGTGTGGTGTGGGGAGCGGTCCGCCGCCTCTCCCCGCAGTCCACCCTTACGCTGCAGATTCCCGGTGGGCTCCCGGTGGTGGGGGTGGCGGGTGGGGGGGAGCCGGATCGGCGCTCCCTGGAATCTAGTGGTGCGCGGCTGCGTGGCGGGCTCGGGGGGCGCTGGCTTTCTGGCCCGCCTCGGCGGGACCGGAGGGCAGGCATCCCTGGGCTCTGCTCTATTCCACCCCCTTGCGCCTAACTTTAGTTAAGGTTGAGCTTTGTGACCCCGGGGGGCCCCGCTCTGTTTAGTCGCCCTTGCGGACTCCACGCGGGGGGGGGGGCGTTTTGCGTCCCCGGCTGTCGGGATCCCCTTCAGTGCCCCGGCCCCGCGGTTAGGGGTTTGGGGCTGGCGGCTGGACACGTGGGCTCCCCCCCGGATCGCCGGGTCTCGCTGCTGGCAAATGATTGTGCTGGGTGGGCTCTGGTGGGGAGGGTGACCCTGGGCCACGCCCTGGTCGCTGCCCCCCCCCGGGGTTTCTGCGTTTTTCTCTCTGTATTGTTGCGGGTAGCGTTTTACTATGTTAAGTTCTGATGTCCCCCCCATAAATAACAATGCCTTGGGTTGCAACATCAGCTGTTGGCTAAAATAGTGCGGCTCCCTTGCTGTTGCTCAGTGTTCTGATCCTCCATCCCCCCCACGATCTTTGGTGCCCCCCTCCGTGCCTGACAACTGTCTCGCACGAACGGGGAAACGCAGCGTCCGATTAAACTCGCGCTAGCGTATACCACTCAGAGGCGGTGGTAAGGAGTGGTGAACAAAGTAGCACCAGTTCCGGAGGCCCTTATAGGCCATCCTCCGGTTGACTACACTAGTAGTCTTGTTGATAAGTGTTAGTTGGTTTCTATCTACTTGTTTGTGGTCCCCCCCTTTGTACACCCTTACGTTCCTGTCCCCCCCATCCCGCCTTTTGCCCCCCCCCCTTACCCCTCCATATTACCCCCGCCCCGGGGCCCCGGCCGCCCGTGGTACTACATTTGGTGTGGAGTAGAGAACCTGAGGGGGTCTAATAGTCTGGTGACATCACTGAAATCATTGTGAAATGTCCGGAACGAAGCTAATATCCTTGAATGTGAAAGGCCTCAACTCCCCTGAGAAGAGGGCGATTCTGGGACAGGAGCTGCGTAGGCTCAGAGCGAAAATAGTCTTTATACAAGAGACTCATTTTAAGAGGTCACAGGCCCCCCCGACTAAGCACCCGACTGTTCCTGCACGTATTCACCAGTAGTGCAGCAGATGCCAAACGGAAGGGCGTGGCGATCATGATCGCAAGCGGGGTTCCATTCACCCTCCGGGACACTTGGGGTGATGATTCGGGGCGGTTCCTTATGGTAAAATGTCTCCTTGGCCAAAAAAACTTACACCCTGATATCCCTATATGCCCCCAACCAGGGACAGATCCAGTTTCTCGCACGTTCACTGCCTAAGGTAGCGGAGTTCGCTGAGGGTGAAATAGTTCTTGCAGGCGACTTTAACCTGGCCATGGAGCCACTGTTGGACTCCTCAGCGGGTAGGTCTGCGGTTTCCCATCTGGCACTGAGAACCTTGAGGAAAAAACTCCATGAAATGCAGCTGGTGGATGCGTGGAGGGTGATAAACCCGACGGGAAGGGAGTACTCCTTCTACTCGAGGGTGCACGGGACATACTCCAGGTTGGATTACTTCTGGGTCTCGCACAGTTTACTGGGCTTGACAACAGATAGCGGGATTCTTCCAACCTCTTTTTCGGACCATGCACCGGTCTCCCTCGATCTGAACTTGTTCGACAGGCCCCCGCCCCCTCTGACCTGGCGACTAAACGAGTCTTTGCTGCAGGACGAGGCGGTAGTCCTGGCGGTCCGGGAGGGGCTAGAGGCTTACTTTAACAGTAACGATAACGGGGAGGTGTCACCTATGCTTTTGTGGGAGGCGCACAAGAGTGTCATTAGAGGGGTCTTGATCAGCCATGCATCAAGGATGAAGAGGGAGAGGGCGAGGCAGTTGGAGGAGCTCACGGATAAGGTTAAGCGTTTAGAGCTGACTCATAAACATACCGAGGCAGCTAAAGTACTGGGGGAACTGACACAGACGCGGGAGGCCCTTAATGCATTACTCAGGCAGAAAGCAAAGTTCATGATTAAGAAATGCAGGCGCAGGTACTATGAGCATGGGAATAAGAGTGGCACGCTTCTTGCGAGAGCCCTTAAGCAGCAGTACACTCAGAATTTTATCTCCGAGATCATAGACAGCTCACAGCAAAAGCAACATACCTCTAGGAATATAGCTGAGACCTTCCGGGCGTATTATGCCAAGTTGTACGATCTGGCCGGCGGGCGGGACGAGCAGACGCTCCCAGAAAGAGCCAGGGCATACATAGAGGGCTCGGGGATGCCGGTGTTGCCGTGGGAGATGGTTGAGTCACTAGAAGACCCAATCAGCATGGAGGAGTTGGCTGAGGCGCTCAAACACACGCCAACGGGGAAAGCCCCGGGGCCGGATGGGTACACCGCCAAATACTATAAAACATTTCTTACACTGCTGGACCCCCGCATGGTGAGAGCATGGAACACGATCATGGATCGAGAGACCCCCGGTTGGTTCTCGGGGAGGGAACTGGAGGCCCAAATCTCGGTAATACCTAAACCGGGTAAAGACCCGTTGTCATGCAGGAGCTACCGACCCATTTCCCTGCTCAACACGGACCTCAAATTATATGCAAAAGTTCTGGCCAATAGATTGGCTCCAGTGGTGACACAGATAGTGCACCTCGATCAAACGGGCTTCGTGTTGGGTAGAGAAGCCAGAGACAATGTGGTGCGGGCCATAAACGTGATACACGGGGCAGGGACATCCTACACCCCAGCCATGCTCCTGTCTACGGACGCGGAGAAGGCCTTCGATAGGGTGAGCTGGCCTTTCCTCCGCGAGACCCTCCGACACATAGGTTTGGGAGAGGGGATGAGGCTGCTTGTAGAGGCGTTGTATACCACTCCATCGGCCAGAGTCAGAGTGAATGGCGTTCAATCGGATTCGGTGCTCATCCGGAATGGAACCCGACAGGGGTGCCCGCTGTCTCCCTTGCCCTTTGCTTTGTCGCTTGAGCCGTTCCTCTGCAGGGTGAGGGGTAACAGCGAGATCCGAGGGGTAGACTTGGCGGATGGCTCACACAAGGTTGCTGTATACGCAGACGACATGCTCTTTTTCATTGCGAACCCTGTAGTGTCGGTTCCTGTCCTGATGAGAGAATTCAAGATCTATGGGAGGCCGTCCTACCTCAAGATAAATTTCGACAAGTCAGAGGCCCTAAACGTCTCACTTCCTGGTGAGACGGTTAGAAACATCCAGCAGTCATTCTCATTTAGGTGGGCTAGATCCTCTATACCATACCTCGGCACACATCTGCCCAGCCAGCTATCAAAGATCCTGACCCTAAACTTCTGGCCTTTAGCGCGGAAAATTAAGACGGACTTACAGAGTCCTGGGACCGCCCTGCGTTCTCCTGGATGGGCAGAGTAAACATCATTAAAATGTCTCTTCTCCCAAGGCTGCTGTTCCTGTTCCAGGCACTCCCGATCCGCATCCCGTAACGTTTCTTTCGGGAACTTAATAGGGCCTTTTTGGGTTTTGTTTGGGGCAAGAGAAGGGCGAGATTGAGATCTCACCTGCTGTGCAGACCTAGGCAGGTGGGCGGTATGGCACTTCCGGACGTGCGGTTGTATTGGGTTGCCACACACCTGCAAAGAGTTTGTGAGTGGCAGAACTGCCGAGCGACTAAGAGGTGGGTCCAAATGGAGACAGCTATGATACCCGCCCGCCTAGAATTTCTGGTGTGGAATAGGTCGCCCTCCACCCCGGAGACGAGGGCTCACCCATCCATAGGGGCGTCATTGGGGATCTTCAGAGAATACAGGGAGCGAACGGAGTTCTCCCCCTGGCCATCTCCGGTAATGCCGGTGGTCGGGAATCCCCTGTTACATGCAAGCCCACTCGGGGCCGGCCTACGGGAGTGGGGAGGCCTGCAGCAGCTCCGAAGCGGGGACCTAATCAACAGAGAGGGGTGGGTCACTCTGAAAGACCTTAGAACTAGATGGGAGAATGATAGATTGGATCCCTGGACTCTCCTGCGCTTCCAGTCCTTCCTCTCTCAATTGGGGTTTAAGAGAGGTCTGAGTAGATGCCCCACGGAGTTTGAGAGGATTTGCCTAGATAGCCAGCCGTTCCTGCACTTAATCTCAAGACTATACTCCCTACTAATTAATGCGGAAACGGCCCCCCCGACCTTCTGGCGAGACTGGGAGAGGGACCTGGGCAGACCCTTGGGGAAAAAAGAGAAAGAGAAAATTTCCCTGCTAGCACATAAATCTTCTGTCGCCTCTAGGGTACAGGAGACGAATTATAAAATCCTCACTCGCTGGTATTACACTCCGGATAAGCTTAATAGGATGTATCCAGCAGTTGACCCAAAGTGCTGGAGGTGTGGAGCTGAGAGCGGTACGATGTTCCACATCTTCTGGACGTGTCCTAAGATCAGAGAATTTTGGGATAAAGTCTTACCCATTATCACGCAACTCACGGGGGTGGATATGCAGAACGACCCGGCCCAGGTCCTACTCCACTCAACAAAATGTCCAATCGGGAAATACAAGAAATCATTGCGAGTCCACTTACTCAACGCTGCTAAGCAGGTGATCCCCAGGCGATGGAAACAAAATAGCGCGCCATCAGTGAGAGACTGGATAGGGGAAGTGCTCAGTATATGTGAGATGGAGGATCTTACGCTGTCGCTCCACGACAAGGAGGAACAGTTTAAGACCACCTGGATGTCCTGGTTGGTGTTCCAAGAGTCGGAGGAGTTCAGGGTGCTGTTTGACTGACCGTCTCCGGGCCTGGGCTTGCGTTGTCCTGATGGAGTTGGCTCGATGGGAGTTGGGCCCCGCAAGAGAAGCTTACAAATATGCCCCGGCGTAGTTACCCGTTGTCGGGGAATGCTGTATTGCATTATATGCGCCTCCCTTCCCTGGGCCCCCCTTCCTTGCTTCCCTCTCTCCTCCCCCCTTTCTTTCCCTAGTCCCCCCTCCCCCCCCTTATGTGTTATCCCACCCTTTCTTGTGTTTGGGAGCGGGACTGGAGTGGCCCGGGCCCCTGTGTATTGGAAGCCAGTAGTCCTTGTCTGGAGCCAATACGATACGAGAAGTTACCAGCACGCCGAGTGCTTAAACCGGACCTTCAGCGCGATTTCATGAAAAGCCCAAACTCTTAAAAAACAATTCCCCAGCATCTAAAATTAATATATCTTACGTTTTTAGTCACTAACTTATTATTCTTTCCCCCACTGGGCTGCAACTCTGTTCAGGAATTTAGGATACGGGCGCCGCCATCTTGACTCAGAAGCATCACACTTACTGAGGAGAGGAGAGTGGGATAAGGTACAGGGGGGCGGGTTATAGCTGTACTTTACTCAGACAGAGCAGAGCTGGGGTCAGGTAAAGGTCAGCAGTCCCAGAATGCAAAGCAGCACTGTCAGGAGGCACTTCCTGTTTGCAGGCTGCCTGATAAGATGGCGGCTTCCATAAGCCGCCATCTTGGATGTTTAAAGGCTTATAACATGCAATAGATGCAGGTAGGATGATTTTTAATGTGGCCAATCTGTATGTACAGGGTGTGGGAAACATATAAGATAGACTCTTATTCAGGGTGAAGGTCCGCTTTAACTGTCGCTCTGTAGTGGTAGACATGTAGAGACCTTTATCAAATATAAGGATAACTGTTCTGTGTTACTGTTGTATGAAGCTGACATGTGGCCCGACTTCCTCCATCCCCCTCCCTTTATTTTCCATGCTGTTCCTTTTTCTTTATTGTACCTCATTTGTTGGTTGTACTGTACCTCATTTGTTGGTTGTATTGTACCTCATTTGTTGGTTGTATTGTACCTATAAAACTGCTTAAATAAATAAATAAAGAATATTAAAAAAAAAAAAGTGTTGAACCTCGTTCATCTGGCACAACGGAGTGGGACCCCTACCCTCCTGCTGGCGACGGACACTGAAAAAGCTTTTGATCGGGTGAACTGGGAGTTCATGCTAGCCACGCTCAGACACATAGGGTTAGGCCCTAACGCCATGAGCTGGATCGGAAGCTTATACTGTTCCCCGTCCGCTGCGGGGTTAATGGGGTTCTCTCTGATTCTTTTAAGATTACCAATGGCACAAGACAGGGCTGTCCGTTGTCTCCCCTCATTTTCATACTCACATTAGAACCCTTCTTGTGTAGGATCCGAAGTAACCCCGATATTAGGGGCCTGTCCCAGAATTCAAAGCAGTATAAGGTTGCAGCGTATGCCGATGATCTAATCTTTAGTTTGTCCTGCCCTGAAGTGTCTCTTCCCAATCTAATATCGGAATTGAAGCAATACGGGGCGTTATCTGGATATAAAATTAAATTATCAAAAATCGGAAGGCCTTAACATAAATATCCCCCATGAGAGATTTGGCAAAATCCGAGATGCTTTTCCGTTTAAATGGGCCAGGGGTAGCGTCACATATTTAGGGACAAAAATTGGGAACAACTTGTCCAAAATCTTCGACTTAAACTTCCCACCGTTACTGAAAAAATTTGAGGAGGAAACTTCTAGATGGGCCCAAGGTAAAATATCTTGGTTTGGCCGCTGTAATGCGACCAAAATGAATTTGCTCCCCCGGTTGCTTTATTTATTGCAGGCCCTCCCGGTGACGATCCCACAAAGTTTTTTGCAAAAAGTCAGAGGGGTATTCATCAAATTCGTATGGGGGGGGGGGGGGGGGAGAGGCCAAGGTTAAGCAAGACACTGCTCACTTGGACAAAAGAAAATGGGGGATTGGGCTTCCCAGACCCCACCCTTTACCATGGGGCGGTCCACCTTAGCAGAACGGTGGACTGGTGCCTACACGGAATGCACAAGCAGTGGGTGGGGTTGGAGCAGGGGTTCATAAAGGCCCCGATAGAAGGGATTACTTGGTTAGATGACACGGACATCCCTTTGGCTTTGAAACACCCCACAGTTGGAGCTACCCTTAGAGCCAGCCGGCGACACTTTAAGCTTCCAGAGCTCTCCCCCTGCCCCTCCCCGATGCTCCCGATATCGGGTAACCCACGTTTCCCCCCGGGCAATGAGGGACCTGTCTCGAGAGAGTGGAAGAGAGGAAAGGTATTTAGGGCTGGACACTTCTGGATGGAGATGGGCTGGTCTGACCTGGGGACACTTGCCCAATCTAGGGGACTAACGGCCTGGTCAGGTTGGCAGAGCACTCAAATGGTCCACTTTCTCCACTCTCTTAAAGACTTTAGTGGTGGAATGAGGAAAACAACTCCCTTTGAAAACCTCTGTGCCAGTAGGGAGGCAGTTAAACACACCTTATCATACACATATAAGCTGCTCATTACTCCACGGGAAGATGAACGACCTCCTTTTTTGAGGAAATGGGAAGAGGACCTAGGGTTTGCTTTTACCCCCGAACAGGGTAGAAAACTACTAGCCATGCCACATAAAACATCTATTTGCACCCGCTATCAAGAGTGTAACTACAAAATTCTCTCGCGGTGGTACATAGTGCCAGCCGGGGTGAACAAGTGGTCACCGGACACTTCAGATATGTGCTGGAGATGTGACGGGGCTAGAGGCGACTTGCTACACATCTTCTGGTCCTGCCCGGCACTGACACGTTTTTGGGAGGACGTCAGAGGGATCGCAGGCAAGGTAACAGGGGAGGCAGTGCCAACTGATCCAGCCACATGACTGGGTCCCCCTTAAAATCCTATAGGAAATCACTGTTGTGCCATCTTCTTAATGCAGCTAAGACGTGCATTCCCCTTAAATGGAGATCTAATGAGCCACCCTCAACGCCGATGTGGATCCTAAAGGTGAATGAACTGATGAGATTCGAAAGTGTGATATTATCTAGAGAGAATAGATTTGAGAGCTTTACGATAACATGGTACAACTGGTTGCAGTTTTCGGAGTCTGCGGAATGCAGGACCCTACTGGGGGACGCCCAGAGATCCGCGCTTTAATCATTAAATTTCCCGCCTTCCCCCTCCCTCCCCTTCTTTGTTAACCCCCAGTGACGCAGATTTTAACATCAATACCAACGCTAAAAGTACTGTGATAGAATCTTTATTGATAAAAGTTATAGATAGCTTGTGGATTATGGATAATCGTTTTGTAACTATTGTATCTGTGGCTTTAAGAGTATATTACAAATGTATACTGTTTTTTTTTTTTTTTTTTTTTTTTTTATATTTTCCCGAGAAGAAAAAAAAAAAGAACACCACACACATATAACCGATCATTACATTTGAGTTTAAGGCCTCAACTAGCTTGTAGAAATATTTAGCAGCAGGTTAAAATCCAAACCTGGAAAACTAGCTCTGATAAGGGAAGCTGCAAGTAGTACCCTTCTACCGAAGGCCTGATGTTATGCAGATAATAGATCAAGTCTATAATGTTTGAGGAAGGTGTGGGGTTATGACCACATTGCTGCTTTGCATATCTCACACAAAGAAGCATCAGTCCTTTTTTGCCTAGGATGCCGACATGGCTCTTGTAGAATAGGCAGACACCTTTGGGGGAGAAACCATCCTAGCAAAATATGCTTGTGCAATAGTCTGTTTTATCCTTCTGGCTATAGTGGACTTGGAAGCTGCTGTGCCTTTCTTTTTTTCTCCTTAACAATTACTAAGAGCTGTTCGGCTATAGTCCATTCTCTCTCTTTGCTAAGGTCGGAAAAAATAACTCTTGCCCTCCTGTTAGCCCAAGTGATTATCTTTGGCAGCACCATGGATTTGGCCTAGGAAACATTTATACCTGTATCGCGTCCTCCCGATCGCAATCCCTTTGGCCTTCTTCAAACCACTGCAGAGCAAGATCCTTAGATATATATGGGGGCCAGTTAAACCAAGAATAAATAGGAAAACTCTGTATCATCACACCACTCAGGGTGGCTTGGGGATGCGCTCAATGTACAAATATTATCTAGTGGCGCAGGTGGCCCCCGTCTCACTCCTCCATGTGCAGCGTGTGAGGTCTGGGAAGCGGCTAGAAGGTGTCAACCTATAGCGATAGACAAACACGTGGATCCCTATGCGCGCAAGGCCTAAGAGTATATCTCCAGTCCTGTGCTGCCTATTGGACAGGTGGGATGGCTGCAGAGTCCGTGCGAGGCTGTGTCCAGCCATCAACCCCTGGCGAAACTAACTGGTAACCCCCTGTTCCCCCCCCGGGATGCCGTTGGATTAGTCTGGTGGAGATACAATGGCTTTAACACAGTACATGACCTTTGTAAGCCCAGTGGCCTAAAAACCTTTGAGGACCTTAAAACCTCAAAGTAGATCACGCCATCTGAGATCTTCAGGTACCTGCAGCACTCGCACTTTGTTAAATGCAACCTGAAAAGAGGGGCCTCATCGTATAGGATGACCCCCCCCCCCCCCCCATTGGAGCAGGCGTGTCTCCACCAGCGATTGCCAATGGACTGATTATGTTTATATATGGGGCATTAGTGCACCAAACAGAACTGCCATGGCATGGGTATATGGCAAAGTGAGAGGCGGAGCTGGGAGCAAGTATTGAGGAGGACGACTGGAGCAAAATCTGGAACAATGTGCGAACAACGTCACTTAATGTACTGGCGACGGAGAATGCCTTCAAAATTGTGTACAGCCGCCTAGGCTCCACAAATGCCTCCCACTCCCCCGTGTTTTAGAGGGTGCAGAAAGGTGGGAGAATACCTCCATGTGTGCTGGAAATGCCCTGTGGTTCAAGGCTTGTGGAGGGAGGCATATAAATCATTGGGGGAGGCCCTGCTGTCATTGAAACAAAACCCTTATTCAGGAGGGCAGTAGCGATTGGTTAAGCACCTTATGATCGCAGTAAGACTCAAGACGGCGGCCAACTGGAAGGCTCCAAAACTGTCATGGCAGAAGTGGAAGCTAGGATGGCTAACATCATGGTAAATTAGCAAATCTCAGCCTCAATCATGTCCCATAGAGAGAGGTTTAAAGTGGACCAACACCCAGGATTTTGACTATCCTGGGTTTTGGTCCACTTCGGCGGGGCACCCCGATCGGGGGTGCCCCGCTGTGTGAAACCCCCCAGAAAGCCCCAAAATCTTACCTGTCCCCGCTCCCACGTGACTGGACGGTCCAATCCCCGCCAACGTCCAGGCGGGGATCAGGAACGTCCAAGCGGCTGCCGCCGCCTCCCTCGCGTCACTTTCGGCGCGCGCGCCCTCGCCGGCCATTCGCAGACGGCCGGCGCGGGCACGCCTACAGGGGCGCGAGGGAGGCGGCGGCGGCCGCCGCCGAAGATCAGGTAAGGTGTTTGGGGGTTTTTTGGGGGGTTTCACCCCGCGGGACATCCCGATCTCGGATGTCCCGCGGGGTGGGAGGTGATCGGCCCGGGAATCTTATAGATTTCCGGGCCGATCACCTCTCGGTGTTGGTCCACTTTAACTAGGTCTGGGAGCCTTGGCGGGAATTTGTGCGTAAAAGGCTATGAAGAGATGGGGGAAAAGTTCACTAGGCGAACTGCCATGATAAGAGGTGATGGCAGGGATCCTCTTCCCTTACCTGTGGATCAGCATCTTGTATTGCTGACAGTGACAAACAATCTATCTGCAGGAGACCCCTAACACTTATGATCTGCAGATAGGCAACCTGGTTCACAAACCATATGGTCTACGGAAAATTACTTGACTTAAGTAGTCTGCAAGTATTGAGGGTCCCCCTTTCTCTTACCTTAAAGTGAGAGTGTCAACCTGACCACCAGGAATTTTCTGAAAATTCAAGGACCCGGCTGCCAGGTCATTTGGGTCTTTGTGACTATTGTATGTTACTAAGCCCAAGATACACTGGGATAGCCAAGGTCATGAGACCCAGTACCTTCATAATTTCTCTTAGGGAGACCAAAGGGACTGAAGATAATCTTGGGGCCTATGTTGTAATTTTGCCGTTTTGCTTTTCTGTGGATAAAAAGCTTTAGCTGGGAGTGGACTATGTTTAACCCCAGAAATTGTACTGTGACTTGTCTAACAACAGGTTTTCTGGATAAAGGATCACATGATTTCCTGTTGCCCGAGGTAAAACTTTGGTTATGCCAATATCCTTGTAAAGGTCTTCGGGGATGATGACAGACCGAATAGGTACTGGTAGTAAAGGATTTTCTGACTAACAGAACCTGAGGAATTTTCAGTGTGAGATCATAATGGGACTATGCAGATATGCATCTTGTAAGTCTAGAATTATCCTCAAGGTGTTTTCTATCAGAACATTTTTGACCGAATAATTGATTCTGTACTGAATCTCTTGTATCAAATGATTCTGTTTAGTCTTCCTAGATTCAAAATCATCTGATATTTTCTTGATGGCTTCCGAACCAGCAAGACATGAGAGTAGAATCCCTCCCTCAGGGAGTACGGAGTAATCCTCTTTTGGGGGCTAGGCTAAACCCAGCATTTTTCTGGATTCATACTGTTTATACTGGGTTAAGCAGCCTTACCTCTATTACCGAAGTGACCTGAACAATAAAACCTTCCCCAACAAACATAGAAACATAGAAGGTTGACGGCAGAAGGAGACCATACGGTCCATCTAGTCTGCCCTTATGTGTATACTGTATGTACTCTTTATCTTAGGATAGATGTGTGCTTATCCCAGGCATGTTTAAATTCATTAACTGTTGATTTTTCAACTACCTCTGCTGGAAGTTTGTTCCAAGCATCTATTACTCTTTCTGTAAAATAATATTTTCTAACATTGCTCCTGATCCTCCCCCCGACTAGCTTCAGGTTGTGCCCCCTTGTTCTATCATTAAGTTTCTTCTTAAAAACACTTCCCTCCTGAACCTTATTCAATCCTTTCACATATTTAAAGGTCTCAATCATGTCCCCCCTCTCCCTTCTTTCCTCCAGACTGTACAAATTAAGTTCTTTAAGTCTCTCCTGATAAGTTTTAAGTTTAAGTCCTTCCACCATTTTCGTTGCCCGCCTTTGGACACGTTCTATTTGAATAATGTCTTTTTGCAGGTAAGGTCTCCAGAACTGCACACAGTATTCTAGCTGTGGCCTCACCAGGGCTCTATACAGCGGCATCACAACCTCCCTCTTCCTACTGGTGATGCCTTGAGCTATGCAGCCGAGCATCCTGCTTGCTTCTCCCACTGCCTGGCTACACTGTCCACTCATCTTGCAGCTATCAGTAATCAGTACCCCTAAATCTCTCTCCTCCGAGGTCCTGGCTAACACAGTGCTGCCCATACGGTACTCAGAGCAGGGATTCCTTCTACCCAAGTGCATGATTTTACATTTAGAGACATTAAACTCTAGTTTCCACAGTTTTGACCATCTATCCAGTAAAGCTAAATCATTTTCCATGTTGCAGACACCTCCCGGAATATCCACCCTATTACTAACCTTTGTATCATCAGCAAACAGACAAACTTTTCCTACCTCAGCCTTCTCCTATGTCACTTACAAATATATTAAAAAGAATGGGGCCCAGGACAGAGCCCTGCGGCACACCACTTGTAACTCGCCTTTGTTCAGATTGCACACCATTTACAACAACACTCTGATACCGATCCCTCAGCCAACTGGAAATCCACTGAACTATCCAGGGATTGAGTCCTACCTTCAATAACTTATCTATGAGCTCCTTATGTGGTACAGTGTCAAAGGCTTTGCTAAAATCCAGATAGGCGATATCCACAGCACCACCTTCATCTAACACTTTAGTGACATTGTCAAAGAAATCAATAAGATTGGTCTGACATGATCTGCCCTCAGTAAAGCCGTGCTGTTTTGGGTCCAATAGGTCATTAATTTTTAGATGGGAAATTATCTGTTTTTTTAAGAGTGTTTGCATTAATTTGACCACTATAGATGTTAAACTAACTGGCCTGTAATTACTGGCTTCTTCTCTACTCCCCTTTTTATGGATTGGTATGACATTGGCCATTCTCCAATCATTTGGAACCTCGCCAGTTGAAAGGGAATGGTTAAGTAAATCAGTCAGAGGGGCTGCAATCACAAATCTAAGTTCCCTTAGAACTCTGGGGTGGATTCCATCTGGACCCATCGCCTTACTTACCTTTAGCTGTGCCAGCTCGGCTAAGACATCAGCCTCCAGAAACTCCGGAGCTGTGCCCTCCCAGCTGGATGCTGTGCTATGGCAATGCCTGCTACTATCTAAAAATACCGAACAAAAGTAGCTATTCAGATGGTCAGCCACAGCCTTATCTCCGTCAATATAATTATTTTCCCTATTTTACCAATTTTACCAAAGAAGGGGATACCACAAGGCTTACTTCTAGACTCACTGACTCCCAACCAATCCTAAGAGCACATGAGAACAAAGCGGCTGCTATAGCTGTGACCCTGATGATTTCCTCTGAAAGTAAGTTAGTAAGGAAGTAATGGCTCTATTAAAGGCTGGCAAAATCAGTGCCAGGTTCCTGAGGGAACTTACTTTCCAACAACTTGCCATGCTTCTGAGGATTACATCAGATGCCAATGCTGGCCTTAAAGAGGACTAACACCCAGGGGTGATCGGCCCGGAAATCTATAAGATTCCCGGGCCGATCACCTCCCACACCGCGGGACATCAGAGATCGGGATGTCCCGCGGGGTGAAACCCCCCAAAAACCCCAAAAAGACCTTACCTGATCCGCCGGCGCCGCCTCCCGCGCGCCCCTCTAGACGTGCGCGCGCCCGCGCCGGCCGTCTGTGAATGGCCGGCGCGGGCGCGCGCGCCGAGAGTGACGCGCGGGAGGCGGCGGCGGCTTGGTGCCCCGCCGAAGTGGACCAAAACCCAGGATAGTCAAAATCCTGGGTGTTGGTCCACTTTAACATAAGGTTACAGTGTCCCAAGCTTTTTAGTAAATGATCCCCTCTGCGACCCATTGGCTTGTGTAAGGCACTTAAGTCTCCAAAAACTTAAATCCGCCGTTCTGTGCATCTGATAGTGGTGCATCCAAATTTGGCCACTTGTTCCATGGTTACAAATCCTGATCGTAGAATTTGAATTTCCTTTTTAAGGCGTTGAGCATACTTTTTTTAAATATATATATTCCTGAACTAAGGTTTTTTTGATAGATATCCTTTTATGACTAGTTTTTTGAAACATTATGGGAACATTCCTGTTCCCTGTTTTTCTGAACCTCGCTATCCATGGAGTATTGAGAGGAACCATCCTTTATCACAACTTCACCTGACTCGGGTACAACTTCAATCTGCACGAGAACAGCAGGCAATCACTGGGAGCCATGCTAATCAAGGAACTCACCTGTTTTTCAGGCTGACTTTATGAACCTGAAGAGGGAATTGTGTGAAAGCAAGAGATTGAGACTGCGTAACAAAATCTTTTTTAGTCATCTCAAATAGATCTATCTCCTGCCTCATACTAAGGATTGTCAAGCAGTGCCCCTTTTTTTTAAAACTTCTCCCAACCCAGGCACAGAACCATCTGCTCCCTGTGTCCGGGAGCATTGAACTACAACTTCAAAACATCTGGACTTTTTATCTAACTTCCAGCTAAAACAGAATAATAAATATCACTACCTTTAACCCCGGTCTGCTTACACATGATCAAATAAAACAGAATTAAGAGATGCTAGCACAAGTTGTGCTTCCTTAGGACTGCTTCCGTATCTGCTGGAGAGGCCAAATTGCGGGAAGGACAGTTTCTCTTTACCTGGCAGGCAGACAAACTCTATCCCAGCTGCACGCCAGGTACAGATTAATGAGGTGGAGGGGAACCATCTGCTCCCCGACTTCCTCCACGTTTCTCCCTCTTTCCAGTACTGTGGCCAGGGAGAAATGCCGCCTTCCACTTCCGGGTTTCGGTCTCACCGCAGAAACCAAAAATGACTTCAGGTGCTGGTCACTGAGCAGTCACACCCCCAAATTTGAACATTTTAGCTGGAAAAATGTACACAAGTAAAACATAGATTTACAAAAACTAGTAAATAGACCCAGTACCTGATGTTAGAAGATTTTAAAGGATCGTCATACCCACAACTGACTAGATTTTAAGCGACATTGCACAACTACTGCATTTGTAAAAGACTATGTGGGAATCAAGACCCAGCTGTGCCCAGACCTCAGATGAACTCCTCTGGCAATTGTCCAGGACAGCGGGCTACTCCAGTACTCTGAAGGTCATAAAAAAAAACAACTAAAAAAGCAATTCTGTGAGTACACACCTGTAGAATTGTTTTTGTTCTTGCATGGCACGGCCCGCTTCGGTATTCATAACTGATGGGTATTCCGCCACTAGGTGGCGCAGCAGCACTGCAGAAAGCTGTGGCAGCTCCCGGCTCCCTAAAAAAACGGGACCAACCAACAAGTTCCCAGCGTAGACGAGCAGTGAGACAAGAAGCCGGGAGAGAATAAAGGTAAGAATGTAAAAAAGGTAAAAAAAAAACCCAATTTAATTAGGAACAATCACCATAAAGAGGCAACCCAGAACAACTACAAGGGTAGGGCGAATTCTACAGGTGAGTACTCATATAATTGCTTTTTCTTTAATGCATGGCACGGCCGCTTCGGTATTCATAACTGATGGGACATCCAAAAGCAGTGTCCAAAGTAGGGTGGGATCCCCAATGAGCAACAGCCAGTAGTTCAAGTCACTACCGCCTGAAAACCTTGCGGCCCAAAGCAGCATCAGCTGAGGCCTAAATATCAACCATGTAAAAACTTAGAAAAGTATAAACAGAAGACCAAAAAGCGGCCTTACAAACTTGTTCCACAGAAGCTTGGTGCTGAAAAAGCCACAATAGACTCCAATAGCACGCATGGAAAAGCAGTCACCCTAAAGGGAGGAATCTACCCCTTAGCAGAATACGTTTGAACCACCACCTGACATATCCACTTACCGACAGCGGATCCAGCAGGAGGCAAACCATTCCCAGTCTCAAAGTGAAACAAACAGAAAATTAGACTTCCCAAAAGTCTCCATAGCACCAAAAAGAACATCAGAGCCCAGACCACATCCATAGAATGCAAAGTCCGCTCCATGGAAGTAGCTGGATTGGAACTCAATGAAAGCAAGACAATGCCCTGAATAAGATGAAAGGCATACACAACCATAGGCCTAGATCTGGCCTAAGTCTAACATCGTCTAATACTGAAGACACTCAAAATAAGGAGTTTTGATGAAAAAAACACTGGTAAATCAGAATTCGCCTATAGAGGCATAGGTCATACAAAAAAGGGGGGCTACTCTAGGAGCCACCAAAGGGGCAAGGCAGCCTCCCGGATAGACTCCAAAGGAGGCCCCTGCATAACCAGTAGCCCCAGATTTAGATCCTAGACAGATAGCAAGGCTACCTGGGGGGACGCACGTGAAAAAACACCCTGGAAAAAAAACATGCACCAGCCATAGAATGGCAAGGGCCTGTTGGAAAACTTTTCCAGAGCTACAAACATGGCCTTAAGAGTGTACAAAGATGAAGGTCCAAATTCAACCAAGTTGCAAGAATTCTAGAATCCTGAGAATAGAAAACAGCCTACAGGAAAGAGACTTTGAGTTCTACCAGTCAATGAAAGCATGCCAGACCCTGTAATAGGCGAGGCACTTCCTCCTGGCCCTAATCCTGGTATCAACAACAGAATCAGGCAACTGCTAAACCATAAGATGGAAGCTCTCAACAGCCAAGGCGGCCACCAGGGTGGCAGGTACCCGCTTTTGGGTTATGGTGCACATAACCCTGCTCAGAAGAGGAACAGAGGGAACTCCTAGAGAACCCGAAACTCTGTCCAAGGGAATGCCAAGGTATCCAAAGTGAAGACCATAGGATCCTGAACCATAGACAAAATCTGAAGATATACGATTATGGCGGGACAACACCAGTCCACGACCGGATGATCCCAGCGGTGAAACAGGAAGAGAAGCTCCCATTAATTGAGGGACCATATCCCCAGCCGAGGCAACCCCTATCTCAGGAAGTCCACCTCTGTAATGTAGACCGCTGAGAGACAGGGAACATTCTGTTCCGCCCAAGACAGAATCAGGGAGGATCCCTTGAAGGCTAACTTGCCCCAAGTAACTCCCTGACGAATGAAATAGGCAACAGCCTACTGAACGTCTGAGCGGACCAGAACAGTCTAACCCTGAAGCTGAGTGGACAGGAATAAGAACCAACCTGATCGCCCTTAGTTTCAGAAAGTTGATGGAAACCTGGGCCTCCAGTGGGCCCCGCCTTCCCTGGAACCTCAGAGCCTTTCAGAAGTCTCCCCCAAACGGCAGACTGGCATCTGCGTAGAGCATCTCCTAACATGGGGGCAGAAAGGACCTAACCCCCAGAAGGTACCAGGAGTTAAGTCTCCACCAGAAAGACTGTCCTGCCAGAGAAGATAGATCCAAATCCTGCTCAAAGGACGCAGGGTCCCGATCCCGAACGGACAAGAGGACCAACAGAAAAAGGGGGCTCATGTGAAAAGAGCAAAGGGGATTACCCGAAGCAGGACACTATCAGACCCACTAACTGCATTCCTTGACAATGTAGGGGTTAGGACACAATAGCAGAGCCTAAGCCTGCATCTGAAAAATCATTCCCCTGCTATTGAGGAAGGAACACCCTGACCTGGGAGATACTCAGAAGAGACAGCATCCAGGACGGGAACAGATAAAACTAGGAATGACAGATTACCCAGCCAATGGATTCTAAAAAGAAGATAACCAGCTGAGTGACCTGCGCGACCCGAGCAAGGGACTTGGCCACAATCAGACTGACGTGCAGGTCAGGAATGGTGTGGATGCCTTGGATCCTTAACAGAGCCATCACCCTTGCCATTGCCATGGTGAACAACCTCAGAATCTCTGACAACCCCGAAAAATAGGCACCGTAAAATAAGCCGCCATGATGTCCACAGAGGACCTGAAATCGCCCAGATGAAGGGTACTGACAGCAGGCTAGCGGCTTAATGCAGAAAAACGTTATGAATCTGACAACTTGGTTGAGGCCCTTCAGGACCAGAACGTGCCTTTCTGTTGGGGGACTTATGAAAAGACTCCTGACTCTAATAGTCAAGGAACCAGAAGAAACACCCCTTAATAAGACATGGTTTTTAAAGGACATCTAGGATCAATGAATCCTGGGGGCGGACAGGCAACAAACTCTATCTTGCAACCAGAGGATACAAGCTCCTGAATCCACCGGATTGAGACGTGAAGTCCCCAGATATGAGTAAAAAGCCAAGGCCATCCCCCACCCAGATGGGTGAGGGCGCCCCTTCATGCCTGAGGGGGCTTGGGAGAGGGTTTGGTCTTGATACTCCAGGAAAATCCGGGACGACCATGGGATCTGCCACGGCCCCAAGAATCTCTGCAGCCACTAGATAAGAGGGACGAGCTCCTCTGGGAGTACGAAAAGAAGAGAGGGGGACGGAGGACCCCCTAAAAGGCAGAGACTGCCTCCTACGCTGAGGCAGCCTGCCATCCTTGGCTAAAGCATCAAGACGCTCCCCAAAAAGCCGCAGCCCAGTGAAGGGGTGACCAGTGAGAGCTTTCTTGGCTGCAGCGTCAGCTGCCCATTGGCGCAACCAGACAGAATGGCGCATAGCCACCAAAAGGGCAGAGGGCCTGCCGCTCAGCCGAACAACATCATCCATAGCGGTAAGGATAAAGACCACAAAATCAGAGCAAACTAATAGGGTCCCAAGTTCCTCCCCCCCCCCCCCCCCGCTACAAGCAGTAGCCCCATCCTGTAGACGCTTGAGAAGCCTCTTAAGGGCAATAGCAGTGATGGCGGCAGCACAGGCCGGGCGCCAACCAGCCCCCACACAGGTAAAGGCATGGCAAGCCAGCTGATCCATGCACCTATCCGCACTGTCCCTCAGCGTGGTAGTGTCAGGGGAAGGCACGACCAAAGTATTGGACAAACCTAGCACGGGAGCGTCTTCAGGAGGAAATGACCACCTCTTAACAAGATCAGAAGGAAAGGGATACCTTTTATCCAGACCCTTGGGCACAGCAGGCAGTCTGTTTGGACGTTCCCATTCTTTAAGCACAAGGGAGGTGAAGTGTTCCTGCTCAGGGAACTCTAGACGCTGTTTACCAGGGCGAAAAAGCTCCCCTTGCCTTCTCTTCTCTCCTCGGGGGCAGCAATGTGCAAAATTTCAAAAATATGTGACAGCTGATTATCAGTGTCCTCAGGGAACCATGAATCCTCTCCGGACGCAGAACCAGGGTCACTATCGCAACCCTCCTGCTGGTTCCCAGAGGAGTCAGAATCCTGGGAAAGCTCTCCCATCTCAAGGGGGTGACATTCACCAAATTCATCAATCCCCACATACACCCCAGGAAGAGGGGAGGATCTGGGATCCAGGTGCCGCTTCTTACTAGAAGCCTTCCTAGGAACAGACTTGGCAAGTTGTTACTCAAGTTTGGCCACCCGCAGAGCCAAATCAGAGGCAGACTCCCTCATGGGGGCCCAATTGCAGGAGTGGGGGAAGTAGGTGAAGCCGAGGGACGCGCAGAGCTAGGAAGCGAAGTAGGCAAACCAGCTTGGAGCGCAAGGACACTCTCAGCGCACGGCACGCACACCGTGACACTGTTACTCACAGGGGACACCCCACACATGGAACATAGCCAGGCTTGCCCCGAAGGACACCCAAGTCCGCTATCCCCTATCCCATATCCATATAGTGATTAATACAGGCGCAATAGGTCAACGGTGGGCAAAGGCTATACAAAGGCCACCCGGGATGCCCTCCCACAGGATACCCCCAGAATTGGTGAAGGGGGAATGAGGGGAGGGAAGGAGTGGAGCCGGGATATGTCACAACCCAATGGTATCCCGCCTGAAAGACATAAGTAAAGAGACACATAAGTATCCCCCAGCTCATACACCCCGAAATAAAAACCCCCAAGGGGGACTCACAGACCAAAGACACCGCAGGGTCACTCAGGCACAGACCGCAGGATAGGCGCCAAAGCCAGGAAGGGGGAAATCCAGACGCGCAGCTCGCTCAAAATGGCGCCGGCAGAGGTACCTCGAGGGGCGGGCCACGGGGAGACGATGCTATACACGTCACCAGCGGCCCCACACACCCCCCCCGAAGAGCGCGAAAACGGCGCTCACGTGACCCGGACGGCGTCATGACAAAGCAAAATCACCTCAGGTTATAGCGCCCACAGCCGCGGAGCGTAGTACAAAGCGGCGTGGCAGCTAAAAACACCAAAAAACACACAAAAAAACTTAAAAACACCACAGATATCACTCCTCGCCACCCCCCCCCCCCCCCCGGGTCTGCGGCTTGGAGCTGCGCTCCAGGAGCACCTGACTCTAGTGCTCTTCTACCTTCACCCGATCTGTCAGCCAAGGCTGGGAGGCAGTTAGGGTCCAGAAACGGATGGAAATAGACATGCAGGGCCGCAGGCTTGGTTGCCCCGCTCACCTGCGCAAGAGAGATAGCCATCTTCTAACTTTGCAGTGTCACTGTAGAGACAACACTGGGAACTTGTTGATTGGTCCCATTTTTATAGGGAGCTGCCACAGCTTTCTGCAGTGCTGCTGCGCCACCTAGTGGCGGAATACCCATCAGTTATGAATACCTAAGCGGGCTGTGCAATGCATTAAAGAAAATAACATACTGGCCTAAGTCTAACAGATGCAGGCACACTCTGTCAAACGGTTTCCTAGGAAGGAAACACAAAGAAAGGAGGTGGAGGGGAAGGTGTGGGGCTGGACCTGTGTTCCTCCCCGTCATAGCACCCTGGGGGGTCAAGGGAAGGGGGCACACTGGTCTTCCCCATTGCTGTTGGTTGGCATATGTGGGCGGAAAGGGGTTACCTGCCCTCCCCCCCAGCTGTCAGCCCACACGCCTTACTTTGTTAGTAACTGGTAAGTGCTGTAGCTGGGGGGGGGGGGGGAGGCTGGTTGCACCCACTGATGCTCAGTAAGCGGGGGGTGGGGTGGGGGCTGGAGGTGTTGGCTCCTAGGCCAACCCTGGAGTGAAAAACTCCATGGCCAGTGGGATAAGTGATCACAGTGGCCAGGGCATCATAGTGTAACAATTGCCTTTGCCTGAAATATGACTTTAAAAGTATGTTTTATTGGAAACCGTGGTGCCGGAATTCCTGAGTAGACTTTGATCTACTATTTAACCTTCACTCCATCTGAACCCTTATCCTCCTTTCCCCACACCTTTTTAACCTCCTGTAATCTACAGTTCTTTGTCTACCTAGCTTGTGGCTTTGGAAGCTTGATACTCATTCCCACTACCAGAATCTCTTCACTTCTCTGATCCATAGACTGGCAGAGGCACAGCATGATCTAACACAGAACTTATTCATAGCCATATTTACTTGATCTTTTATTGTAAGAGATGATGTCTATGTTTTATGATTTGCTCTCCCCCTGCCCCCAGTAAAATGCTTCCACAACACAAGGTCATTGCCTATCCCTCTACCCCGTACCCCCCATCTTCTCTCCTTTTCATATTCCACCTGCCTTCCTCACCCTGTCTCCCCATTCCCACTTTACGTGCTCCTCTACCTTCTCCTTTCATGGCACCCCAATCCCCTCCCCCGTTACACCCATTTTCTTTTTCTTCATCCATTCTTTTTCTTTCATTAACCAAAATCTTTGACAGACCATAAACTTCTAATTAACTATTTTATACATTTGACCGCTTTGATCTCTGACATTAGAAACGTTTCCGTATAACTTCCCCCCCGTTAGTCCCCCCCCCCCCCTTACATAAGGTATCATTAGATGATGCCGACACACAGTCGTGTGTCTGGCATGTTCCTTAAATTGAGGATGTTTTTACATGGTTTGCAACACAAATATAGATGAAAGCAAAGATAAAGACAAAGCTCAAATTATCCAACCTATACATATTGTACATACTTTAGCACAAAGGTCAGTGCATACCTGCTGTTAATCATACACAAGGAGAATTACCATAGAAAACAAAGATCATGTACTGTACATTATTACAAATGGTGTTTGAAAAATACCTTTCAACAGAAAAGTCATGCCTTCACCGTGACCTGAAATGACAAAGTATATGTTAGCTGGTTAATTTTTCAAATCCCCAATTTGGATGCCCTGCCGTGTAACCCCCAGCCCCCCCCCCCCCCCCCCACCGAGGTCCCCAAAAAACTGACCTTTGCCCTGGCTCCCACAGCGATGTAAACCATGCTAGCCGCATCCCAGGGCTGCAACAGCCTTTCGCACCCAGCCATTCAAATACGCTGGAGCAGAAAGATGGAGAAACTGGGGATGTGACTACTCCCACTCATTACTGACAGGTTCTGTGTCTAAGCAGAGATGTATGCTGGGAGCCTTTACATCAGTGTTCCCCACCCCTCTCCTTGAGAGCCAGCAACAGGCCAGCTTGTGCAGCTCTCCACACAGGTGAAGTAATTGGTGTAGTAGCAGTGCTTTCTATAGAGCATCTATGTAGAGATCCACAGAACCTGTTGGTGGATGTCAAGAAGAGGGTTGGGGAACATTGCTTTACATTTAGGGCTATTCCTGCAGCAACTCTATGGTAATGTGGCATGATGAGGGCTTAAATATCAGTAGTCCCTCCAGTGCTCTCCTTCCTGCTATGTCTGTCTACTTAGTGAGGAAATCACTTCCTCATTCAGCTTTTGGTCTCCATCCCGCTGACCCAGTCCTTCAATCAACCGTCAGTGGACAGAGAACGGAAACACTCCCTACCCAGATGTCTCGATTAGCTGCTTCTCTCTGCAGCTATAAAACTCTGCACTTCTCCATGATCAAACTATGTGCTAGCAGGCTGAAGACATTCTTAATCTGCATGCATCTCTTACCCCTTCTTCTAATCACACTATGTGCTGTCAGTAATAACTAGAAGGCACAACAATGCACTTATTTTTTACTATGGTATATGTAAAGCACACAGTGTGCTTACATCACATTACTGTTGCTACAGCCATTGTTGCTCTTCTATTTTTCTGCATTTTCGATGCTCTAATACCTTTACAAAATAACTTAGGAACTACAGGGTCTTTTTGATAATGGACCGAACTGCAACATGTAGCCCGAGACAATGGAACTCGAGCTTGTCTTTAGTATAACTAACTCTAACCTTATTTTTTTCTGGACCATTAAAAAAAAAAAAAAAAAACGTTCCCCAGTTTCCAGTGTTCATAAACTGTTAGAGTGTGTTCTGTGGTGTCCAGGCCACTGCCTTTTACAGAGAGCTAGCGCCCCAGCTGCTGAAGGGAATGTAGCAGTGCCCTCCCCAAGAATCCCCCAGGCACGTGCAAACCACGTGTCCAGATCTCAGCAGCGTTTCAAAGAGGCTGCTTTGGGGGACAGATGTGTATCATTGTTTCTATTTGTCCAGGCAGTCCCCAAAGTGATCCTCTAGTGAAAAATTATGGGAGGGTTAATGAACTGGGAAGTGAAGTTCTAGGCCTTCCGCAGCCAATCGGCTCTCGCAAAAAGTGCTGCAGGGCTTGGCTTTGTGGTGAGAAACCCAGCGAGTCTTACCTGTAACTGTATTTCCAATAGTCCTTCAGGATGGCTTAGGCACCACTTCCTCTCCCTAAATAGGAGTATTAAAGTATTAAAGCCCCACCTCTTCCCTTGACCCTCCGTGTTAAGCAAGCATACAGGAACCACCAAGAGACCCGAAGGGGATATAGACAGAACAGGAATGAGCACCCATGTTACAATACACCTTTAGAAATGAAAACCCCAATTAGCTTGCCGGTAATGGAATTTCCGGTAGTCCTCCAAGACGACCTAGACAAGTAGCTCCTCCCACCTAAACCGGAAACACAAACTGGGCATGATTAAATACCCCGCCCTTCCTCCTGGACCTAAGTGTTTTTACAGAGGAATTACAGAAGAAAACATATCAAGATATCATATACTTGGCCTGGGCGGGAAGTAGGACACCATCCTGGAGGACTACCGGAAATTCCATTATCGGTAAGCTAATTGGGGTTTTCCCAAAATGTCGTCCAGGATGTCCCAGCTGCTGCTTAATGAGAAATCCTACTAGCGTCCTACCTTAGGGATCGGAAATAATCTGTAGAATCTTCCTGCTGAACACCTGTCTAGTGTCAGAAAAAAGATCTACTCTGTAGTGCCTCAAAAATGTGTGCAGGAAGTTGCTGCTCTGCAAATCTCCTTCAGAAAAACTCCTGACCAACTACCCCAAGAAGCAGTAACGGCCCTGGTAGAATGTGCTAGTAGGGACTTTTGGGGCCGACTCCCGGTAGATTCATAAGCTAACCGGATGGCTTCCCTAATCCACCTGGCGAGAATAACAAATGATCGGATCTCCTCCAGCCCGAGGTGCGATCCAAATAAGTCAACAGATTGCTTCTAGCATCCAACTGATGCATCTCCTGCTGATCCTTAAGGTCCTCTGGTCTGAGACATGGTAGGTAGATCTCCTGGAACCTGTGAAATTCCAAAGCGATCTTTGGCAGTTAAAGAGGATCAGGTCTGATAGAGATGATCTGAAAAAATCCTAAAGTGTGGTTCTTTGATGGACAAGGCTTGCAAACCCTAATTCTTTTAGCCAAAATAATAGCTAATATTAAGGCGACCTTATAGGTTAAAAATGTAACCGCTGTTTTCTCAACAGGTTCAAAGGGGCACCATTAGAGACCTTTCAGGAAAGGTCCCAAAGAGGGAAGGCCTTAGAATTCACCGGTCCTCCTCTAGACAGGGAGACAAAATCTTTCATTCAGATCCTCCTGTCTAAGGTCCAAGAATACCAACAGAGCTGCCACCTGCAACTTTAAAGTACTGATGGCTAATCACATTTCTGCCCCTTTCTGTAAAAATTCCAGAACTGCAGCCAGACCTGAACGATTCAGATTATGAACTGCACAAAATATATATGCATATCCTCCCATATATCTTACGGGTAACCATTTTTCTGCTCTGGAGAAGGTTCTTAATGACTCAACTAGAAAGCCCCTTAACCCTTGTCAGGCGGAGGTTCTGAACCTGAGGGTGGAAAATTGGTCCCTGATGTAGCAGAGAGAGAGGAGGACCCACTGACATTTGTTTCAGGAGGGAAAACCACAGTCTCCTGGGCAATTAAGATCACCCTTGCCTGGCCCAATTTAATCTTCCTTATAACTAGTGAGAGAGAATCTGGAATGGGGCTAAAAGATGTAACAAAGATTGAACGTCCCCAAATCCTGACCCAGGGTGCAGAGAGAAGAGGTGTTGAAATTTGGAATTTTGGTTTGTGGCAAAGAGATCCACCATGGGGGATCACCATAGATCAGTTGCCTGAAGACATTCTGGTTTAAAGCGGACCAACATCCAGGGGGATTGACCTGGGAATCTATAAGATCAGATCCCTCCCTGCGGGGCATCCGAAATCGGGATGTCACGCGGGGTGAAACCCCCCAGGAAGGCCACAAATCCTACCTTCTCCCCGTTCCTGTGCGAGCCGGCGCCGCCTCCCGCGCGTCCCTCTAGCAGGGCGTTTGTGAATGGCCGGCACGGGCGCGCTCCCTGTAATAGTGACGAGCGGGAGGCGGCAGCGGGCGCGCTCGTTTGTCCGTCGGCAGTGATTCGCTGGAGCGGTCTCGTGGGAGCGGGGTCAGGTGAGTTTCCGGGGCTTTCTGGGGGGTTTCACACAGCGGGGCACCCCCGATCGGGGTGCCCCACCTAAGTGGACCAAAACCCAGGATAGTCAAAATCCTGGGTGTTGGTAAACTTTAATTCCCACTCTGTGAGCTGAACTCGACTGAGAAGGTCTGCCAGAACATTTAGTTCTCCTTTGATGCAGACTGCTCTTAAGGAGACCACCATACTTTCCATCCTGACACATGTTGTCTCAAAGAGAGATATTACCTCGACTGACTTCATGCCGCCTTGATGGTTGAGATAAGCCACCATTGTGGCATTGTCCGAGACAACAAGCACTTCTCAAATCCATATAATGTTCTCGAAACGCTTTATGGCCAATTGAACAGCTTTTAACTCTCAAACGTTTAAAGATCTTTGGGACGTTGCCGGCCCAGGTTCCCTGGACATGACAATGAAGAGTATGCCCCCCCCCCAGCCCTGCGCACTTGTGGCCGTTGTTATACGGATCGGGTCCACCCGATACCAAGGTCTCCCCTTGGATAGATTCCAGTGAATCAACCACCACAGAAGGGACTGACAAACCTGATCTTCAAGTGTAACCAGAGAATCCAAAGTCTTTGGATCTCTGTTCCACGTGCACAAAAAGAAGGTCTGGAGGGCTCTTGAGTGTAGCTCGGCCCATATGACCGCTGGGATGGCTGAGAACATAAGTCTCAGCAGCACCAGAACCTGTCTTAGGGAGATTCTGGGATGTTCCTGAATGTAAGAGGATAGGGAGACAATCTTCTCGATCTTGGTAAGTGAAGAAAGGTCCTCTCTCGTAAACTGTTGATCTGATACCCTAGGTAAATGCAAGAAGTTTGAAGGGACAGACTCTACTTCTCCTTTGTTATGATCCACCCCAGATCTGAAAAATACAATTCTGTGAAATACTCACCTGTAGAATTGGTATTATACGCATACAGTACGTCCTGCTCCATATATAATACTTACAGGTGGGTTATCCTCCGCCAGATGGCGCTGTGCACTGCAGACATGCAAAAACAGGCTCCTCCCGGCCCTTCATATACCCAGGGACCTCCCACAAATCCCCAGCATTGAAAAGCAGTGAGAAAAAGAAGCCGGGAGAAACCAACCACCAAAACTGGTAATAACAACAATGATAATCACCATACAGGGGATCCAGAACAAAGTGAAACCAGGGTGGGGTGGAGCAGGACGTACTGTATGCGTATAATACCAATTCTACAGGTGAGTATTTCACAGAATTGTATTATTCTAAGCATACAGTACGTCCTGCTCCATATATAATACTTGGGACATCCAATAGCAGTGTCCATAAAGTAGGGTGGGATCCCCAACAAAAAAGGCAACAGCAGACAGTTTAAACCACTGCCGCCTGCAAAACCTTGCGGCCAAACACAGCATCAGCTGAGGCCCTAACATCAACCTTGTAAAACTTTGTAAAGGTATGAACGGAAGACCAAGTAGCGGTCTTGCAAACTTGTTCAACAGAAGCCTGGTGCTGGAAAGCCCAAGAAGCCCCAATAGCACGAGTAGAATGAGCAGTAAGACGGAAAGGGGGAGTCTTCCCCTTAGTGGAATAGGCCTGACGAATCAGTTTGCTGATGGTAGACTTGGCGGGAGCCAAACCCTTCCTAGGCCCAGAAGGCACAACAAAGAGAGCATCAGTCTTCCTGAAAGCCTTAGTGACAACCAGGTAATACTTCAAGCACCTGACTACGTCCAAGGAATGCAGAACCCTCTCCTTGTGGTTACTAGGATTGGGACACAATGAGGGAAGGACAATATCCTGGTTCAAATGAAATGCAGACACAACTTTAGGCAGAAAATCCGGTTTGAAGAGGAACACCACCTTGTCCTGGTGTCTCTCATAGTACGGAGGCTGAATAGATAGAGCAGCCAGCTCAGACACACGCCTAACCGAAGTAATAGCCACCAGGAAGACAACCTTGAGAGTGAGAACAGCAAGAGCAGCATCCTGAATAGGCTCAAAGGGAGCACCCTGCAAGGCAGACAAAACCAAGTTTAAATCCCAGACAGGGACCATAGGTTTTCGAGGGGGACGCACGTGAGTGACCCCCTGAAAGAAGGTCTTAATCAGGTGATGCTGGGCAAAAGTCTTCTGAAAGAAGATAGACAGGGCCGAAACCTGACCCTTCAGAGTACTAAGCTTGAGATCTAAGTCCAGACCATGTTGTAAAAACTCCAGAACCCTAGGGACTGAGAATTCCCGGCAGGGAAGAGACCTGGACTCACACCAATCAATGTAGGAACGCCATACTCTATAATAGATAGCAGAAGAAGTCTTCTTCCTGGCCTGCACCATAGTAGCCACTACAGAGGCAGACAAACCCTTCTCCATCAAGATGGAGGTTTCAACAGCCAAGCCGTCAAAGCCAGAGTTAGTAAATTGGGATGGCGTAGGGACCCCTGAGTTAGAAGATCTGGCAACCTTGGCAGATCGTACTGGTCTACTGCCATTTGAACCACGTCTGCGAACCATACTCTTCTTGGCCACCTGGGGGACACTAGAATCACTGGTACCCCTTCCAGAGCAATCTTGCGCAGAACCCTGCCCAGAAGGGGGAATGGTGGAAACACATACAGGAGTCGAAACTCCCTCCAAGACATGGACAGGGCATCCGTGGCCAAGGCCAGAGGATCCTGAGACAGGGATACGAAGGTCGGGAGCTTGTGATTGTGACGGGATACAAACAGATCCACATCTGGTAGGCCCCAACAGTGACACAGGGACTGGAATACCCTGTTGCAGAGGGACCACTCCCCCTGCCGGGACGTCCCCCTGCTCAGGGCGTCCGCTAGCAGATTCTCCGCCCCCGGAATGTAGACAGCTGAAATGCATTGGACATTGGCCTCCGCCCATGTCAAAATCAGAGACACTTCCTGGAGAGCCCCCTTGCTCCGGGTCCCTCCCTGATGATTGATGTAGGCAACCGCCGTTCTGTTGTCCGAGCGTACCTGGACCGCCAGACCCCTCAGGTGTTGGGTCAACCGCTCCAGTACCAACCTGACTGCCCGCAATTCCAGAACGTTGATGGGTAGATGGGCCTCCTGAGGGCCCCACCTCCCCTGGAAATGCAGGGACTTCCAGAATCCCCCCCCCCAGCCTGACAGACTGGCATCCGTTGTGACCGTCTCCCAGGAGAGGGCCAGGAAAGACCTGCCCCCTATCAGATTCCTGTGGTCCAGCCACCACGCAAGGGATTGTCTGACCGAGGGGGGAAGCACACAGACCTCGTCCAAGGACGCTGGGTTCTTGTCCCATACTGACAGAAGGTGAAGCTGCAGAGGTCTCAAATGGAACTGGGCAAAGGGCACCGCCTCGAAGCTCGCCACCATCAGGCCCACCAACTGCATTCCCTGCCGGATGGAGGGATGTGGACTCTAGAGCAGGAACCTCGCCTGCGTTGTCAGAGCTTTCACCTTCTGCTGAGGAAGGAATATCCTTGACTGAATCGTATCCAGAATCATTCCCAGGAACGGAGTCACCGAGGAGGGGGACAGAGAGGACTTGGGGTAATTGATCACCCAGCCGAAGAACTTCAGGGTGGACACTACCAACTGAGTGTCCAACACTGCCTGCCGCAGAGACCGAGAGGTGATGAGAATATCGTCCAGGTGGGCAGCACACGTATGCCATTTAGCCTCACCCCTGCCAGCACCTTGGTAAACACCCTGGGAGCCGACGTGAGGCCGAATGGCAAGGCCACAAATTGGTAATGCTGATCTTTCAGTGCAAATCTGAGAAACCTTTGGTGTCCTGGAAACACCGGGATGTGAAGGTAAGCATCCTTGATGTCTACGGACGTCATAAAGTCTCCTGGGCGCAGAGAGACGATGGCCGAGCGCAGAGTTTCCATACGAAAATGTTTGTTTTTGACAAATTTGTTGAGGATTTTTAAATCCAGAATGGGCCTGACTGACCCATCTTTCTTGGGTACTGTGAAAAGGTTGGAATAGAACCCCATGCCCCTGTCTCCTAAGGGGACCTTGTAAATGACCCCTAGATCCAGGAGGCCCTGCACGGCCAGCAACAAGACTTGAGCTGAGGCAGGATCCTGTGGGATCCAGGACCCAATGAATCTGGTGGGGGGCCGTACAGCAAAAAAATATCTTGTAGCCGGAGGACACTACCTCCTGAATCCACCAGTTTGAGACGTGGCGTCTCCAGACATGCTCGAAGTGCTGCAGACGTCCCCCCACCCTGACGGGCGAGGGCGCCCCTTCATGCCTGGGGGGGTCTTGGGAGGGGCTTTGGGTTTGGGACCCCAGGAGGAACCCGGACGGCGTCCTCTGTTCCTGTGCCAGGAATATGCGCAGGACCCAGCGAAGGACACCCCTCTGCCTTGTTTAGCCCCACGGTAGGGGATCAATAGGGAGCCTTGGCCACGAAAGGGCCGAATCTGTCGCCTGCGCTGGGGCAACTTGCCTCCCTTGGCGAAGTCTAAACGATCCCCAAACAGGCGCAGCCCCTTGAATGGAAGCCCTGTAAGGGCTTTCTTGGCGGCGTTGTCGGCGGCCCACTGGCGCAACCAGACCGCACGGCGTATGGCTACCACCAGGGCAGATGATCTAGCACACATCTTAATAGCATCGTCCGATGCAGACATGATAAAGTTCACAAACGCAGGTGGACAGAGCGTTGGCAGTATCAGAGGGCACTCATCTGTGCCATCGAGAGCACTTCTAACCACAGTCCTGAGCACTACTGCCGTAATGGCTAAGACGCAAACCGGGCGCAGAGTCGCTCCCCCAAATGCAAAGGCATGGCATGCCAATTGGTCAACACGCCGGTCCTCAGAGTCCCGCAGCGTAGTAGTGTCGGGGGAGTGCATAATAGAGGTGTTGGACAAACCTAGAATAGGAGCATCAACCTCGGGTGGCGATGACCAGCACTTAACCAGGTCAGCAGGGAAGGGATATTTCCTATCCACACTCTTAGGGACCCCATGAAGTCTGCTGGGGTGTTCCCATTCTTTAAGCACGAGGCTATTGAAATGGGTTTGCTCAGGAAATTCCAAACGCGCTCTAGCGGTGTGAAAAAGATCACCCCTTTGCCGGGGAGCCGCAGCAGGGGGAGAGAGGGACAAGACCTCAAAGATCTGGGCCAGCAGTCTATCAATATCATCCGAGGACCAATGTTCGAAACCAGGTTCCTCCCGACCCCTGGACTCGTCGTCATATGACCCTGAGTCAGAGAACAGTTCCCCTTCGTCTGAGGGGGTATGTGCATAAGAGAGCAACAAATCATTAGATTCTATAGGGAAGAGAGCCGAGTCAGGGTTCAAGTGTCGCCTCTTGGCGGTGGCTTTACGCGCTAAGGAACTAGCAAGCAAGTTTTCAACACTGGCCAGTCTAGTGGCCAAATCAGGATGAGAATCCCCGCTAGTATTGGGGGTTAGACTCAGGCTTGGGGGAGTAGGTGAAGTGAGGCGGGGTGCAGGCCCAGCCTCAGAAGAGGCGGGAAGACCAGATAGCGCCTGCTGTGCACAAGGAACACAGACCCGTGCATTGTCACCGCTGCTAGGTAAGACCCCACAAGCTACACACAGCCGGGCTTGAAACGAAGGAACCCCGTTCACAATATCCTGAGATACCTCCATATGGTGATTACTAGGCACAATATGCCAGTAGGGATTGACGCTATAAAGCAACCCTGGATGCCCCAATAACCCGCGGGGAAGTGGGAGTAATTTTTAATGGTCACAACCAGGAGCTACACCGGGCCGGGAGAAGCCACCGAAATCCACGGTCTGAAAGACATAAGGGGAACAAGGATATCAGAGCCAAGCGTAAGGGAGCAAAAAGCTAAAGAAAAAGTCGCCCGTGAGGGCACTTACAGACAGAGAGGAGAGGACGGTCTTCACCACGCGCGCGTGACTAAGAAATGGCGCCAAGCGAACCTCGAAGGGCGGGCCAGAGCTGATTGCGACGTGGAACGCGCCAAGCCAGAACCACGCCCCCCCAGAGAGCGCGAAGCTCGAAGGCGCGTAGCCAATCAGGACAACAAGCAGTAACGCCTGAAAAAACGACCGAGTGGATTACCTCAGAAGAGCCCTGAGACTAAAGGTGAAGAAAGAAAGAGGAATACAGAAAATAGACGCCGCGGTGTCCGCGAAGCTGCCGCCGTACATGCCATGTAGAATACAGTAAAGGCGCTGCGGCTATTAGTACAAAACCAAATAAAGGCGCGGCTCTGACACCCGTTAACCGGTAAAAGACAATACTAAGCCCTAAGCGTGTAATAGGGTACACCGAGGCCGTCATACACACAACCCCTCCCCCCCTTTCTTTTCCCCCTATTAAGGGGGGAACGAGGGAGGAAGGTGACCCGATACATGGGGTTCACCGCTACACAGGGCGTGGGGCACTGATGCGGGAGGGGCATCCACTGAAGACTCACCATTAGCCTTGACCGCCTACCCTATGGTGGGGGATTGCGGTGGAGCGTGGCTCCGTAAGCACACATGGTGCTGCCTACCTTCACCCAACCAGCGCAGCCCAGGCTGGGAGGCACATAACAAGGAGGATGGGTGGAAATAGTCCCACAGGGCCACGGGCTGTAATAGCCCCGCTCACCTGCGAGAGAGTGACACTTCATGTCTTCGCAGCCAGCACTGCAGAGAAATCTGGGGATTTGTGGGAGGTCCCTGGGTATATGAAGGGCCGGGAGGAGCCTGTTTTTGCATGTCTGCAGTGCACAGCGCCATCTGGCGGAGGATAACCCACGTGTAAGTATTATATATGGAGCAGGACGTACTGTATGCTTAGAATAGAGGGACAATGTTAACTTCACATTGTTCTCCAAAATTTCCCTGGACGGAGCAAAGAGAAGATGATCGCCCTGGTATGCCTCTATGCCTATCTGCTTGAACCCTTTAAGTGCCAAGAACATGAATTTTATGTGGTTGCATCTTTGACCCTTAAGTGTCAGCCACGTAAAATTCACAGGCCTGGCATTTACCCCTGCTAGCGGCCAAAAAAAAAAAAAATAACACTCACCTCTTCGGCCCGGTCTCCTCTTTAACTCGGCGCCAACCGATACCCCCTGGGGGCACTTCTCGCTTCAGGAGAGCGCCCGAAATAGCTCCCCAGCCCCACTTCGGCAAAAAAAAAAAAATGACATTTACTCACCTGCGTGCGCAATCCCTCCCGCCGGGTCTCCACCTCACCGGGGGGGGGGGGGGGACCCTATGTCTTTTTTTTTTAATTAATCCCTTATGTTCTGTTGCCCAGCAGCTTTAAAGGGCTTCCAGCAGCGGCAAGGGAGCAGAAACCAGAGTGATTGGTGAAGGACGGAGAAGAATGAGAGGTAAGTATTAAAAAAAAATACAACTCTGAAGTACTCACCTGTAGAGTTGATATTATATGCATACAGCACGTCCTGCTCCAGACAGTCATAACGTGCGGGTAATCCTCCGCCTTCAGCGCTGCGCACTGCAGAACGTGAAGAAAACAAGCTCCTCCCGGCCCTACATACACCGGAGGACCTCCCACAAATCCCCAGCATTGAAAAGCAGTGAGAATGAGAGGCCAGGAGAAAACAACCACCCAAAACTGGCAAAAATATCCAAAGGTAACAATCACCAAACAGGGGATCCAGAACAAAGTGAAACCAGGGTGGGGTGGAGCAGGACATGCTGTATGCATATAATATCAACTCTACAGGTGAGTACTTCACAGAGTTGTATTATTCTTTTTTTTTTTTTTTTTTTTTAATTCTTTATTTATTTATATAACTTTTTATCCATACAGGAAAAACAGACATCATAGCATAACAAATACAACAGTGGCTCCAACTGGTGATTACATAGAAAGTACTAGGTTATGAACAATATGGATCCGATTTCAATGTGAGAATGATTCATCTTAATGTTGACCAAAAAAGAGAAATAAAGAAAATACAATCTGCAAACCAGTCAATTGCACTCTCATTTCACCAGAGGAGGGGAACAACCAGAGGAGGGGGGGGGGGGGAGGGGGAAGAAGGGAAGGGGGGTCTCGGGGAGGGGAACTGGAGGAGACCTATGTGTTACCAAACAACATCTTGCATTCATTAGATTCTGAGAACTCATTCCAGCTATACCATGTACGCATAAAGCTCTCTTGCCTGCTGTCCTTCGAGAGAATCAGACTCTCGAACCGCATAATTTCGTTGACCTTTAATACCCACATGGCTATAGAGGGAGGATCAGCTTTTTTCCACATTTGGGGGATGCAGGCTTTCGCCGCATTTAGCAGGTGGCACAACACGGATTTCTTGTACTGCTTAGTTGGGATTTTCGTTGAGTGGAGCAGGCATAGGGCTGGATCCTCAGGGATATCCATGTCAACCATTCTCCCCGCTATTTCCCTAACAGCATCCCAGAATGGTTTAAGTTTGGGACAGGACCAAAAGATATGCAATAAATCGCCCGGTGCCACTCCACACCTCCAACACGCAGCTGGGGTATCTGGGAACCATTTATTTAGAAGAGATGGCACCCTGTACCATCTGGTGAGGATTTTGTAGCTGCACTCCTGGAGTCTGGTACAGACAGCCGTTCTGTGTGGCATCGCCAGGATCTTTTTACTCTGCTTGGGTGTGAACACCACTCCCAGGTCCTCCTCCCATTTCCTGAGGAAGGGTGGCTCATCTCCCTCCGGGGGGGCAATCAAGGTTTTATACACGAACGAGAGCGTATGTCTCTCCGCATTGCTGCTCGAGCACAACTCTTCGAATGGAGTGAGCTTTCTTTGCCCCTCAACAAGATCCTGGAGCGAGGAGAGGAAGTGGAGAAACTGCATACGCTGCCAATCCGGCCAAGCTGGAAGGCCCCTAGAGCCTGCCAGGCTGTCTAAATCTGTCCACCCTTCAGCCGCCCAGAAGTGCCCTGCCCTATAGATACCACCTCCCATCCATGACTTGGCGATGCGCCCCTCACACCCGGGTGGGAAGCAAGGGTTACCGAGGATTGGGAACATCGGGGAGGGAGAGAGGTCAGGGCGGCCCAGGTATTGTCTACCAACCCTTAATGTGGTTCCCAAAGTGGGGTGTTTCATCGCCAATGGGGTATCCTTGCATGGCAGCCACAGGACCCCGGCCAGCGGGGAGTCTGAGAACTCCTGTTCCAGGCCCACCCACTGTTTGTGGTTGGCATGGATACACCAGTCAATGGCCCTGCTCAGATGGACTGCTGCGTGATACAGCACTGGGTATGGAAATCCAAGGCCCCCATGCTTCTTATCTCTGGTCAAGATATTTCTACTGATCCTCGGTTTTTTCCCCTTCCAAACGAACTTAACGAACAGGGCTCTGACCTTTTGCAGAAAAGTCAGCGGGACTGCCACTGGGAGGGCCTGCAAGAGATAGAGTAAACGAGGGAGGAGGTTCATCTTGAGGGCGTTACAGCGACCAAACCAAGACAACCATCCCTTGGACCACCGGGACATCTCCCCCTCGAACTCTTTCAGAAGAGGGGGGAAATTGAGAGTGAAGATGTTCTTTAGGTTGCTTCCAATTTTGGTCCCAAGATACGTTACATGCTCTTTCGCCCACTTAAAAGGGAAAGAGTTCTGGATATTAAGGAACCTCTTGGGGGGGATGTTTATGTTGAGCGCCTCAGACTTTTGGTAGTTGATCTTGTAGTCTGAAAGTTCACCATAACGCCTCAGTTCCTCCAAAAGGTTAGGCAGTGACGTTTCTGGCCCCGTCAAGCTGAAGATTAAATCGTCCGCGTAGGCGGCTACTTTGTAATGGTTGTGGGGTCCCACCAGCCCTTTAATATCAGGGTTCTGCCGGATCTTACATAAGAAAGGTTCTAGGGTGATGATAAAGATCAGCGGGGAGAGAGGGCACCCCTGCCTAGTCCCATTAGAAATCCTAAAGGAGTCTGAAAGAATCCCGTTCACCTTCACCGACGCCGAGGGCGAGCTATAAAGGCTGGAAATCCAACTCATTGCATTCGGCCCGAGGCCGATGTGCCGCAATGTGGCATGCATGAATTGCCAGTTCACACGGTCAAACGCCTTCTCGGCGTCAGTGGCGAGAAGCAGGGAGGGGAGGTTCTTCCGCTGGGCCATATGGATCAGGTTTAATACCCTTATCGTATTGTCCCTAGCCTCCCTTAGCGGCATGAACCCCACCTGGTCGAGGCCTATTATATGATGCAGATGAGGTGCGATCCTGGAGGCCAAAACCCTTGCGAATAATTTCACGTCAGAATTCAGGAGCGAGATTGGTCTGTAACTAGTGCAACAATTTGGGTCTTTACCCTCTTTTGGGAGCACTGAAATGTGGGCCCTAAGGGAGTCCTGCGGGAGCGTCCCCCCATCCCTGAGGGAGTCAAACACCCCTAACATTATAGGGGCAAGGATAGGAAAAAATGTCTTGTAATATGGAAGACTCAGGCCATCTGGGCCTGGGGCTTTTCCTCCCGCGGCCCCAGCCACTGCCTTTTTCAGTTCCAACAGGAGATGGGCTCCTCCAATTCTCTCAAAACCTCTCGGGGGAGCCTAGGCATTCCCGACTCCTGTAAATACTGCTCTATGCGAAGTTCTTGTCTCTCCCCCTTTATGCTGGGTAGATTATACAGTGAATCGTAAAAGTTGCGGAATGCCCTAGCTATATCTCTAGTCAGGTGGACTATTTGGCCCTCTGCGTTAGCGATCTTGGGGATGTATGTCCTAACCCTCTCTTCCCTTAATGCTCTCGCTAGCATTTTCCCGCACTTATCTCCAGATTCATAAAAAGCTTTTTTGCATTTGATTAGCTGGGCTCTTATTCTATCACAGCAGTGACTTTTCAACTTCTCCCTAAGGGAGGTCAACTCGGCAAGATGAGAAGCCGCCAGGGACTTCTTATGAATCTTCTCCAACCTCCCGATCTCGCCGAGGAGCCCCAGAGTAATTTCCGCCCTCTCCTTCTTAATTCTGGACCCCAGCTTAATGAAGGTCCCTCTTATGAAACATTTATGGGCCTCCCACAGGACCCCAGGGCCAGTCTCGCTTGAGGTGTTTAACTCAAAGAACTCCTTAAGGTCCTTCTGGACTTCCGTCAGCACGTTTTGGTCTTCCAGCAATGAAGTATTTAACCTCCAGGACCAGCACCTCGGGGCAGGAAGGGGCAGGGAGACAGTAAGCGCGACATGGGCGTGATCCGAGACAGTGATGTTCCCTATGGTCGAGTCCACAACTCGGGACAAGGAAGCATGTGGGATCAGAAAAAAGTCCAGTCTCGAATACGACCCATGTGGCACAGAGAAAAAGGTATAATCCCGATCGCTCGGGTGGAGTATTCTCCAGGGGTCCACCAGTTGGAGGGCCAAAATCTTTTTAAGTCGTTTCAGCCTAGCATAGGATTCATGGGGGCTCCCCTTAGACGTGTCCAGGAGAGGGTCCAGTGCTATGTTGAAATCTCCTCCAATTATCAACTCCCCCAAGACTCGTTCCAGGAAGGTGATCTGGCCCAAGTTGGGCGCGTAAATATTGACAAAGGTATATACAGAGGTAGCAATCTTCCCCTTAAGGAAGATCCACCTCCCATCCCCGTCTGTCTTGAGATCCATTAACTCCCAAGGGAGGGCAGCCTCTAGCAAAATGCTAACCCCCTTGGACCTAGAATCCGAGGAATGGCTATGGTAAACCCTAGGGTACGCCCTATTACAGAGGGAGGGTTACTGGCCCTAAAATGGGTCTCCTGTAAGAAAGCTACCCCGGCCCTCAACCCCTTAATGTTTCTCAATACCAGGGACCTCTTTTCTGGGCTGTTCAGGCCCTTGACATTGAGAGAGACGACTTTTAGGTCGGACATGGCGCTAACAGCGAGTATAGCTTGGTCAATGGTACAGAGACTCCAGTGGTAAGGCCTCAGAGCTATCAAATGAACTAGCTAGCTCAACCAGGAGGGTCTCAGGGCCCCTCCAGATAGGGTAGGAGTAGGGAGTGGGAAGGAGAGAGAGAAAACAAAAAAAAAAAAAAAGGGGGGGGGGGGGGGACAACCGAGAGGGAGAAAAGTGGAACACAAATACACTAAAATATCCAACACGGATAGAAAGGAGGACCAGGTCAGCCGGGCAACCAGTCCCGACTTGGTCAGCCTATTGGGGGTAACGTGTCCCTACTCTAGTCAGGGCCCTTCACCAGCCAAGACTCAACACCCTCCACCCCTATTTAAGCTGAAATCGCAGTGGGCAGCAAACAGAAAATAAAGAACCTGAAAAGCTAACTTTACACAGAGCCCGGAGGCACTACAAACATCAACTCTTAGCAGAACTAAAAAAGAAGAGGGAAAAATTCACAATAAAGAACACTCAATGCTAAACGTCAAAAGTAACATATTGCTCCGGGGGGCACACACAAGAATGGTGCGCCGAACAGGACCCCCCACGGCATCCTTCGCCTCCGCCCCAGAGGGTTAAGCCAGGAGAAGGCCAAGGAGGAACCGTTAAGGGAGTGCCATTAATCCGGGCTGTCCATAGCTAAAGCACTCTGAGCCAACGCCGGACTCAGCGTTCCGTCTGGCGCGGGCGCCTGGGTCTCCCAACACGTCTCAGGTCTCGGAAGCTCTTCGGACCTCCGCGTCCCACCCTCTCATCGCGCTGGGCCAACAGGTGCAAATCAGGTGCCAGCCAGTCCGGGACCTGTATTGGGTCACACCGGAGGAAGGCGAACAGATTTTGAAGGTCACGCCGGGATTTCAGAAAAAAGGTGTTTCCGTCTTTCCTGACAATCAGGTGGAAAGGAAACCCCCACCGATAAGCTGCTCCCGCCGCGACTATTACGTTCAGCAGGGGTTTCAGCGATCTCCTCATCTGTAGAGTACGTCTCGAGAGGTCCGGCAAAATTTTGACCGACGAGCCACTGAAGTCGATCGGGCCCATCTCCCAACTTTTCCTCGCGATTTCCTCCTTTAGAGTGTAGAAATGAACCCTACAAATTACATCCCGGGGGTTCGACGGGTCTTGGCTTCTTGGGCCCAGCGACCTGTGCACTCTATCCAGCTCGATCGGAGTGGAGGGGTCTCTGCCGAGAACCTTGTTGAAAAGAGATACGACGATCTGCCTCAAGTCCTCGCCTGGGGAACCCTCCGGGATGCCCCTGAGTCTCAAATTATTTCTCCGGTTCCGGTTTTCAATATCATCCAATTGGAGCTGATATGACTGCAGTAGGGCTTCCTGTCTTTCACATCTCTCCTCCAAGGCTTGGATGCGGCAGCCCGTTTCAACTGACCCCGATTCCAGCGAGGCGACTCTGTCACCCACTTCTGCAACTTGCATCTTGACCGCTGCCATTTCTTTTTTATGAGCCTCCTCATACCTGGCGATCAGATTTTCCATGTCCGCCTTAGTCGGCAAGCTTTTCAGCAAAGAGAGTCTCTAGATGAATGTTGCTTGTAGCGGTCACTTGTGATAAAGATGGGGCACACAATAAAGGGCTCCGAGGGGGTATGGGGGTGACGTTCAGGACCGGGTCCCACTCCCCCGTCCAAGCTGGGGAGGCTGCAGGAATCAGGCGCGGCTCTGGAGAAGACATGGGGGAGGGACTGTCGCGCCGTGTGTCTCCTTGCCCAGCTGGGGAAGCCGGCAGCGGCGAAGGCGGAGAGCCCGGATCCAGATACGGGCGCCCTGTGCATTCAGGGGCCCCCATAAGACTCCTCTTCTCCCTTGGGGGCCTCTGCGGCAGTGTGGAACCCACCGCCGGGGGGGCACCTGAGTCCGCGGCAGCACTGTGGGGACTGCTATGACCTGTTCTGGGCACAAATGCGAACCTGCCCAGCCCAGAATCATCAGGGGGCACTTTTATTGAGGGCTTATTTTTGGAGGGCTGGGCATCCCGGGTCAGGATGCCTACGCACATGGCCGAGGACTTTCTCACTGGGGCACTTTCAGCATGAATCTCCACTGCCACTCAGTGTGTTGGGGCATTGCAGGGGAACATTTTCTCCCCTCTGTTAGTAGCCAGCGTGTGCACACTTTCCTGCAGCACAGTGTCCACTGCAGTATAAACGAGGACTTCCCCAGCCCCTAGCCCCTCCCTGTTCTTCTCAGGGGCTGTGAGTTCAGACTGCGCGACGTCACTTCCTGTGGGTGGCGGCTTCACTACACCCTCGGCGACGGTCGCCATCTTGGTGCACCCACCTCCTCCCGGCGGCGGCTGATGCTCCTCTCCTTCACTCCGGCGGCGCCCCCGCCACCGCAGACACCTTGGCGCGGCTCCTCCGCGCCCCGCTCGTCAGTACTGGAGCGTCCTGATAAGGATGAGTGCTCATCTTCGCTCCGCCAGGTAACGGCCTCTGCGTCCGCCATCTTGCCCACAAGCGCCGCTTCCCTCTCCATGCTCCTGGAAAACGCTTTTGCCTTAGGGGATCTCTTCTTGCGGTCCCCTCCTGCTCCTCTGCCGGTCTTCTTCCTCCCCATTTACTCCGGGGACGCTGGTGCTGCCAAAAATCTCTTATTCTGGGGTGTAAGGGTCGAGAGCTCAGCTACCCACGTCCTTCCATCACCAGCGCAAGGACACACCCCAGAGTTGTATTATTCTAAGCATACAGCACGTCCTGCTCCAGACATAGTCATAACATGTGGGACATCCAATAGCAGTGTCCGTAAAGAAGGGTGGGATCCCCAACAGAAGGCAACAGCAAGCAGTTTAAACTACTGCCGCCTGCAAAACCTTGCGGCCAAACACAGCGTCAGCTGAGGCCTTAACATCAACCTTGTAAAACTTTGTAAAGGTGTGAACAGAAGACCAAGTAGCGGCCTTACAAACTTGTTCCACAGAGGCCTGGTGCTGAAAAGCCCAAGAAGCCCCAACAGCTCTAGTAGAATGAGCAGTAAGACGAAGGGGGGGGGGGGGTAGTCTTCCCCTTAGTAGTATAGGCTTGAACCACAGCCTGCTGAATCCATTTACTGATGGTAGACTTGGCGGGAGCCAAACCCTTCCTAGGCCCGTGAGGCACAACAAAGAGAGCATCCGTCTTCCTAAAGGCCTGAGTGGTAACCAGGTAAGATTTGACACACCTAACCACATCCAAGGAATGCAAAACCCTCTCCTTAGGGTTACTAGGATTCGGGCACAAGGAAGGAAGTACAATATCTTGATTCAAATGAAATGCAGACACAACCTTAGGCAGAAAGTCTGGCTTGAAGCGAAACACCACCTTATCCCGGTGTCTCTCAAAGTAGGGAGGCTGAAAAGACAAGGCAGCCAACTCAGACACACGTCTAACCGAGGTAATAGCTACCAGGAAGACAACCTTGAGCGTGAGGACAGCAAGAGCTGCTTCATGAATAGGCTCAAAAGGAGCACATTGCAGGGCCGACAGAACCAAGTTCAGATCCCAAATAGGAACCATAGGTTTCCGAGGAGGATGCACATGAGTGACCCCCTGAAAGAAAGTCTTGATAAGAGGGTGCAGGGCAAAGGTCTTCTGAAAGAAGATAGACAGGGCCGAAACCTGGCCCTTCAAAGTACTAAGCTTAAGACCTAAGTCTAGACCATGTTGTAAAAACTCCAGCACCCTGGAGACTAAGAATTCCCGGCAGGGAAGAGACCTGGATTCACACCAGTCAATGTAAGCACGCCATACTCTATAATATATAGCAGAAGAAGTCTTCTTCCTGGCTTGCACCATGGTAGCCACTACAGAAGCAGACAAACCCTTTTCCATTAAGATGGAGGTTGATCTACTGCCATTTGAATCATGTCTGCGAACCAATCTCTTCTTGGCCACCTTGGGGCCACCAGAATCGCGGGTACCCCTTCCAGAGCTATCTTGCGCAGCACTCTGCCCAAAAGGGGAATTGGTGGAAACACATACAGGAGCCGAAACTCCCTCCAAGACATTGACAGATCATCCGAGGCCAGAGCCAGAGGATCCTGAGACAGGGATACAAAGCTCGGGAGCTTGTGATTGTGACGGGACGCAAACAGATCCACGTCTGGGACGCCCCAACGGTGACACAGGGACTGAAATACCCTGTTGCAGAGGGACCACTCCCCCTGACGGGACGACCCCCTGCTCAGAGCATCTGCCAGCAGGTTTTCCGCCCCCGGAATGTAAACAGCCGATATGCATTGAACATTGGTCTCTGCCCATGTTAGAATCAGAGACACTTCCTGGAGAGCACTCTTGCTCCGGGTTCCTCCCTGATGATTGACGTAGGCCACCGCCGTCCTGTTGTCTGAGCGTACCTGAACAGCCAGACTCTTCAGGTGCTGGGTCAATTGTTCCAGCACCAATCTGACCTCCCTGAGTTCCAGGACATTGATAGGGAGATGGGCCTCCTGAGGGCCCCACCTCCCCTGGAAGCGCAGAGACTTCCAGAATCCCCCCCCAGCCCGACAGACTGGCATCCGTTGTGACCGTCTCCCAGGAGGGAGCCAGGAAGGATCTGCTCCTTGTCAAGTTCCTGTGGTCCAGCCACCACGCAAGGGATTGTCTGACCGAGGAGGGAAGCACCCAGATCTCGTCCAAGGACGCTGGGTCCTTGTTCCAAACTGACAGAAGGTGAAGCTGCAGAGTTCTCAAATGGAATTGTGCAAAGGGCACCGCCTCAAAGCTTGCCACCATCGAGCCCACCAACTGCATTCCCTGCCTGATGGAGGAATGAGGGCTCGAGAGCAGGGACCTCACCTGCATTGTCAGAGCTTCCACCTTCTGTGGAAGAAGGAATATTTTTGACTGAACTGAATCCAGAATCATCCCCAGAAACGGGGTCACTGAGGAGGGGGACAGAGAGGACTTTGGGTAATTGATCACCCAGCCGAAGGACTCCAGGGTGGACACCACCAATTGCGTGTCCAATTCTGCCTGCCGCAGAGACCGAGAGGTGATGAGTATATCGTCCAGGTAGGGCAACACGCGTATGCCTTTTAGTCTCAGAGACATTACTCCTGCCAGCACCTTGGTGAACACCCTGGGTGCTGACGTAAGGCCGAATGGCAGGGCCACGAACTGGTAATGCTGATCCAGCAGCGCAAATCTGAGAAACCTTTGGTGCCCTGGAAACACCGGAACGTGCAGGTAAGCGTCCTCTATGTCCACGGATGTCATGAAGTCCCCTGGGCGCAGCGAGGCAATGGCCGAGTGCAGAGTTTCCATACGAAAATGTTTGTTTCTGACAAATCTGTTTAGGATTTTTAAATCCAGAATGGGTCTGACTGACCCGTCCTTTTTGGGCACTGTGAAAAGGTTGGAATAGAACCCCACGCCCCTGTCTCTTAAGGGAACCTTGCAAATGACCCCGAGGTCCAGAAGGTCCTGCACTGCCAGCATCAAGACTTGAGCTGAGGCAGGATCCTGTGGGATTCGAGACCCGACGAACCTGGTAGGGGGCAGTACAGCAAACTCTATCTTGTAACCGGAAGACACTACCTCCTGAATCCACCGGTCTGGGACGTGGCGTCTCCAGACATGCTGGAAGTGCTGTAGACGTCCCCCCACCCTGACGGGCGAGGGCGCCCCTTCATGCTTGGGGGGTCTTGGGAGGGGCTTTGGGCTTGGACCCCCAGGAAGAACTGGGACGGCGTCCTCTGTTCTTGTTCCAGGAATCTGTGCGAGACCCAGCGAAGGACACCCCTCTGCCCTGATTAGCACCATGATAGGGGGTCGAATGGGAGCTTGGACCACGAAAGGGCCGAATCTGCCGCTTGCATTGGGGCAACTTGCCCCCTTTAGCAAAGATATCTAATCTTTCTCCAAACAGGCGCAGCCCTTTGAATGGGAGCCCCGTAAGGGCCTTCTTGGCGACATTGTCAGCGGCCCACTGGCGTAACCAGACCGCACGGCGTATGGCTACCACCAGAGCAGAGGATCTAGCACTCAGCTTAATAGCATCGTCCGATGCAGATAGGATATAATTGATAAAGTCTCACAGGTAACCAAAGCAATGACGGCGTCAGATGGCAAGTCATCCGCCCCTTCAAGAGCAGTCTTAAACACAGTCCTGAGCGCCACCGCCGTGATGGCAAAGGCATGACATGCCAGTTGGTCAACCCGCCGATCCTCCAAATCCCGCAGCGTAGTAGTGTCAGGGGAGTGCATAATAGAGGTATTGGACAGACCAAGGATCGGGGCATCGACTTCAGGTGGCGAAGTCCAACACTTGATCAGGTCGGCAGGGAATGGGTACTTCTTGTCCACAGCTTTAGGGACACCCTGGAGTTTGCTGGGATGTTCCCATTCTTTTAGGACGAGATGATTAAAATGAGTTTGTTCAGGAAACTCCAACCGCACCCTAGCGGTATGAAACAGATCACCCCTTTGCCGAGGAGCTGCGGGCGGGGGAGAGAGGGATAACACAAAGATCTGGGTCAGCAATCTATCAACGTCATCCTGGGACCAATGATCAGAACCAGATTCATCCTGACTCCTGGACTCGTCGTCATAGGACCCCGAGTCAGAAAACAGTTCCCCTTCCTCTGAGGGAGAATGTGCATAGGACAGCTGTAAGTCGTCAGATTCTACAGGAAGAATAGTAGCTTCAGGATTCAAGTGACGCTTCTTGGCAGTAGCCTTGCGCGCCAAGGAGCCAGCAATTAAATTTTCCACGCTAGCCAGTCTAGTGGCTAAATCAGCATGAGAGTCCCCACTAGTACTGGGGGTTAGGCTCAGGCTTGGGGGAGTAGGGGAAGCAAGGCGAGGTGCGGGTCCAGCCTCGGAGGAGGTGTGGAGGCCAGCTAGCGCCTGCTGGGCACAAGGGACGCAGACCCGTGCATTGTCACCACTGCTAGATGTGACCCCACAAGCTACACACAGACGGGCTTGTCCCGAGGGAACCCCGTTCACAATATCCTGAGATGCCTCCATATGGGGATTATTAAATTCGATATGCCAGTAGGGATTGACGCTGTAAAGCAACCCTGGATGCCCCAAACACCCGCTGGGAAATGGGAGTGATTTGTTTAAAATGGTCTGGACCGGGCGCTACACCGGGCCGGGAGAAGCCGCCGAAGTCCGGGGTCTGAAAGACACAAGGGGAAAAGGGATGTCAGAGCCAAGCGCGAGGAAGCAAAAGCTAGGAAAAAAAAAAAAAAAATCGCCCATGAGGGCACTTACAGTACAGCGAGGGGAGGACCGTCTTCACCATGCGCATGTGAGAAGGAAATGGTGCCAAGCGAACCTCGAAATGCGGGCCAGAGCGGGCGATGACGCGGAACGCGCCAAACCGTACCACACCCCCCCCCCAGGAGAGCGCGAAACTCGAAGGCGCGCAGCCAATCAGAAGCGACAGTTATTGTCAGAAAAAAATCACCTCAGAGAAATCTGACAGGGTGAATACCATGATAGAAATAACAAGCATCTCCCGAACAGAGCCGCCGTATGCGCCGAGTGAATACAATAAGGGCGCTGCGGATAACAAAAAATACCATTTTGTGAATACTCACCTGTAAAATGGGTATTATAAGTATGTCACACACCCCACTTCAGTCATTGATTATTACACTTGGGTAATACCTACCGCTAGGTGGCAGTGTTGCAGAGAATCTCCAAAAAAGCAACAGGCCCCTCCCGGTCTATACATACCTGGTACCTCCCAACAATCTCCCAGTATTAAAACAGCAGTAAGACAAGGTACCAGGAACAAACAAATGTAACCCTCAAACGTAAAAGAACAAAACTTCACCATATAAAGAGCCAGGATACCAAAAAGGGCGAGTGAAGTGGGGTGTGTGACATACTTATAATACCCATTTTACAGGTGAGTATTCACAAAATGGTATTATTCTAAGTATGTCACACACCCCACTTCAGTCATTGATTATTACACTTGGGACATCCAACAGCAGTGTCCAGAAAAAAGGGCGGGTATCCAACCAGGCAATAATGCAGAAAACTCAAACCACTGCAGCCTGCAGAACCTTGCGGCCAAAAACAGCATCCGCTGAGGCCCGCACATCAACCTTATAAAACTTAGAAAAAGTATGAACCGAAGACCAAGTCGCAGCCTTACAAACTTGTTCAACAGAAGCCTGGTGCTGAAAAGCCCAGGACGCTCCAACCGCGCGAGTAGAATGAGCAGTAACACGAAAAGGGGGATCCTTCCCCTTGGCCGAATAGGCTCCAACAATCGCCTGACGAATCCATTTGCTAATGGAAGACTTAGCCGGAGCCAAACCCTTCCTAGGCCCACAGGGCACAACGAAAAAGGCATCAGTCTTACGAAAAGAAGACGTAGTACGTAGATAGTACCTGACACAACGTACAACATCCAAGCAGTGCAACGCACTCTCCTTGACATTCTTAGGCTTAGGACACAAAGAAGGAAGAACAATGTCCTGGTTAAGATGAAAAGCAGAGACCACTTTAGGGAGAAAGTCTGACTTGAAGCGAAAAACCACTTTGTCCTGATGTTCCTCAAAATAAGGAGCCTGAATAGACAAAGCTGCCAACTCCGAAACACGCCGAACCGAAGTGATGGCCACCAGAAAGGCACCCTTCTGAGTCAGAGTGGACAGAGCAATATCCCGCAAAGGCTCAAAAGGAGGAGCCTGAAGAGCAGAGAGAACCAAATTCAAATCCCAAACAGGGAGCAACGGCTTCCTAGGAGGCCGCAGATGCGAAACCCCCTGGAAAAAAGTCTTGACCAAAGAATGGCTAGCAAAAGACCTCTGAAAAAAGATAGACAAAGCAGAAACCTGCCCCTTCAAAGTACTCAGCTGAAGACCGGAGTCCAGCCCTGATTGAAGAAATTCCAAAATCCTAGAAATAGAAAAGACCCGGCAAGGCAAAGACCTAGCCTCACACCAATCAATATAAGATCTCCAAGACCTATAATAGATGGAAGAAGAAGATCTCTTCCTGGCACTAATAAGAGTCCGAATGACCGAATCCGAAAGACCCTCCTCCTTTAAGATGGAGGTCTCAGCAGCCAAGCCGTCAAAGCCAGCGTTTGTAAACTGGGGTAACACAGTTGGCCCTGAGTAAGAAGATCCGGCCGAAGAGGCAGATCGAACTGATCCACTGCCAGACGAACGATGTCTGCGAACCACACCCGCCTTGGCCACCTTGGAGCCACGAGAATGGCGGGAACTCCTTCCAGAACCAACTTTCGCAGCACCCTGCCTAGCATGGGAATCGGAGGAAACAGATAAAGAAACCCCAGGTCCCTCCAGCTCAGGGCCATGGCATCCACCGCCAGAGCCAGAGGATCCTGGGACAGTGACACGAATGTCGGAAGCTTGTGATTGTGACGAGAGTGTGACAGACGCTCTGTCTTTTGGATGTCATCACTATTCAGTTGCCCACCGGGTCATTCACTGGCCTTTTCTTAATTAGGTCATTGTAGTTTGGATTGTATTATAAACTGCCTTTGTGTTAATTGATTACGTCACAGGCAATGGCATTGTTCTGATTGAGTGTATTACAGACGCCTATTGTTTTGCTGATTGCGTCACCGGCAGAGTTGGTCTGTGTATTTGTCATGAGGTCCACGGGGGAGGTCCCATTGCATGGAGACTTGTGTATATAAGGCCTAGAGTGCCACTAATAAAGACACTTCACCTTCACCCTCAATACTGAGTTCTGTCTCTTATTGGGGGAAACGCTATATTACAATTCACTAGCCCTTGTAAGGGCTGTTCCTGGTTCCTCACGGACGACTCTGGAATTCCAGCAGCACCTCTCACCATTGGGAAAAGGACGTCTCGGGCGGTGAAGCCCTCCGGCGATAAGGGTTATCGCTACAATTGGTGGCAAGCGGTGGGATGGTCCTTTGTACCCAGAGAGAGTGCTACCCTGATGGAGAGTCAGTAGGACAAGTTGAAAAGGCTGACCCTGAAGGATCTACTCGAGAGCCGGGGAAGGTCGGCTAGCAACCGCCCACGTCGGGAACTGATAGCCGAGCTGATCGAAATGGATCATGCAGCAGTGAGGACTGAATCCAATATAGAGATCGATGAAGACGCTGCTCTTGTTCAAGCGGTTCGGAACAGATTGTCGGTCTATGGCCCGAATCCATCACAGGAACTGATCGACCGAGTCTTCGCCGCAGCGGAGGCAGAGGCCAGTAAGCGAAGGGAAGATCGGCGACTTTCAACCCAGCAGCCTCTCAGCCTCAGTTACACTGGGGGGAGAAAGATTCCATTTGCAGCATTTAAGTCCTTCCAGGAAAGTGACGACGAGATTGACGGATTTTTGGCCGATTTTGAACGCCAGTGCGCTTTACACCGGGTACCCACGGAGGAATGGGTCACCATATTATCAGGGAAACTATCTGGGAAAGCTTCCGATGCTTTCCGGGCCATCCCTGATGCGGACTTACCACACTACCATCTGGTAAAGGAGGCTTTGTTAGCCCGGTACGCTGTCACCCCGGAAGCCTACAGACGACGATTTCGGGAATCCCAAAAGAAGGGAGGGGATTCTTACACGGAGTGGGCATGTCGCCTCCATCGTACAGCATCACACTGGGTCACTGGATGCAAAGCCACGACCGCTGAGGATGTACTACAGTTGTTTTTACTAGAACATTTTCTCAATGCCCTGCAACCAGAGCTAAGAGAGTGGGTACGTGACCGGAGGCCTCTAACGCTACCTGAGGCTGCTCGTCTAGCCGACGAGTACACTGATGCTCGCCGGACAGAACAGTCCGCTCCAAAACCACAACCTCCCATCAAATTTCAAGCACCTGTGGCTTCAGCGCCAACTCGTGACTCTGGGCCACATAGGCCAGCGCAGCAACCGAACCTCTCCACAGTTCAGTGCCATCGTTGCAAACAATGGGGACATTATCGCAGTGATTGCGCCCTAGAGCCTCCCCGAAACACGTGGGGGCAAAAGCAACCTTCCACCTCCCGTACTCCTGTGGCACACTGTTTGGAAGCTGAGAGCAGTTTGGAAGAGTATCTGGGGGTACTGTATGAAGCTGATCCCGTACAAGCGGCCATCCAAGACAACCGACAGCACCATTGCCAGGAGGTACGAGTCAATGGGCGCACCGCGCAAGGATTACGCGACACCGGAGCCACACTTACCTTGCTCCAACCTCATTTGGTCAAGAACAAAGACCGCACTGGACACACCGTTGCAGTAAGGGTGGCGGGAGGAGCTGTGTTTCGACTCCCCACTGCCCGAGTACATCTTGACTGGGGCGCTGGATCCGGCAGGGTACAGGTGGGACTTATGGACAACTTACCAGCAGAAGTACTATTGGGAAATGATCTAGGACCAATGACTTCTGCCTACGCTACCTCTGGACCAGCCAGCGTCAACCCTGTTACAACCCGGTCTCCAGCCCGAGCTGCCGACTTCAGCCCACTGGTCGGGGAGACCCAGGGGTTTCGTCTGCATCACGTCATGTCTGTTACAAGAAGCCAAGAAGAGGATCAGCCATCAGGTTACGTCCTTCCAGAAGGGAAACGTATGCCAAACACTATTTTTGTTGGGGGCATTGGCCGTCGGATTAATCAGCCTGAAATTAAGGATGTGTTTTCAAAGTATGGCGCTGTAAAGAATGTCAAAATTATTAGGGATGCCTCTGGCGTTTCTAAGGGTTATGGTTTTGTCTACTTTTACGATGATGTAGATGTGCAGAAGATTGTGGATTCTCTGATCAGCTACCATGGAAAGAGATTGAAACTTGGGCCAGCTATAAGAAAGCAAAGCACCTGTGCACACATCCAACAAAGGACTTTGGTGCTGAACTCACCAACGCCACAATATCCCAGTGTTTGGACCCCACCCATGACCGATTCCTATGTACAGCCCACGTCAATGTTTAGTCCGGTTACTCACTATGTGCAGACTTGTCCTTACACAGAACTCTGCCCATAACAAGAGTCCGGACAGCCCCACGTTAACCCGAACAGGGTCAATCCGGGTCTGCCGGGTGTTCCACAAAAAGGGGGCATTGTGACAGACGCTCTGTCTTTTGGATGTCATCACTATTCAGTTGCCCACCGGGTCATTCACTGGCCTTTTCTTAATTAGGTCATTGTAGTTTGGATTGTATTATAAACTGCCTTTGTGTTAATTGATTACGTCACAGGCAATGGCATTGTTCTGATTGAGTGTATTACAGACGCCTATTGTTTTGCTGATTGCGTCACCGGCAGAGTTGGTCTGTGTATTTGTCATGAGGTCCACGGGGGAGGTCCCATTGCATGGAGACTTGTGTATATAAGGCCTAGAGTGCCACTAATAAAGACACTTCACCTTCACCCTCAATACTGAGTTCTGTCTCTTATTGGGGGAAACGCTATATTACAATTCACTAGCCCTTGTAAGGGCTGTTCCTGGTTCCTCACGGACGACTCTGGAATTCCAGCAGCACCTCTCACCATTGGGAAAAGGACGTCTCGGGCGGTGAAGCCCTCCGGCGATAAGGGTTATCGCTACAGAGAGGCAAACAGATCCACCTCCGGCGTCCCCCATCGGAGACAAAGTGACCGAAACACCTGGGGATGGAGAGACCATTCCCCCCGGCGCTACGAACACCGGCTCAGAAAGTCCGCCTCTGTGTTTTCCACTCCTGGAATGTAAACTGCCGAGATGCAAGGGACATGAGTCTCTGCCCAAACTAGAATCAGAGACACCTCTCTGTGGGCACCCAGACTGCGAGTCCCTCCTTGGTGATTGATGTAAGCAACCGCCGTCTGATTGTCCGATCGAACCTGAACCGGCAGGCCCTGTAAATGATGCGTCAAGCGAGACAGAACCAACCTGATGGCTCGCAACTCCAGAACATTGATGGGCAAATGGGCTTCCTGAGGGTCCCACTGCCCGTGAAACTGAAGATCCTTCCAGAAACCTCCCCATCCTGACAAACTGGCATCCGTGGTGACAGTCTCCCAAAGCGGGGTCAGAAACGACCTGCCCTTCAGAAGATTGTCTGAGACCAACCACCACAGAAGGGACTGCCAAACCCGAGGGGACAACCGGAAGGACCGATCCAACGACCGCGGTCGCCGATCCCAAGACGCCAACAGATGAAGCTGAAGCGTCCTCGTATGAAATTGCGCGAAGGGAACCGCCTCGAACGAGGCCACCATCAACCCCACCAGTCTCATCCCTAGTCGAATGGACGGGCGAGGATTGGAAAGAAGAAGCTGAGCCAATTCCTGAATCAAAAGAACCTTGACCTAAGGGAGAAACACTCTGTGCTGGCAAGAGTCCAACGACATCCCCAGAAAGGTCACCACCCTGGCCGGAACCAGAGAGGACTTGGGGTAGTTGATCACCCAACCGAACCTTTCCAGCATAGACACCACCGTGCTGGTGTCCCCTTCCGCCTGACTGAAGGAAGGCGCCATGATGAGAAGATCGTCCAGGTAAGGCACAATGCGAATCCCCTGAACTCTGAGCAGGGCCATCACGCCCGCCAACACCTTGGTGAACACTCTCGGAGCAGATGTGAGGTCGAATGGAAGAGCTACAAACTGAAAATGCCGATCCTCCACAACAAAGCGAAGGAACCTCTGATGAGCCGGAAAGATCAGAATGTGAAGGTAAGCATCCTTGATGTCTATGGACGTCATAAAGTCCCCCTGCCGAAGCGAACCGATCGCAGACCGCAGGGTTTCCATGCGGAACTTCCGGGGACGAATAAACCGGTTGAGAAACTTCAAATCCAGAATGGGACGGAACGACCCATCCTTTTTGGGTACAGTGAAGAGATTGGAATAATACCCGCTTCCCACCTCCGAATGAGGAACCGGACAAATGACTGCCAAATCCAGAAGATTCCTTACCGCCGCCAGGAGCCCCTGTGCGGCCAACGGATCTGAAGGTACCCGAGACCTGAAAAACCTTGGAGGAGGGCGGGACTCGAACTCCAGCTTGTAACCGGCCGACACCACCTCCCGGATCCACCTGTCCGAGACCTCCTGGTCCCAAACCCGGGAGAAGAGTCGCAACCGTCCCCCCACCCGTACGGGTGAGGGCGCCCCCTCATTGCTGAGCAGGCTTAGCAGCTGACTTGGGCTTGGCGCCCCAGGCGTGCACGGGACGGCCACGGCCTCTACCCCTATTCCAACGTGCGCCCCTGGAGGCCGAGAAGCCCGCACCCCTGCTGGCTCTGGCTCCCCGAAAGGACGGATTGAAGGGGGCCGCCCCTCGAAAGGAACAGCAACATTTTTTTGCACTGAGGTAACTTACCTCCCTTGGCAACAGAATCTAGCTTTTCACCGAAAAGCCGCAAACCCAAAAAAGGGAAGAGCCGTGAGCGACCTTTTAGAATTAAAGTCAGCCGTCCACTGCCTCAACCACACAGAATGGCGAATAGCCACCAACAGAGCAGACGCCCTGCCACACATCAACATGGCATCATCCTGAGCGGTCAGGATAAACGACAAGAAGGAGTCACAACGCTTAAGCGCAAGAAACTCCTCACCAGCGGGATCAAGATCCACACACAAATCCCTGACAATAGACCTAACCGCCAAGGTCAAAAGAGCCGAAGCACAGACCGGCCTCAAAATCGAACCCGCACAGACATGGCGGGCCAGCTGATCAATCCGGCGATCCTCGCCATCCTTGAGAGAAGTAGTGTCAGGAGAATGAACAACCGCCGTATTAGACAGTCCCAAGACCGGAGCATCCACCTCGGGAGGGACAGACCAACGCTTCATCAAGTCCGCCGGAAAAGGATATTTCCTATCCCAACTAAGCGGTACCCCGACGAGCCGTGTAGGCTGCTTCCATTGCTTAAAGACAACGTCCTCAAAATGCTGTTGGCTGGGAAACTCCAAGCGCTGCTTGGACCCCCCAAAAAGCTGGCCCTTAGGCCGAGGAGCAGCCTCGGGAAGGTCCAAATCCAAGACCTCAAACATTTGGGCCAAAATGCTAGACGTATCAGGAGCGGGACCCTCAGCCTGGTCCCCTTCAGCACCCAGTACCTGCTGGCCCACTGAATCATCCAAATCATCCACCAGCTCCCCCTCTTCAAGGGGACGATCTGACCAATCCAGATCCTCAACGACCTCCCCGTCGGAGTCTGGCGGAGGCGGAGATAGGTGTTTACGCTTAGCCGAAGCCTTCTGAGCGGACATAGCGGAAAACATCTTCTCGAGGTTGGCCAATCGGGCACACACCTCAGATTGCGAATCCCCACCCCGTGACAACGTCACACGGGGTCCGGAACAGACGAGGAGGAGAGGGAGATGGCGCGGCCGACGAAGTACCAGGCACCGGGGTGCCGGACAGGCGCTCAATGTTCCGCTGCGCACATGGAATGCATATAATGACATCATCCCCCGGGAGCGGAGTCCCACAACCCCCACACAGCCTGGATTGTCCCGAAGGACCGTTTCCGGTATCTTTGGCAGCCTTCATATTGTGAAAATTATGGTATTCGCAGAACCCAGGGATTTACGCAGTAAGCGACCCGGGATGCCCCTTTAATTCTATCTAGCTATAATTCTATACCACCCTGACCATAGGATATAAAAGGATAATATCCCAATTTTCCCAAACTAGCCAGGTATATAAGACCGGGGGAGCCCTGCAAGATGGGGTCCCAGGATCTGAAAAACACAAAAAAACAGGGACAACAATCAGTTCGGGCACAACAACACACAAATAAATACAATAATCATACAATATCCCACTGAAAAAGTCCCCCCCCCCCTAACCAAAATCTAAGAAGATGGTTAATGGGTCCCGCCATCACCTCAAAAAAATGGCAGGGAACGAGGGGGAGGGAGGAAAGGGGAGATGTAAAACGGAGGAGAAGGGAAGCATATGTCCATAGAAAACTCCGTTGGCCTACCCCCGTCATGCCAGGGCAACTAAGCCACACAAGCCTACCTGGAGGAGAGCACAAAATCAGCGTGACAAACTGCAGCGAGATGGCGGCCAGAAACCGCGCAGCACAGGAGAGGAAGGAGGAGGGCGTGCCCTGGAAGCGCGGGAGCCGAGTAAGTCCCGCCCCTCCCTGACGCGACCAACCACCGTGCGGACCGCGCGACGCGGTCCCGCCCCTCTTCAACGTCGCCGAGCGTCCGGCCCAGCGAGAGCCGCGCTCGCATACCAGGCAGGACCGGCGGAGCTACCAGCCGGTCCCCAGTAAAATACACTCTCTCCCCTCTGCTGACAATGACTCCAAACAGCACGCGCCTAACGCCCCTCGGCTCCTGAGAGGAATCCCGCGCCAAATGGCGCCATCATGCCAATAGTAATAAAACACACCCGCAGCGGCCGGATCGTCTAACACACACACCAAACGCCCGCTGGGAACAAACAGACGCCATAAACAGCAAACGCAGGAGCCCCACTCATACCAGCCAGAGCGCCGCAAGCACACACAGTCACCCATGACGCCCGGCGTCAGAGAGTAGAACACAGTCCCATGCCCAGATCACCTCATGTAAAAAAGGGCTATCTAACTGCTATCTAACTGCTAGGTAGATGGGGGCATCCCACTTCCGGATCACCACTCCGGGAATCCCGCTATGCCCCACAATATGGAGTCGAGCGGAGGAGCTAATCTCCTAGGCACCTAAGGTGCCGGCTACCTTTGCCCGACCTACAGCCAAAGCTGGGAGGCTGCCAGTTAACAGGGAGGATAACAAAACAGGGTTGGGCAGAAATCGACCATGGGGGGGGGGGCCGGGGTGACACCCCGGCTACCTGCAAGCAGGAGACTTCTTTCTTCTGTCTTGTCGCCACCTTGCAGAGAATAACACTGGGAGATTGTTGGGAGGTACCAGGTATGTATAGACCGGGAGGGGCCTGTTGCTTTTTTGGAGATTCTCACAACAATGTTATGTATTTTTAACCCTTTAAATTCACAAAGAAATGGGCTCCCCCTATTTTTTAACTCTTTATAGTGTGAATAGTAGTTATATTTTATTTGTAAATGTTATAAAGTGCTCTTTTCAGTTTGAAGACAGGATCGGGGGGCCAACCGATACATATGTGGTACCATTGTAATCAGGAGAAATGGGGCTTTCACATGCAATATGGTTAGTAAAACAAATGTTTACATTAAAATAAAGGAGACAATTGTCTAAAAAATATTAAATAATAATGCAAAAATATTTGTAAAAATTACAAGCAAGACATTTCATGTTAAAGCCTAAACTCTGCCGCAAAAAATATATAATTTTCCTGAAAATTCCTGCAAAAATCAAGGTTAAACATGGCGCAAAATGGTGAAAAATGACCCGACAACAGAGGGTGACAAAAATCAAGTAGGTGGGCAATTAAAAGGGTTAGTAGTACCTATGCATGTTGGGCATTGTTTTGCTCGGGGGACCTTGCGCTTTCAGATTTAGCTTGCTTATTCTCATTTGTGAATTGATATTTTAGGAAAAAAATGTTTTGTTATACTCCTTTTCTATAGTAACATAGTATGTAAGGCTGAATAAAGACTTTAGTCCATCCAGTTCAGCCTGTTTAACTCCTTCCAGTGGTCTAGTAGCCATAGCCGGAAATGTTATTACATGCCAGGAAGGCATCAAGGCCACTTTTGAACATTTTTAATGTATCCCTCATTACTATCTCCTCTGGCAGCGAGTTCCATAGTCTCACTGCTCTTACAGAGAAGAATCCCCTCCTATGTCGGTGGAGAAAGCACCTTTCCTCTAACCTTAGTGGATGCCCCCGGGTTATGGTTACACTCCGGGGTATAAATAGATTGTGGGACAGATCCTTGTATTGACCCCGAATATATTTATACATAGTTATTAGATCACCCCTCAATCGTCTTTTTTCTAGACTAAATAAGCCTAACTTGGACAATCTTTCCGGGTACTCTAGCCCCCGCACTCCTTTTATTAACTTTGTTGCCCTTCTTTGAACGTGCTCCAGTTCTGATATGTCCTTCTTAAGCACAGGTGCCCAGAACTGTACACAGTATTCCATATGGGGTCTGACCAGTGACTTGTACAGGGGTAAAATGATGTTCTGGTCATGAGCACCCATGCCCCTCCTGATGCACCCCATGATCCTGTTTGCCTTGGCAGCAGCTGCCTGGCATTGATTACTACAGTTGAGCTTATTGTCAACTAAAACTCCTAGGTCCTTTTCCATTGTTGTTTTACCAAGTGTTTCTTTATTTAGTGTGTAATCATGACACAGATTTCTCCTTCCCATGTGCATAACCTTACATTTATCTGTGTTAAACTTCATTTGCCATTTAACTGCCCATGCTTCCAATTTATCTAAATCTGTTTGTAGTTGCCTGTTGTCCTCCTTTGTTTTAATTACTTTACTCAGCTTAGTATCATCTGCAAAGATTGAGACTTTACTGTTTAATCCATACCCAATGTCATTTATATATATATTGAAGAGAATTGGTCCCAGAACTGACCCTTGTGGTACTCCACTAGTAACAGTGACCCAATCTTGAGTGTGTACCATTGATAACCACCCTCTGCTTCCGATCACTAAGCCAATTTCCCACCCATCTGCACACGTTTTCCCCCAGTCCAAGCATTCTCATCTTTTGTACCAGCCTTTTATGTGGCACAGTATCAAATGCTTTAGAAAAGTCAAGATAAATGATATCCAATGACTCCCCCTGATCCAATCTTGAACTTACCTCCTCATAAAAGCTGATCAGGTTTGTCTGGCAGGAGCGATTCCTCATAAATCCATGCTGATATGGAGTAATAAGGTCATTTTCCCCAAGGTGCTCCAGGATAGTATCCCTTAAGAAACCTTCAAACAGCTTGCCCACCACAGATGTTAAGCTTACCGGTCTGTAGTTCCCAGGTTCCCCCCTAGATCCCTTTTTGAATATTGGCACCACATTTGTCAAGCGCCAATCCATCGGAACAAACCCTGTAGTTATGGAATCCACAAATATTAGAAATAACGGCTTGTCTATTACTGTACATAACTCCCTTAAAACACGAGGATGTATGTCATCTGGTCCCGGTGATTTATCGATTTTCATCTGCTTGAGACGGTGCCGGACACCGGCACCGGTGTCCGGAAACCCTGTGCAACCTAAGAATTCTTCGAGGGATGCTTAGAAAGCTTAACAGGTGTACTTTCAGGGAATATATTTATTATGGGGGGTATTCTAAATATAAAGGGTTGTTTTGGTTGAAAAAGCGCAAGGTGCACACATTGTCTGCAGAGCTGAAGTCTTCAAGTAAAATTACCGTTACGCACATGCTTTATTTTGGGGCGCTTGGCAACTCTTCCCTTGACAGTACCTATGCATGTTAGGTATTGTTCTGTTTGGGGGACCTTGCTTTTTCAGATTTAACTTTTTTCTTGTGTGCATATAGTTTTTTTTTTTTTGGAAAGTGTGGCCTGGATTCTTCTTTTTTATCAGTTTTTAGGGAAACTCTGTGCAACCAAAGAATTGATTGAGGGATTACATCCAGAAAACTGCGCCCATGTCAACAAGCCTCCAGAGAATATATAATTTGTGGGGGGGGGGGGTATTAAAAATATAAAGGGTTGTTTTTCTTGAAAATCCGCAAGGTGCACACAGCATAGTTCTATTTTATCTGAAAATTTTGCTAAAGCGCTGATTCAGTTCGGGGAGACTCCTGAGCAGGAAAGGGTGTCTACCAATACATATGTGGTACCGATGTAACCAGGAGAAACTGGGCTTTTACGCACAATAAGATTTTTTGACAAACCTACATTTTTTATCACAAAAAAAAAAAAAAACACTACAAACTGTAAAAAATAGTTTATTGTTTTGCAAATATTTCACACAAAAGTATTGAGAATATACAAAAAAAGGTCAAACAAGACATTTCATGTTAAAGCCCAGACTCTGCTGGAACAAAAAAACAATATATATGATGGTTCTCCCCCTATCATTACTGCAAATCTCAGAAATGTTTTGTGAGACAGAAAAATAGAACTTGCAGATGCATCCTGGAGATCTACAGAGGCCATCCAGAAGTCCTGAAACAGGATATATTTGATCGTAAAGATTGACTCCATACGCAGTCTCTTGTACTTGATGTTCAACTGTTTTAGGTTCAGAATCATTCAAAATTTACCTGATGGTTTCTAAACCAAAAACATGTGGGAACACCTTGTTCATTTCCGATGCCACTGAACTAATAACTGCCATTTTCCCTAGTTGTGTAATCACTAAAGGCATGGCCTGTGCTTTTGCCGGATCTCTGGAGCAGTGGGCTACTAAAAAATGATCCTCTGGCCTTGAGACAAATTCCAAAGTCCACCCTGAATCGTCTAAAGAATAAAGGGGTTCTGAGAGATCTTCTGCCAGGCCGAAAGAAAAAAAAAAAAAAAAACGAAAAAGAAGAAAGTCTTGCCCCCATGAGACAAACATCAGGCTGTTTAGGCTGCTGAGGAGGTTTAAAGTGGACCAACACCCAGGATTTTGACTATTCTGGGTTTTGGTCCACTTCGGCGGGGCACACCTCGTGGGCGGGCGCCGCTGGATCGAGGAGCAGGTAGGGATTTAGGGATTTCTGGGGGGTTTCACACAGCGGGGTGCCCCGCAGTCAGGGAGCTGATCGGTCCGGGAATCTTATAGACTCCTGGGCCGATCACGGGAGGGTGTTGGTCCACTTTAAGCAATTAACCTCCTTTGACCTTTAGCTTCTGAAATGCCCAGGTCCTTTGCAAATCCGAGCATCGGAAATCCCGTTGGGAAAATCTAGGCTTATTGGCTTCTGAATGAGGCGGATAAGAGGTTTTCTCTTAGCCAGAATTTTTTTCCCCACCTCAGCAGAACGAGTTAGTACCTTTTCCAGTTCCGACCCAAACAAAAGCTTACCCTCAAATGGTATTACGTACTACACGAAGATTACTAGTCCCCCTGCCAGGTCTTGAGCCAGCAAGCTCTACGAGCACAATTAACTAAAGCCATACTTTTAGCAATAACCCTAATTGACTCTAAAGCAAAATATAAAATACAATTTGCTGCTTTAGAAACAAAAAGCACCAGATATGCCACTCCTGACCTTGTCAATTGCTGACACAATCTGTGGCCAGCAGGGGTCTGAAGAAAAAGATTAAATATCACAATCCTTTTTAAGTAGAATGTCTGACCTTTTGTCTAAGGGATCTCTAAGGGAACCCATGTCCTCAAAGGAGAGATCCGATTCCTGAGAAACCTGAGCATCCAACTCATGGCACATAGCCCAAACCTCTCTCTTTCTCCGATTCCTCAGAACTTAGGAAGGAAAAACCAAGACTCCGGACTCTTCCATTCCCGAGCAAGAATGTCCTTTAGCGAATTGGGAATCTGGAAACAGGGATCCCTTCCTTCCAATAGTCCCTGTTAAAGGGAATCCTGAACCAAGAGGAGCTCATCTTCTGACTCAATTTAAGGGAAGCTAGAATTCCCCAAATATCTGGAGTGTCCTCTAAGAAAATTTAAAGCGACTAGGGTGGGAAGAAGTCCCCGAGGTTGAAGCTTCTGATCCCTTCCCAGTACCCGAAGAATGGCCTTCCTCATCTGAAGAGGCACAGATCTCCTCCTCTTTCTCAGAAGAAACTGGTCTACCCTGGCTACCCTTCTTCGAGCCTGGGGTGAGAGTCAACTGCGATCTCAGCTGAGTTGATGGTCCGGCCTCTGAACTTATAACTGCCACCTGGGCCATACAGTTATTATAAAACTTAAAAAAAAAATTAGCCATTTTGGAAGAATTCAAAGAAACTTCATCATACACTGATTTTTTTTAATTCTTTATTTTCAGAGTTATAACAAATCAGTACAGAAGTGAAAAGATAAGTACAATGGAGTGACTTTACAGAGCCAGCCAATGTATATGCAGTCAATTAAGATACGCGTGTATAAAGTTAAGAACCATTAACAAATGCTCATTTCTTTTAAAAACAAGATATGACATATGAAGTGTGCGCTTTATTGTCCACCCAGTTCGGCAACAGACCCCCGCGGTAACCAGGTATACGGCGCCCGCGGCGGGTCCCACCAACCTAGGGGGAAAGCCACAATAAGACCCCTAATAAACCTCCTGCTCCGAAGTGAGCTGGCTCAACACAGTAAGGATCAAAGAGAGAGAGGGAAAAGACGAAAAGAGGGGAAAGACTAAGAAAAGGAGCAAAGGATAGAAGGGGGGGGGGGAGATGAGGATGGGAGGGGGATGCTATGGAAATCGGCTGAGCACGGTATAACCTCAAGCACCAGCCAGGGGTCCCCAGCCCCCACTACCCATCACATAGCCTGGGGTGGATAAAATAGCAGAAGGAACTAAGGGTCCACCCGGGGGCCCGACAGCTGTGAGCTGTTTGAATCTGTCAGTATACCTAAAAAGGAACCATGGCGTCCAAGTCTGTAAAAATTGTGGCGTGTTTTCATGGATAGAGGCGGTAAGCTCCTCCATTTCCATGACATGGTTGATTTCTCCCACCCAGTCCGTCACTGAAGGGATCACCTCCGACCTCCATAGTCTCGGGACGACAGCCTTTGCTGCATTAATGAGATGCCTCAGGAGTGACTTCTTATAAGTCTTCAGAGGGACATCCCCAAGTAGAGGAGAAGCAGAGAGGGTTCCTGGGGCACTGGACGGCCCACAATTTCCCCAGCGATTCTGGCTACAGATTGCTAAAAGGGCACTATCTTGGGGCAATCCCAGAATATATGAAAAAAGCTCCCCATCGCTCGCCGGCATCTCCAACATTCCACAGGGGCAGACGGGGTTATCCTATGCAGTCTCTGCGGAGTATAATACCACCGTGTGAGGCATTTATAGTTTGTTTCTTGTGTCTTTGAGGAGATAGAGGTCTTATGAGTTGCTAGAAATATGTATCTCCACTGGTCCTCCATCAACTGCCTGTTCAGGTCCCTCTCCCAGTCCGCACAGAAGCGAGGAAGGTCAGTGTCCTCAGAGCTCCCTAACAAAGCATATAATTGAGACACTAGTCTCGGAGGGGGGTCCTGCTCAATCGCTAATCGCTCAAAGGGGGTAAGGGCCCTGGTCAGCGCCTGCCTGGGCCCCAGACTCAGCAGAAAGCTCCGGAAGGTAAACAAAACCCAATGGTCAAACAAGTGTGTGTCCCATCTCCCCCTGAGGTCCTCCAATCGCATCCACCCAGAAGGTGATATGAGGTCCATCCCTCTTGGGATACCCTTTTCCTTAAAGGTCTCTCTAAGCTGAGGAAGAATGCCAATTGAGAGGGTTGGGTTGCGCACCAGCGGGACCATAGGGGTCGGCCACGGCGATATCTCCGCCCTTTCTCTAACGTTATCAAGAACTCCAAGGGAGGTTGCTATGAGCGGGTGGTCTTTAACAAGTGTCCTCCCCGTACCGGCCACCCAAGCCGCGTCCCCCAGCGGGGTCTGCAGCCAGGTCGCATCTAGGTCCACCCATTTCTTCTTCACTCCTTGGTGATGCCAGTCTAATATGCATTGGAGATGGATAGCACGCCAATATCGAAACAGGTCAGGGCAAGCTAAACCCCCTGCCTGACGCGGCTTAAAGAGAAGTCGCAGTTTCAGTCTTGGTTTCCGTCCCTGCCAAATAAATTTAACGAAGGTCGAATTCAGGGACTTAAAGTATGCCTTAGGGATATGTACAGGGAGGGTTTGAAGTAAGTAGAGAATTTTGGGTAAGATCATTATTTTAATAACGCTTATTCTACCCAGCCATGAGAAGGTGGGGAGGTCCCAGTTTGCTAAATCCGTCTTAATTCTGGAGAGGAGGGGGCCAAAGTTCGCAGAGTATATCCCGTCCACTGATTTTGTAATTTTAGTACCTAGATATGTAATGGCCGAAGGGGGCCATCTAAATGGGAATGACGCTTTGAGGAGAGCTTCCGTCTCTCTAGAGAGGTTCACCCCCAGGGCCTCCAACTTGTCATAGTTTATCTTTAAGAAGGAGAGTCTACCAAACCTTTCAAATTCCTTCAGTAACACTGGGATGCCCACTGTCGGGTTCGTGAGGAAAAAGAGTAAGTCGTCTGCGTAAGCTGAAATTTTATGTATGGCTGATCCAGCTGCGATCCCTCGGATGTCCCCCTGTCTCCTGATCCTGCACAGGAAAGGCTCCATAGATAACGCAAAAATCAAGGGAGAGAGGGGGCATCCCTGTCTGGTACCATTCCTAATGTCAACTCGGCCCGATAGGGTGCCATTAACCTTGATTCTCACCGAGGGGTCTGAGCAGAGGGCCATAATCACTTGTAGTGCTCTAGGCCCCAGTCCAATGTGCTCCAGAACCACTCTAATAAATTGCCAGTTCACCCCGTCGAAGGCCTTCTCAGCGTCAGTGGACAGCAGAACAACCGGCTCCCCGGTCTGCTTGATCTTATGAAGAATATTTAATACTCTGGTTGTGTTATCGCAGGCTTCCCGTCAGAGGATAAAGCCCAACTGATCGCCGTCCACCAACCCCGGGAGCAGCCCCGACAGCCTATTTTCCAGAACCTTTGCAAAGAGCTTAAGGTCCACATTTAGTAATGAAATGGGTCTATAACTGCCACAGGCGAGTGGATCCTTCCCGGGTTTCTGTATCATAGTGACATAAGCGGTTAACATCTCACTGTGGATAGTGGCCTGGGCAGGGGACGCCAAGAGCGAGTTAAAGGTCGCGAGGAAATGTGGGCCAAGGAGAGGGAGAAATTGCTTATAATATCTGACAGAGAACCCATCAGGTCCCGAGGACTTTCCGTTCGGCGAGCTCAGGACAGCAACCTGCAGCTCTGCCATGGAGATTGGGCTTTCGAGGGCATCTCTCTCCTCCCCTCTCAATATCGGCATCCCAGAGTCCTCAATGTATCTTTTTATCTGTGCTAAGTGGCTCTGACTCGGGTCTGCCCCGTCAGGACGGATATATATAGATTTTGATAAAAGGCCTGGAATGTCCTTGCACTATCTGGGGTGTTATGAAGCTTTTTTTGTTGCTCATCAATAATAGCTTCAACATAATTTAATGATTGCTGCTTTCTGAGGGCTCTCGCCAAGAGTGCACTGCTCTTATTCCCCCATTCGAAATACATCCTCTTACATCTCCTTATAATATAGGCGGCTCTGGAAGACAGGAGAGAGTTCAGGGCTGTTCTGGCCTCAGAGAGCTCTAGGAGGTTGCTCTTGGCCAGTGAGGCTTTATGTGATCTCTCCAGCTCCTGAACCCGCTCCAGTCGCTTCTGCAGCTCCTGCTCCCTATCCCTCTTCATCTGAGTGGCGTGCCTGATGAGTATGCCCCTAATGACTGCCTTGTGGGCTTGCCAATTATTAAATGGAGAAGTGTCAGTGCTTTTGTTGAATTCAAAGTATTCCTTAATGGCCTTTTGAAGGTCAGCTACCAATGGCTCGTTCTGCAAAAGGGACTCGTTTAGCCGCCATGTCCATTCCCCCCTAGATCCCCCAGCTAACCTGAGAGAGAGAGCTACAGGGGCATGATCTGATATAACAGTAGTTTCTATTTTGGCATCCGTTAGGTGAGGCAGAAGGCAGTGGGATACTAAAATATAGTCGAGACTAGAATATGTGGCATGTACCGCAGAATAAAAGTATAAGTCCTTAGTGGAGGGGTGACTAATTCGCCACGGGTCACAGAGATGTGCTTTCTGAAGGAGCTTTTTTTATTTTCCACAAGGCCGCATACGCCAAGGCTGACCGTCCTGTAGAAGAATCCAATAAAGGGTCCAGCGCTACGTTTAGATCTCCCCCAAGAATAATGGGGCCATCCTGTACTGCCATGAGCCTGTTCACAAAGGATTCTAGAAAAGCTACCTGTCCAGAGTTAGGGGCATAAGCTACCGCCAGCGTGTATTTTTTGTTATACAAGGAGCCCTTGAGGATCAAATATCTGCCCTGCCCATCCGAAATTTTGTCTGATACCCGAAAAGGGGTATTCTTAGCTATCAAAATTGCCACCCCTCTTGCTTTAACATCTGGAGCATTGCTTGTATAGGACTGGGAGAAGGACCTGGAGGACAGTCTAGGGGCTCCGTCACCCCTAAGCTGCGTCTCCTGTATGAAGGCGAAATTTGCTTTATGTCTGGACAGTTCCTGCGCTAATTTGGATCTCTTAATAGGAGTGTTCAGCCCTCTAGCATTTAATGAAATCACTCTGAGCTTTTTGGTAAAAGGAGGGCTAATCACATTACTAGCATCAGAGCTCCGCATGGTACCGCAAATCCCGGGCGCTGTCACTAGCCCCGGGTAGGCTATAATCTAAGGGGGATGGATAGCAGGGACGGGGGATGGGGGGGGGGGTCAATGATAGGGAGGAAAGGAGGGGAAGATAGAGAACTAAGACAGAAAAAGAGAAAAGAAAGGAAGTATTGGGAACCGCCCCAACTCTGAGATCAGGGCTTGGTTCCTCAAACCTGAACACGAAACAATGACCAACGAGGCTCCGAAGGCGCCCTCCAACCACACGGGGGTAGCGAGAGAATGGCTCGGAAGCCCGGTGTGTACGAGGGTGGGGGATAGCCCACCCCCGAAAAATCAGAGAAGGCAGCGACGCCTCCCCACCCCCAAAAAATGGGAATAAGCAGCCGCCGCCGCCCCTCAAAGTGGGGACCAAGAGGCCAGCCGCCGCTCTCAACAAGGGTGCGTATGACTCACGCGGGTCCAGCGCCAACCCCCGGCCACCACCAAAATCTAACACCTTATCAAAACAATGCGTATGCAACCCTGAGTTTAGACTAAAAACAAAATGCTTAGAAACCAAACACTTGAATACTTGAATCCGAGATTCGTCCCTCCGCTAAAAGGGCAAGAGACAATCAAACAGTCAACAAGCCAGGCCAAGCAAGGCCCATGGTTTGGCCCTCCCCCCCCTAAATGGTCGGCACCGGCCCCCGAACCCGGGAGAGAGGACCGCAGCCCAGGCACCACTCGCCAACCTCCGCCTAGACCGCCCCCCCCCCCCCAGCCACCGCCCAGGGAGCAGCGCTGGCCATGAAAGTGCAGTGCAAGGACCTCTGTAAAAAGCCATAAAAGCCCAGCATTTGAGACAGCGTAAACAGGTCGTATGCCCGCTAGTATAATTTGTACTGCTACGTATATATTTGCCTGTCAGTAGGCAGTCCGAACGACCCGATCGGGGGTAAAAGCAGGGGGGGGGGGGGAGAGGTCCATCATATATAGCAATGTCCCCTACAGCATGGTGAGAGAAGGTGCATTGATCACATCCAGCCAGGTTCACGCGTTAGGGGGCTGGATAGATCTGCGCCCTCTGACCTGTGAAGGATATGAGTCCGGGGTGGCACTCAACCAGGGATCTGGAGAGGTCGAAGTCCAAACCGCTGAAAAAAAACTGGTAAATCTTCATGCTTGCGAAGTGCGAAGGTTTTGTCCCCCTTGGATGCAATCAGGGAAAAAGGATAACCCCACCGATACGTCACGTTGTTTTGTGTAAGCAACTCCAATAGTGGGCGAAGAGTTCTTCGTCTCGCCAATGTGGATCTCGAGAGGTCAGAATAAAAGTGCAACTCCACACCATCGAAGTCAAGGGGACCCTTCCTCCTCGCCGTCGCCATAATTGCCTCCTTCTCCTGAAAAAAGTGAATTCTGCAGATGACGTCCCTAGGAGGGTCACCCGGTCGGGGAGGAGGAGCCACGGCCCTGTGCTGTGCGCTCGATCAATCTCGATTTTAGAGTCCCCTTCCGTTTGCTCTCCAAGTAGCGTAGAGAAGATGCCTTGAAGTGTAGGCATTAGGTCCTCTACTCGGGTTGCTTCAGGGAGACCCCGAATCCGGATGTTGTTCCGCCTATTGCGGTTTTCCAAGTCTTCAAGGTGGAGGGTCAGACTGTTGTTGGCAGCTTCTTGTGCTTGCAAACGAAGGGTCAGTTGTTGTATGTCTGACCTGTCTTCTTCCTGATTCCGCTCCACCCTATCCAGCCTGGAATCCAATTGTTTTAGATCTCCTCTCAAGAGACCAACTTCTTCAGATAGCTTTTCACTAATTGGAGCGGGTAATCAAGGACAAGTCCTCTTTAGTGGGCATTGAGCGCAGGTGGGCCCAGATTTCTGATAGCGTGCGATCCGCCGAAGGCGATCTTGATGTGCTAGCATCTCTCTGGGCAGGTTCTTCCCTTGCAGCCCCCCGGGGCGGGCTTCCCGACGGACCCGGATCTCGGGGAGGTTCCGCGGATTTTGAGATATAGCAGTTGAGGTCGCTTTGGTTGGCTGCCAGTGACCCCCTGGTCTGGGTCTTGGAATCTTTATTTTTGCTACCGCCACCCATTGAGCAGAGGATCAGCTTTCCTGTTCGGCTCGTTCAACAGTGGGGTATCCCAAAGCACTGCGGCACTCCCTCCAAAGTGTTCCTTTGCGACTTAGTGCAATCTAGCCGATGCTTGGTTGGATTATATCTGTGTCCAGATTGGAGCAATATCACACAAGGACACTCGGTTCTCCGCCGGAGATGACGTTTGCAAACAAAGCTGTCAAAGGGCAAAGCGTTTCTTTCTGAAGGCGAGGTGGTTTAGGTGAAGCTCACGTGGGGGCTAGGCAATTATGATATAGAATGCGAAATTGGATAGGTTTGGATGATACGGGATTAATGTCCAAATTGGAACAATATTGCACACAAACACCTGAGTCCCTGTAGAGGAAGCTGTTTCCAGATAGAGCGGGCAGCGGGCAGGACGTTCCCGTATGAGCAGGTGCAGCTTAAATAAGGCTCATTGAGGTACAGCAATTATGGCAGGAGGTACGAATTTTCCATCAACTTCCAAGATTTCCCGGTGGGGGTAATATCTTGGGTAGAAGGCAAAGCCCAGCTTGAGAATGGGTAACAGAGAGCGGGCTATGGGGAGCTCCCAGCAATCCAGAGCCACAGCAATATGAGGCAAGGGAGGGGTGAATGGGGCCCCCAAGATGACGTCGGGATGGTGCCTTCAGGCTCCGTGCTATATCCCAGGGGTGGGGGGGTATTGTGGTTACAAGGGGGCAGGGCCCTGCTCTCTCTCATGGAGGTGGCAAGATGGCGGTCGCCCCTCCGGCCGTCAGTCCCGCTCCTGTCGCCATTAACTGCGAAGTCGGGTGAGGGAGGGAGGGGGGGCAGGAGACCACGATGGAGAGGGGTCAACCCCACTGATGCCCCGGGCACGTCACCGAATGCAGCCCCGCCGCTCACCTTAGGTCCGGGGCGCAGGCTGTTACAAGCTGCGGTGCAGCGACTTCTCCGTCCGCCACGCTGACAGGTCCGTCTCCCGCCGCCGATGCCTGCGGGGCAGGGTAGAGAGGGGAGGCAGGGACCCACCAGCGGGGGCAGGGGGGGGGGCTCAACTACGCCGGCGTCCGGGCGTGTCACTGCCCGCAACCCCGCCGCTCACCTCAAGTCCGGAGCTCAGTGCAGATCAAGGCGAGGGGACAAGATGGCGGCGACTCCTCCGCACCGCTGCCTGCACGCTGCAAAACGGGCACTTCTGCCCCTCCAACTCCACTTGAGACAAATCCTCCTGCTGCAGGACGCTTTCCCCTCACCTCCCAGGTATGCACCACGAATCAGGGTTTATCAAAAAAAGGGTGTTATATGCTAGTAAAGGCTAATGAAGCCGGGAGCTGATGGCAGTCACGTCTTTACAGCGCCATGGCAAGCTCCGCCCCCCCATACACTGAAATTTACCGTCGGCCACCTCCTCCAAGCAATCTTTGCACAGAAGCTTGGAAAAGTTCTCCAGCACTGTGTCCTGACAGTCAGCACATAATTTGTAATATAGGGCCAATTTGGTTTCCATGGGGTCCTTTAGCCTCTCTGGGGTCCCTTCTGAACTCCTTAGAGGACTTAGAATATTTCATCCTGGATTACTTAGCCTCCACAAGAAAAAGACAGGGCGAGTGTCCTCACAACAGTGTAAAGAGATGGAGACTTAGCCCTTACACTGGATTATCACCTGATCCCATTGTTCACATCACTGCTGGTAGAAAATTGAGGAGTCCTCCCCCACCAGAGGTTTTTGGGCCTGGGAACGGTTAAAAGACCCCTTACCCATGCCTTTTGGGGTCTGCCAAGGCTTCCGGATCTCTGGCCTCCAAAATTTGCTCTGGGGAAATTTTTGCCTTTTAATGTTCAGCTTTTAGGGGGGCCTCGGCCGATGCCGAGGTTGACTAAGAGGGTTAAAAACAAACCAACCAACAAGGGTTAGCTTACTGGCACAAGCCATCCGATCATCAATGGTAGCCCACCTTGGCCATGACTGCTGCGCACCAGTTGGCCAGTTGCCCAGTAGGAGTTCAGTCACGGACAGGACCTCTTCTCAGAACAAGAGATTGTAGCCCCCAGCAGGGAATGGGAGGGCTCTCACAAGGAAACTTATTTTATTTTTTATCCCCCTGGCTGGACATCGGATTAAAGTGGACCAAAACCCACATCCCTGAAATCTATAAGATTCCAGGGCCGCTGGATTCCCTCCCCCTGAGGCATCCAGATTCGGGATGCCCCACTGTACGAAACCCTCCAGGTTGCCTGGAAACTCACCTTCTTTCCTGGTGCAACGTTGCATGTGTGAGCTAAGGTCGCATCCCCGCTATCTCATTAGCAGGGCACGAGCCCGCTCCAGGCATTTGTGAATGGCCGGCACAGGCACACTCCCTGTTAGAGGGTAGCGGGGGATGCGGCCACCAGCGCTCTCGGATCCGCTCGCATTAGACAAGCTATTCAGCGAAGGGGCAGGAGCAGATCCAAGCATGCTGATTGGAAGACAGCTTGGTTCATACTGTGCCATAAAGCTCCCTTCACACCAGAGCACTTGGCTGCGATAGCAATTGGGATCACCCCCAATAGCGCAGCATGCAACGTTTTTCTGGAATCGCAAACATGAGCAAGGTAAAAACGCCCGCAAGCTGAGGGTGCACAGGTGAGTGCACTGCAATATCAATAATCACTGTTGCAGTGCAACGTCTAGGTGTCACCTAGGCGACGCAACAGCGGTTATCACTTGCCATTTCCTATTGAGCAATCGCAGGATTGCAGGATTTTTTGCAGAGCAATCCTAATCGCGGGTATGAACGAGCCTATAGGTAGCTATGGGCAGTGCTCTGAAGGCAATCGCCCCACTATCGCAGTCTGCCCATAGCAGACATTTTGATAGACTTGAACAGGAATGCGCATTAGCCAGGGGGAAGCCGCCAGTGCATGAGCTGGGCATCACCAGAAAGTAACATTTTACAATGATCCCACAGTGGAAAGGAGGTAAACAGGTTTTGGTCCCCTTTAACATGGAACAAATGCCTCAAAACAATCTTGGTCCACTTACCTATGCCCTTGAGACATATAGCCTTAAAGTGGACCAACACCCACGGGTGATCGGTCCGGGAATCTATAAGATTCCCGGGCCGATCACCCCCCACCCCGCGGGACATCCGAGATCGGGATGTCCCGCGGGGTGAAACCCCCCCAAACACCGCCGCCGCCTCCCTCGCGCTCCTGTAGGCGTGCTCGCGCCCGCGCCGGCCGTCTGCGAATGGCCGGCGGGGGCGCGCGCGCGCCGAAAGTGACGCGAGGGAGGCGGCGGCGGCGGCTGCCGCTTAGACGTTCCTGATCCTCGCTTGTACGTCGGCGCTGGGAGCGGGGAGAGGTGAGTTTTTCGGGGGGTTAGGGGGGGTTTCACACAGCGGGGCACCCCGATCGGGGGTGCCCCACCGAAGTGGACCAAGACCCAGGATAGTCAAAATCCTGGGTGTTGGTCCACTTTAAGACTTTCGGTCCAATTTAAAGATGGGAGCACAATGGGGTATTTAATAAATTCTCTGGCTCTGGCACTGAGGACATTGGGTCATGCAGGCCGCTCTAGTTGTCCCAAAGAGCTCCTCTGCCATCAGACAGGGGCAGTTCATAGGGCAGGGAATTAGATCTTGGTGATCGTTCCTTGCCAGTGGGTCATTCCAAATTGGGATGCCCTGCTGTGTGAAATCCCCTGGATTGCCTAATTTATTCACCTCCCTGGCAATCGCATGGTAAACGTACAGGCTCTCCTCCAATCTGCAGCCAGCCCTCCAATAAGTTTTATTAGGCCACTCTGATAGTGACTTAGTAAAGCTGAGTCGAGCGCTGGCTGCTCCCCTTCAGCTGTGCATATCCACATCAGCCATTCAGAAATGCTTGACGTTACTGCGGCTGGTGGGAAGCTGGGGATGCCACCACAGCCTGTGAATGTGCCATGGGATCACCAGTGAGGTAAGTATACAGGCAATCTAGGGATTTCACACAGCGAGGCATCCCTATCCAGGATGCCCAGGGATAGCGAATCAAGCCTTAAAGTGGACCAACACCCAGGGGGGATCGGCCCGGGAATCTATAAGATTCCCGGACCGATCAGATCCCTCCCCGCGGGGCATCCGAAATCGGGATGTCCCGCGGGGAGGAACCCCCCAGGAGGCCCACAATCCTTACCTTACCGGCGATCCAACGGAGCATGCGCGAGACGCGCCCGCGTCTCTCGCTTCCCTCTAGCAGGGCGCGCTCCCGCGCCGGCCGTTTTGTGAATGGCCGGCGCAGGCGCGCTCCCTGTTAGAGGGAAGCGAGAGACGCAGCCAATGACAGCGCTCTGGTATGCGCGTCCAAGCGGCTTTGGACGCGCATACCAGAGCGGCTCTGAGCGCTGTCATTGGCCGGACGAGGTCACGTGGGAGCGGGGAGAGGTGAGTTTTTTCAGCGATCGGGGGGGGTTTCACACAGCGGGGCACCGGCATCGGGGTGCCCCACCTAAGTGGACCAACACCCAGGATAGTCAAAATCCTGGGTGTTGGTCCACTTTAAAGTGGACCAACACCCAGGATTTTGACTATCCTGGGTTTTGGTCCACTTCAGGGGGGCACCCCGATCAGGGGTGCCCCGCTGTGTAAAACCCACCTCACCACGCTCCCACGTAGCCACGGACAAGCGGGTGACAGCTGCGGACAAGACAGCGCGTCCGCCGCCGCCTCCCGCGCGCCCCTTTGACAGTGCGCGCGTCCGCGCCGGCCATTCACAAACGCCCGGCGCGGGCGCACGGGAGGTGGTGGCGACCGCTCACGGGCCGATCACCCCTGGGTGTTGGTCCACTTTAAAGACTCCATCACAGGGGTGATTGTTTCTCTTTGTATAAGAAGATGGGAGCCTTCAAATTTGCTAGATTCTGTCTTTTTTGCTCTTTGCAATGTGCCCCTCTATGTATGTCACAGGAGGGACATGAGAGAGTGTGTAGAGGAGAAGAAAATGTACCTTGCAGACCTTTGCCCTCTGTGCTGCGCTGCTTATCAGTCCCAATTATGTGAGAGGAGAGGGGAGAGATGCATATGCTTGGGATCCGTTTACAAGTTCAGCACAGCCTGCAGAGGAGGTTTATGGAGGAAAGCAGGACATCAATCATCTTGCAGACACCGTTGTTGCAATGCTAGTCTTGGGAAATGTGAGCAACATCGAGCGAGGCATGAGATGTCCAGGGTCTTCCCTGCACCGGTTAGTTCCATGTGGCTGCACCCCCGAGGTGGCTAGAGTGGCCGCCTACTTTTTAATTATATAGGGGCCTTTCCTAATTATCGGTGCTGCGCTGCAAAGCCAAGGATTGGCTGTGCCAGCTGTCAGTAGGGCCCGGGACCGCTCCATTATGCTGCTTAAAGTGGACCAACACCCAGGATTTTGACTATCCTGGGTTTTGGTCCACTTCCCCGGGGCACCCCGATCGGGGGTGCCCCGCTGTGTGAAACCCCCCAGAAACCCCCAAAAACTCACCTTTCAGCGCTCCCACGTGAACGCCGCAGCCAATCCCCGCCAACGTCCAGGCGGGGATCAGGAACGTCCAAGCCGCTTCCGCCGCCGCCGCCTCCCGCGCGTCACTCTCGGCGCGCGCGCGCCCCCGCCGGCCATTCACAGAGGGCCGGCGCGGGCGCGCGCACGTCTGGAGGGGCGCGGGCGGCGGCGGATCAGGTAAGATGTTTTGGGGGTTTCACCCCGCGGGACATCCCAATCTCGGATGTCCCGCGGGGTGGGAAGTGATCGGCCCGGGAATCTTATAGATTTCCGGGCCGATCACCCCTGGGTGTTGGTCCTCTTTAATGTTGCTGCCCGGCCTTCAAAGGAGGCAGCTGTGGGACGGCCAGTCACTGGGGCACCTATTCACGCAGGCCACCTGCCCTAATGCATGGCCCTGGGCAGGAGGGGCCAAATTCCAACATTAATGGTACCAGTGCCCAGGGGGAAGCAGTGGCCTATCTGGATTTCTCCCGGTATGCTCTAAGGCCAGTCCGCCCCTGGGTGTGAAGAGGCCCTTACGATCACAAGTTTCCAGCCCATGCAAGCCGTTCACATGTGCGATCATGATTGGACAGCTATAGCAATTTACACCCACAACAGTCCTGCCTGCAGCAATTTGTGACCGAAGTCATCTCAAATCAATGCTGAAGGGGCAAACGCTTGAAAATGGCAGTGCAATATTAAAACCAGTCGAAATGAGAGCAGCGCACATACACCCCCAAGACTTGGTACATCCTTCCACCCCTCTGAGGGAAGGCTCCATAGTACAAGCTCCAGCCTCAGGGACCCACACAGATTAAGGGGAGCACGGGGCAGACTAACGTTTAGGGGTGATGGTCTACTATAACTTCCACACAGCAAAGACAAACATAATGCGTCTCATAAAGTTTCAGCAAAAGACAAAATTAGCAGAGAACGTGGCGGCCGCGGATATTTGAAGCTTACCCGGGTGAGCCCACTACACAACACGTTGCGTGCCAGCTAGCCAACCAACGCGTAGCAGCGACCTTTACACGCTGCTTCCTTCTCAGCCTTCCAGGGGCGGGTGCACAACTATAGCCACGCCCCTCAACCCAGCAACATTTCCACGGTTCACCCCAGAAAACCGGGACAGCGTTTTACAGGGGACAACCAGTAACCGCAATGCCAACCGCTTGCCTTCACAGACCCCCATCTGCAGAACCCCCTGCCTCTCCCCCACCAAATGCCCTGGTCTCACGGTACATGCGTAAGGATGCTACCTGTCTGGCTATTGTATTTGCCGGTATACCTGCCGGGTCACACAGCGGGGCATCCACAATTTGGGTCCAATCTAAAAACCCAGGTTTTTCACTATCCTGAGTTTTGGTCTGTCCCCCTGGGGCACCCCGTTTTGGGATGCCCCACTGTGTGAAACATCCCCCCAAGCCTGCAAGCATCAGTCAGGGATGCCGGTATAATAGTCAATGCTTCATTGCCAGTGCATACCCACTATACTCTAAGCTGGGGAGCGTATCCGTGGCAGCCATTTCTGAACTGCAGTGCAGTCAGCAGTGCACACTCCATTCAGCTTGCTTGTCAGATCTGATGTCAGGACGTCTTAGGAATACAATTAACGTGAATTCTGATTGGCCAGTGACACGTGCATGTGCCGTGGAATCTCCAAAAGGTACGTTTTTTTCCAGGCAATCCATGGGGTATCACACAGCAGGGCATCCCGGATATTTGAAATGCGTGCAAAATTGGGTGTGCTGGCTCGTTTCAGGGGACAGGGCCCACTGATCCACCAACATCGGATTAAAATAAAACAGCATGGCAACGATCCTTCACTGGACCACTAAAGAAAATAGAAAAAACTAAAATAAAAAGGCAGCACCTCGGGGGGTGATTGGGAGGCCTAACTAAACTTACGGGAGGTGGGTTATCCCCAACACGCCCGGTCTCGGTTGCATCCCTGTGGCCGGAATTACATTACATCACTGGAGGGAGTATTTTTACCCCTTTTACATCTCTGTGGTTTTTATAGATTAGCAGCTTGGTATTTAACGCGCAACAGAACCCAAAGCTGATAACATTCCTCCCCCCCCCTCCATGCTTCCCAACTCGAGATTCCCACTGTGTGAAGCTCCTTGGGGCAGCCTGTAAACACTCAACATCCCCCACTTAAAGTGTCCATGGGTGAGCTCTCGTCCAATGTGACCCATCGCTCATGACTATGTCATTCAGCAAACTGCTCTCATTGTGGTCAATAGGGAGCGCGCACCACTAGGGCAGGAGCATGCATGCCGCTGGCAGGATGCCCCGCTGTGTGAAACCCCCAGGTCGCCCCGTACACTTACCTTGCTTCCCGGTCCAACGCCGCATGCGTGAGCTACTGCTGCATCCCTGCTATCCATCGCAGGCACGCTCCCTGTTAGAGGGAAGCGGGGGATGCAACTGCCAGCGAGCTCGGAGCCGCTGGCCTTAGATGGCATGATATCAGCAGCTCCGAGCACTGGGTGGACAAGCGGCGGCACATGCACCGTAGGACTGCTTTAAGTGTCACTTGCTTGGATACCATTTATAGTGACTTTCAAGTGGGAAAATACAGGAAGAAAAGATTTATTTAAATAAAGCATATTGGTAAAATGTTTCTTTTTCCAAAGTCTATAAGAATCATAGGATTCTAATGATAGTTGCCTTTAAAGTGGACCAACACCCAGGATTTTGACTATCCTGGGTGTTGGTCCACTTAGGTGGGGCACCCCGATCGGGGGTGCCCCGCTGTGTGAACCCCCCCCCCCCGATCACCCGGAAAACTCACCTCTCCCCGCTCCCACGTGACCTCGTCCGGCCAATGACAGCGCTCAGAGCCGCTCTGGTATGCGCGTCCAAAGCCGCTTGGACGCGCATACCAGAGCGCTGTCATTGGCTGCATCTCTCGTTTCCCTCTAACAGGGAGCGCGCCTGCGCCGGCCATTCACAAAACGGCCGGCGCGGGAGCGCGCCCTGCTAGAGGGAAGCGAGAGACGCGGCCGCGTCTCGCGCATGCGCCGTTGGATCGCCGGTAAGGTAAGGATTGTGGGCCTCCTGGGGGGTTCCTCCCCGCGGGACATCCCGATTTCGGATGCCCCGCGGGGAGGGATCTGTTCGGTCCGGGAATCTTATAGATTCCCAGGCCGATCCCCCCTGGGTGTTGGTCCACTTTAAAAGAGGAACTCTGAGCTTATTGTAACCCCACGGCCAAAAACCCGACCTCCCCCTTGCTAAGCCCAATTTGGGCATTTAAATAAATGATAAAACAACTCACCTGAACACCGCAATTCTCCCCTGATTCTGGCAGGGGGTGGGGCTCTGAATAGCAGCTGTAGACCTGACTGACAGTTGGAGCTGAGTGAATGACCAGTACAGTCACACAGACCTGGGTGACAGACCTGCCACTCAGTGCATTCTCTCCAAGATGGCTGCACCCAAGGTTACCTAGGAAGTAAACTTCCACTTTAAGGAAGAGGTCACCACACCACGTTTGTAAGGTTATTGAAAGATGTGTGACCATGGACATCCCAATAGTGAGCATGCATGTGCAGTATCCACCTGAGCCAGGTAGCATCCACAGTACTATTACACTATGTTACTATGACCAACCAGCATGACCTGTGTTAGCATGGCCTGCAGCATCTCTGGATGGGTCTACCATCAAGCTCCTCTGAGACATTGCTCGCTAATTATAAAGGGAGCTGCCAGCAACCAATTGTGATGTTTTGCATGCCCAAGTGCATTCAGCATGGCAGCACCCTGCAGAATCCCTGCTCCCTCCTGCAGACATACAGATCTGCCAGGTGCACAGAGCTAGGATGCAGCTAGAGGACCAAACATGCGCAATGGGGATGCCCCTTAGTGTGGATACCTTCAGTGTCCGGGATACTCACCTTGATCCAGGATCCAACGTCACATTTGTAGTCCTCCAGCGGCATCCCAGCTCTGAATGTTTGCCAGTGGAAAAAGCAGGAGGTAGCAGACCTGCCGCAGGGGAGGGGAGGTGCTGGGCATGTAATTCATCAAGACTGGCCCTTTGTAGTTGCGACCAGAGATGCTAAAGGCCATAACTGGCCACGAAAGCAGTTCCTGTGATGCACTAAAGAGATGGCTTGGTTACTGACTTAAAAGTGTAACAAAGCCCAGTGCGTCTGGCTCTGGATCTAAAAGACTCCAGGGCCAGCCGCTGGCTAGCCACCCCCCGCTGTATGAAACTCCCCCTGGTCGCTGCAGAAATCACCTATGCCATGGCTCCCACGTAAATGTAAACATCGGTGGCCGCATCCCCAGCATCTTGGCGCTGAGTCACACTCCTGTGCCCAGCAACTCAGATTGGAGTCACGGCATGACACACATGGCGGTAAAGCTGCGGGTATTGTGGATATTGCACCTTGTTGCAGTAATGACACCGAAAATAAAGAATGACACAAAAAATAAGGACAGAAATAAACTGAAAGAAAAGAAAAAATAGCAGAAAGAAGCAAAAAGAAAGAAATAGAAAGGAAGGACTGACACGGAAAAAAAGAAAAGGAGAAACACGACCGCAGGAGGAATCGGCAGCTGTGCACTGCTTGGATGCAAAACTGGAAATGACTGAGGGAAGAAGGAAGTAGCTGCTTGCATCAGAGTTAGACTAAGGAAGCCAGGAAAGGACAAATGCAATTAAAGGCACACTGCTCAGCCAATGTAAATAAAAACTATAAAAAGCAGTTACCCCAGGGTAATATAAAACACGTTGTGGGACACTCCCTGTCTGAAATATTTAGATTTTACATAAAACACAACATTATGTAATGTCCATAAATTGTCCAGTGGCATATACTGGGAACAAAAAAAATGTAAAATAGAAAAAATGCAATAGCATAAACATATGAATAGATTCTTGTAGAATGTTCATAATCCACAAGATGTTGTGGCCAAAGTTCTTATGGTCAACAGTTTGGAACAAGTAAAAACGCTGGTAATCCAGAAAGAAAAAAAACACATTCTTCAGGTTAAAGAGGCTGCCATAGACCAAGACCTCAAAAACACAACAATCCAATGGGAAACCACTTGTAATCCAAATGTCCCATGGATGTGATAGGAGCTAGTCAATGTTCCAATGGATGACCAGGTAATCCCAAGAGTAGAGCACAGTCAATGTTTAAAGCATGGCAAAGGTACTCTGTATTACACAGCCCATGATGGCCTGCTCCACGCAATGAGCTGTGCAGGATGGATAAGTCCACTTCATGTGACCTCTTCTCTGGTAAGAAGTGTCAGTCCACAAATGTCCATGGACCAGGCTTTCTCGCTGGCTGTCAGAGTCACCAGGTGGTAGTGTCATAACTCACTTACCTGGGTCCCATTCCAGCGCTGTCTCCGGGCGGCCGGCCGCCCTCCTCCGCGTCCCCGGCTCCCGTGCTTGCTCATTCGCGGGCACGTGATTTGTATGCCCTTCGGAGACGCTGCACACAGCGCTCCCGCCGGAGGCTCAGTTAAGGGCCAATGAGCCCAAAGTATTTGGGGGGGTTACGCCCCTAGTTTTGGGTTAGGGCCAATGAGCCCAAATAAAGGGGTTGGGGCTATACGCCCTTTTGGTAATCTGGGCCTATCTTGTGTGAGTTCTGAGTTGCACCAATCACACACTTTCTTCCCCATCCCCAATCATATCTGGTTCCTATAAAGCTTTACCCCGTCATTTACTCTGCCTGCCTGCCTGCCTGTGATAGAGCCTTGTACCTTGTTTGTCTTCTGAATATTTCTCTGTTTGATCTTCGTTGCCGACCCCTGCCTGAACCGACCATTCTCTGTCTGATCTCCGTTGCCGACCCCTGCCTGAACCGACCATCCTCAGTCTGATCTCCGTTGCCGACCCCTGCCTGAACCGACCATTCTCTGTCTGATCTCCGTTGCCGACCCCTGCCTGAACCGACCATTCTCTGCCTGACCTCCGTTGCCGACCCCTGCTTTGTACCCCGACCTCGAGCTGCCTCATCCTACTGTACCATCGCGATCTCTGCTTACCCGGTGTTGACCTCTGGCCTGTCTTTGGACTTCTTTGTGAAACCTGCTCCAACAATTGGACTCGCTCTAATTCCACTGTTCGTTATTGGTTCTCCAGACCTCCAACCAGTAAGCTCTCATCCTTTGAGCCATTGAAGTCCTGGGGGCAACCGATCCCGGGCAGCGGTATACTGCGTCCCGGCAAGCGGGGGCTCCTACAGGTGAAGCTGGCTGCGGAGATTGGGGGTTGAGGGCTTACCTAGAGGGCTAGAGTTACCTGAGCGTAACATTAGAGTTACCTGAGCGTGACATTATCACAGGCCCAACCATGGATGACCTGGTACAGCAAGTGCAGGCCATGGCCACTGCTATTAATCAGCTAGCTCAACGAGTGGCCACTCAAGAAACCAGACAGATTCCAGCATCTTTTGTACCACCTCATGTGTCAGATCCAAAGGTCCCGCTACCGGAGAAATTTTATGGAGACCGTGCCAGTTCTCTAACTTCAAGAATTCTTGCGAACTCTATTTCAAGTTGAGGCCCGACTCAGCGGGTGGGTTTGGTAATCTCTCTGTTACAAGGAGACCCTCAGTCTTGGGCATTCAGTTTGCCTCCCAATGACGCCGCTCTACATTCTGTTACGGCCTTTTTTCTTGCTATGGGCGTATTATATGCTGACCCGGACCAACAGTCTACTGCCGAAAACAGACTTTGAGTTCCGTTGGGCGGTAGAGTCCAAGTGGAATGACCCTGCCTTGTGTAGCCAATACCGAATGGGCCTGTCTGAGAGCATCAAAGATGCACTTGTGAATTTCCCTTCACCGTCGGACCTAGACCAATTGATGCAGGTCACCATTAAGATTGACCGACCCCTTAGGGAGAGAGCTAGGGCGCCCACGTCTTTCAAGCCCTTCCAAAACCGTAACCGTCTTCCCTTAGGGAAAATACACCTTCCTCCTCTCAGGAGGAACCTATGCAGGTTGGGAGAACTCGCCTTTCCCAGGATGAGAAGCAGCGAAGACGCTCCATGGGCTTATGTTTATATTGCGGGAACCTGGGACATTTTGCTAGATCCTGTCCTAACAAGGGAAACTTGGCGGGAAACTTTCACACCTAGATCAGGGGGAGAGTGCTGATCTGGGTGAGTCTGTTTACTACTCTCGCTTGAATAAAATGTTAATCCCTGTAGACCTTTCTTGGCCCCTTCCAAACAGTCAGTTTCCGCTTTTGTTGATAATGGAGCTGCGGGCAACTTCCTGGATAGGAGCTTGATCTCCATCTTGGGAATTCCATTGGTACCCCTTGAGAAATCTCTGCAGGTCCTGGCCATTAATGGGAAGTGTTCAAGGGGGAGGGGGTTTTGGGGAGTGGACAAGGTATCTATTCTGTTGTTCCTAGCTTGAAGGCAGTGGGTTGGTATTTAGTGCCCCATCTGGGGTACTAACTTGGCAAAAGGGGGAGTTGGGAGTTCCACTATTTCTGCCTGTTGTGTCACCAGGGGGTATAAGTATGCATATGTCAATGTCTTTTTATTTGTAAGTATCTTCTATTAATTAAACATTCATGGTGCAGTATATACATATTTACAGTTCAGCAATTTCTATACATGTTCTTCTTATGTTTTACCTCTACAAAGAAACAGTGTCTTATTCACACATTTTTTTTTTACATATTTTACCTATACGTCAAAAAGTGGTGTTGAAAACAAATGCTCTACATATTTTTCTCACATATTTTACCTGTATGAAAAACAATATCTTACACACACATTTTTTTCATGTATTGTACCTATACAGACAAATGGTGAAGCAAATAAATGCTCATTTCATCGAGCTTTCCCCTTTGGAGGAATCGTTCTTTTTGGGAGGTTTTCCCCTAAGAGTGATTTCCCGGGGTCCCTGACGGACCTCTCAGTTTGTAGCAAATGTTGGGTTGTTGTTTGTAGCACTCTTTTCCCTCCTAGGTTTGTAGCAAGTGCAGTTTAGTGTTGTCTCCAGATGTGAACCCTTTGGTCTTTTGCCTGTTTTTGGGTTGTTGTTTGTAGCAAGCTTAGCCCTCTTGGGTTTGTAGCAAGTGCGGTTTTCCGTCACAGATGCGTTTCGCCTTACGGCTTCATCAGTGTGCGGACCTTAGGCTATATGTGTAGTAGGGCAGTGTGTTAGTAATTTTGAATTCTTATTGGGTGTATTAGTTTAGCATGGTTCCTATGGGTACTTACATATAACTTCTGTCAATGCAGTTTGTGGCTTTTGGCTGCTTGTAAGTGTTTGATCTCCCTTTTGGGGTCCTTATTATTGGTAGTTTACCTGTATGGAGATATTTTAATTGTTGGTTAGCCTTATGACCTCATTTTTTTTCTCTAAATGCTTAATTGGTAGTTTACCCTGTGTTAGGGTATAATAGCATTAGTTACCTTTTGGTAATCTGTGTAGCAATTAAGGGGTTAAAACTTACTTCATTTTGAGTGCGGATGCGCAGCTGTAGTGGTGCTTTTGGAGCCTGTGCTGTGATCAGTGTCTCTGTTTCTGGCACTTCAGTGGCGTTGCTGTGCACGTCGGGGCCGGCGTTGGGGGCGTATGCTGGGTGCCGTGTATTTAGGCTCCCAGTCCCGCCCTCACTATAAGTCTCCTTATCAGTGGTTGGTGGAGGCTCGGGGGGGCGCATGACGGTGAAATGAGCATTTATTTGCTTCACCATTTGTCTGTATAGGTACAATATATGAAAAAAAATGTGTGTGTAAGATATTGTTTTTCATAGAGGTAAAATATTTGAGAAAAATATGTAGAGCATTTGTTTTTATCACCACTTTTTGACGCATAGGTAAAATATGTAAAAAAAAATGTGTGAGTAAGACACTATTCTAAGCATACAGCACGTCCTGCTCCAGACATAGTCATAACCTGTGGGTAATCCTCCGCCTCCAGCGCGGTGCACTGCAGACATGCAGAAAACAAGCTCCTCCCAGCCCTACATAAGCCGAGGGACCTCCCACAAATCCCCCTAGATTTCTCTGCAGTGCTGAGCTGCGAAGACATGAAGTATCACGCTCTCGCAGGCGAGCGGGGATTTACAGCCCGAGGCCCTGCAGGACTATTTCCACCCGTCTTCTCTGTGAAGAATATGTCTCCCAGCCTGGGCTGCGTTGGTCGGGTGAAGGTAGGCAGCACCTCGTGTGCTTAACGGAGCCATGCTCCACCGCAATCCCCCACCATAGGGTAGGCGGTTTAGGCTGATGGTGAGCCTCTAGTGGATGCCCCTCCCGCATTATCGCCCCGTACCCCGGGTAGTGCTGGACCCTGTGTAAGGGTCACCATCCTCCCTCATTCCCCAACTAGTTAGTGGGAAAAGAAAGGGGGGGGTACGTGTGTGGTGGTCCCTGTGTACCAGTATATCACGCTTATGGCCTTATTTCTGCCCTTCATTAACATTGAAATGTCAGAGCCGCGCTGCTTGCTCTTTATTTGGTTTTCGGCTGCCGCCGTATGTTTTATGCACATTTTGCTGAGTTGTCTAGATGCTGTGGCGCCTTTTCCTTCCTAGACGTAACGGTTTTTCTACAAATCCTTAAGCGTGTGATTGTATCCTTGCTGTGCCGTTACCTCAGAGCTTCGCGCTCTTCGGAGTGGGCGGGGACTTGAATTGGCGCGCTCCGCGTCATGGCCGAGCATCGAGGTTCACTGGGCGCCATTTTGCTCTTCGCGCGCCTCCTCCCTTGGTCTGTAAGTGCCCTTGCGGGTGACTCCTTTTTATATGTTTTTCCAGCTGCGCATGGCTCTGACACCCATTCTTCTCCTTATGTCTTTCAGACGCTAAGATTCCGGTGGCATCCCCCGGCCTGATATATATCTTAAACAGGTTCACATTTAAATTCTCCCACATTCCTAGCGGGTCTTGGGGCATCCAGGGTCGCTTATAGCATAAATCCCTGCTGGCATATTGCTTTGATAATCACCATATGGAGGCATCTCAGAATTATGTGTCCGGGGTCCCGCGGGGACAAGACCAGCTGTGTACTGCGTGGGGACCACCCCATGCTGATGCTGACAGAGCACGGGTCTGCGAACCGTGTGCTGAACAAGTACTGCCCTGCAATCAGGTTTACCAGTGGCTGCACCTCGCTTCAATACACCTGTCTCCCCGTGTTTAAATCTCACTCCTGATGAGTCGCACTTGAGCGGGGATGACCAGCAGGTGGTGCCGCGCAGGCTACCTACGGCTGAGCAGGTGATGCCTGGTTTGGCGGAGCGCTTGGGCTCTGGAAAGAAGCGGTCCCTGACGCTTCCTGGTTCTATGTTTCCCACTGAAATTGAAGAGTCTGCTGCTATGCAGGTCCTTGATCCTTCTGATGAAGGTGGACTGTTCTCAGGTTCCGGTTCCTCAGACGAGATACCTTGGACCCGTGATAATTCTGGCCCTGGTTCCTGGGGCCGGTGTGACACTGATGAATTACTTATAAAGATCTCTCCTCCGGGAGAGTCTCCCAAGCCCAAGAGGGAGAGTTTCCACACGGCGACGCCGCGCTTGGAATTTCTGGAGCAGGATCATTTCCAGGCTCTTATATCTAAGGAATGGGAATCACCTTGTGAACTTACAGGAGTTCCGGGGGTCTGGGATTGGAAGTACCCTTTTCCCCCTGTTGTGGTTGGCTGCTAGTCAGTCCCTCCCGAGGTGTATGCAACTTTTATTGGGGTTGTTAACTCTCCCTTCATGACAGCCTCTACTCATCGTACCCTTCGGGATGCTGAGGACCGGCGCATTGACAGACTGGCTTCCCACGCCTTTTCGTGTGCGGGGACGGCTCTGTGCCTGGTCTGTGCCGCGGCCCTCACTGTGGTGACCGCCAGGACCCTTCTTAGGAAGATACTTGACCACCAACCGGAGGATCTTCCTTGGGAGGTCTTTAAGGCACTGTCTGATTGTGATGTTTTTGTGAGTTTATTCTCTCAGCGATGGATGACACTGTTAATATGTGCACTAGAACCTCAGTTCTTGTGGTGGCTATTCGCCGCCTGCTTGGCTGCGACAGTGGGGGGCTGACAATGATACTAAAAAGGCTCTTACTGGCCTTCCCTTTAGAGACGACGCTTATTTGGGGCCCGGTTGGACCTTTTGGAAAAAAGAAGTAAGGCACCCTCGAGCAGAAGGCCGTCTCGGCCTCCCAGGGGCAGGGACACCCCTCCCCCTCCCTACGTTAGTGTCAAGCGCGAACCAGAAGTGTGCTTCCAACTTTTTGGAGTGGAGACCCGCCCCAGGGGGGGGCAGGCAATGCCCTGGGACCTCCGGCAGGGTGAAGTCCAAATCTGCCGAAACCGCACAAGCGTGAAGGGACGCCCTCGCCTTGTTGGGCGAGTGGACTGCCGCAGCACTGGGCTCCTATCACAGGGCGCCATGCTTCTTTCAGGTTGTTACAGGAGGTAGTCCCCCCGGATGCAGAATGGAGTCTGCTGGGCGGTCCTTTTTCTAAGGTTATCAGGGTTCTTCTAGTCCCTGTTTTCCCTTCGGGAGTTGAGGCAGGCCGAGTTTGGCGTGTAGGGTCCGGGCTCTCTTACAGGTTGGCCCTTGACCTGTGATTGCATCCACATTACCCTTCCCCTCCGGGATGAAGCAGTCTGACCCAGGTTGGCATTCTGGGGCCTAGCATTTATACCTTCACAGGCAGTTTCTACATGGTATCTACCTGTTGGGCCGCAGGCGCTCTTGTCCAGTGGACCTCTTGATGCATGTGAGGATTTATAATCCCTTTTTAGTCCCCTGTGCCTTCAGGACACCTAGGCCACTTCCAGCCAGTGTTGAAGGTCCAACTCTGCGCATTGGGGTATTGTTTTTGGTTCCTCTCCTGCTCCCAGATGACTCACCAAGGCGAGTATGGGAGTGGTGTCTTGGACGTGCCCGTGTGGCGTCCGCGCTAGGTTCTACTTTATTGTCCTTCTTTGCTTCCTATTTTTGCATCAGGCCGTGTTGGATATTGACTTATGGCTCCCTGGGGAGTCCTGTGGATTGGTGCTCAGGCACATCACTTACTTAGTGTCCCCCGGTTCGGTATCCCCCTACCGGGTGGCATTTACATTGGTTCATGTTAGAACCTTCCTTCTGCTAAATGTGGACTTGTTATGGAAAGGGCCTTGCCCTCTTTGATGTCACACTACCTTCACCTTGCAGCTGGTGGGCCTGTTGGTGGCGGCCCAGACGCTGTCCCTTATTCTCAGGAGCCCTTGGGCCCTGCGACACCTTAGGTTATTTATCCTGGACAGGGTTCCAGCACCCCTGGAACTAGGTCAGTACGCTCCCCCTTGTTACGGGGGTTCCTTTTGAGGTTGTAAATTCAAGGAAGATGTCTGGGACCATTCCTTCCTTCTCTCTTCTCCCTGTATGGTCATCATGGGTACCAAGTCTTGCAGGTGGACTGGGGGGTCTTATTTCTTCTGAAATCTCCCGTGGTTCCTAAAGGGGTCCCCTTAGGGGATCCATCTTCATACGTTTTTTTGAGCCTTTGGTGGGCTCTAATTTGCTGGACTACTCCTCTTCAGGACTTGTCCTTTTTGGGGACTCTCGGTCAGTCTAAGGACAGTGGCTTGTCCCTTTTTATCTGTGAAGGTTTCGGAACAGGTTGACCCTTCAAGAAGGTTCCGGTTCGGTTCTAAGTGGGGGTTTACTTCCCTTGCACTTCATTGGTATTAGCTTGGCTGGCTGCCCTAATGTGGCAGGAGGTTCTATTCTAGTATCTCACTGAGTCCCTACTGGTGTGGCCCTGTGGGGCCCCTTTGCTATTACAGGGACTCTGTCCTGGGTTATTGTCCCAGGACTCTCTGGCCTTGGTCATGAGGGCCTAGTATTGCTTCTGTCAGGACATTATATTCTATATGTCTTAACTTCCTTCGCCCTGCCAGGCGGGGTTCTGCATAAGATTGCAGTAGAAAGGGAGAACCGTTATGCTGGGGGCCCTGGGTGGCCCAGCGGGGCGTGGTTCGCAGATTTTCTGCTGAAGACAGTCGTACTGTATGGCCTCTCAAGAGGGCTGTTCTGCCTATTCAGGTTCCCTACTACGTCGCCCTTACCTACAGGCCTTTTAGGCGATTGGTCAGTTGCTTTTCACCCTATTGGAGATGGGTATCCCTGGGTGTCTTTTCTCTATTGGAGGGCTAGGCCTAGCTCCCTCCTCTTCTTCTCCCTTTTCTGCCGGTTATGTTGGAGTATGCTGTTCTAGTCTGCTTTGCTTGGGCTAGCTCTCTCTCCTGCGGGATGTTCCCTATCCCTGGGTCCTAGAATTATTATAGCACGGTTGAAGTTGGCTCCCCAACTCAGTGCTGTGAAGGTCTCAGGGCTCGCCCTGTTCACCTACTGCAGAAGTCTAGTTCAATCTTCTGTGTTGCGCATTCCTCAGGGGTTGATCAGGTGCATTCCCCAGGGAATTCTATGCTCCCTTTTTGGGGGGTTACTTATCCGGATGCCCTGCTAAGGGTTCCCTTGGGTCTTATTCAAGTTCTTGTCTGAACTGTTCCTTCCCTCATATCGCTCTTCTGGGGCGGTTGCTTCAGTCAGAAATGTGCCATAAAGGATGGCTCTGTTAGCGGTCCTAGTCAGTATATATATATATATATATATATATATATATATATATATGTTATATATCTGTACACCATGAGGTGAGGGTGTTCCGCCTTATGCCGAATTGGGTCCAGGCGGTGTTCTTATTCTCCTTTAGTCCAGACCCTACGGTCTCTGGGCTATTGTCTTGCTTACTCTGAGCGAAAGGGATCTGTATCCCTCATCAGGTGTTGGAGATTCCTGGTCTGTCTCTTGTCCCTGGTAGGGATTATGCCCCTTGGGGCTTATAGGTTTCTCCATCCTTATGTACCGGATCTGATTGCTAACACGGGTGTAGGTGCCCTTTGGCTTGGTCCTGCTCGGTCGCTTTTGTTCCTCTGAGCCTAAAGTAAACATCTCAGCTCTTGCTGAGCCTTGTTAGCATTGTTTTTCAGTATTCCTGCTGGTCTCGCCTGAGACCTGGGTTCATATTCCCAGATGGGGAGAGCTCTAAGGTTGCCATGGCTGCCCTTTTTTTCCAGTAGCATGGTTAGGCTGTTACTCTGGCCTACTCGTTAGGGGAAGATTCTTCTTCTCTCTTGGTTTTTGCTCTCTTACTACTTGTGCTTGGCTTGGGACTTTCAGCACTATGTTCTGTTGAGCAAGCTGGCTAGTCCGCTGCTTGTGTTCAGTTCTGCCTTTACAAGAATTCAAAGGCTGAGGTTAGAGCATTGCTCTCGTTGCTCTTGGTGGTATGGTTAAGGTGACAGCACTTTTATTGTTTTCTGTGCCTTTTTTCACGGGGATCCCACCCTACTTATGGACACTGCTATTGGATGTCCCACACGTTATGACTATGTCTGGAGCAGGACGTGCTGTATGCTTAGAATAATGCAACTCTGTGAAGTACTCACCTGTAGAGTTGGTATTATATGCATACAGCACGTCCTGCTCCACCCCACCCTGATTCACCTTGTTCTGGATCCCCTGTATGGTGATTGTTATCATTGATATTATTGCCATTTTCTGGGTGGTTGGTTTCTCCCGGCTTCTCTTTCTCACTGCTTTTCAATGCTGGGGATTTGTGGGAGGTCCCTCGGCTTATGTAGGGCCGAGAGGAGCTTGTTTTCTGCATGTCTGCAGTGCACCGCGCTGGAGGCGGAGGATTACCCACACATTATGACTATGTCTGGAGCAGGACGTGCTGTATGCATATAATACCAACTCTACAGGTGAGTACTTCACAGAGTTGTATTGTATCTTTGTAGAGGTAAAACATAAGAAGAACATGTATAGAAAATGCTGAACTGTAAATATGTATATACTGCACCATGAATGTTTAATTAATAGAAGATACTTACAAATAAAAAGACATTGAAATATGCAACAAAGGTGAGTGGAGTAAGGTATTCTAGAGCCCACTTATACCCCCTGGTGACACAACAGGAGGAAATAGTGGAACTCCCAACTCCCCCTTTTGCCAAGTTGGTACCCCAGATGGGGCACTAAACACCAACCCACTGCCTTCAAGTTAGGAACAACATAATAGATACCTTGTCCACTCCCCAAAACCCTCTCCCCCTTGAACACTTAATCAAATAGGACTAATAGCCCTATTGGCGAAGAGCCTAAGGGGAAGGACAAAAAAGTAGAATAAGACAACAATACTAGATAATGACAAATCTAAGAGGGGCAGAATGGGAACTAATGGTAAAATAATTCTCTAGGGTCTCAACAGAGAACCCATCTATAGGAACCACACAAACAACAATACAGGGAAAATGTAATCAATTGGGTAAAACACTACAGAAAAAAAACTAGGCTGTACTGGAACTTGGAGTTCCTCAAAAAATACTTAGAAAATAGCCTAGTCCCACTTGGGTTGAGAATAAGAATTTTTCCCCAGATCAACAATTTAGATCAGACCTTTAAAACCAAATGGGAGCAAAACCTTCAACAATGTTCCTTCACAAGGAAATAGAACAACAATATATAGACCACTGCCGGGACCTACAACAACACACTAACTGGACACAATATGAGACACGGAATACACAAATCACAAAATAAATAGCACAACTTAACAAGGAAGTCTGGGAGAATAAAACAAGAACATTTGAGAGAGACCTATTAGCCTATCAGGAGGGCACAGCATATAGGTGGCATAAAACTCCTAGTTATAGGGGAACCTCCGGAAACTTTAACAAAGACAAATACAGGGAAGGACCCCCACCTACATTCAGGGACAGACAACAAAGGATAGGAGGTACCCACGGGCGCAAGCAGAGGGAGGACCAAGACATATTGAGGAAAGACTCCCAGGTGCAAAGAAACCATACCCAACACAAGACCATCAATATAGTGAAACCTCATCGGAGGATAGTTTTTTAGGAGTAGACACAAATCCATTACAACCCCCCCGACACAACAGCTAAAAAGATCCACAAGAAGCCAAGCCCAATCTCACCCGAAACAGTAGAAGGGGAGAACCAGATAGTTAATTTAGCGGGCATCCCCCTGACAAAAGATTAAGAAATGATCCTTAAACTCGGCCTAAACTTCTGTCCGCAAACTAATCTCAACAAGTTTGAGACAATCAAGGACCTACATCTTTTCACGAGAAGGGTCCTATTAAAATACCAGTACAAGGACAAATCCAAACCAGACACCACAATAACACTAAGCCAGGATGACCAACCAACTTTAGATCTGCTACAAGAACTAGAACAAGAATCAGACCCCACAGTAACACAGAGCTTAACAATAGAACCCACTGCACCCAGGCCCAAAACATTTAGAAAAACTTCAACATATTTCTCTCCTCTACACCTTAACGCAGGTGTAAAGATCTTTGTTAACTTAGTAACATATGACATAGAGAAGTTAACAACCAAGGGACAAAGACCAAATAACATAACAGCATCCATGAAAAAAGCATTGCAACAATTAGAACAAAACACAGACATAACGATAAAATCAGCAGACAAGGGGGGAAACACGGTCATAATGACCAAACCACAATACGAAAAAATGTGCCACAGAATACTCAACAACAGAGAGTGGTACCACAAAATACCAATGACCCAACTTATCAAAGACCAAGAAGAATATAACACACTGATTGACCATGCCCTACAGAAGGCAATGATCAGTAAACAGACTGCAGAATTCTTGAAAATTGATAAACCAATTATACAGACTTTCTATTCCTTACCTAAAATTCATAAATCACAGACAGACCCACCTGGAAGGCCGATCGTTTCAGGGATAGGATCACTCACTAGCAAAGCGAGCAAATATATAGACACTCACCTCCAAGCATACGTACAGGCCCTCCCATCATACATTAGGGACACACCCCACCTACTACAGACAATAGAAGACATCACACTACCAACAGGGACCCTAATAGCAACGCTCGATGTAGAAGCACTGTATTCAAGCATACCCCATCATCAGGGACTCAAAGCAGTCAAATCATTCCTCGATCAATTAGACATCAACCAATATGAACACAGCAGCTTCTTAATAAAACTCTTACAATTCATACTGACTCACAATAATTTCCTCTTCAACAATAACCTTTATCATCAAGCACCAGGGACTGCTATGGGGACCACCTGTGCGCCTACGTACGCAAATTTATACCTAGGCTGGTGGGATAACAATCTGTACCAGGAGGAGTCCCTGACACCACATCTAACCAGGGTACTCTCCTGGTACAGATATATTGATGACATACTAATATTTTGGCAAGGAACAGAAACACACAGAATCCTAAACCAAAATCCATATAACCTCAAATTCACTTTAGACCACAATACAAAGGAGATATCCTTCCTGGACCTAAAGATCGGCATAGACCAAGGGGGACGCATTTACACCAACTTTTATCGCAAAGCAAATGCAGCCAATAATATTCTGAGGGCCACTAGCTCACACCCCAACCCACTGAAACACAGCATCCCCTATAGGGAGTATCTGCGAGCAAGACGTAATTGCACTCTGGACACAGATTTCCAACAAGCCGCAAGGGGGATCCGAGAAAGACTCCTACAAAGGAGTTACTCAAGGAGACTACTCAATCAAGCCTATAGGAAAGCCACCATGAGAGACAGACAAACTTTACTCTTTCCCAAACCCTCGGACTCCACCAAACCTCACCTACCCTTCATACTGACATTTACTAAACAACATCTTCAGATTAGACAAACACTACAAAAGCACTGGCATGTATTAACACATGACCCAGACCTTAAAGACCTAATCCCCCAGGAGCCAAAACTAGTATTTAGAAGAGCAAAATAAATAAAAGATAACCTAGTGAAGAGCCACTACAGTGGACAAGCTCCTAGGGAATGTTGTAGGATAAAAGGGCTCTTTAGATGTGAAGGCTGCAGTACCTGTAGGTACATACAACAGGGAAAGGAGATCATTCTCCCAAACAGAACCAAAAGGGCAGCCAAACATTTCACCAACTGCAATACCCCCAATGAAATTTACTTGATAATTTGTCCATGCCATAACTTCTACGTCGGCAAAACAAATAGGAAGCTCAAGAACAGAATTTATGAACACGTTAGGGATATAAAAAACAAAAACATCACAACACCCATAGGAAGACATTTTTTCCTAAAACACGCATCAAACCCAAACAACATCAGATTCCAAGTACTAGACAGACTACACGATTCCCAAAGGGGAGGGGACATGCAGAAACGCACACTCCAGGTAGAAACCATATGGATAACCAGACTTAAAGCAACAAGACCACCGGGACTCAATGAGACATGCAGTTTTACCCCCTTCCTTGAATAACAATGTACCTACAACTACTACTACCTAGTGAACTTGCTCTCACCCAAGCACGTTTGCAATTACAAAATACAACACAACTATCACGCCCAATTACTCTTCCCTACTGAACTCATTCCCATTAGACAAACACAACAACTTGCCCCGCAAGCACACCAAATGAACAAAATACAAAAATCACACTAAGTTCCTAACAGAAAAACATACAACAACACATTACTTTATATAGAGTTACCTCTTAAGAACTGGATAAATACACACATAATAGACTAAACTAGCTAAGACACTCATACAGAATCAACAAACGAACAAAACTTAGGAAGCACAGGCTTAACAATAAAAGGCAACAAAAAATAATTAATTACCTCCCCATTGGTAGCACGAAACATACTCAGCGCTAGACCACTCCCCTCTACATAGTAACCAATAGGGAATATGCAGAGAACAAGATGTAATCCACAGCTGAAAATACGCCCCCTAGCCACAAATAAACCAAACAAACCAACAAAATGGCGCCGCCTAATAGAGCGACACCACGGTTTCATCTTGAGAGCGGAACTGACGCCGCTGACTGGGCGGGACCGGCGGACCGGAAATGCGTCATGCGCACCCCCCAGCCTCCACCAACCACCGATAAGGAGACTCATAGCGAGGGCAGAACTGGGAGCCTAAATACACGGCACCCAGCATACGCCCCCAACGCCGGCCCCGACGTGCACAGCAACGCCATTGCAGCGCCAGAAACAGAGACACTGATCACAGCACAGGCTCCGTAAGCACCACTACAGCTGCGCACCACCCTCCCGAGGGAGGGTGCCGGACAGCGAGCCCATCCGCACTCAAAATGAAGTAAGTTTTAACCCCTTTATTGCTACAAAGATTACCAAAAGGTAACTAATGCTATTATACCCTAACACAGGGTAAACTACCAATAGCTGTAAGACGAAACGCGTTTGTGACGGAAAACCACACTTGCTACAAACCCAAGAGGGCTAAGCTTGCTACAAACAACAACCCAAAAACAGGCAAAAGACCAAAGGGTTCACATCTGGAGACAACACTAAACTGCACTTGCTACAAACCTAGGAGGGAAAAGAGTGCTACAAACAACAACCCAACATTTGCTACAAACTGAGGGGTCCGTCAGGGACCCCGGGAAATCACCCTTAGGGGAAAATCTCCCAAAAAGAACGATTCCTCCAAAGGGGAAAGCTCGATGAAATGAGCATTTATTTGCTTCACCATTTGTCTGTATAGGTACAATATATGAAAAAAAATGTGTGTGTAAAATATTGTTTTTCATAGAGGTAAAATATGTGAGAAAAATATGTAGAGCATTTGTTTTCATCACCACTTTTTGACGCATAGGTAAAATATGTAAAAAAATGTGTGAATAAGACACTGTTTATTTGTAGAGGAAAAACATAAGAAGAACATGTATAGAAATTGCTGAACTGTAAATATGTATATACTGCACCATGAATGTTTAATTAATAGAAGATACTTACAAATAAAAAGACACTGAAATATGCAACAAAGGTGTGTGGAGTAAGGTATTCTAGAGCCCACTTATACGCCCTGGTGACACAACAGGAGGAAATAGTGGAACTCCCAACTCCCCCATTAATGGGAAGGCCATTCAGGGGGGTCCGGTCAATACTAAGACCCCACCTCTTAAACTAGTCGTTGGATCCTCCCATTCTGAGTTCATTGATTTCTTCGTCTTTGAAACTCTGGTGGTTTTGGGATACCCTTGGTTGAAACTCCACAACCCCATTTTAGACTGCCAGGCTGGGGAATTAGTCAAATGGAGTAACTTCTGTACGTATCATTGTTTTTCCACTGCCCTCAGAAGTTTCCAGATGTTGCCCCAAGGGTTGCCTCAGCCGTACACTGTTTGGGCTGACGTCTTTTCCGAACATTCAGCTGACACCCTCCCCCCACATAGGGCCTATGACTGCCCCATTGACTTGCTTCCTGGGACCATTCCTCCTAGAGGAAAAATGTACAACCTTACCCGGCCTGAGGAGCAAGCAATGAGGGATTACATCTCTGAAAATTTGAGTAAGGGTTTTATTCGCCCCTCTACATCGCCTGCGGGGGCTGAGTTCTTTTTTGTGGAAAAAAATGATGGCGGTTTGAGACCTTGTATTGACTACAGGGCCCTGAACAAAATCACTATACAAAAACGGTATCCCTTACCTTTGACTGGGGATTTATTTAATCAAGTTGTTGGTGCTCGGATCTATCTAAATTAGATTTAAAAGGGGCCTACAACTTGATTCGTATTCGGCAAGGGGACGAGTGACAGACAGCATTTAAAGTGGACCAACACCCAGGATTTTGACTATCCTGGGTTTTGGTCCACTTCAGGGGGGCACCCCGGTTAGGGGTGCCCCGCTGTGTAAAACCCCCCAGAAAGCCCCCAAAACTCACCTCACCACGCTCCCACGTAGCCACGGACAAGCGGGTGACAGCGGCGGACAAGACAGCGTGTCCGCCGCCGCCTCCCGCGCGCCCCTCTGACAGGGCGCGCGCCCGCGCCGGCCATTCAGAAACGGCCGGCGCGGGCGCGCGCATGTCTAGAGGGGCGCGCGGGAGGCGGCGGCGGCCGCTGCCGCCGCAGATGAGGTACGTTTTTCGGGGGTTTTGGGGGGGTCCCTCACCGCGGGACATCCCGATCTCGGATGTCCCGCGGTGAGGGAGGTGATCGGCCCGGGAATCTTATAGATTCCCGGGCCGATCACCCCTGGGTGACAGTCCACTTTAAAGGACGGCCATTATGAGTATCTGGTCATGCCCTTTGGCCTTTGTAACGCTCCAGCCGTCTTCCAAGACTTCGTAAATGATGTTTTTCTAAATTATTTAGGTAGATTCGTGGTCATTTACTTAGACGATATCCTCATTTTTTCTAATTCTTTGTCTGAGCATAGACGTCATGTAAAATTGGTTCTTCAAAAATTAGGAGAGAATAATTTGCCAAGATTTCTAAATGCATGTTCGAGGTCACCACTGTTCCCTTCTTGGGGTATGTCATTTCTTTTTTTTTTTATACATTTTTATTTATGTTTTTCCAGAGAACATAGAACATTTCCAATTACATTACAATTACATTACATTACTATCACGGTCATAGTAACAATTACAATGCAATGCAATTGCACGTCCCAAAAAATTTCGCCTCTACTAACATGAGCGCGCAACCCCATATCTATTCCTATTAACCAACAAAACAAAACCAAACAAAACCATGTAACACACATATACACTCATACCCATTCATACTCATTCAAACTCACGCCTGCTATAGGTTGAGCTTGCCTTTTTGAGAGCCACACTATAGCCCTGGAGGTTGAGCCACAAGTAGTTCCTAGTCACTAGTGGAGCTAGGGGCATCAAGCCACCGCTCCCATACTCGTTCAAACTTGTTCGGGCAGCCTCTGACCTTGTAAGTCATCTTATACAATATTAACTTGCCATTTACTAAACTCTTCCAGGCTGACAGACTCGGCTTATTCGGGTGCTTCCAGTTTAAAAGAAGGCACTTCCTTGCATAAAACATCAATAGACGCACCAGGATTTTTTGTGGGCCATCCTCCAACAAAGGTTCTACCACACTTAATAGGCAGAGGGATGCTGACTTCCGCACTGGGAGACCCAAGGAGGTGGACATAAAGTCGGATATCCCGTCCCAGAAGGTTGAAATTGTCCCAGATCATATGTATTAAAGAACCAGTGCCTGTGTTACATCTAGGGCAAAGATCCGTCTCCACTAGACCCATCCTCTTCAGTCTAACCGGGGTCAGGTACACCTGGTGCAGCCACTTAGCCTGGATCAGCCTATCCCTGGCATCTATGACTGAGGAATACAGATTGTCTACCGCCTCTTCCCAATCATCCTGGTCTATGCCCGGAATAAATTCCTCCCATTTCCTCTGTGTTTTCTCTAATGGGGACGTTGGCTCAGGAGGAGGGCATTATATAGTGTGGAGGTGGGTTTGCTTAGGTTAGCAGACCTTATCAGGGATTCGATTGGCGATTCCACCAGCTGTAATCCCACTATAGGGATCTGGGACCTTAGAGCATGTCGGAGTTGCAAATATCGAAAGAATTCTCTAGGCGGCAGCGCAAACGCCTGACATAACTGCTCATACGTCATCAGAATCCCCCCAGAGAATATCTGCATTAATGAAGTTATTCCTCGTTTTTTCCAGAAGGATGTGTCAGGGAGGGCCCTCAGCTCTGGCAGATTGGGGTTATCCCAGATAGGTGTGTTAGGGGACCATTCAGAGGGGGATCTCGGGGGGTTCTCCATACCCTGTATCTTCTTCCACACATGCAGGGTCGTTCTTATACAAGCAGTGGCACATGGGAGACCCTTCGCGCCCCGATACACAAGACTCTGCAAAGGAATCATTGGACCCAGTAGAGAGGACTCAAGGGCCACCACAGGGTTACCAGTGGGAGGATTCATCCACCAAGTAGCATACACCAGCTGCGCAGCATAAAAATATAGCATCATGTGCGGTGCGGCCAGGCCACCCAGTCCCGGTGGAGCTCTAAGGATGGTCCTGTTCATTTTAGGGGGAGAAACCCCCCAAATGAAACCGAATAGAATGGAGTCCAAAAGCCGAAAATGTGAGGCTGGCAACACCACAGGCGAGGCTTGGTAAAGATATAGGAACTTGGGGAGAAAAATCATTTTGAATATATTAATGCGCCCGATGACTGAGAGGGGGAGGGCTGTCCACTGGGTCACTTTCCTCCTGAGGGTATCGATCACTGGGCTAATATTGAGTTCTATAAATTTAGAGGGGTCCACGTGCATGATTATTCCTAAGTATTTAAACTTATCTACTATACTGAGCGACGAGGCTGGAGAGATCCGAGTGCCCCCTGGCTTGTCCACTATATATAAGCTGGATTTTTCCCAGTTGACCCTTAGGCCTGAGAACGAGCCAAATTTAGTTATTAGCTCCAGCAGAGCCTCTAGAGAGCCTTCAGCATCAGCCAGGTAAACCAGTGTGTCATCTGCATACATGGAAACTTTCTCAACCGTCTGACCAAGAATCCACCCTTGAATTTCAGGGGAGTTCCTGATTAGTGACGCCAAAGGCTCAATCGCCAGCGCAAACAGCAAGGGAGAAAGCGGGCACCCCTGCCGCGTGCCCCGGCACCAGAGCCAAGGCGGCCGTCATGACTCCATTGACTCTAACCCTCGCCTTGGGATATTTATAGAGCAGCTGGACATATTTAATAAAAGTTGGAGGGAGACCAAATTTGGTTAGGACTGCCCATAAATAATTCCACTCAACAGAGTCAAAGGCCTTTTCATTGTCCAGCGAGACAACCACTCTACTCCCTACATTGTCATGCTTGATTTGCAAGTTACTAAACAGCCTTCTCAAATTGACAATTGTCGCTCGGCCTGGCATGAAACCCGATTGATCATTCCCAATGAGAGAGAGTATCACTGTATTTAAACGGAGTGCTAGAATCTTAGCGAGAACCTTGGCATCCTGATTCAGGAGCGAGATCGGCCTATAAGAACTGCAGGAGTCTGGGGGTTTCCCAGGCTTATAGATCAGGGTAATAGTCGCCTGAGCAAAGGACTCAGGGAGGGACTCAGATCTCAGGGCCTCTGAAAAAACCTCCAACAACCTTTGTGCTATAGTTTCACTGTTTCTTTTGTACCATTCGGAGGCTAATCCATCTGGCCCTGGGGCCTTCCGGTTAGACATAAGGGCTATTGCTCTTACAATTTCGTCACAAGTTATTGGGCTATCCAGCATTGCCCTCTCTGGTTCTGACAGAGATGGAAGGGCTATGGGAGTGAGATAAGACTCTAACTCTTCTGTATCGTAACATATTCTGGAGGAGTAGAGGTAACTATAATAATCATAAAATTGCCTAGCAATGCCCTCCGAGTCCGTGATGAATTGGGTTTGATCTGTGATACCTGCGATTAGCGTTTGTGGAGTCTCTGCCCTGGAGAGGTATGCCAAGGTTCTCCCGTTCTTATCCCCTTTCTCAAAAACTGTCTGCTGTTTAAATAGTAAGCTCTTTCTTGCGGAGTCTGTTAGTGCCAGGCTATACTCCCTTTGCAGGGCGTTAAGTAAGTTGTGGTCCGCGGGGTTTGCCGTCTCCACAAATCTCTCCTCCGCTTTCGCTATTTTTTCCTCTAGCTCTCTCATGGATCTGCCCCTTTTTACCCTAACCCCTTTTATGGCGCTAATGGCACTACCCTTGACCACCGCTTTGAATGTGTCCCAGCGCGTGTTAATTGATGTCTCTTCTCCGTTACACTGCCAATACCTCTCCTGCTCACTAACCATAGTGCCAAATACTTCCTCATCCTCCAACCAAAGGGGGTTCAATGCCCAGGATCTTAGGCCCCAGTTCCCTGACATGCATATTGTCACCATCAGCGGTGAGTGATCTGAGATGCCCCTTGGCAAGTATTCACAGGCTACTATTCTGGACAAAAGACCCCTTGATCCGAAGGCCATGTCTATGCGTGAGAGTGACTTGTGAGGGACCGAGTGACAAGAAAAGGCCCTCTCCACTGGGTGTTTCCATCTCCATATCTCAGTTAAACCTAGAGCCTCGGCCCAACCCGCTAGCAGAGTGGGCGGGCCAGTCCCAGGTGTCAATCGATCCAGAGCTCTATCGAGGACCATATTAAAGTCGCCGGTCAGCAGCAGGGGGTCTGGTGGGAGGGCAGCTACTCTATCCATAATCTCTCGGAGGACCCCAATATCAAATGGAGGTGGAATATACAACCCTACTATCAGAATCTTAACATCGTATATGTTTGCATGCATTATAACAAATCTACCCTTGGGGTCACAGTGCACTGAAAGAAGAACGAAAGGCAAATGTTTAGCCACCAGCACCGAGGCACCCCTGGCATAATTAGAGTAGTGGGAATGAAATAAGTGCGCGAACCATGGCCTTTTAATGGACATTGATTTCTGTCCCAACAAGTGGGTCTCCTGCAAAATGATGATGTTAGGCTTACAGTTTTTCAAAAATTGGAGTACGGAGGATCTCTTTATCTTATCATTGAGCCCGCGCACATTCCACAAGATCACCTTACATTCCATCTCAATTTCAATTCAATTTGTAACTCATATATGCCAGGTAAGTGACCAGGGCTCCAGTGACTCACATTCCCCTTCAAGGCTTTTAGGCAGCAGATTTCACCATTCACACCATCACACACATACCAGGGACATAGACATACATAACAAAACCACAAGTAGAAGTGGAATAAACCCATTGAACCGGACTTCGAGTCCGAGCAGCAAACCATATCAAAGTAACACTCCCACTTACTCAAACTTTAATACCAACACCCTAACCCACCCGGCTCTACCAAACCCAACTGTGGCGAGCTTAATCCCTTAACTGTTAACAACAATGAACACCGGTTAACACTAGTGCCCTGGGGTCATATATGCCACGGCGGCACACCGAGGGACATTGAAGGATGCATATCCCCCGGGATTCAGGACCAGGGGGTGAGGGAGAAGGGGGGGTTGTGGAAGTCGAGGGGAGTCACTGGATCTCAGACACTGGGTGTCTCATATTGTACTGCGGCACCCAATTAGCCTGAAAAAGGAAAAAGGGGGAACAAGGAAATAATGGGGGAGAATCTCAAGCTTCTGGCAGTGAATCTACCCAGTCTCTCGCCTCCTCCGCCGTGAAAAAAAATCTGGTGGAAGTTCCATCTTGCACTCGCAGTTTAGCAGGAAAAAGCATGGAGTATTTGATGTTTTTCCTCCGGAGACGCGCCCTCACTTCATTGAAAGAGCGACGCTGCCTCTGCACATCGGATGTGAAGTCAGGGAAGAAGGACAATCTTGCACCATTATACAGGATATCCCGCTGCTTCCTAGCAGCCGCCAGTATGGTATCGCGGTCTCTAAAGTTCATCAACTTCAGAATGAAGGGGCGAGGGGGGGCCCCGGGTGGGAGAGGCTTAAACGGGATCCGGTGTGCCCGTTCAACCACAAAGAAGAACGAGAGACCCACCGGCAACAGAGCCGCTTTGATGAGGTTTTCAACGAAATTCTCAGGGGCATCCCCCTCCGCCCTCTCCGGTATCCCTAGTATTCTGATGTTATTGCGACGGTTGCGGTTTTCTGCGTCCTCCGCGCGCTCCGTAAGGGTTTTAACTTGGCGCCTCAGGGACTCAACCTCCATGGTCACTGACGATAAGCCATCTTCCGCCTCCCCAATTCTTCTTTCTGATTCAGCCGCTCTATCTCTCACTTTGTCTAGGTCATGTTTGAAGTAGTTTAGCTGCTCCTGCAGGGTATCAAACTTTGCTGTAAGAACACCTTGACAGTTAGTTATGGCAGCCATTATTGCAGCATTGTCAGGATTTGAAGTGGGAGAGACCGGCCACTCCTCCGCCGACTCGGCCATCGTTTGTGTGCTACAATGTAGTCGCCCCGTACACCGCTTCTTATTGCCTGTCATATAGAGGGTAGCTCCTGATTCGCCTCTTACTCCGCCCCCTAGGTTTGTTATTTGACAAACTGCTGTTGAATGATTTCAGCACACTGCAGTTAGATGTCATAAGAACACTGTGATTAAATAAGTTGGGTACACTGCAGCTAGATGATGACACTCTGCGGCTGAATGATTTCAGCACTCTGCCGTTGAATGACTTTTGTACTTTGCCGTTGAATGATTTTAGCACTTCGCTGTTGAATGCACACTGCAGTTAAATAATTGTGGCACACCACAATTGAATGATTTAAACACACTGGTCGGATGATGAAGCACACTATTGTTGAGTGATTTTAGCGCTTCGTGTCTGAATGATTCAAGCACACTTCTGTTGAATGGCTTTAGTACAAAGAGGGGTTTACAAACAAGGTGGGAGTCAGTGATGTGCTATCCAACTTTATTATAGGGGAAGCTGGCGTTGGGTGAGCAAGGTGTTAATTAGCTGACAGCTGAGAGGTGAATCACAGGGCAGTCAGGCAATGACGAGCAGCAGGATCTGCATCTCCGGTGAGAGGCTCTAGCAGCCGGAGGGACAGTGAGAGTGGGTATGTAATTTCTAACCAGGGTCTGGAGATGGATGCGGTGAAGGTTTCGGCAGTGGGGGATTGGGTTCAACCCAAGACATTGAAAGAATTACAGCGTTTTTTAGGCTTCGCGAATTTCTATCTACGCTTTATCAGGGGCTTTACCCATGTTGTGGCACCTCTTACTAACCTTACTCGTAAGGGCGCCTTTACTGAAAACTGGTCATCGTTAGTCAGCGAGGCATTTCTGAATTTGAAACAAGCCTTTACCTCGGTGCCTGTGTTAGTTCACCCTGATGTAAACAAGCCTTTTATCATTGAAGTAGATGCTTCTGAGTTGGGTGTGGGGGCAGTTTTATCACAATACTCATCCTGAGCATTTGCATCCTTGCGCTTACTTCTCGTGGAAATTTAGCACCGCGGAGCAGAACTACAATGTGGGAAACAGAGAATTATTGGCAAAAAAAACTGGCCTTTGACGAATGGCGTAACTGGCTGGAGGGTTCATTGCTTCCGATCACGGTCTATACTGATCACAAAAACCTTGAATACATCAGTTCAGCAAAAAGACTAAACTCTCGCCAGGCACGTTGGGCATTATATTCTAAGCATACAGCACGTCCTGCTCCAGACATAGTCATAACATGTGGGTAATCCTCCGCCTCCAGCACGGTGCACTGCAGACATGTAGAAAACAAGCTCCTCCCGGCCCTACATAAGCCGAGGGACCTCCCACAAATCTCCAGATTTCTCTGCAGTGCTGGAACTGCGAAGACATGAAGTATCACGCTCTCGCAGGCGAGCGGGGCTTTACAGCCCGAGGCCCTGCGGGACTATTTCCACCCGTCCTCTCTGTGAAGAATATGCCTCCCAGCCTGGGCTGCGTTGGTCGGGTGAAGGTAGGCAGCACCTCATGTGCTTAACGGAGCCATGCTCCAACGCAATCCCCCACCATAGGGTAGGCGGTTTAGGCTGATGGTGAGCCTCTAGTGGATGCCCCTCCCGCATTATTGCCCCGTACCCCGGGTAGTGCTGGACCCTGTGTAAGGGTCGCCATCCTCCCTCATTCCCCAACTAGTTAGTGGGAAAAGAAAGGGGGGGTATGTGTGTGGTGGTCCCTGTGTACCAGTATATCACGCTTATGGCCTTATTTCTGCCCTTCATTAACATTGATATGTCAGAGCCGCGCTGCTTGCTCTTTATTTGGTTTTCGGCTACCGCCGTATGTCTTATGCACAGTTTGCTGTGTTGTCTAGATGCTGTGGCGCCTTTTCCTTACTAGACGGTTTTTCTACAAATCCTTAAGCGTGTGATTGTATCCTTGCTTTGCCGTTACCTCAGAGCTTCGCGCTCTTCGGAGTGGGCGGGGACTTGAATTGGCGCGCTCCGCGTCACGGCCGAGCATCGAGCCCGCCCTTCGAGGTTCGCTGGGCGCCATTTTGCTGATCTTCACCCGTGCGCCTGGTGGGGGTTCCCCTCCTCCCTTGGTCTGTAAGTGCCTTCGCGGGTGACTCCTTTTATATGTTTTTCCAGCTGCGCATGGCTCTGACACCCATTCTTCTCCTTATGTCTTTTAGACGCTGAGATTCCGGTGGCATCCCCCGGCCTGATATATATCTTAAACTGGTTCACTTTTATATTCTCCCACATTCCTAGCGGGTCTTGGGGCATCCAGGGTTGCTTATAGCATAAATCCCTGCTGGTATATTGCTTTGATAATCACCATATGGAGGCATCTCAGAATTATGTGTCCGGGGGCCCGCGGGGACAAGACCGGCTGTGTACTGCGTGGGGACCACCCCATGCTGATGCTGACAGAGCACGGGTCTGCGGACCGTGTACTGAACAAGCACTGGCCCTGCAATCAGGTTTACCAGTGGCTGCACCTTGCTTCAATACACCTGTCTCCCCGTGTTTAAATCTCACTCCTGATGAGTCGCACTTGAGCGGGGATGACCAGCAGGTGGTGGAGCTTGGGCGCTGGAAAGAAGCGGTCCCTGACGCTTCCTGGTTCTATGTTTCCCACTGAAACTGAAGAGTCTGCTGCTATGCAGGTCCTTGATCCTTCTGATGAAGGTGGACTGTTCTCAGGTTCCGGTTCCTCAGACGAGATACCTTGGAACCGTGATAATTCTGGCCCTGGTTCCTGGGGCCGGTGTGACACTGATGAATTACTTATAAAGATCTTTGAAGTACTGTCCATCTCTCCTCCGGGAGAGTCTCCCAAGCCCAAGAGGGAGAGTTTCCACACGGCGACGCTGCGCTTGGAATTTCTGGAGCAGGATCATTTCCAGGCTCGTATATCTAAGGAATGGGAATCACCTTGTGAACTTACAGGAGTTCCGGGGGTCTGGGATTGGAAGTACCCTTTTCCCCCTGATGTGGTTGGCTGCTAGTCAGTCCCTCCCGAGGTGGATGCACCTATTATTGGGGTTGCTAACCCTCCCTTCATGACAGCCTCTACTCATCGTACCCTTCGGGATGCTGAGGACCGGTGCCTTGACAGACTGGCTTCCCACGCCTTTTCGTGTGCAGGGACAGCTCTGCACCCGGTCTGTGCCGCGGCCGTCACTGACCACCAACCGGAGGATCTCCCTTGGGAGGTCTTTAAGGCACTGTCTGATTGTGATGTTTTTGTGAGTTTATTCTCTCAGCGATGGATGACACTGTTAAAATGTGCACTAGAACCTCAGTTCTTGTGGTGGCTATTCGCCGCCTGCTTGGCTGCGACAGTGGGGGGCTGACAATGATACTAAAAAGGCTCTTACTGGCCTTCCCTTTAGAGACGACGCTTATTTGGGGCCCGGTTGGACCTTTTTAGAAAAAAGGAGTAAGGCACCCTCGAGCAGAAGGCCGTCTCGGCCTCCCAGGGGCAGGGACACCCCTCCCCCTCCCTATGTTAGTGTCAAGCGCGAACCAGAAGTGTGCTTCCAACTTTTTGGAGTGGAGACCCGCCCCAGGGGGGGAGGCAACGCCCTGGGACCTCCGGCAGGGCGAAGTCCAAATCTGCCGAAACCGCACAAGCGTGAAGGGACGCCCTCGCCTTGTTGGGCGAGTGGACTGCCGCAGCACTGGGCTCCTATCGCAGAGCACCATGCTTCTTTCAGGTTGTTACAGGAGGAAGTCCCCCCGGATGCAGAATGGAGTCTGCTGCGCGGTCCTTTTTCTAAGGTTATCAGGGTTCTTCTAGTCCCTGTATTCCCTTCGGGAGTTGAGGCAGGCCGAGTTTGGCGTGTAGGGTCTGGGCTCTCTTACAGGTTGGCCCTTGACCTGTGATTGCATACACATTACCCTTCCCCTCCGGGATGAAGCAGTCTGACCCAGGTTGGCATTCTGGGGCCTAGCATTTATACCTTCACAGGCAGTTTCTACATGGTATCTACCTGTTGGGCCGCAGGCGCTCTTGTCCAGTGGACCTCTTGATGCATGTGAGGATTTATAATCCCTTTTTAGTCCCCTGTGCCTTCAGGACACCTAGGCCACTTCCAGCCAGTGTTGAAGGTCCAACTCTGCGCATTGGGGTATTGTTTTTGGTTCCTCTCCTGCTCCCAGATGACTCACCAAGGCGAGTATGGGAGTGGTGTCTTGGACGTGCCCGTGTGGCGTCCGCACTAGGTTCTACTTTATTGTCCTTCTTTGCTTCAGGCTGTGTTGGCTATTGACTTGTGGCTCCCTGGGGAGTCCTGTGGATTGGTGCTCAGGCACATCACTTACTTAGTGTTCCCTGGTTTGGTATCCCCCTACGGGGTGGCATTTAGATTGGTTCATGTTAGAACCTTCCTTCTGCTAAATGTGGACTTGTTATGGAAAGGGCCTTGCCCTCTTTGATGTCACACTACCTTCACCTTGCAGCTGGTGGGCCTGTTGGTGGCGGCCCAGATGCTGTCCCTTATTCTCAGGAGCCCTTGGGCCCTGCGACACCTTAGGTTACTTATCCTGGACAGGGTTCCAGCACCCCTGGAACTAGGTCAGTAACTTCCCCCTTGTTACGGGGGTTCCTTTTGAGGTTGTAAATTCAAGGAAGATGTCTGGGACCATTCCTTCCTTCCCTCTTCTCCCTGTAGATGGTCATCATGGGTACCAAGTCTTGCAGGTGGACTGGGGGGTCTTATTTCTTCTGAAATCCCCCATGGTTCCTAAAGGGGTCCCCTTAGGGGATCCATCTTCATACGGTTTTTTTTTGGTTGACACATTGAGCCTTTGGTGGGCTCTAATTTGCTGGACTACTCCTCTTCAGGACTTGTCCTTTTTGGGGACTCTCGGTCAGTCTGAAGACTCTGTGAAGGTCTCGGAACAGGTTGACCCTTCAAGAAGGTTCCGGTTCGGTTCTAAGTGGGGGTTTACATCCCTTGAACTTCATTGGTAGTAGCTTGGCTAGCTGCCCTAACGTGGCAGGAGGTTCTATTCTAGGATCTCACTGAGTCCCTACTGTTGTGGCGCTGTGGGGCCCCTTTGCTATTACAGGGACTCTGTCCTGGGTTATTGTCCCAGGACTCTCTGGCCTTGGTCATGAGGGCCTAGTATTGCTTCTGCCAGGACATTATATTCTATATGTCTTAACTTCTTTCACCCTGCCAGGTGGGGTTCTGCATAAGATTGCAGTAGAAAGGGAGAACCGTTATGCTGGGGGCCCTGGGTGGCCCAGCGGGCGTGGTTCGCAGATTTTCTGCTGAAGACAGTCGTACTGTATGCCCTCTCAAGAGGGCTGTTCTGCCTATTCAGGCTCCCTACTACGTCGCCCTTACCTACAGGCCTTTTAGGCGATTGGTTGGTTGCTTTTCACCCTATTGGAGATGGTTATCCCTGGGTGTCTTTTCTCTATTGGAGGGCTAGGCCTAGCTCCCTCCTCTTCTTCTCCCTTTTCTGCCGGCTATGTTGGAGTATGCTGTTCTAGTCTGCTTTGCTTGGACTAGCTCTCTCTCCTGCGGGATGTTCCCTATCCCTGGGTCGTAGAATTATTATAGCACGGTTGAAGTTGGCTCCCCAACTCAGTGCTCTGAAGGTTTCAGGGCTCGCCCTGTTCACCTACTGCAGAAGTCTAGTTCAATCTTCTGTGTTGCGCATTCCTCAGGGGTTGCTCAGGTGCATTCCCCAGGGAATTCTATGCTCCCTTTTTGGGGGGTTACTTATCCGGATGCCCTGCTAAGGGTTCCCTTGGGTCTTATTCAGGTTCTTGTCTGAACTGTTCCTTCCCTCACATCGCTCTTCTGGGGCGGTTGCTTCAGTCAGAAATGTGCCATAAAGGATGGCTCTGTTAGCGGTCCTAGTCATTATATATATATATATATATGTTATATATCGGTACACCATGAGGTGAGGGTGTTCCGCCTTACGCCGAATTGGGTCCAGGCGGTGTTTTTATTCTCCTTTAGTCCAGACCCTACGGTCTCTGGGCTATTGTCTTGCTTACTCTGAGCGAAAGGGATCTGTATCCCTCATCAGGTGTTGGTCTGTCTCTTGTCCCTGTTAGGGATTATGCCCCTTGGGGCTTATAGGTTTCTCCATCCTTATGTACCGGATCTGATTGCTAACACGGGTGTAGGTGTCCTTTGGCTTGGTCGCTTTTGTTCCTCTGAGCCTAAAGTAAACGTCTCGGCTCTTGCTGAGCCTTGTTAGCGTTGTTTTTCAGTATTCCTGCTGGTCTCGACTGAGACCTGGGTTCATATTCCCAGATGGGAAGAGCTCTAAGGTTGCCATGGTTGCCCTTTTTTTCCAGTAGCATGGTTAGGCTGTTACTCTGGCCTACTCGTTAGGGGAAGATTCTTCTTCTCTCTTGGTTTTTGCTCTCTTACTATTTGTGCTTGGCTTGGGCCTTTTAGCACTAGGTTCTGTTGAGCAAGCTGGCTAGTCCACTGCTTGTGTTCAGTTCTGCCTTTACAAGAATTCAAAGGCTGAGGTTAGAGCATTGCTCTCGTTGCTCTTGGTAGCATGGTTAAGGTGACAGCACTTTTATTGTTGTCTGTGCCTTTTTTCACGGGGATCCCACCCTACTTATGGACACTGCTATTGGATGTCCCACACGTTATGACTATGTCTGGAGCAGGACGTGCTGTATGCTCAGAATAATACAACTCTGTGAAGTACTCACCTGTAGAGTTTATATTATATACATACAGCACGTCCTGCTCCACCCCACCCTGGTTCACCTTGTTCTGGATCCCCTGTATGGTGATTGTTATTATTTATATTACTGCCATTTTCTGGGTGGTTGGTTCTCCCGGCTTCTCTTTCTCACTGCTTATCAATGCTGGGGATTTGTGGGAGGTCCCTCGGCTTATGTAGGGCCGGGAGGAGCTTGTTTTCTACATGTCTGCAGTGCACCGCGCTGGAGGCGGAGGATTACCCACACGTTATGACTATGTCTGGAGCAGGACGTGCTATATGCATATAATATCAACTCTACAGGTGAGTACTTCACAGAGTTGTATTTTTTCTCGCGGTTCAACTTCATAATCACATTTAAGCGGGGAGCTAAAAATACTAAGGCAGACGCCCTGTCCCGTATGTTCAGGGAATGTAAGGATAGGAGTGATATGGGTGAACCAATTTTGCCTCTAGGTTGCGTGGTGGGGGCATTACTTCCTAATCTATCTAATACTTTGGCGCCATTTCAGAACGAATCTCCTGTAGATGTACCTTTGGGATGTCAGTTTGTTCCGCCGCATCTGCGTCCCGAGGTTATCCGCGAATTTCTTGATGCAAAAACTGGGAAATCGGAAGACATTTACTTTAGCCCAATCTTTGCAAAGAACCAGCACTCCAAAAGTTCATAATCACCAATTTGTATTAATCCAATCACCAAACAAGTGTAGACAAGAAGCGGTTGTCGGTCGACGTTTCGGGGTGCACTCGGCCCCCTTCTTCAGGACCAACCACATACAAACAGAGATACAGACAAAAGTCACATATATATACCTGTATATCCCTATCACAAACCAATCATGTGTCACTGTTCAAAATTCACGCCTGACGTCACTAATGACGTCATAGGTGCTGTATCTACATGTAAAACTGGCCAGTGGAAAGTAATAATAATAGATAACTAATTAGATCAGGTTAGGGCGATTGTGCCGTGGAGCCCCCCGTGAACTACCTCACCTGATCAGAGCGTCCCTGCGGTGTCCATTATTACAGCGCCGCGGGGCACCGCCGCACTGTCAGCACGGGGGTTGCTAGGCAACCCCCTGCTGTCCCCTGATAGGGGAAGGTCGGGATCCGCGTCATTAGTCCCGGGAGGCCTGCCCGGTAACTGATGAGGCGGAGCCCAGGCGCAACTGGATTGGTGCTTGGGCGTAGCAGAGCTAATGCTCGATCCCCAGCCGATGACAGGCTGGGGATGGCTCGCCAGCTCCTGCTAGACCCGACATTGTGCGGCGCTCATATGTGGGTGAGGGCGGGAGGGTGGGAAGCCGGGCATGGGATAGTAGAAAAGGGGGGACTGGGACATGGACGCCAGAGACGCCATTACATAGATCAGTAGTATAGGCATTATACATTGTGCCAGGGAGGGGACAGGAATGTCCACGATTATGATTGTGGGACAAGTTAACAGAGGACCCATCATTTGTAGGGGAAAGAGGGAAACAAACTATGATTTGTACATATCCACACGTATCTCCACAATTAATGTCATTAACGAAATTATAAGCACAGCAAAAATTACAAAAAATGATGAATAAATAAAGAATGAAAAAATGTGAAAATAATAATTAAAAAATTAAAATAAATAAAAAATAATGAAAAAATGAATGAAAAAATAAATGAATGAAAAAATGATGAAAAGATGAAGGTAAGGTCCCACAGCCATAAGTTCATATGTCCATATACATATTCAGCATGGATTCTGCAGTTGAGGTCAGGAAGGGCTTGGGAGTTTTGGGTTCTTTGAGGGTAGGGTGGGAGGGGGGTTGAGGGGAAAGGGGGCGAGAAATACGAAAAGGGGAAGGAGAAAGGGGGGGGGAGGGGAAACGGGAAAGAGTGAGGGAGGGGGGAAAAGGGGGGAGGTAGAGAGTGTTTTCTGCTGTCCAAAAAACGGCCAAATCCAAAGGATGTGTTCAACCCCGTGGGTTCACCGTATCCAACCGGTGTATCTAAAATGTCTCTCTCTGAAGCAGTCGTTGATTTCTATCGCCACCCCGCGGTGGTTTGGGGACTTGTTCGATAACCATGCCCCTAAGTTCATGTGTTTGATGTCCATATCTATAAAAGGGGCCGATGGTCTTGCCCACATACATGAGACCGCAGGGACATTTAAGGATGTATACACAATAGTCTGTGTTACAATTAAAGTAACCTCTGAGTTTAATAGGGGACCCAGTATGCGGATGGGTAAATTGTGTTCCCGTGATCAGGGAATTACAGATGTCACAATTAAAACACTTATAGCACCCTGTCTTGGAGGAGAGTTAACGTCTCTGTGGTGTATTTTTTTCAATAGGATCCGCTCTAATTAGTAGGTCCCTAAGATTGCAGCTCTGATTGTAGACTCTCAGTGGTGGCCGCCTGATCACTGGTGCCAGGTCTCTATCTGAGCTAAGTATCTCCTGATGTCTCTGGATGACTCGCTCTATGTGTATAGAGCTGTGACAGAAAGTCTGCGTGAATGGAATATGTTCCTCTTTGTCAGTTTTTACATTCTTATTGTCATGGATGCTCTGTGCCTTCTCTCTGGCTGCAATCAGTATATCCTCGGGATACCCCCTTTCCTTAAATTTCATGTGCATCGCTGTTAACTGTTCCACCAATGTGTCAATGTCCGAGTGTATGCGGAGTACTCGCAGAAACTGTGAGATAGGTAAGTTATCAATAAGATGTCTCAGGTGTGAGCTCTCATATCTGAGAAGCGTGTTCCTATCGGTAGGTTTTGAGAAAAGCCCTGTTGAGATGGCACCCGCCTCATCCTTCTGTAACGCCACATCCAGAAATGTAATGTGATCCCTTGAAATTTCAGGATTGAATACAATATTGGGAAAAATTTTATTCAGTATGTTAATGAACTGATGTGCGGATGTTTCATCCTCCTGCCATATCATAATAATATCATCGATATATCGTCCCCAAAAGGGTACACACTCCCTGTATTGCATCGTGGGGTAGATGTACGTCTCTTCTAAGTACCCCATGAATAAATTAGCGAATGCTGGCGCAACTGCGCTGCCCATAGCCATCCCGACCATTTGTTCAAATAAGTCCGTCTCAAACTTGAAGAAATTATTTGTTAACACGATCTCTAATCCCTCCAGAATGAACTCAGTGGGGATATCTGTCGGGTCCCTGGTAAGAAAGTGTCTCACCGCTTCAAGTTCCTCAATAGTAGGGATATTGGTGTATAACGATGATATGTCCATGGTCACCATCAGGGATGCCCCTGTTGTTGTTATGGAACTCAGTTTTTGGAGAAAATCCCCTGTGTCTTTTAGGTAAGATGGTAGTTTTGACACATAGGGTTGCAAATAAAAATCGATCCATTGGGCCAGTGGCTGCCACTATTGGGCGGTATTTGAGGGGATTGAGGCCTTTATGGACTTTCGGTAAGCCATAGATCACCGGGGTTATGGGGAATTCCATATACAGGAAATCCGCTGTCTCCTGTGATATCCAGCTATTGCTAGGCCCAGTTTAATATATTCACCAATTTTGGCTTGTACCCGGCGGATGGGGTTGCTGTCTATTTGTTTATAACTCACAGTATCAGACAGCATCTCACGCATGCCCCGGCGATAGTCCATATAGTCAAGGACCACAACTGCTCCCCCCTTGTCAGCGGGTTCTATTAGGATCTGCCTGTCTGATTTAAGGGTTTTAAGTGCCTCAATCTCTTGTTTAGAGAGGTTGCTATAGAAACGTCTCTTGGACGTCCTCTGTATGGTATCAGCTTTGACGGCCCTAATATAGGACTCTATAGATCCAAAGTTGCCATAGGGCATAAACTCTTAAGTTTAAAGTGGACCAACACCCAGGGGTGATCGGCCCGGAAATCTATAAGATTCCTGGGCCGATCACCTCCCACCCCGCGGGACATCCGAGATCGGGATGTCCCGCGGGGTGAAACCCCCCAGAAACCCCAAAAAGACCTTACCTGATCCGCCGCCTCCCGCGCGCCCCTCCAGACATGCGCGCGCCCCGCGCCGGCCCTCTGTGAATGGCCGGCACGGGCGCCGAGAGTGACGCGCGGGAGGCGGCGGCGGCGGAAGCGGCTTGTACGTTCCTGTCCCCCGCCTGGACGTTGGCGGGGATTGGCTGCAGCGTTCACGTGGGAGCGGGGAGAGGTGAGTTTTTTGGGGTTTCTGGGGGGTTTCACACAGATCGGGGGTGCCCCACCGAAGTGGACCAAACCCCAGGATAGTCAAAATCCTGGGTGTTGGTCCACTTTAAAGGACCGCCCCCGTGTAGTAGCATCACTAGAGGATCCCTCAGACTTAAAAAACTGTTTTAGTTTCATCCTTCTTTCATATTTAAACAGGTCAACATCAAACTGGAACAAATCAAACCTTGATGTAGGGCAAAAGGTGAGACCATGTGATAAGAGGCTTCCCTCATCCTCGGTGAGTTGTCTCGAGTATAAATTCATATGGACTCTCCTGGAGGCCTGCCGCGTCTGGCGTTGAGGACCAGGATATTGGAGCTGTGCCGCCGTCCGCCCTTCCTGAGTCGTTTACTCTGGGGGCAACCCGAAAATGGGGTGGTTCCCGCTTGTCCCATGTCCCTGTTCCCACTCCCTTCGGGTTCTCCCTGTTGGATGACCAGTTTTCTGTAGGCAGGTCACTATCTGTGGAGGTCTTTTCCTGGGATATTTTACCTCTTGGTTTGTAGGTAAGCCTCCGTGGTCTTCTCCTTACTGTGTTCTCCTCCTTGCCTGAGAGCCAGAGATAGACCTGGCCTTCCTTGTAGTCATCACAGACCAGCTTGAATTTATCCCGTTTGTATTTCTTAAGATGGTCAGTATACAAGGCAATATCTTTTTCCAATTTATCCAGATCCTCTGTGATCTTGGGGGTGGTGGTTGTGCTGTTCTTGATACGCAGCTCCAAGCTGTTGATCTCTCTGTTGAGCTGGCACAATTGAGTTCTAACTTCTTCAATTACCAAAAGCATGTAATTAAATTAGTTTTGGTTGGACTATTCACACCACCGGGCACAAAACTCCGTGTTGTTGCGCCCGATCGTAGGTTAATTCCGTATCCTAAAACCTCTCGGTATTTTCATAGGTCTGAAATATTCTGAAAGGGTAAGTCCATGTAATTCCAATTTAGTTTTTCTCCTCCTCAGCTTCCTCAATTCCCGTATCAGGTCCACTGGGGTATCTCTACCGAATGCTGCCGTGGGGTCAGGTGAAAAGAGTATGGCATCGATCTCATCCTGGTTAAATGTTCTTGTCTTAGCACAAATTTCCGGGTTACCATCAATTCCATGAAAGAATTCCATAAGGAACAAGTAGTTACTGTATTCCACTCTTATGCAATGGAAACGGTAGGTGCAGGCAGGTAATGTCAAAAAGTCATACAGAAAGTTTTGGTAGCTGCCGCACTTTTACCAGTATAAATGCAAAGGTGCGGGTGCACGGTTCGCGGAGACCCCGCAGAAATCCAATATTTGCAAAGAACCAGCACTTCAAAAGTTCATAATCACCAATTTGTATTAATCCAATCACCAAACAAGTGTAGACAAGAAGCGGTTGTCGGTCAACGTTTCTGGGTGCACTCGGCCCCCTTATTCAGGACCAACCACATACAAACAGAGATACAGACAAAAGCCACACATATATACCTGTATATCCCTATCACAAACCATTCATCTGTCACTGTTCAAAATTCGCGCCTGACGTCACTAATGACGTCATAGGTGCTGTATCTACATGTAAAACTGGCCAGTGGAAAGTAATACTAATAGATAACCAATTAGATCAGGTTAGGGCGATTGTGCCGTGGAGCCCCTGTGAACTATCTCACCTGATCAGAGCATCCCCACGGCGTTCATGATTCCAGCGCCGCAGGGCACTGCCGCACACTGTCAGCTCGGGGGTTGCTAGGCAACCCCCTGCTGTCCCCTGAAAGGTAAGGTCGGGATCTGCGTCATCAGTCCCGGGAGGTCTGCCCGGTAACTGATGATGCGGAGCCCAAGCGCAACTGGATTGGCGCCTGGGCGTAGCAGAGCTAGCCGATGACAGGCTGGGGATAGCTCGCTAGCTCCTGCTAGACCCGACGTTGTGCGGCGGTGTCTAGCTGGAAGAACGCTCATATGTGAGTGAGGGCGGGAGGGTGGGAAGCCGGGCATGGGATAGTAGAGAAGGGGGGACTGGGACATGGACGCCAGAGACGCCATTACATAGATCAATAGTATAGGCATTATACATTGTGCCAGGGAGGGGAAAGGAATGTCCATGATTATGATTGTGGGACAAGTTAACAGAGGGCCCATCATTTGTAGGGGAAAGAGGGAAACAAACTATGCTTTGTACGTATCCACACGTATCTCCACAATTAATGAAATTATAAGCACAGCAAAAATTAGCACAGCAAAAATGACAAAAAATGACGAAGAAATAAAGAATGAAAAAATTTGAAAATAATAATTAAAAAATAAAATAAAAATAAATATAAAAATAAAAAAAATAATGAAAAAAAGGAGAAAAAATAAATGAGTAAATGAATGAATGAAAAAATTATGAAAAGATGAAGGTACGGTCCCACAGCCATAAGTTCATATGTCCATATACATATTCAGCATGGATTCTCCTGGATTCCTGCTGAGGCCTAATTGCAGCAGGTGTGTTATAAGCCATTGTACAGCTCGTGGAGCTTGCTCCTGGAGGCTGACTCTGTAAGTGGCTGCTTGGTAAGTGGTGTGTTAAAGCAGGAACTCCTGTGTTAAGCTTTGGGAAACTGGGCTCATTTGGTAAGTAAAATATAACAAACTGTACTTGTTTTAATTTTGTGAATCAGTGTGTTAATGCTGGCACAAATTTAAACAAAAGAAAAAAAAAAGTTTTTGTTTTTGTTTTTTTTTTCACTTTCTCTCTCCTGGATTCCTGCTGAGGCCTAATTGAGGCCTAATTGCAGCAGGTGTGTTATAAGCCATTGTACAGCTCTTGGAGCTTGCTCCTGGAGGCTGACTCTGTAAGTGGCTGCTTGGTAAGTGGTGAGTTAAAGCAGGAGTTAAAAGCAGATGTGCTGAAGCTGTAAGTATGTGCCTTTGATTTCAGATTGATATTTAAAGTGTTGTAAATTCTTCACTCGGTGTTCCAACAAATTGATACAATGGGTTCCATGCCTAACAATGCCGTCCAGTGTACATCTTGTGCTATGTATGCACTTTTTGATCAATCGGTCGATGGTGGATATTTATGCCCCGGATGTCTGCGAATTGCTGATTTGGAAGCCGTCATTCACCATCTAAATAAGCGATTGGCAACACTGAGAGACATTGTTGTCATGGAAAAGAGTCTGGATCTCATTGATCTGGCACTCCATGGGTCAGGGGAGGGGGAGGGTGGTAGTATGGGGGGAGAGGAAAAGCAGCAACATGAGGCAGCTAGCTGGATAACAGTTAGAAGGCGGGGTAGGGGTAAAAATTACAGGGAGGCTAGCCCTGAACAGGCACCTCCAAACAAGTTTGCCCGGTTGGCAGATGAGGAGGATGTTAGCTCAGGGATGGCACAGCTGCAGCAAGACACATCTGTCGGCTCCAGTAAGAGAGGGAAGGGAAATGGGAGAACAGGGCAGGCAAGACAGGTGCTGGTAGTGGGTGACTCTATTATTAGGGGAACAGACAGGGCAATCTGTCACAAAGACCGGGATTGACGAACAGTGCGTTGCCTTCCTGGGGCAAGAGTACGGCATGTAGTGGAGCGGGCTGACAGATTATTGGGAGGGGCTGGCGTGAACCCAGCGGTCATGGTGCATATTGGCACAAATGACATAGGAAGAAGTAGGTGGAAGGTCCTTAAAAATGATTTCAGGGACTTAGGCCGTAAGCTTAAGGCAAGGACCTCAACTGTAGTATTCTCAGAAATACTACCAGTACCAAGAGCCACGCCAGAGAGGCAGCGGGAGATTAGAGAGGTAAACAGGTGGCTCAAAAATTGGAGTAAAAAGGAGAGGTTTGGGTTCTTAGAGAACTGGGCCGACTTCACAGTGGGCTACAGGTTCTTTGGCAGGGATGGGTTGCACCTCAATGGGGAAGGTGCATCTGTTCTGGGGGAGAGGATGGCTAAAAGGTTGGAGGAGTGTTTAAACTAAGCACTGAGGGGGAGGGTAAAAGCAGTTACAAAGGGGAAGTTAGGAAAGAAAGTGACAGTGGGTATAGACATGCAAGTGGGGGGGAGAGGGGGGAGGGGTTAGCACATCTAGGAGGAAAAAGGGCAATATACAAAATTATCATAAGCATTTGAAATGCATGCTTACAAATGATAGAAGCTTGACTAATAAAATGGATGAACTAGAACTGATAATAACAGAAGAACATAATGGGGGTAACAGAGACCTGGCTGGATGAAAGCTATGACTGGGCAGTAAATCTACAGGGCTACTGTGTGTTTAGGAGGGACCGTAACAAATGCAAAGGGGGTGGAGTCTGCTTAATTGTAAAATCCTCTCTACAACCCGCTCTGTGGGAGGATATATGTGAGGGGAATGACCATGTGGAGTCTTTATGGGTAGAAATACATGGAGGGAGAAACAAAAATAAAATACTGATGGGGGCTTGCTACAAACCTCCAGATATATCAGAATCCATAGAAAATATGATGCTAAGGCAAATAGATATAGCCGCTAAACTAAATGAGGTAGTGATTATGGGGGACTTTAACTATCCAGATATAGACTGGGATGCTGAAACATGTGTTTCGCATAAAAGTAATAGTTTTTTATCTAAAACAAAAGATGGCTACCTTTCCCAACAAGTACAAGCTCCAACAAGGGGGAAAGCCATATTGGACCTAATACTAACCAATGTACCAGACAAACTAATAAAGGTACACGTTGGGGGACACCTTGGAAGCAGTGATCATAATATCATTAATTTCCAATTAGCAGTCACTAGGGTGCCTTATCAAGGAGCCACAAAAACGTGTAACTTCAAAAAGGCAAAGTTTGACCAACTTAGGGATGCCCTAAACTGCATTGACTGGGAAAATGTTCTTAAAAACAAAAGCATGGACACTAAATGGGATACTTTCAAAGGAATCCTTAATTTTCATTGTGACAGATATATACCTTACAGGAATAAAACTATTAGACACACATATAAGCCGATGTGGCTAAACAAAAAGGTTAAGGGGGCAATAAACAACAAAAAAAAGGCATTTAAACGTTTAAAGCAGGAAGGGACAGCGGAAGCGTTAAAAAACTATAAAAAACAAAATAAACAATGTAAACAATAGATAAGGGCAGCTAAGCTGGAGACAGAAAGACTGGTAAAGAGAGTAAAACTAACCCCAAAATATTCTTTAGCTACATAAACCGTAAAAGGTACAAACCTGAGGGTGTGGGCCCCCTGAAAAGCAAGGAGGGGACACCTATAGAGGGAAATGAGGAGAAAGCAAATTTACTAAACAACTTCTTTGCTTCTATATTCACAAAAGAATTTTGTTACTAAGTAGTACCCTTCTTTTCCTGTAGCTATTTTTAAGGAACCGCAAGGAAAGATTCAAACGGAATCGGGTAGTGAGCCGATGCAAGTAGATTCCATACTAAGGCGTGAAAGCGTTGACAGAAAAGAGCACAGGCTCCGGGAAAGCTTATGTTTCTACTGCGGAAAATCTGACCACTTCCTTATCAACTGCCCTAGCCGCCCTCGGAGATTGGTAGCAGCTATTATGGATCCTGACTTTTCGGACAGAGAATCAATTGTTTCCGAAACAGAATTATCTGAGAAAGCAGTTATCCATTCCATCTCATCGGTGGCCCCTCATATTAAGAAAGAAAATAAAGACTCCCATTGCTTCCTTCCCATTAAGTTTCTGACTAATTCTCAGTGGATTTCTGCCTCTGCTATGGTGGACTCTGGGGCTAGTGGCAATTTCATGGACCTTTCTTTTGCCCAAAAGCATGGGGTCAGATTTAACAAAAAACTCTCACCCTTGGTAATGGAAACCGTAGATGGATCTCCACTGAGCTCAGGGCCTGTGGATCAAGAGACGGAGCCACTTGAGGTCATTATAACACCCCAGCACCGTGAAGTCCTCTCTTTCCTGTTGATTTTGTCTCCACATTTTCCTGTTATTTTAGGCCTACCATGGTTGCAAGCACAGAACCCTGTCATCAACTGGGAAACTAAAGAAATAAGCTTCCCTGGGGAGGATGTCTTTCGACGGGGTACTCTGAACAAGATTCTAAAGAACCAGTTGAAAATAATAAAATGGTAGAATTACCCTCTGTATACAAGAACTATGCGGACATTTGGGAAAAACAAAATGCCGACAAGCTTCCCCCACATCGATCTTATGACTGTCCCATAGAATTGTTTCCTGGTGCACCTATACCCTTTGGATACATTTACCCTTTGGCAGACCCCGAACTAAAAGCCCTCAAGGACTACATAGAAGAAAACCTGGCTAAGGGGTTCATTCGCCCATCTTCTTCACCTGCGGGGGCTCCCATATTCTTTGTCAAAAAAAAGGACGGTTCTCTAAGACCGTGCATTGACTACAGGGAACTTAACAAAATTACAATCAAGAACCGCTACCCTCTACCATTGATTCCTGAGCTCTTGGAGAGAGTACGATATGCAAAGGTGTTCACCAAGTTAGACCTGCGTGGCGCTTATAACTTGGCCCGTATAAGACCCGGAGATGAATGGAAGACAGCGTTTAGGTCACGTTATGGACATTATGAATATCTTGTGATGCCTTTTGGTCTTTGTAATGCCCCTGCTACCTTCCAACATCTTGTCAATGATATCTTCAGAGATCTTTTGGACCAGTTTGTAGTCTATTTGGATGATATCTTTTTTCCAACTCTATGGAAGAACATCAGAGACATGTGAAATTGATTCTGGATCTTCTAAGGAAGAATCAACTCTACATTAAAATTGAAAAATGTGATTTTCATCAAACTGAAATCCAATTTCTGGGTTATATAATTTCACCCCGTGGTCTACACATGGACCCTAGCAAGATTAAAGCAATAGTAGACTGGCCTACTCCAAAAAACATAAAGGATGTTCAACGTTTCATAGGTTTTGCCAATTTTTATAGACGTTTTATTAGGCCACGTTTACCCATGTTCGCTGTGGAGAGCAGACTCTGCTCTCCACAGCGAACATGGGTAAACGTGGCCGATCGGGGACAACCGCTAGATCATCAAGGGCACCCCAAACCCCGTCCCAGAGCTCCAGAAACTTCCCTTAAATGTTCAGGCTGCAGCGGCCTGAGGAGTTGGCCCAGCGTGCTTCAAAGATGGCGGCCTCCCAGTCCCCGGACAGCTCTCCGGACAGACGCAGCAACGCGACTTCAGACAGAGGAGATAATGATCTGACCTCTCAGCTCAGCCAGCTTCCGACCCGCACGGAGCTGGCGAAGTTTGCAGGAGAGATCAAGGCGTCCATTACGGAGGCAGTGACGGATTTACGAGCCGACATGAGGGCGCTGGCTCACAGAGTCGACAGGGTGGAAAGAGAGGATCGCGGCACGAGACGGATGCTTCAGGAGGTGAGCGAGGTGGTCACGTCTCACAACAGGCACATGATTAATGTACATAGACACCTAGAGGATCTGGACAATAGAAACCGAAGGTGTAATATTAGGGTGCGAGGGGTCCCCGAAGAAGTTGCGCATGACCAGGTCCCTAATGCTTTGATCTCCATTTTTAACACTCTATTGGAGAGACCTCCAGACACACCGATTGACTTGGTGAGAGCCCATAGAGCTCTACGCCCAAGGAACATAGGAGAGGACTTGCCAAGGGACATTGTATGCTGCTTGCAGAGTTTCACACTCAAAGAGGAGATCTTATCTAAGGCGAGGACAAGGGACTCCATCATGTTTAACAACAGCGAAGTGCAACTTTTTCAGGATCTTTCTGGCATAACTTTGCAGCAACGCAGGGCGCTCAGACCCCTCACTGCGCTTCTCAGGGAGAGAGGAATCCCCTACAGATGGAGATTCCCCTTTGCACTTTCGGCATCTAAGAATGGCAGAATGGGAACCCTGCGGACCCCCGAGGATCTTGCGGCCTTTTGTGACCATCTGCAATTGCCCCAGATGTCCCTCCCGGAATGGTTTGGGGAATTTGCCATCCCTGACCTGGGGAACTTATTTGCTCAACGGGGCTCTCCCGGTGCACCCCAACATTGCAGCCCAGGCGGATCATCTCCCAAGATATGAAGTAGCGTGGATCAGTTTTTGGCTCCTGAAGTTCTGTGCGGGACTGTTCGTGCTGTCACGTAGGAAGCTGATTTACAATAACATATGTTCTTACTCCAAGGGGTTAACTAAAGCTTATTATATGTTGGTTAGATAGGGAGACTTTTATGCTCGTTCTAGATTTTTGCTGTGGGTGTTCTGGGAGCCTCCCCCTCAGGCGTGTGTAACCACATTCCGCACTACGCGGCGCGGGCACCACCGGAGGAAGGTTGGCTGATGCGTTCCAATATAGATACACCCTGTTCAAGGTTTATTGTTGTTTGTTTTGAAATAGAAATGTTAATTAAGCTTTTGTTGGATGCATAGAGCTTAGAGTTCACAAAGTCGCCCGGGTGGCTTTAGAGGGAGGGGTCTGTCACGCTTGGTCTGTGGGTAGAGAATTTAGATTGGATTATATGCCTGGCTCCCCATTTACTAGTATGATGGCTCTGATCTTGCGCTTCCCTTCGATCGTTAGCTAGGGGTCAAGTTATGAGGACCCAGAATTATGTCGTGTAACAATTATCGTCATTACCTCCCTCTATTGCCCTCTCGGGAATGCTTTTATTAGGTGAGGGTAACCTGGCTGGTGCTGTGACATCCGATTATGACTGCATTAGCACCATCGAGGTTTCTTTCTGGTGATTGATCAGGCGCAGTAGGCGTCTACGTTACTCAGAGTACTCTCATGTACGGCGGCGCCTGTTATGAGTGTCTGGGGAGCGGCGCACTCTCTCATGATGGTACGGGGACTCCTGGGTGGCTCAGCGGGGGATGGGGGGCATGGCGCCCTCGGTGAGGTCAGGCACTTGGAGGTCAGGAAGGGGGAATTGGGCAGGGGTTTACATGATGTGCTGAGCTGACAGACGTGGAATTATGCATATGCTTATTACATGTAGTTTGCCACCTTAACCTCCCTGGCGTTTTGAAATAGACAAATGTAATGGTAACAAAAGCGTTACCATTGCATTTGTCTCTGACGCACGGCTCCGCACCCATGAGCCTCTGCGGCTCACAGAGACGGAACCTGGAAGTGGAGACGGACGCCGCAGCCGCGGCTCTCACCTGTGATCGCGGCGGGGACATCGCTGGATCGCAGGGAGAAGGTAAGGAGGCTGCGCCGCCCGCTCTTGCTCCCAAATCGATCCCAAGCATGACTCGGGGTTACCGCTACTTACAGCGCAAATTAACCCCGAGTCACGCTCGGGATCACCGCTAAGAGGGTTAAGTTGCATTTTTTGGCGCTCTTTGCCCTCCTGACGGCTGCAGAGGTTTTTCATGGCAGGGTTGGGGGCACCCCCCCCTTCAGGTGTGCATGTCCCCATCCAGCATGTTGTCATGTCCCCATCCCGAATTGCCTTCCATCCTCAGGAGATGATGAGTTTGAATTAGTGCCTTCCCTGGCTAAGGTTATGAAGGAGGGGGCTCAGCGCAGGGCCGGGACCTTAGTGGTTAATGGAGGCTCCTTTCACACCACAGCCTTGCCCCTCGGGTGGGTGTTGGGGGCGACCGAAGTGGCCCGCCTGGTGCTGCCTTGTTCTGGCCTCTGGACACTGACACTAGCGAGCGGGGTGTATACTGTCAGACAGAGCGGAGGTGCTCCTGTGATAAGTGGAGTGTAACCAAATGCGACCGGGACTAGAAGCGGCAGAGAATTTATCGCTTATGGTGATTGGAGGGAGGCTGAGTTCATGGGGAGGGATGGAGGGAGGCTCTGGGGCCCGCTATCCCTATGTTAGGGATGGCGCGGCTCTGCTTCCGCTCAAATCTGCTACCATGTAGTGGAACGTTGCTCACCATGCACTTGGCTTTAGGTGGGATTCGAATCGCAGGGGAACAAGATCAGCTCCGTTAGGCGATGGTGGGCGGTCTTCCGTGGCAGAAATACGTTCTGTCCGCTGTGCTGGAACTGGCAGGCACGGATGGGTAGTGTAAAAGGGACTCTTTGCCCTCAGGCGTAATAGGGCCACAAGCCTTGATTGCAACCTAGGATTAAGGGGAGAAAAACTCACAATACTGGTGGAATTCTAGTAGTGCCAGCTCGGGATGGTTCTCTGGGACTGATTGATCTCGGTCTCGGTATAATTTTTTGTGTTTCTGTTGCCGTTGCCCAGCCGACCTTCCACGTTCTCGATAATCTAACTTAGTAAGTGGAACTTCCGAGTCTCTCTCTTAGCAAGAGACGCCGGCACCGCCGTGGATCTGGTCCTCGGACTATAACCCCACGGTGGGGAAAAAAATTTTGATTTTGTTTTTCTTACAGTGAGGGACTGTTCAGTTAGTCACCTCTCAACTGTTTCCACGTGTAATTTTTTCTAGTCTTCAATCACTTATATACGTTAATTGTTCCCTGTCTTGTCTTACCTCCTCTTGTTCTTCTAGTTTTTTCTCTCCCCCTTCCCTCCCCCCCCTTCTGTCTATCACCTGGGAGGTTGGGGGCTGGATTAGCAATGTCCACAGAACCGGCGGGTCTGTTCCCCTTTTCCTCCGCCCTCCATTCTTTGGCCCTGGGTCGCAGCATAGATCATGAAGGTGAACGTTCTGTCACTTAACGTTAAGGGGCTAAACTCCCCGGAAAAATGCCATGCTCTTTTGAGGGAACTTAAGAAGCACAAAGTACATGTAGCACTAATACAGGAGACCCATTTTCAGCTAAATAAGGTTCCCTACTTAGGTAATAAAATATACACTACGCACCGTTTAGCGCCTTCCCCGCTATCCAAGACTAAGGGAGTCTCCATTCTTATTGATAGGGACATGGCATTTAAGATGACAGATGTCGTGGATACAGAGGGTAGGTATATATTCTTGAAAGGTAAGATAGCAGATGGGATAGTTATTACGATTGCTAACGCCTATGCATCAAACAGATCCCAGAGCCAATTCTTGACCCGGGTTATTGGAAAATTGATGACCTTCCAGGAAGGTATCCTCCTTCTAGGGGGAGACTTTAACTGTGCCTTAAACCCATTAGTTGATACTTCAGACGCTAAGTCCAATATGACATATCGAGCTTTGAAACAAATTAAGAGAGCATTACAGAAGGTTCAAGCTGTTGACACATGGAGACTTCTCCATCCAGAGGGGAAAGACTTCACATTCTATTCTAACACGCACTCCAAATACTCTAGAATAGACTACATTTTTCTCTCACAAAGAGACTTGGATAAGGTGGAGGCGGCGGAGATTGGCAACATGACCTTTACAGATCATGCGCCGGTCTTGCTCCGTTTGTTTCTACAAACTTCGCAGCAGAAGGACTGGAACTGGAAGATGAACCCGAGTATTCTAAAAGATTCTGGGGTAGTCGACAGACTCAGAACACAGATTAAAATGTACTTTAGGGAAAATCAAGCAGATATGGACCCAGTCACAGTCTGGGAGGCACATAAATGCACTATAAGAGGTCTTTTGATTCAGGAGGGTTCTAGGCTGAAAAGGGAGAGACGTGTAAGGATAGAGAATATTGCTTCAAAGATAGCGAAGTTGGAAGCTCAACATAAACAATCTCTACAAGAAAAATGTCTCAAGGAGCTGACAGAAGTGAGACATGAGCTCAAGGAGGCCTTAGCAGAGGCGACCAGAAGAGCATTCACTTTTAGGAGTGGGCTGGTCTATGAACAGGGAAACAAACCAGGGCGATTGTTGGCAAGAGCACTAAACCCAAGAGGAGCTAAGACGCCGTTGAATAGTATCAGAGATTCTAGGGGTACGCTTCAACAACGGGACAAAGATATAGCAGAGGTGTTTAAAACATATTATACATCTCTATATAATCTTCCGGTTTCAGGACACCAGGGATCAAAAGAGGTCCGAATGCGTGAATATCTTAATGAAGTCAGGATGCCCAAGATAAAGAGAGATGCATTGGAGAGTTTGGAAACACCGATTTCTGTTGAGGAATTACAGGCAGCTATTAGGCATTCCAAGCCTGGGAAAGCCCCGGGTCCGGATGGGTTCCCGGGCCTATACTATAGGGAGTTTGCCCCCCAGCTGCTCCCCTTTATGTCCCGTGCCTTTGAGACTGCCACCATCACAAAGACCTTCCCGTCCAACATCTTGGAGGCACAAATAGTGGTTATTCCAAAGGAGGGAAAAGATTTGGAGGTGTGTCAAAACTATAGGCCAATATCACTGCTGAATACTGATCTCAAATTATATGCCAAACCGCTTGCCAATAGACTAGCTGACCTTCTCCCAGATCTGATAGATCAGGACCAGGTAGGCTTTGTCCCGGGCAGGGAGGCCCGTGACAACACGGTCAAAGCCCTGAATGTACACTGGTGGGCTACAAATCGTGGCATACAAACTATGATGCTATCAACTGATGCTGAAAAAGCATTTGATAGGGTAGACTGGGAGTGGATTGAAGCAGTTCTGAGACATATAGGTTTGGGGGGAAAAGCCCTGAACAGAATTCTAGCGCTGTATTCTAACCCAGTAGCAAGAGTGAGGGTCAACAATATCTCCTCGGACCCTTTTTATATTTGCAACGGGACGAGACAGGGCTGCCCCCTCTCCCCTTTAGTTTTTGCATTATCATTGGAGCCTTTTCTAAGAAGAGTTAACTTGAACGGAGACATCAAGGGGGTTTCCATTGGGGATAAGGAAAGGAAGGTTGCAGCATATGCAGATGATATGTTGTTCTTCCTGACTACCCCGAGTATTTCAGTGCCGATTCTGCTTAAGGAATTCCAACAATTTGGATCCATTTCAAATTTAAAGATTAATTACAGCAAATCCATGGCCATCAATGTCTCCCTCCCACCGCAGGAAGCAGCAGACTTAGAGAGGACCTTCCCCTTTCACTGGGAGTCAGGGAGTATCGGTTATCTGGGCATACAACTACCCTCCTCGCTAGATCATCTCTTCCGGCTCAATTTTGCTTCTTTGGAGGCAAAAATTAGGAAAGATTTAGAAAAATGGGAGAAACTGAAGCTATCCTGGTTCGGCAAAATTGCAGTCCTGAAAATGAACATTCTCCCGCAGCTTTTATATCTTATGCAGTGTATCCCTATCAAGCTCCCGGGGAGGTTCCTCTCAGACCTACGCAGTTCTTTCGTGGACTTTATTTGGAGTAAAAAAACACCCAGAATCAAAAGAACCATCTTGAGGCTCCCAAAGAGGAGAGGAGGAGTGGGCCTACCATGCATGGAAACCTATTCACTTGCCTCCCATCTTGGGAGGGTGGTTGAATGGCAGATTAGCAAGAATACTAAAGACTGGGTGAGGATTGAGGATGCGGTTTGCGATGGACACCTGAGTGTACTGAGTTCCTTGAAAACAGCGGATGTCACAGAAAAGATAAGGGCGCACCCATTCATAGGAGCCACGCTGTCCATCTTTGGCACCATCCGTAAAAGGCATAAAGACTTGACGTCGCTCCCGGGTCCCCTGACTCCTGTTACAGATAATCCACTTTTCCCCCCAGGGTTTGGACAGGTCCTTCTTGAGAGGAAGTACCACACCTAGACCTCTGAGGGCAGTTCATTTCTTCAGCAATGAAAGAGTCTTAGAGAAGAGGGAATTGCAAGAAAAAATGGGTGGCCCTATCCCCACTTTCTCCTACCTACAACTGCGACACTTTCTGAATTCCAAAGAAATGAGGGGAAGGGTGGAGAGGACTCCCACTGAATTTGAGGCATATTTGGGTGGAGGCCCGGAGGAACATCTGCTCTCTTGGGCCTATGGCCTCCTCTTGGACACAGACAGGGAAGTGGTGAGGCCATGGGAGCGGAGATGGTCGAACGCCCTGAGATTGAATTGGACTCAAGAAGAGGGGAGCTCAATATACATTGGAGCTCATAAGGGTATGGTCTTGTCCTGGGATAGCGACCTTTTGGGAGAAGGTTCATGCTCTAATAGGTAAAATATTGGGGTGTGAAGTGGATTGGAGCCCAGCAGGGTATTTACTCAGTTGGACAGCAGACGGAAGGGGAGCAGCAGGATGTGGCCCTTTGATTTCCCATCTGACAAACGCCGCTAGGACGGTGATTCCCAGGAAATGGAGGTCTCCGGACGCTCCTACTATTGGGGAATGGTTCAGACAAATTAATCACATAGAGGCGATGGAAGAAATCTTGTACTCAAAACAGGATAGAATGGAGGCATATAGGAAGATTTGGACAATTTGGCAAGTCTTCAAAGATTCAGATGACTACAAGCGTGAATTAATTGTATTGACATAAGCTAATTCTGAAAGCACCCCGACTTGAATATGAAGTGTGGGGCTGGGTGGGTCTGGGGGATGGAGGGTGGAGGAGATACCCCAGGAGTAAGTTACTGCTGCAATAACCTTAATATTCCTCCCCTCCTCCATTTCCCCTCCCTCTCTGCCATACCTATTTAGCCCCCCCCCCCCTGTTGGTATTATCTAGTTCTCACCCCCCTTCCCTCTTCCCTTTTCTTGTCTGTCTCCCTGTTTGTTTGTCTGAGTTTGGATGTGTTTTGTTTTGTCTTCTCTTGGTTGAGATGGGGAAGAGGCTGAGATCCCGGACAGTTTGGATTCTCCTCTGGGGTCCGCTGGTCCATATGTGGCTTAGGAGAATGGCAAGTATGCAGTTACTCTGCAAAGAGCATGTACCTCCATGATTTTGGAAGGCGCTCTTAGAGGAGACGTGGAGGGCCCTCAGGTATGGACATAAGCAAGAATTACAGTAGTTTCCCACATGCTTACAGATACAGTAACGGTGCATCCAGATGCTGGTTAGCATTGGGTGGGGCTCTATTCCTCACAACAACTGAATTGCCTTATTCTTGATGTTTTTGTTCCGGAAGCCATCTGATATGTGCTTATCTTCCTCCCCCTTCTCAGATGTAGTAATAATGTATTTGTATTTACCTGCAAATTTTCTCATCCTTTGTCAAACGTATATATGTATATGGAGAAAATTCTTGATCAATAAAAACGAGTATGGAAAAAAAAAAAAAAAAAAGGACATGCCTTTGCTTGGTCTCCTCAAGCACAAGAATCCTTTTGTCTCCTAAAGTCCAAGTTTACTACAGCCCCAGTGCTAGTCCATCCTGACCCAGAATGCGCCTTCATTGTGGAAGTAGATGCTTCAGACTGTGCTATAGGGGCTATTCTGTCTCAGAGAACAGGAGACAAGGGGTTATTGCATCCCTGTGCCTTTTTCTCCCGACGTTTATCACCCGCTGAGAAGAATTATGATGTGGGGAATAAAGAACTGTTGGCCATCCTTGCAGCATTTAAGGAATGGAGGCATCTTCTTCAAGGAACCTCACAGCAAATAATTGTTCTAACTGATCACCGTAACTTGGAGTTTGTTAGATCTGCCAAGTGTCTATCTCCTCGCCAAACTCGTTGGAGTCTCTTTCTCAACCAATTCAACTTTGTAATCTCATACCGGCCTGGATCTCGTAATGGCAAAGCGGATGCTCTATCTAGAATTTTTTCCAAAGATTCCACTTCTATTTTTCCACCCAAAACTATTGTTCCTGAGTCTAATTTTATTGGAGTAATCCAAAATAAGGACTTGCTGGAAGAGCAAAAAGCCTATAACACAGATTCCTTGCTGTCTCAACCATCTGATGAAGTGCACTTAACACTTAAAAACAAGACGTGCATCCATGGGCAGCAGCTATATATACCCGAAACAGTAAGATTGAAAATTCTAAAGCTAGTCCATGATTCTAAGATTGCTGGTCACAAGGGGGTGCAGAAGACACAGGAATTCCTATCTTGTTTCTTTTGGTGGCCCAATTATCAACAGGACGTAAGAAAATATGTATTGTCATGTGACGTTTATGCTAGATGCAAGACTCCACGTTCTTCACCCTTGGGTTTGTTACAGCCTTTGCCGATCCCCTCTCGTCCTTGGGGTTCCATTTCCATGGACTTAATAGTAGATCTACCTACCTCTAAAGGAAAAAATACAATTCTGGTAGTAGGTGACCGGCTCACCCAGGCTGCACACTTCATTCCATGTACCGGCCTACCTTCCGCTAAAGACACTGCTGACCTTGTAGTTCAGAATGTGTTTCGTTTTCATGGAGTTCCTGATGAGGTCATCTCGGATCGTGGGGTACAGTTTACATCAAAATTTTGAAAGGTTAACTTATCAACCGCCCTTCACCCACAAACTAATGGACAAACTGAGCGCACAAATCAGACCCTGGAACAGTACTTACGATGCTATATCTGTCATTTACAAGATGATTGGGTCGATCTGCTTCCGGTGGCTGAGTTCTCCTACAATAACTCCCAAAATGCCTCCACTAAGCAAACTCCTGTGGTGGGAAAGCTGTTTGAAGGTTTCTTAAGGGATACTATCCTGGAGCACCTTGGGGAAAATGACTCCATATCACAATGGATTTATGAGGAATCGCTCCTGCCAGACAAACCTAATCAGCTTTTATGAGGCGGTAAGTTCAAGATTGGATCAGGGGGAGTCATTGGATATCATATAGCTTGACTTTTCTAAAGCATTTGATACTGTCCCACATAAAAGGCTGGTACAAAAGATGAGAATGCTTGGACTGGGGGAAAACGTGTGCAGATGGGTGGGAAATTGGCTTAATGATCGGAAGCAGAGGGTGGTTATCAATGGTACACACTCAGATTGGGTCACTGTTACTAGTGGAGTACCACAAGTAGGGATGAGCGAATCGATCCGGACGAACCCGGATTCGATCCGAATTTCAGGAAAAATTCGATTCGGATCGAATCCGAATTTCCCCGCGATTCGATCACTCGAAGTTTTCCTTTAACATCCATTCATTTACATTACAGGCATTCTAAGATGGCGGGCGGGACATGTCTGGACATGTATCCCGCGCCAGTGCAAGCTGGGGCAGTCACATGCAGCCTATCAGCAGCCAGCAAGCCCGGTGACGTCACACAGCGGTATTTAACGGCGGCCATCTTGCTTTTCCTCATTTCTCTATTGCATTCGTGACAGACAGACAGAACGCTGTGTAGCTGAGGCAGTTAGACAGGCTGGAGACAGGCTGGAGACAGGGACAGACAGGGACAGGCTGGAGACAGGCAGGAGACAGGCAGGAGACAGACAGGAGACAGACAGAAAGCCAGGGAAAGGTAGGAAAAACGGAGCTGGCTGACAGGGAGATTTTTTTTTTTTCATCCAGCCTTTGTTAGCGTTTTCAGGCTGCTTATAGTAACTAACTGTGCATATATACTGAACTGATCTTAAGTCTGCTGTGAGGCATCCCATTCTGTGACTAAAGCAGCCTCTGTTTAAGACCATATAAGCATTTGCTCTAATCATATTTGAAATTAGGCCTGATAAAGACACTTTTGCTGGCCAAAGCACTACTGTACCCTGGCAGCTCGATTCCTGCCCGGGGCATCCCATTCTGTGACTAAAGCAGCCTCTGTTTAAGACCATATAAGCATTTGCTCTAATCATATTTGAAATTAGGCCTGATAAAGACACTTTTGCTGGCCAAAGCACTACTGTACCCTGGCAGCTCGATTCCTGCCCGGGGCATCCCATTCTGTGACTAAAGCAGCCTCTGTTTAAGACCATATAAGCATTTGCTCTAATCATATTTGAAATTAGGCCTGATAAAGACACTTTTGCTGGCCAAAGCACTACTGTACCCTGGCAGCTCGATTCCTGCCCGGGGCATCCCATTCTGTGACTAAAGCAGCCTCTGTTTAAGACCATATAAGCATTTGCTCTAATCATATTTGAAATTAGGCCTGATAAAGACACTTTTGCTGGCCAAAGCACTACTGTACCCTGGCAGCTCGATTCCTGCCCGGGGCATCCCATTCTGTGACTAAAGCAGCCTCTGTTTAAGACCATATAAGCATTTGCTCTAATCATATTTGAAATTAGGCCTGATAAAGACACTTTTGCTGGCCAAAGCACTACTGTACCCTGGCAGCTCGATTCCTGCCCGGGGCATCCCATTCTGTGACTAAAGCAGCCTCTGTTTAAGACCATATAAGCATTTGCTCTAATCATATTTGAAATTAGGCCTGATAAAGACACTTTTGCTGGCCAAAGCACTACTGTACCCTGGCAGCTCGATTCCTGCCCGGGGCATCCCATTCTGTGACTAAAGCAGCCTCTGTTTAAGACCATATAAGCATTTGCTCTAATCATATTTGAAATTAGGCCTGATAAAGACACTTTTGCTGGCCAAAGCACTACTGTACCCTGGCAGCTCGATTCCTGCCCGGGGCATCCCATTCTGTGACTAAAGCAGCCTCTGTTTAAGACCATATAAGCATTTGCTCTAATCATATTTGAAATTAGGCCTGATAAAGACACTTTTGCTGGCCAAAGCACTACTGTACCCTGGCAGCTCGATTCCTGCCCGGGGCATCCCATTCTGTGACTAAAGCAGCCTCTGTTTAAGACCATATAAGCATTTGCTCTAATCATATTTGAAATTAGGCCTGATAAAGACACTTTTGCTGGCCAAAGCACTACTGTACCCTGGCAGCTCGATTCCTGCCCGGGGCATCCCATTCTGTGACTAAAGCAGCCTCTGTTTAAGACCATATAAGCATTTGCTCTAATCATATTTGAAATTAGGCCTGATAAAGACACTTTTGCTGGCCAAAGCACTACTGTACCCTGGCAGCTCGATTCCTGCCCGGGGCATCCCATTCTGTGACTAAAGCAGCCTCTGTTTAAGACCATATAAGCATTTGCTCTAATCATATTTGAAATTAGGCCTGATAAAGACACTTTTGCTGGCCAAAGCACTACTGTACCCTGGCAGCTCGATTCCTGCCCGGGGCATCCCATTCTGTGACTAAAGCAGCCTCTGTTTAAGACCATATAAGCATTTGCTCTAATCATATTTGAAATTAGGCCTGATAAAGACACTTTTGCTGGCCAAAGCACTACTGTACCCTGGCAGCTCGATTCCTGCCCGGGGCATCCCATTCTGTGACTAAAGCAGCCTCTGTTTAAGACCATATAAGCATTTGCTCTAATCATATTTGAAATTAGGCCTGATAAAGACACTTTTGCTGGCCAAAGCACTACTGTACCCTGGCAGCTCGATTCCTGCCCGGGGCATCCCATTCTGTGACTAAAGCAGCCTCTGTTTAAGACCATATAAGCATTTGCTCTAATCATATTTGAAATTAGGCCTGATAAAGACACTTTTGCTGGCCAAAGCACTACTGTACCCTGGCAGCTCGATTCCTGCCCGGGGCATCCCATTCTGTGACTAAAGCAGCCTCTGTTTAAGACCATATAAGCATTTGCTCTAATCATATTTGAAATTAGGCCTGATAAAGACACTTTTGCTGGCCAAAGCACTACTGTACCCTGGCAGCTCGATTCCTGCCCGGGGCATCCCATTCTGTGACTAAAGCAGCCTCTGTTTAAGACCATATAAGCATTTGCTCTAATCATATTTGAAATTAGGCCTGATAAAGACACTTTTGCTGGCCAAAGCACTACTGTACCCTGGCAGCTCGATTCCTGCCCGGGGCATCCCATTCTGTGACTAAAGCAGCCTCTGTTTAAGACCATATAAGCATTTGCTCTAATCATATTTGAAATTAGGCCTGATAAAGACACTTTTGCTGGCCAAAGCACTACTGTACCCTGGCAGCTCGATTCCTGCCCGGGGCATCCCATTCTGTGACTAAAGCAGCCTCTGTTTAAGACCATATAAGCATTTGCTCTAATCATATTTGAAATTAGGCCTGATAAAGACACTTTTGCTGGCCAAAGCACTACTGTACCCTGGCAGCTCGATTCCTGCCCGGGGCATCCCATTCTGTGACTAAAGCAGCCTCTGTTTAAGACCATATAAGCATTTGCTCTAATCATATTTGAAATTAGGCCTGATAAAGACACTTTTGCTGGCCAAAGCACTACTGTACCCTGGCAGCTCGATTCCTGCCCGGGGCATCCCATTCTGTGACTAAAGCAGCCTCTGTTTAAGACCATATAAGCATTTGCTCTAATCATATTTGAAATTAGGCCTGATAAAGACACTTTTGCTGGCCAAAGCACTACTGTACCCTGGCAGCTCGATTCCTGCCCGGGGCATCCCATTCTGTGACTAAAGCAGCCTCTGTTTAAGACCATATAAGCATTTGCTCTAATCATATTTGAAATTAGGCCTGATAAAGACACTTTTGCTGGCCAAAGCACTACTGTACCCTGGCAGCTCGATTCCTGCCCGGGGCATCCCATTCTGTGACTAAAGCAGCCTCTGTTTAAGACCATATAAGCATTTGCTCTAATCATATTTGAAATTAGGCCTGATAAAGACACTTTTGCTGGCCAAAGCACTACTGTACCCTGGCAGCTCGATTCCTGCCCGGGGCATCCCATTCTGTGACTAAAGCAGCCTCTGTTTAAGACCATATAAGCATTTGCTCTAATCATATTTGAAATTAGGCCTGATAAAGACACTTTTGCTGGCCAAAGCACTACTGTACCCTGGCAGCTCGATTCCTGCCCGGGGCATCCCATTCTGTGACTAAAGCAGCCTCTGTTTAAGACCATATAAGCATTTGCTCTTATCATATTTGAAATTAGGCCTGATAAAGACACTTTTGCTGGCCAAAGCACTACTGTACCCTGGCAGCTCGATTCCTGCCCGGGGCATCCCATTCTGTGACTAAAGCAGCCTCTGTTTAAGACCATATAAGCATTTGCTCTAATCATATTTGAAATTAGGCCTGATAAAGACACTTTTGCTGGCCAAAGCACTACTGTACCCTGGCAGCTCGATTCCTGCCCGGGGCATCCCATTCTGTGACTAAAGCAGCCTCTGTTTAAGACCATATAAGCATTTGCTCTTATCATATTTGAAATTAGGCCTGATAAAGACACTTTTGCTGGCCAAAGCACTACTGTACCCTGGCAGCTCGATTCCTGCCCGGGGCATCCCATTCTGTGACTAAAGCAGCCTTTGTTTAAGACCATATAAGCATTTGCTCTAATCATATTTGAAATTAGGCCTGATAAAGACACTTTTGCTGGCCAAAGCACTACTGTACCCTGGCAGCTCGATTCCTGCCCGGGGCATCCCATTCTGTGACTAAAGCAGCCTCTGTTTAAGACCATATAAGCATTTGCTCTTATCATATTTGAAATTAGGCCTGATAAAGACACTTTTGCTGGCCAAAGCACTACTGTACCCTGGCAGCTCGATTCCTGCCCGGGGCATCCCATTCTGTGACTAAAGCAGCCTCTGTTTAAGACCATATAAGCATTTGCTCTAATCATATTTGAAATTAGGCCTGATAAAGACACTTTTGCTGGCCAAAGCACTACTGTACCCTGCCAGCTCGATTCCTGCCCGGGGCATCCCATTCTGTGACTAAAGCAGCCTCTGTTTAAGACCATATAAGCATTTGCTCTTATTATATTTATATTATAAGACACTTTTGCTGGGCATAGGCTTACTGCTGCCTGCCAGGTGCACTTCTGTTGAGGCATCCCATTCTGTAACATAGCATACCCCTCTTTATTTACACTAAGCAGCTCTCTTATTTACACTAAGCAGGCCTGTTGGAGGCTGAGTGTTACTGCTCACTTTTGGTGTGCATTATATTCTGTTTCATATAGACCCACCGCTGCCCGGGGTTTTTTTAAATATCACCTACTACCACGCCAGTTAGACTATGTCGGGCAGACAAGTGCCTGGAAGTGAAAAGAGGAGTGGCAGAGGCCAAGATTCCGCAGGAAGAGCTCGCATCAGACTGGGGGCCAGTAGCAGCAGGAGTCACGCTGAGAGACCTAATCTGCCAGTATCTGCTAGCGGTCGGGTCTCCACCAGTAACGCATCTGCCGTGGTAGATTGGTTGACGCGCTCATCAACAACATCATCACAACTTACGTCTGAGACCCCCAGTCTAGGGTCGGTAGGTTCCTCTGACACAACCCTGAGTTGGCATGCCCCGAGAGCAGTCCCTGTCCTCCCATTGCCTCTGGCCTACGCCGTTCCCTCCCCCAGCGACGTATCCTATGCTTTGGGTTCAGCTCCACTCTTTAGTGAGGAGGACCATCAGATAGAGGACAGTCAGCAGCTACTGCCCAGCCAAGAAATGGAGGTGGCTTCTTTAGCTAGGCAGACAAATAGTGATGTGGACAGTGTCGTGGGTGCTGCGAGCGTTCCAGCTCCTGCGCCAGACACTGTTGACGAATCCACGAACATCAGTGACGTACAGCCACAACCCGGTGATGATGATGATGATGACGATGAAGCCGATCGCACTTGGGAGCCGGGTGATGAAGGGGCTTCATCGTCATCATCAGGAGAAGAGGGGTGCAGGTTGCCCCGGAGTCAGCAGCTGAGGCAGCAAAGTGGTAGCAGTCAGCATGGGGGCACAATTCCAAAGGCTGGAGCCGGCCGGGGCCGGGGCCGGGGTAGAGCACCTGCTGTGCGGCAGTCTACCTTATCGGGAGGTAGTGGAGCAGGGGTTCCTGGAGTTGGCAACAGCAGCAGTGAATCAGTGAGGCCAGGGGGTGGGAAAAGTAGCTACTCGGCAGTGTGGCAGTTTTTCCTGAGGCATCCGCAGGAGGGTAACATGGCCACATGCAAGATATGTAGGCAAAAGGTGAAGCGTGGCCAGGGTCCAAATGTTGGCACCACGGCCCTGCGTCAACATATGATGCGTCACCATAAAACGACCTGGGAGAACCGAGGCTCCCAAGGGGTGGTCCAGTCTGCTTCCTCACCAAGTGAGCTCCCAATTTCTGCCAGCCAAGGCTCCAGCACCTCAGCCGAAGGCAGCTGTGCGTCATACCCATCCTCTGTCGCTCCTGCTCCTCCTCCTCCTCCTCCAAGTCATGCATCCCGCCAGCAATCCATCAGCGAAGCCATGTCCAAGAGACAGCAGTATGCGCCCACTCATCCTACGGCGCAGAAGCTGAATGTGCTCCTGTCCAAGTTGCTGGTGCTGCAGTCGCTCCCTTTTCAGGTGGTGGAATCTGCACCTTTCAGAGAACTGATGGCTTGTGCCGAGCCGAGGTGGAGAGTCCCAAGCCGTCATTTCTTTGCCAAGAAGGCAGTACCAGCGCTGCACACTTTTGTTGAACAGAAGGTGGGCCAGTCCTTGAGCCTGTCGGTGTGTAGCAAAATACATGGCAGCGCCGACATCTGGAGCTGTAACTACGGTCAGGGGCAGTACATGTCGTTTACGGCCCACTGGGTGAATGTGGTCCCTTTGCAGCAGCAACTTGGACAGGTCACGCCGCTTCGGCCTCCGCGCTCTCTGCCCATTGGGCCTGTGACACCGTGCGACTCGGCCTCCTCATCCTCCGCCATCTCCTCACCCTCCACTGTAGGCTCAAGTCTCAGTGCCCCTCCAGTCTACCATGTGTGCAGGGCACGGAGGTGTCACGCAGTGCTTCACATGGTTTGTCTTGGCGAACGGAGTCACACAGGGGAGGAACTGCTTAAATGTATTCATCAGGAAATCCAAACATGGCTTACTCCGAGAAAACTTAAAATGGGAATCATGGTTACCGACAATGGGAAGAACATTTTGTCTGCGCTGCGCCAAGGAAGCCTGACCCATGCCCCCTGCATGGCTCACGTCTTCAATCTGGTTGTCAAGCGGTTTCTGAAGTGTTCCCCCCATCTGCAGGACATCCTAACAACTTCACGGAAACTTTGCATGCACTTCAGCCACTCCTACACTGCCAAACACACCCTTCTTGAGCTACAGCGTCAGAATGGTATCCCCCAACATAGTCTGATTTGCGATGTTTCCACCCGTTGGAATTCCACCCTTCACATGTTGGACCGATTATATGAACAGAGAAAAGCCATCACGGATTTCCTGATGATCCAAGCAGATAGGGGGACTCCCCTGTGTAACTTCAATGTCAACCAGTGGCAGCTCATACGTGACACCTGCCGTTTGCTCAGGCCCTTTGAGGAAGCCACTTTATTTGTCAGTCGGCAGGATTACGGGATGAACGACGTGATTCCACTGCTTCATGTACTGCAGCACATGTTGGAAACCATGGCTGGTCAGGGCACTGGAGACATGGCGTTTACATCTTACGGCCACATGAACCCCCTTGGAGCTGAACTGGAGGAGGAGGAGGAGGAAGAGGAGGAGGAGGAGTTGCCCAGCGAAACACAGTTTAGGCTTGGCGAAATGGCTGGTTTATCTAGTCAGCGGACAGGAGAGGAGGAGCAGGAGCAGCCAGAGGAGCTAGAGGTTTTTGAGGAAGGAGAGACAGAGGACCCGGGCACACCGTGGCAGTATGCAGTGGAGATGGAGACAGGTAGTCCATCCGAGTCACTTGCGCAAATGGCACGAAGCATGCTCACGTGCTTGCGTAGTGACCCCAGAATTGTTTCCATCTGTCGGCGGGATGACTTCTGGCTGTCCACCTTATTGGACCCTCGCTTCCGGCACAAAATGGGGGCATTTTTTAAACCCACCGAGAGGGAGGACAAACTCAACTACTACAAAGACATTCTACGTAGGCAGTTGGCCGATGCCTATCTGCGCCATGGTCCATACTCTCGCAGGTCTGACTCGAGGGGACCTCTGCGCTCACCTTCCACTGCCATGGCCGCTGGGGGGGTTGGCAGCAGCAGCAGCAGAAGCTCCATCAGCAGCAGCAGCCTCAGTCTTCAGTCGCTAATGAGTAGCTTTCTACACCCGCATAGTGAGGCTACTCATGAGCAGCAGGAAGACCTGGAGCAGGACCTGAACCAGCAGGTCATGTCATACTTTGACATGACCATGCCAACACACCTTGAGGATCCGCTGGACTTCTGGGCAGCCAAACTTGATTTGTGGCCGCAACTAGCAGAGTTTGCCCTGGAAAAGCTGTCCTGCCCGGCAAGTAGCGTGCCATCTGAGCGGGTGTTTAGTGCGGCGGGGGCCATAGTTACGGCGAGGAGAACTCGTCTGTCAACTAAAAATGTGGAGAGACTCACCTTTGTCAAAATGAATCAGGGATGGATCAGCCAGGATTTCCACCCACCAATGCCTGATGCATGCGACTAGATTCAGCATGGTGCCACGTTTTACACTTTCCAAATGGTGCAAAACATATTTATGTCTTTAGGCCATTTTTTGGGCTCCTGCTGCTGCTACTGTCAACTCCTGCCAACTCCAGGGTGTGATTCATCCAATTTTTGGGCTCCTGAAGCCAACTCCAGTGTATATTTGGGCTCCTGCTGCTGCTGCTGCCAACTTCTGCCAACTCCAGGGTGTGATTCATCCAATTTTTGGGCTCCTGAAGCCAACTCCAGTGTATATTTGGGCTCCTGCTGCTGCTGCTGCCAACTTCTGCCAACTCCAGGGTGTGATTCATCCAATTTTTGGGCTCCTGAAGCCAACTCCAGTGTATATTTGGGCTCCTGCTGCTGCTGCTGTCAACTCCTGCCAACTCCAGGGTGTGATTCATCCAATTTTTGGGCTCCTGAAGCCAACTCCAGTGTATATTTGGGCTCCTGCTGCTGCTGCTGTCAACTCCTGCCAACTCCAGGGTGTGATTCATCCAATTTTTGGGCTCCTGAAGCCAACTCCAGTGTATATTTGGGCTCCTGCTGCTGCTGCTGCCAACTTCTGCCAACTCCAGGGTGTGATTCATCCAATTTTTGGGCTCCTGAAGCCAACTCCAGTGTATATTTGGGCTCCTGCTGCTGCTGCTGTCAACTCCTGCCAACTCCAGGGTGTGATTCATCCAATTTTTGGGCTCCTGAAGCCAACTCCAGTGTATATTTGGGCTCCTGCTGCTGCTGCTGCCAACTTCTGCCAACTCCAGGGTGTGATTCATCCAATTTTTGGGCTCCTGAAGCCAACTCCAGTGTATATTTGGGCTCCTGCTGCTGCTGCTGTCAACTCCTGCCAACTCCAGGGTGTGATTCATCCAATTTTTGGGCTCCTGAAGCCAACTCCAGTGTATATTTGGGCTCCTGCTGCTGCTGCTGTCAACTCCTGCCAACTCCAGGGTGTGATTCATCCAATTTTTGGGCTCCTGAAGCCAACTCCAGTGTATATTTGGGCTCCTGCTGCTGCTGCTGCCAACTTCTGCCAACTCCAGGGTGTGATTCATCCAATTTTTGGGCTCCTGAAGCCAACTCCAGTGTATATTTGGGCTCCTGCTGCTGCTACTGTCAACTCCTGCCAACTCCAGGGTGTGATTCATCCAATTTTTGGGCTCCTGAAGCCAACTCCAGTGTATATTTGGGCTCCTGCTGCTGCTGCTGCCAACTTCTGCCAACTCCAGGGTGTGATTCATCCAATTTTTGGGCTCCTGAAGCCAACTCCAGTGTATATTTGGGCTCCTGCTGCTGCTGCTGTCAACTCCTGCCAACTCCAGGGTGTGATTCATCCAATTTTTGGGCTCCTGAAGCCAACTCCAGTGTATATTTGGGCTCCTGCTGCTGCTGCTGCCAACTTCTGCCAACTCCAGGGTGTGATTCATCCAATTTTTGGGCTCCTGAAGCCAACTCCAGTGTATATTTGGGCTCCTGCTGCTGCTGCTGCCAACTTCTGCCAACTCCAGGGTGTGATTCATCCAATTTTTGGGCTCCTGAAGCCAACTCCAGTGTATATTTGGGCTCCTGCTGCTGCTGCTGCTGTCAACTCCTGCCAACTCCAGGGTGTGATTCATCCAATTTTTGGGCTCCTGAAGCCAACTCCAGTGTATATTTGGGCTCCTGCTGCTGCTGCTGTCAACTCCTGCCAACTCCAGGGTGTGATTCATCCAATTTTTGGGCTCCTGAAGCCAACTCCAGTGTATATTTGGGCTCCTGCTGCTGCTGCTGTCAACTCCTGCCAACTCCAGGGTGTGATTCATCCAATTTTTGGGCTCCTGAAGCCAACTCCAGTGTATATTTGGGCTCCTGCTGCTGCTGCTGCCAACTTCTGCCAACTCCAGGGTGTGATTCATCCAATTTTTGGGCTCCTGAAGCCAACTCCAGTGTATATTTGGGCTCCTTCTGCCCCTCATAGTGATGCCACTTCAACTCTCTGCAATTGTGCCGCTCTGCGATTCTATTAGCGATGCCTCTGATCTGCATGTGATATTTCTTAAAAGTATTATTTAACTAACCCAGCACGCATCCTGTGCGTGTTACAGCAAGGCTGAATGGTTTACAACCCTATTGAGGCTGTAGGAGGCTCAGAAATAGCCGTTTTTAATAGCGATTCGTCGCGAATTTATTCGGGTCGAAACGATTTTTGTCGGAAAATTCGGCGAATCAGTCGAATCGAATTTTTCAAAAGTTCGCTCATCTCTAACCACAAGGGTCAGTTCTGGGACCAATTCTCTTCAATATATATATAAATGACATTGGGTATGGATTAAAGAGTAAAATCTCAATCTTTGCAGATGATACTAAGCTGTGTAAAGTAATTAAAACAAAAGAGGACAGCAGGCAACTACAAACAGATTTAGATAAATTGGAAGCATGGGCAGTTAAATGGCAAATGAAGTTTAACACAGATAAATGTAAGGTTATGTACATGGGAAGGAGAAATCTGTGTCATGGTTACACACTAAATAAAGAAACATATGGTAAAACAACAATGGAAAAGGACCTAGGGGTTTTAGTTGACAATAAGCTCAACTGTAGTAATCAATGCCAGGCAGCTGTTGCCAAAGAAATAAGATCATGGGGTGCATCAGGAGGGGCATAGGTGCTCATGACCAGAGCATCATTTTACCCCTGTACAAGTCACTGGTTAGACCCCATATGGAGTACTGTGTACAGTTCTGGGCACCTGTGCTTAAGAAGGACTTATCAGAACTGGAGCGCGTTCAAAGAAGTGCAACAAAGTTAATAAAAGGAGTGTGGGGGCTAGAGTACCCTGAAAGATTGTCCAAGTTAGGTTTATTTAGTTTAGAAAAAAGACAATTGAGGGGTGATCTAATAACTATGTATAAATATATTCGGGGTCAATACAAAGATCTGTCCCACAATCTGTTGATACCCCGGAGTGTAACTATAACCCGAGGGCATCCACTAAGGTTAGAGGAAAGGTGCTTTCTCCACCGACATAGGAGGGGATTCTTCTCTGTAAGAGCAGTGAGACTATGGAACTCGCTGCCAGAGGGGGTAGTAATGATGGATACAGTAAAAACATTCAAAAGTGGCCTTGATGCCTTCCTGGCATGTAATAACATTTCCAGCTATGGCTACTAGACCACTGGAAAAAGTTAAATAGGCTGAACTGGATGGACTAAAGTCTTTATTCAGCCTTACATACTATGTTACTATGATATACAGGTATATATGTGTGGCTTTTGTCTGTATCTCTGTTTATATGTGGTTCGTCCTGAAGAAGGGGGCCGAGTGCATCCCGAAACGTCGACCGACAATCGCTTCTTGTCTACACTTGTTTGGTGATTGGATTAATACAAATTGGTGATTATGAACTTTTGGAGTGCTGGTTCTTTGCAAAGATTGGGTTTCTGCGGCGTCTCCGCGAACCGTGCACCCGCGCCTTTGGATTTATACTGGTAAGAGTGCGGCAGCTACCAAAACTTTCTGTATGACTTTTTGACATTACCTGCCTGCACCTACCATTTCCATTGCATAAGAGTGAAATACAGTAACTACTTGTTCCTTATGGAATTATTTCATGGAATTGATGGTAACCCGGAAATGTGTGCTAAGACAAGAACATTCAACCAGGATGAGATCGATGCCATACTCTTTCCACCTGACCCCATGGCAGCATTCGGTAGAGATACCCCAGTGGACCTGATACGGGAATTGAGGAAGCTGAGGAGGAGAAAAACTGAATTGGAATTACATGGACTTACCCTTTCAAAATATTTCAGACCTATGAAAATACTGAGAGGTTTTAGGATATGGAATCAACCTACGATCGGGCGCAACAAACTGGAGTTTTGCGCCCGGTGGTGTGAATAGTCCAACCAAAACTCATTTAATTACATGCTTTTGGTAATTGAGGAAGTTAGAACTCAATTGTGCCAGCTCAACAGAGAGATCAACAGCTTGGAGCTGCGTATCAAGGACAGCACATCCACCACCCCCAAGATCACAGAGGATCTGGATAAATTGGAAAAAGATATTGCCTTGTATACTGACCATCTTAAGAAAAACAAACGGGATAAATTCAAGCAGGTCTGTGACGACTACAAGGAAGGCCGGGTCTATCTCTGGCTCTCAGGCAAGGAGGAGAACACAGTAAGGAGAAGACCACGGAGGCTTACCTACAAACCAAGAGGTAAAATATCCCAGGAACAGAACTCCACAGATAGTGACCTACCTACAGAAAACTGGTCATCCGACAGTGAGAACCCAAAGGGAGTGGGAACAGGAACCCGGGACAAGCGGGAACCACCCCATTTTCGGGCCGCCCCCGGAGTAAACGAGTCAGGAGGGGCGGCCGGCGGCACAGCTCCAATACCCGGCTCTCAACGCCAGACGCGGCAGGCCTCCAGGAGAGTCCAGTTATGAATTTATCCTCGAGACAACTCACCGAGGACGAGGTAAGCCTCTTATCACATGGTCTCTCCTTTTGCCCTACATCAAGGTTTGATTTGTTCCAGTTTGATGTTGACCTGTTTAAATATGAAAGAAGGATGAAACTAAAACAGTTTTTTAAGTCTGAGGGATCCTCTAGTGATGCTACTACACGGGGGCGGTCCTTTAAGCTTAAGAGTAAGTTTATGCCCTATGGCAACTTTGGATCTATAGAGTCCTATATTAGGACCGTCAGAGCTGATACCATACAGAGGACGTCCAAGGGACGTTTCTATAGCAACCTCTCTAAACAAGAGATTGAGGCACTTAAAACCCTTAAATCGGACAGGCAGATCCTAATAAAACCCGCTGACAAGGGGGGAGCAATTGTGGTCCTTGACTATATGGACTATCGCAGGGGCATGCGTGAGATGCTGTCTGATACTGTGAGTTATAAACAAATAGACAGAAACCCCATCCGCCGGGTACAAGCCAAAATTGGTGAATATATTAAACCTAGAAAATAGCTAGATATCACAGGAGACTGCGGATTTCCTGTATATTGAATTCCCCATAACCCCGGTGATCTATGGCTTACCGAAAGTCCATAAAGGCCTCAATCCCCTCAAATACCGCCCAATAGTGGCAGGAACCGATTCGGCCACACAGCCACTGGCCCAATGGATCGATTTTTATTTGCAACCCTATGTGTCAAAACTACCATCTTACCTAAAAGACACAGGGGATTTTCTCCAAAAACTGAGTTCCATAACAACAACAGGGGCATACCTGATGGTGACCATGGACATATCATTGTTATACACCAATATCCCTACTATTAAGGGACTTGAAGCGGTGAGACACTTTCTTACCAGGGACCCGACAAATATCCCCACTGAGTTCATTCTGGAGGGATTAGAGATCGTGTTAACAAATAATTTCTTCAAGTTTGAGATGGACTTCTTTTAACAAATGGTCGGGACGACTATGGGCAGCGCAGTTGCGCCGGCATTCGCTAATTTATTTATGGGGTACTTAGAAGAGACTTACATCTACCCCACGATGCAATAAAGGGAGTGTGTACCCTTTTGGGGACGATATATCGATGATATTATTATGATATGGCAGGAGGATGAAACATCCGCACATCAGTTCATTAACATACTGAATGGAATTTTTCCCAGTATTGTATTCAATCCATTACATTTCTGGATGTTGCGTTACAGAAGGATGAGGCGGGTGCCATCTCAACAGGGCTTTTCTCAAAACCTACTGATAGGAACACGTTTCTCAGATATGAGACATCTTATTGATAACTTACCTATCTCACAGTTTCTGCGAGTACTCCACATACACTCGGACATTGACACATTGGAGGAACAGTTAACAGCGATGCACATTAAATTTAAGGAAAGGGGGTATCCGAGGATATACTAATTGCAGCCAGAGAGAAGGCACAGAGCATCCATGACAATTAGAACGTAAAGACTGACAAAGAGGAACGTATCCCATTCACGCAGACTTTCTGTCACAGCTCTATACACATAGAGCGAGTCATACGGAGACATCAGGGGATACTTAGCTCAGATAGAGACCTGGCACCAGTGATCAGGCGGCCGCCACTGAGAGTCTACAATCAGAGCCACAATCTTAGGGACCTACTAATTAGAGTGGATCCTGTTGAAAAATATACACCACAGAGACGTGAACTCTCCTCCAAGACAGGGTGCTATAAGTGTTTTAATTGTAACATCTGTAATTCCCTGATCACGGGAACACAATTAACCTATTTATAATTTTAAACTCAGAGGTTACTTTAATTGTAACACATACTATTGTGTATACATCCTTAAATGTCCCTGCGGTCTACGGTTTCCCGTTTCCCCTCCCCCCCCTTTCCGTATTTCCCGCCCCCTTTCCCCTCAACCCCCCTCCCACCCTACCCTCAAAGAACCCAAAACTCCCAAGCCCTTCCTGACCTCAACTGCAGAATCCATGCTAAATATGTATATGGACATATGAACTTATGGCTGTGGGACCTTACCTTCATCTTTTCATCATTTTTTCATTCATTCATTTACTCATTTATTTTTTCATTAATTTTTTCTCCTTTTTTCATTATTTTTATATTTATTTTTATTTTATTTTTTAATTATTATTTTCTAATTTTTTCATTCTTTATTTCTTCATCATTTTTTGTAATTTTTGCTGTGCTAATTTTTGCTTTGCTTATAATTTCGTTAATGACATTAATTGTGGAGATACGTGTGGATACGTACAAATCATAGTTTGTTTCCCTCTTTCCCCTACAAATAATGGGCCCTCTGTTAACTTCTCCCACAATCATAATCATGGACATCCTGTCCCCTCCCTGGCACAATGTATAATGCCTATACTACTGATCTATGTAATGGCGTCTCTGGCGTCCATGTCCCAGTCCCCCCTTTTCTACTATCCCATGCCGGCCTTCCCACCCTCCCGCCCTCACCCACATATGAGCGTTCATCCAACTAGACACTGCCGCACAACGTCGGGTCTAGCAGAAGCTGGTGAGCCATCCCCAGCCTGTCATCGGCTGGGGATGGAGCACTAGCTCTGCTACGCCCAGGCGCCATTACAGTTGCACCTGGGCTCCGCGTCCTGACCTCCGTTGCTGACCCCTGCTTTGTACCCCGACCTCGAGCTGCCTCATACTACTGTAACGTCGCAATCTCTGCTTACCCGGTGTTGACCTCTGGCCTGTCTTTGGACTTCTTTGTGAAACCTGCTCCAACAATTGGACTCTAATTCCGCTCGTCGTTATTGGTTCTCCAGACCTCCAACCAGTAAGCTCTCATCCTTTGAGCCATTGAAGTCCTGGGGGCAACCGATCCTGGGCAGGCGTATACTGCGTCCCGGCGAGCGGGGGCTCCTACAGGTGAAGCTGGCTGCGGAGATTGGAGGTTGAGGGCTTACCTAGAGGGCTGGAGTTACCTGAGCGTGACAGGTAGGTGTTGTCAGCTAGAAAAGAGGAAGAATCAGCAAGCGGGAATAGTGAGGATGGTGACCATGTTTTGTCCCAATGGGTTGCTGCAAACACAACACTGATCTGGTCTTCAGCTGGTTTAAAGTCTATAGGGGAAATGTCACTGGCCTGGTGAATGGCACTTTGTGATGGGCTTTGCTGTGTTGCTAGTATGCAGAAGTACTGTTTCATTTGCAGAGAGAATGATAGTGTTCAAATCAAAGTCCTTACAGTGTACAGCTTCCACTGTTGGCACACATGCATGCAGCTTGACTGTTTGCTTAGCATGTTCAGGCTTTGAGGTTAGTTGGGCTCTTCTCTGGATAAATCCACAAGGTGGTTCCTTGTTGGCTGGATGTGTTCAGGTAGTCCACTGCAGATCTGGCCTTAGCGGATGTATCTGAGGGGATGTGGATTTCCTTTGTACCAACGGCTGTATTAGAGTTGGGAACATAATATGGGACTTGTTGCTCCAATGTTTTAAAAGACATTGGGGTTGATTCAGAACCTGGTGCATTGACTTCTGGCTGTTGGAGATGATCTTGCGAGGTTTGAAGTCAGGTACACGTAGCATCCCCTGTGATGGGCTGAGATGGTTAGTGGTTTCCTTAGATGTAGGCAAGGATTTAGGAACTTTAGGATTTATGTCTTGCATGTGAAAGTTGATTTTAACAGATTGACAAGCATCAGAACCAAACTCCTCACCTTCTGGGACTGCCCTAAATCCATAGGTTGCTACAGCAGGAGAAGCGTTTTTGCTGAGGACATTCACTTCCATTCTGAAGTGACCCTTCTTCTGCAGGTGCCAAATTGTTGTCACTGGTTGTATTGGGCACTGTTGCTCTCAAGGTTGTAATCCTAAGGCAGAAACGTATCATTGTTCGGAGATTCTTGATGACACTCACTGCTGCCTTGCTTCTCATTCACTCAGTAATTGTATGGGCATATCTCAAGACCGCAGACAGCATGATCTGTGTTTTTAATGAAGTGACTGGTGTAGACTTCTTCATTTTGTTTATGCAAACACTGCCTAAGATGACCAAACCTAGATCAAGGCGCTGAGCAAACGGAGCATCATCCAGTCCATTCATCTTCCACTGTACCTTGTGTACTTGCCAGGGGCAGTTCAATATTCAGTCCACTAGCTCTTTTTCCAGATACTTCAGTGATGGCATTACAGGTACCTAGGGTGTAAGGGAAAGTCTCACCTATAAGGTTGAAAAATTAAGTTCTGATCTTGCAAGCGATCGATTGCTCTGATCGTCCAGGCATACGTATGTATACACCTCTAGAGTCCTTTCTGGATGGCCTTTGAGGTACACCTTGACCAGACATTTTTGAGCAGGATTTGTCATAAAGGTCTTCACCACAAACCTCTGTACATGAAGAAGATACTGTGGTGGATCTGGCAGTTTGTTTTGTATCCCCCCCTAAATGCTGTGACACAAGAGAGGAATCAGCAGGTTTGCTCATATTGAGGGAGTGCCTGCACATGATCTTCGCTGTTGAACTCCATTCACTTGATGGCGATTTTGCAGTGCTCGGCTATGTGTTCTGTGAAAGCAATACAAACATACTCCAAATTGCTTTAAACGTTTTTTTGCGGGGGCGTGGCCTGGCGCGAGGATGGAGCGGACGTGAACCAGAGGGCCCCTGACCCCGCAGAGAGAATTATCTGCCTAAAAGCAACTATTCCGTTTAAAAATCATCCCAGAGACGGCCCTATGACGGGCAGGAGAAGGAGAGAGAAGAGGAGGCTGACAATCGCCGGCTCCCGAGCGAGGAGAGCCGAGGACTTGCGGAGGACTTGCGGAGCCACGTGGACGCAGCCATACTAGTGGCTCGGAGGAGGCTGAGGGAGCCGCCAGTCAAACCAGGTGCAATGGCGGGACACCGCGCACCTCAGCCGTAGAGGCTGCTGCAGAGGGCTCCGGCGCGCGGATCCAGACGCCAGGAGCAGAGCTGTGGGGAGAGGGTGCCCAGTGGCCTCACGCGAGAAATCACCTTACCTGTGGGGACCGTCGGCAGCCGTTCTGCCCGCTCAGGGAAAGTCGACCGGAGGTAGGAGAGGCGGCGGTGGAGGGGAGCGGAAGGAGGAAGCGGCGCACAGCACGGCGAGTGGAGACCCGGGAGGGGAGGAGAGGGGCCGCAGGGACAGCACCAAAATGGCGCCGATAGGCACAGCCCATCTGACCCTGCCTGCAAGCGCTGAGCAGGCCCCCGAGTCTGGGAAGTGGAGGGAGGCAGGAGGGCGGGCACGAAAGCCTGTCACACCACAGTGCACAGATATGTGCCCAACAGCCCAGTACCACCCCAATGATCTCTGTAACACACATGAGAGGGAGCCCAGGGCCACAGAGCACGTCCTTTGATGAGGAAAGAGAGCAGTCGCTGACTATCATGACCCCAGCCTGTCACTGGCCAGTTAAACAGGCCCGCAAAACAACAAGAGAGGTCCCAGCTGTGGGAAGGCTGGAGAGCCTTGGCTTTACATCCTCCGACCGTCCGCAGCGGATAGCAGCACAGAGCACTGCGATGCCCGCCCTATCCTCACCCTCGCCACCCCGCCCCCTCCCACAGAGAATGCAGCGTGCTAGAAGTGTTCCAAGGAGCGAACCTGAGCTGAGAGGCAAGTCACAGCCGGCCCCCCGCAGCGTCCTCCGCAGGAGGCAACCTGGGGATGGGCGATTCCATCTTCGGTGCCCTCCCCCGACCGTGGCCAGAGCGCTGAGGTTAGAGATCAGATCCAGTCATTAGACACCAAAGTCTCCTCCAATCACACAGCCACAGAAGCAGCGCTAGCTGACATGGCGGAGAAGATAGAGAGTCAAAATGACGACCTGGAAAACAGACACAGGTGGAACAGTCTCCCGGTCCGAGGCATTCCTGAGGCTTCAGCGGGAGAGGACGTCAAGCAAATAATTACAGTAATCTTAAACCAACTACTTGAAAGAGAGACGAATACCACGATTGAGATAGATAGAGTGCACAGAGCACTGGGCCCGCCAAGCATTGACCCGTCCCGGCCGAGACATTGTTTGTCGTATTCATCACTACACCACTAAGGAGGAAATCTCCCGGAGGGCCTGGAGGCATGGCCCAATCGACTTTGACGGAGCAAATGTCACCATATTCCCGGATCTCTCAAGGCACACCCTGCAAATGCGCAGGCTCCTGCGGCCGGTCCTTAATGTGATACGAAATGTCGGGGCTACGTATAGATGGGGATATCCCCTCCACTTGATTGTGAGCAGGAACGGGAGCTCCTTCACCCTCCGGGCTTACCAGGACCTGGAGGGGTTGTTTGCGTTTCTTAACATCAACCCAATCCCGGTGCCCAACTGGCTGATGCCCTCGGCCACTTTTCTGTCGCAGAGACCTAGGAGCGCTGCACCGAGAAATCGGAGAGTCAGTAGATCAAGAAGACCGAGAGAGAGACCACTGAGACCCATAGATAATGAGCAGTAGACTTGGTCTGACGCCCAACTGTCCTGCCTGGAAATTAACGTCTCTCTTTCCCCTCCCTCTTGTTTTGTATTGGAGTTAATCAGGCTGGACTTTACCGCCCGGTGGCGGGTGAGGGGGGCCCGGTGACAGGGGCCTGGCGTTGGCGCCGGGCGGGGGGGGCCCTCCCTTGCCCACATATGAGAAGGCATAAACTCATGGTTGGTGGGTGGCTTGATCGGGTGGGCCTGGGCGGGCTGCCCCGGGCGGCGGCTGGCCTGGCCAGAAGTTGTGGTTTCTACCTGCTCGTGTGAAACCTGGGCTGCCCTGTCCTCTCGGCAGCCGTTCCTAATCAGGTGCTGTCATGGTTTAATCATTTATAGTTTACTCAATTTTAGTAGTTGCATACTTCTGTATCGTGTTATTAGCTACTCTCGATGGGGGAAGCTGACTCCCGCGTTCGTCGCCGGACACAGTTCCCCACTTAGGCCAGTCTCTGACCTCTCCCGTTTTGGGATAGGCCACAGACTTAGCGAGACCGCTATTTAGTTGTCCCTCCTTAGAGGGTTTTGCCCGGAATATCCGGTTTACATAGTTACTGTTATACCTCCTTCCTTCCCCTTTTTCCCCCCCTGTCTCGCCCTCACTGTACTCCCTGTCTACAACTCTATTTCTTGCTCTCACTGACCCCTACCCCCTCTCTCACCCAAATTAGTCATAATGGACGAGCCTAACATGGTTTCTTTCAATGTGAAGGGGCTGAACACGCCAGAGAAAAGAAAGATGATACTGAGAAACCTCTGGGCCTTAAAGACCAAGGTGGCCTTTCTCCGGGAAACACACTTTAAAGCAGCAAACCCACCGTCCATGAGGGACAGGGCATTCCCGATCTCCTACCACAGTTACTCTCCGGACTCCCGATCAAGAGGGGTGAGCCTGCAGATATCAAGGTCAGTACCATGGGAAGAGGCAGGTGTGCTGGGTGGTGGAGAGGGGAGGTGGCTTTTTGTTAAGGGGAAGGTCTGGACAGAACCTTTCACCTTTGTAAACGTCTACTGCCCAAACAATGGGCAGGTGGATTTCCTGGAGGAAGTCTTAACTAGAATGGTAGAATTCGCGGAGGGAAGAGTGGTAATTGGGGGAGACTTTAACCTCACATTGGACCCGTTGATTGACACCTCTAAGGGTCATACATACCTCTCCTATACCAAACTTAGAAGGCTCAAAAGGCTCCTACACACGCATCAGCTTGTAGACCCCTGGCGTACACTTCACCCTAACGGTAGAGACTATTCGTACTACTGCCCCACATAACATGTACTCCAGGCTGGAATTGTTTCTCATCCAGCACCATACACTGCAGAGAGTCAAAAATGCAGCCATTGGCAGCATTGCCCTGTTCGATCACGCCCCAATAAGCCTCACACTGTCCGCGCATACTCAGTCGCCCCGCTCTTGGGCTTGGAAACTGAATAACTCACTCATCCAAGACATAGGCTTCAGGGAAAACCTACAACAGAACTTAAGGGAATACTTCACAAGGGTGCAACCCCGCGGTGATCTGGGAGGCCCATAAATGCGTTGCTAGAGGCCTTCTGATCCAACAGGGGGCCAGAATTAAAAAGGAAAAAGGTAAGACTATAAGCGAGCTAGTGGGCGAGATCCAAAGGTTGTAAGCACTACCCAAGCAGTCGCTAGCCTCTGAACATCTGGTTGCTCTGACCTCCCTCAGGGACCGGCTACGTAGGATCAGCAATGACTCAGCGAAACTCCAACTCATCAAGTGTAGGAAAACCTACTATGAGTCAGGGGACAAATGCGGTCGCCTGCTGGCCTTGGCCCTGAGGGGAGAAAGAGCCAAAACATACGTCCCCAAAATGCAGGACAAGACAGGAATCATGAAACATAAGGCTGAAGAGATTGCCAGAGTTCAGGCAGTACTACGAGGACTTAACATAGTAACATAGTATGTAAGGCTGAATAAAGACTTTAGTCCATCCAGTTCAGCCTGTTTAACTCCTTCCAGTGGTCTAGTAGCCATAGCCGGAAATGTTATTACATGCCAGGAAGGCATCAAGGCCACTTTTGAACATTTTTAATGTATGCCTCATTACTACCTCCTCTGGCAGCGAGTTCCATAGTCTCACTGCTCTTACAGAGAAGAATCCCCTCCTATGTCGGTGGAGAAAGCACCTTTCCTCTAACCTTAGTGGATGCCCCCGGGTTATGGTTACACTCCGGGGTATAAATAGATTGTGGGACAGATCCTTGTATTGACCCCGAATATATTTATACATAGTTATTAGATCACCCCTGAATCGTCTTTTTTCTAGACTAAATAAGCCTAACTTGGACAATCTTTCCGGGTACTCTAGCCCCCGCACTCCTTTTATTAACTTTGTTGCCCTTCTTTGAACGCGCTCCAGTTCTGATATGTCCTTTTTAAGCACAGGTGCCCAGAACTGTACACAGTATTCCATATGGGGTCTGACCAGTGACTTGTACAGGGGTAAAATGATGCTCTGATCATGAGCACCTATGCCCCTCCTGATGCACCCCATGATCCTATTTGCCTTGGCAGCAGCTGCCTGGCATTGATTACTACAGTTGAGCTTATTGTCAACTAAAACCCCTAGGTCCTTTTCCATTGTTGTTTTACCAAGTGTTTCTTTATTTAGTGTGTAATCATGACACAGATTTCTCCTTCCCATGTGCATAACCTTACATTTATCTGTGTTAAACTTCATTTGCCATTTAACTGCCCATGCTTCCAATTTATCTAAATCTGTTTGTAGTTGCCTGTTGTCCTCCTTTGTTTTAATTACTTTACTCAGCTTAGTATCATCTGCAAAGATTGAGACTTTACTGTTTAATCCATACCCAATGTCATTTATATATATATTGAAGAGAATTGGTCCCATAACTGACCCTTGTGGTACTCCACTAGTAACAGTGACCCAATCTGAGTGTGTACCATTGATAACCACCCTCTGCTTCCGATCATTAAGCCAATTTCCCACCCATCTGCACACGTTTTCCCCCAGTCCAAGCATTCTCCTTTGTACCAGCCTTTTATGTGGCACAGTATCAAATGCTTTAGAAAAGTCAAGATATATGATATCCAATGACTCCCCCTGATCCAATCTTAAACTTACCTCCTCATAAAAGCTGATCAGGTTTGTCTGGCAGGAGCGATTCCTCATAAATCCATGCTGATATGGAGTAATAAGGTCATTTTCCCCAAACCTTCAAACAGCTTGCCCACCACAGATGTTATGCTTACCGATCTGTAGTTCCCAGGTTCCCCCCTAGATCCCTTTTTGAATATTGGCACCACATTTGCCAAGCGCCAGTCCATCGGAACAAACCCTGTAGTTATGGAATCCATAAATATTAGAAATAACGGCTTGTCTATTACTGTACATAACTCCCTTAAAACACGAGGATGTATGTCATCTGGTCCCGGTGATTTATCGATTTTTATCTGCTTGAGACGGTGCCGGACTTCTTCCTTGGTTAGACCAGTGACATTTAATGGAGGGTTTCGGTTATTCCCCTGCATTTCACTCGGCATGTCAAATTCTTTTGTGAATATAGAAGCAAAGAAGTTGTTAAGCAAATTAGCTTTCTCCTCATTTCCCTCTATAGGGGTCCCCTCCTTGCTTTTCAGGGGGCCCACACCCTCAGGTTTGTACCTTTTACGGTTTATGTAGCTAAAGAATAATTTGGGGTTAGTTTTACTCTCTTTCGCGACCAGTCTTTCTGTCTCCATCTTAGCTGCCCTTATCTGTTGTTTACATTGTTTATTTTCTTATTTATAGTTTTTTAACGCTTCCGCTGTCCCTTCTTGCTTTAAACGTTTAAATGCCTTTTTTTTGTTGTTTATTGCCCCCTTAACCTTTTTATTTAGCCACATCGGTTTACATGTGTGTCTAATAGTTTTATTCCTGTAAGGTATATATCTGTCACACTGAAAATTAAGTATTCTTTTGAAAGTATCCCATTTAGCATCCATGCTTTTGTTTTTAAGGACATTTTCCCAGTCAATGCAGTGTAGGGCATCTCTAAGTTGGTCAAACTTTGCCTTTTTGAAGTCCCGCGTTTTTGTGACTCCTTGATAAGGCACCCTAGTGACTGCTAATTGGAAATTAATGATATTATGATCACTGCTTCCAAGGTGTCCCCCAACCTGTACCTTTATTACTTTGTCTGGTACATTGGTTAGTATTAGGTCCAATATGGCTTTCCCCCTTGTTGGAGCTTGTACTTGTTGGGAAAGGTAGCCATCTTTTGTTTTAGATAAAAAACTGTTACTTTTCTGCGAAACACATGTTTCAGCATCCCAGTCTATATCTGGGTAGTTAAAGTCCCCCATAATCACTACCTCATTTATTTTAGCGGCTATATCTATTTGCCTTAGCATCATATTTTCTATGAATTCGGATATATCTGGAGGTTTATAGCAAACTTATATAACATACCTACTGAAAAGACAAACACGAGGGCTTCAGAAATTGCTGCTTACCTCCAGCATTCCGGGCTTCCTAAACTGTTGTCGAGGTTACTCAGCGAGTTGGAAGACGCGATCCCCCATGAGGAACTAGCCAATGCGTTGAGGGACTCGGCCACCGGGAAGGCACCAGGACCGGATGGTTTTCCCCTTTTATATTACAGAACTTTTGCGGAGATACTATCACCCGGAATGCTGGAGGTATTCAACTCAATGGGCTCGGGTAACACATCCCCAAGGGACAGTCCCTGTGTGCAAATCGCAGTCATACCGAAGGAAGGCAAAGATCCCACTCTTAGCTCCAGCTACAGGCCGATTTCCCTTCTCAATGCTGATATCAAGCTTTTTGCAAAAATATTAGCATCTCGTCTAGCACCACACCTCTATCACGTAATACACCTAGATCAGGTGGGCTTCATGCCCTACAGGGAAGCCCGTGATAACACCAAGAAGACACTAAACCTTATTAACCTAGCAATACAACGTAACCTTCCCGCACTACTCCTATCGACCGATGCTGAAAAGGCGTTCGATAGAGTGCAGTGGAATTTCATGTTTGGAGTCCTACGGCACATTGGACTAAGAGACAGCATGTTGGGCTGGATAACTAGCCTATACCACGGACCTTCTGTGGTGGTGGGAGTCAATGGTACAGCCTCGAAGCCTTTCGGCATCGGTAATGGGACAAGACAGGGGTGCCCCCTGTCACCTCTAATCATCATCTTAACGCTGGAACCTCTCCTTTGTAGAGTTAGGTATAACCAGAGCATACAAGGAATACCTTTGCCCTCTGGGCACTGCAAGATAGCTGCGTATGCGGATGACCTGCTGTTCTTCATGACTAGCCCGGAGGTATCTCTCCCAAATCTAGTTAAGGAGCTGGAGATGTATAAAAGCCTCTCCAGTTACAAAATAAATAATTTCTATGTAGGGTCCCCACACACCCAAAACAATTTACCAAGACAGAATGGAAAAGAAATAGGGCACTACCGTCTAGATGAATAATATACAATGATTTTATTTAGAGCAACATATAAGTCTAAAAAGACACAAGACAATACATATTAAAACCACATACATCACATATAACCACAACACACCAGGGGGCACCAGAGTACCATCTGAAATATCATAACATTAAAGTTCCATGAAAGATATGCTCTAGGCTGGTAATATTAAAAAAGGTGCAAATAATACAATTTACTACTAAAGCCAATTGTTTAAGATATGTGCAAAACTGGATCATGTGCAAATAGCTCAAGAAATAACAATAATAAAGTGCATGTGCAACACAAACTAATCTACTCAGAACCAGCCGAGATAGTTGGAAGACACATGGAACAATCTATAAAGGTAAACACACCAACTGGACCTACCCCTGCTGAATGTCCGCCAACGTGTGTCGCAGCGCCCACTCGCTGCTTCCTCAGGGCGACTATGTGACAAAAAGCCATGTGTTTCCTCCCTATATACACACCCAGGTCAAAAATGGCAGGGTAATCCCCAATAAGCATCAAATGGCAATTAAGTTAAGACCCTCCCCCAAAGGCAATGGGCGCCACGCCGCGCCACAGGTGCTGCATGATAGAAATAGACGTGACTGCATATAATGGGGCAATGCTAGCTGGACATTGGTTGCTGTGTGACACACCCCAGCCGGAAGTGCGCCAACACAGCAAATGCGCTCCAGCGTTGCCGTGCAACGCACCCGGCCGGAAGTGCGTCACACAGCAACACGATGGTGAAAAAAAAGGTCCAAACAAAATCGCGTACCAGCCATACCCAGCAGTCACGCCCATAATCCGCAGCACCTCAAATAACACACCAAATGTGTGTAATGTGTGGAACGCCGCATCTGCAGCATTACAATAAAATAGTAACAATGGTGTCTGTATATATGCCCATAGCGAAAGAAGCGGAGGGGGAGCCAAGGAGGGGGAGAAGCGACTACAACCCTATGCACATGCGCGTACCCGCGGGCACCCCAGCCACGCGCAGCGCGCGCCCGCCCGCACTAATTATGCAGTGTCGGCGCGCGCCACGAGCGGCCGGGAGCCGCGGGCCCGCAAGCGCCAGGGAAAGGTGAGTATACCAGGGAGACATGGTGGATCAAAATACAACACAGAATATAAAAAATATAAACAAACAAACTATATTACATAAACTACTCTATATAACAAATAATCATGTCAGATAAAGAAAGTTATCTATAGATCTAATAACAATTGCCTGATGAAAACTTTTCAGCCTATAAAAGACATCAATATAAGAACATATGAAAGGTCCACTTTGGGCATCATTCTTTAGATATGACCAAATATTAGCTAGCCCAATATTCTCCCCACAGGCTATTAAATAAGTGAATGTGGCGAAACAGCCAAACATGACTCAAGATAAAAGGGGGGGGGGGGCTTTAGCAGATCATGGTCTGACAAAGTAGAGCTACAACGAGATGAGGTACCAATACAGTTCATATATATATGGAGCTAGACTAAAATGTACAACCAGCTAAATCCACGGGTACAAACATAGTACAGTGATAAGGGAGGGGGGAGGGGAAGGGGAGCTGTAAGGTCACAAGAGTCCACTTGCAAGCAACTTCCACATCAATTAGACGATACAGAAGGGCCGAAATAATGTTTCTCTTCCATCCATACAGGCAACGATTTCATCATCAGAGGGTTCAAAGGAGTGGCAGTATGTTATTTCAACACCTAAATCAAACTAAAAATATACAATTAATCAATGTGATACAAACCAAAAACAAACATATAAGAAAGATGCAACGTGAAGTGCCAAAAATAATTGGCCAGCGGGCCATAAGTGGGACCCAAACACCTGTACGTGAAGAATACCTAAAGGGCAATAACGCCCCACCCAGTGATAAGCACATAAACCACATACCAAATCAAAAGCCAGAGTAGACAGGGTAGACGGATGACCATGTAGCCCCTCCATGCCTAGACGCCAACCACAAAGAAAAGTGCACAACCACGTCACACCAACCACCAATGTACAATGAGTGAATAAATGACAGTGCTTGTAAATAGCAATACATTAAGTGCCTCCTAAAAAAGTTGTGAAAGCCACATCCTCATTCAACCCCCTGGGGACCTGTGTGTCCAGAAGGTAAATCCACCTCAGTTTTTGTTGTTGCAACTTACGTTTCAGATCACCCCCCCCCTCGGACCCAACCTAACCCGCTCTATGCCCATGATCTTCAAACAACTGTAGTCGCTGTTATGTACTTGTAAGAAATGTTGGGCAACTGGAGTGATAGTTTTACCCTGTTCAGTGTGTCTAGCTGCCAAACGTATACTAGAAACATGAGCCTGTAGTCTAGCCTTAAGGCTATTCCGGGTTTCCCCTATGTGCATCCTCGGGCAGGTGCACCATAACGCATAAACCACCCCAGTTGTGCGACAGTTGATGAGCTGTTTGATTTTAAAAACCTTATCAGTCCGGAGATTGCGTATTACTTTGTCCTTTACCATATGTGGGCAGATTGTACATTTCCCACAGGGATAATTACCCTCAAGGGTACTTTGCTCCGTCAACCAATCAGTTGCCCTTTTAAAATGACTGGGGCACAGGATATCTCGAATATTAGATGCACGCTGTGCAATCATCCGTGGTCCCTTATGAATTCACCTATTAAGATCTGGGTCTGATTCTAATATACCCCAGTGTTTTTGTAAAATCCGACGTAGATTATCCCAATCCCGATTGTACCAGGTGCAGAATCTAATCTCAGGGCTACAGGGTTTGTGTCTCTTGGGTACTAATAAACTCTCTCTTGCTCTAGCCGTAGCTCATTCCCGAGCCCTCCTAATCACCGGCTTGGGATACCCCCTATTCTCAAAACGTCGATCCATGGCTTGGCGTGAGAAATTATCCTCACCTGAACAGTTTCTGCGAGCCCGCAGAAACTGACCGGCGGGTATCCCATTCTTGAGAGAGGTGGTATGGAAACTCTTGTAATGAAGTAATGCATTGGTAGATGTTTCCTTACGGTACAGGTCTGTCTCTATCTTACCATATTCTGTAATAATGATGTGTAAATCCAAGAAGGTAATCTGGGTATTTGAAGATTGAACCGTGAGATAGATGTTATACAGATTATTATTAAGCGCATCAACAAAGTCATTAAGTTCAACCTCACTCCCCTGCCACAGCATGAGCACTTCATCTATGTAACGGAACCAGCCCAGCACGTGCCGGCAGTGCTCGGCAAATTCTTCCTGGAAGTCAACCTCGCGCTCCCACCAACCCAAAAACAAATTGGCTACAGAGGGAGCACACCGTGCCCCCATCGCCACGCCGCGTGTTTGGCGATAATAAGTGTCATCAAACATAAAGAAATTATGTGACAAAACAAAATTGAGAAGGGTCAGAATGAAATCTTGTTGGGAGCGCGAGGTTTCCCCAGACATCCCAAGAAAGTACCGGCACGTGCGGGCCGCATCACCGTGAGAGATGTTAGTGTATAATGATTCAACACCCATTGTCACCAGGAGAATGTCCCCCGGTAAATACAAGGAGTTGAGTCGAGTGAGTAGATCCATAGAGTCGCGTATATACGATGGCAGTGTCATGACAAAAGGTTGAAGATGATGATCTATCAGGATACAAGCTTTTTCCGTAAGTCCCCCAATGCCGCCACAATAGGTCGTCCAGGGGGGCATCGGGGGTTCTTATGAATCTTGGGCAGTAAGTAAAATGTGGCCACGACTGGAAATTCAACAGACAGAAACTCGTACAACCTCTGGTTGATAATCCCATCCGTCCAAGCACTTCTTATCAATACATCATATTCAGACTTGTATGCCTGTAGGGGGTTTCCCCTGAGTGTTTCATAGAACAGGGGATTTTGAAGCTGTCTCAGGGCCTCGGTGCGATAGTACTCACGGGACATTATAACGATGTTGCCTCCTTATGGCCCGCTGGCCAATTATTTTTGGCACTTCACGTTGCATTTTTCTTATATGTTTGTTTTTGGTTTGTATCACATTGATTAATTGTATATTTTTAGTTTGATTTAGGTGTTGAAATAACATACTGCCACTCCTTTGAACCCTCTGATGAGGGTCGTTGCCTGTATGGATGGAAGAGAAACATTATTTCGGCCCTTCTGTATCGTCTAATTGATGTGGAAGTTGCTTGCAAGTGGACTCTTGTGACCTTAAAGCTCCCCTTCCCCTCCCCCCTCCCTTATCACTGTACTATGTTTGTACCCGTGGATTTAGCTGGTTGTACATTTTAGACTAGCTCCATATCTATATGAACTGTATTGGTACCTCATCTCGTTGTAGCTCTACTTTGTCAGACCATGATCTAAAGCCCCCCCCCCCCCCCCTTTTATCTTGAGTCATGTTTGGCTGTTTCGCCACATTCACTTATTTAATAGCCTGTGGGGAGCATATTGGGCTAGCTAATATTTGGTCATTACTAAAGAATGATGCCCAAAGTGGACCTTTCATATGTTCTTATATTGATGTCTTTTATAAGCTGAATAGTTTTCATCAGACAATTTTTCTTAGATCTATAGATAACTTTCTTTATCTGACATGATTATTTGTTATATAGAGTAGTTTATGTAATATAGTTTGTTTGTTTATATTTTTTATATTCTGTGTTGTATTTTGATCCACCATGTCTCCCTGGTATACTCACCTTTCCCTGGCGCTTGCGGGCCCGCGGCTCCCGGCCGCTCGTGGCAATCGCCGGCACCGCATAATTAGTGCGGGCGGGCGCACGCTGCGTGTGGCTGGGGTGCCCGCGGGTACGCGCATGCGCATAGGGTTGTAGTCGCTTCTTTCGCTATGGGCATATATACAGACACCATTGTTACTATTTTATTGTAATGCTGCAAATGCGGCGTTCCACACATTCGGTGTGTTATTTGAGGTGCTGCGGATTATGGGCGTGACTGCTGGGTATGGCTGGTACGCGATTTTGTTTGGACCTTTTGTTTCACCATCGTGTTGCTGTGTGACGCACTTCCGGCCGGGTGCGTCGCTCAGCAACGCTGGAGCGCATTTGCTGTGTTGGCGCACTTCCGGCCAGGGTGTGTCACACAGCAACCAATGTCCAGCTAGCATTGCCCCATTATATGCAGTCACGTCTATTTCTATCATGCAGCACCTGTGGCGCAGCGCGGCGCCCATTGCCTTTGGGGGGAGGGTCTTAACTTAATTGCCTTTTGATGCTTATTGGGGGATTACCCTGCCATTTTTGACCTGGGTGTGTATATAGGGAGGAAACACATGGCTTTTTGTCACATAGTCGCCCTGAGGAAGCAGCGAGTGGGCGCTGCGACACGCGTTGGCGGACATTCAGCAGGGGTAGGTCCAGTTGGTGTGTTTACCTTTATAGATTGTTCCATGTGTCTTCCAACTATCTCGGCTGGTTCTGATTGTTTTTTAGAGTAGATTAGTTTGTGTTGCACATGCACTTTATTATTGTTATTTCTTGAGCTATTTGCACATGATCCAGTTTTGCACATATCTTAAACAATTGGCTTTAGTAGTAAATTGTATTATTTGCACCTTTTTTAATATTACCAGCCTAAAGCATATCTTTCATGGAACTTTAATGTTATGATATTTCAGATGGTACTCTGGCGCCCCCTGGTGTGTTGTGGTTATATGTGATGTATGTGGTTTTAATATGTATTGTCTTGTGTCTATTTAGACTTATATGTTGCTCTAAATAAAACCATTGTATATTATTCATCTAGACGGTAGTGCCCTATTTCTTTTCCATTCTGTCTTGGTAAATTGTTTTGGGTGTGTGGGGACCCTACATAGAAATTGTTTTGGGGTTTTGCTGTTTATTTACCAAGTTTAGTGAGCACGCCTGCATATACGGTTACATATATAAATACTGGTGCTGTCCACACATGTAATGTGCGGCGTTCCACACATTACACACATTCGGTGTGTTATTTGAGGTGCTGCGGATTATGGGCGTGACTGCTGGGTATGGCTGGTATGCGATTTTGTTTGGACCTTTTGTTTCACCATCGTGTTGCTGTGTGACACACTTACGGCCGGGTGCGTCGCACGGCAACGCTGGAGCGCATTTGCTGTGTTGGCACACTTCCAGCCGGGGTGTGTCACACAGCAACCAATGTCCAGCTAGTATTGCCCCATTATATGCAGTCACGTCTATTTCTATCATGCAGCACCTGTGCCTTTGGGGGGAGGGTCTTAACTTGCCATTTGATGCTTATTGGGGGATTACCCTGCCATTTTTGACCTGGGTGTGTATATAGGGAGGAAACACATGGCTTTTTGTCACATAGTCGCCCTGAGGAAGCAGCGAGTGGGCGCTGCGACACGCGTTGGCGGACATTCAGCAGGGGTAGGTCCAGTTGGTGTGTTTACCTTTATAGATTGTTCCATGTGTCTTCCAACTATCTCGGCTGGTTCTGATCGTTTTTTAGAGTAGATTAGTTTGTGTTGCACATGCACTTTATTATTGTTATTTCTTGAGCTATTTGCACATTATCCAGTTTTGCACATATCTTAAACAATTGGCTTTAGTAGTAAATTGTATTTTTTCACCTTTTTTAATATTACCAGCCTAGAGCATATCTTTCATGGAACTTTAATGTTATGATATTACAGATGGTACTCTGGCGCCCCCTGGTGTGTTGTGGTTATATGTGATTTTAATATGTATTGTCTTGTGTCTTTTTAGACTTATATGTTGCTCTAAATAAAACCATTGTATATTATTAATCTAGACGGTAGTGCCCTATTTCTTTTCCATTCTGTCTTGGTAAATTGTTTTGGGTGTGTGGGGACCCTACATAGAAATTGTTTTTGGGTTTTGCTATTTATTTACCAAGTTTCAAAAATAAAAAAGAAGACACAGAGCTGAAAAAATGTCTAATAAAAAGTCCAGTTAAATTTAGGTGAATTCTTCCAAAGTTCAGAACACCCGGTGATTATCATCAATTCCAGTGCAAATCCACTCAATTCCAGTGCAAATCCACCACCAGATAAACAGGAGGCTTACCAGATTTAAATCATTGAAAAGCTTTCTTGAATCAATATATCCCGCAATTTAACGATAAATCACATCCCAAGATGGAGGAAGATGTATACAGCTGACAGAGAACTTTCACTTCCAACCAGGGGTATTCAAAATCCACTCAAGCAAAATCAAAGCTCATATCCTTGCCGCCCGGGTGATGCTAAGGTCCTTCATCACCTCCTCGAAGGCTGCCGTTTCCTCCGCCTGCTTCTGGTTGTGCAATGCGATCGCGATTCTCCCAGAGGCAGGACTGTGGTAGAATGTTACCTGTGGATTGTTTCCACTGGAAATTGTATGTGTTTAATGTGAATAGTAACAAGAGCATTTTTGGTTTATATGTGTACTTCAAGATAATGTTTTTTTGTGCTTTATGTGTTATTCTTACCCCTAATGCTCCTTACCATGCCTTTTCCTCTTCCCTCTGCCCTACCCCCAATGGAGCAGTTGTCCTTCAGGCTATGACTGAGTTTGGTATGTATGGAACCCCTAAAGTTAGAGGATGTCAGAAAGTGGTCTCCCTTAATTTGCAGGGCCTGAACTCTCTCAATAAACGGTCTAGGGCGTTTAAAGCTTTTGTCACACTTAGGGCAGACGTGGTGTGTTTGCAAGAGACCCACTTTTTGTCTTCATCCTCACCCCGGTATATGCATCCTAAGTATCCACAACATTACCAAGCTACCGGCCAAACAAAGCAGAGAGGAGTTTTGATAGCTTTTCATAGGAACTCCCCTTCACCTGCTCCAGGCAATTGGCAGACCCAATGGGTAGATACCTGTTGCTGGTGGGGACCTTGCACGATGTGCAAATCACACTTCTTAATTATTATGCACCAAACGCCCGTCAGACTAGGTTCCTATCTAGGGTCTGTGAATTACTTAAGGCCCATGCGCAGGCCTAATTTAACTTTGCGTGATAGATTGGATAGATCTTCCCTGCCCTCTCCCCACTTGGTAGGGGAGTCCAGGGCCTTCCTTAGTATAATTCAGGGGGTACAATTGGTGGATGCCTGGCGTGAGTTAAATCCAGGGAAACGGGACTATACCCACTATTCTCATCCTCATAAGCTTCACACCCGGATTGATAAAATATTTGTAAATAGGGGCCTATTGTCGCAGGTTAGGCATGCAGAGATAATACCAGTGCCATGGTCGGACCACGATATGGTTGCTGTAGCTTGCTCCAGCCTGGTTACACGTACAGGACCTACTTGCTGGGTGTTGAATGAATCGCTTCTGTCTTCTGAGGGGGCGGTCCAGGAGGCCAGACGGGTAGCCTCGGAGTATTTTGAGCATAATACTGGCACAGTGACTTCTCCTGCAATGTTGTGGGGAGCATTCAAGGACATTTTCTGGGTCAGACCTCAAGGAAAAAGAGGGATAAGGAAGCCCAGACCGCTCTCCTGGAAAGGGAATACTCCGAGGCTGCACAGGGCTTTAAGGAGTCAGGCCGGAAGGTGGAGGTGATTAGACTGGAGAAGGCAAGGGTGGCGCTCAACCAGATCCAGATTAGGCAAGCTGAAACTCGTTATAGATGGTCCAGGCAGAGATATTATGTTTGTAGCAATAAGCAATAAGCCCAACTCTCTTTTAGCGTCACAACTTGATGAAGTTATATGAGGCTCCTCAAAGGCTGGATCGCAAAAAAGTTGATGCATTCTTTGAGGACATTATACTCCCGTCCCTTTCGGAGCAGCAGAAGCGAAAAATAGAAGCCCCAATCACTGTTGAGGAAGTGCAGCAGGCTATTGGGTCACTTAAAGCAGAGAAGAGACCAGGCCCTGATGGATTGACGGCGGTCTTTTATAAAAGGCTTAGCCAGGAACTGCCCCCCCCGACAGCTTTGTTTAATTATGTTGTGCAAGGGAACCACTTTGAGAGTGAGATGTTAAAAGCCAATGTAGTTATGATTCCAAAGCCTGGAAAGGACCACCAACAGTGGAGTAATTATAGGCCCATTTCTCTTTTAAACATCGACCTCAAGCTTTTCTCAAAGGTTTGGGCCACAAGAATTTATGACTTTTTGGGCTCCCTAATTCATTGAGATCAGGTTCCCCATAGACAGGCGGGAGATGGAGTCAGACGTATAATTCAGCTGAATGACTCGGTCAGGGGGACCGACCAGGAGGCTATGCTGTTATCCCTTGACGTGGAGAAGGCATTTGACTCCATCTCCTGGGAGTATCTGCAATTGGCGCTGGAGAGGTGGGGTCTGGGGGAGGGCGGGAGTAAATGCGCTGTACAACGCCCCAAAGGCCACTCTGAAGTATGCTGGTGCAGAATCGCCCCCATTCTCTATTCTTCGCGGCACAAGGCAGGGATGTCCTCTGTCGCCGATATTGTTTATACTGGCGATAGAGCCCCTGGCCATCAAGATCCGGAATAATAGGAATATAAGCGGAATAGTGTCGCCTTCTGGCGAAAGCAAGCTGTCCCTTTTTGCGGATGATATGCTGCTTTTGATCACAGCTCCTCATGTTTCTGTCCCCAACCTTTTTAAGATTCTCTCCGAGCTTGGGGGTCTTTCCGGGCTTTGGATCAATGATGCAAAATCAGCAGCCCTGGATGTATCGCTACTAGAGCCTACTAAGCTGACTTTGCAAGCCAATTTTCTGTGGACTTGGACACAGCAGTTGTCCTACTTAGGTATCAAAATCACCCCTAATTATGGAATGCTGTTTAAGGCCAATTACTCCCACATCCCAAAGCTTGTGGAGTCACTGCTGAACCCGTGGTACAACCTGAGAATGTCATGGCTGGGTAGAGTGGCTGCGATAAAAATGGTCCTTTTGCCAAAAGTATTTTTTTAGAGCTGTAGAGCTGCTGTATTTATTTAGAGTTCTCCCAGTGAGGGTTCCTTTGTCCTTTTTCGTGCCATCTTGAAATATATTTGGGGGCCCACGAAACCAAGAATCAATAGGAAAACATTATACTATCATACTACCAAGGGTGGATTAGGGGTGCCTTCCCTCTATAAATACAGACAGGTTTTAGAAGAAGGTCTAGAAATAATTAAAAAAATTAAACTCTGACGTGGTTGGATGAGGTTCAGTTCATGCACGTAGAAAAATAAAAATGTTAGTAATGTAGCTATGTGGGTATATGAATATACTGATATATATGTATATCCATATTAGTTTTGGAGGAGGGGGGGTCCTCTAGGGAGGTAGGGGGTTTAGGTAGGGTTTTGGTGGGTAGGAGGGGCAGGTGGGGGAGGATTGAGCATGCCTTAACTTAAGCTGTATAGGCTATAGATAAACTTGATATATTTAACACTTCACAAACTATGATGCAAGTATACTCTAAACACCATACAGTACCATTGTGATGATGGAACGCTTTGGTGAGGTGGAGCAACCCTATTGCTGATTGTTTGTAGAAAAAAAAAAAAAAAAAAGAAGAAAAGAGCTCTCCATCACAAGGGGTATAGCCACACAGATTCATAAACTTCTCAGTTCCCATAGGGAAAAAAGTAACATGAGGTGTCAAGTGCCGCTTCTTACCAGGGCCCTTGTGCTCTAAAGACCTCGCAATAATCTGTTCAGCCGTAGGCAGTCCGGAAGACAAATCAGGCTGAGAATCCCCACTTGTATGCGACTCAGCAGGAGTGAGATTTAAGCTTGGGGAAGTAGGTGAAGTGAAAACGAGGTGCAGCCACTGGCAGGCCTAATTGCAGGGCCAGCGCTTGCTCGGAACAGGGTACGCAGACCCGTGCCCTATCAGCGTCAACATGGGGTTGTCCACACGACATACACAGCCGGTCTTGTCCCGAGGGGACCCCGGTCACATAATCCTGAGATGCCTCCATATGGTGATTTTTAGGCACAACCCTGGATGCCCCAATGACCCGCTAGGGAAGTGGGAGTAAATTTACAAGGCCCGCTATCAATTACACCGGGCCGGGAGAAGCCAATGGATTCCCTCGTCTGAAAGACACAATGAGAAGAGAGGGATGTCAAAATGAAAAACTCTACAATGAGTATAAGGCCACCCGCGAGGGCACTTACGGACCACGGTAAGTAAGAACGTCACACGCGCGCGCGAAGAGACAACATGGCGCCAAGTACCTCGAAGGGCGGGCCAGAGCGAGCCGTGACGTGGAGCGCGCCAAGCCCAGCCCCGCCCCCCTAATGGGCGCGAAGCCCAACAAGCAGCCAATGAGGACGCAGAAGCGTCTAAAGGCAACTCCGCCGCCCGGCGCGGAACATCCAAATGCAGGAAAAAGGCATGCGCGGCGGCGGCATTTGCCAAGTAAAAAAAAAGTCAGCGCGGCGGTTGACACTACATATAAAGTCCAAAGACATTACAAAAGGCCATATGCCAGTAATCACGATACACCCACACCCCCCCCCCCTTTCTTTTCCACAGAAGGTTACAGGGAGAATGAGGGAGGATGGGGGCCCTTTGTACAGGACCCACAGCTACAACGGGGCATGTGGTAATAATGCGGGAGAGGCATCCCATAAGGCTCACCATCAGCCTAAACCGCCTACCTTTTGGTGGGGGCCTGCGGTGGAGCAGCGCTCCATAAGCACACGCAGTGCCGCCTACCTTCACCCGACCAGCGCAGCCCAGGCTGGGAGGCACATCACACGAAAGGAAGGGTGGGAATAGTCCAACAGGGCCTCAGGCTTAAAAGCCCCGCTCACCTGCGAGAGACTAATACTTCATGTCTTCGCAGTAAGCACTGCAGAGAAATCTGGGGATTTGTGGGAGGTCCCCGGGTATTTGAGGGGCCAGGAGGAGCCTGTTTTGCATGTCTCTGCAGTGCAGCGCCATCTGGCGGAGGATAACCCAAGTCTAAGTACTATATCTGGAGCAGGACGTACTGTAGACTAAGAATATTCCAAAACTGCTTCCAAACCTGATCGACAAAGATTATGGCTTCTGCAAAAGGAGGAGAATCTCTTCCAGACTTTTCCGTAGATCTTATGGGTAGCCAGCTTTCTGCTCTGAAGTTCTAATACTGCTAGATAGGCCCTTGCTTCTTAGCAAGCCCCATTCAGGATCCAGGCCCTCAAGCGGAGGTTCTGGACCTGGGGGTGGAATATGGGCTCCTGATGCGGCAGATCGACTGCTAGAGGAAGCGTAAGTGGTGGCCTGTCATCTGACTCAGCAGAGAAATCCATAACCTCCTGGGCCAATAAGGACCAACTAGAATCACTTTTGCTTGCTTCATCTTTATTTTCCTTAAGACTCGAGAGAGCATTTGAAATGGAGGAAAAGCCTAACACAGATTGAACTTCCCCCCCCAATCCTGGGACAGGGCATTCCTTGCTAGAGCTCCCTGGCCCTGATGAAGCGAGAAGAAGTTTTGGCATTTGGAATTTCTCGTGGCAAACAGATCTATCTTTGGAGAACCCAGAGATCTACTAACTGATTGTAGACTGTCTGGTTCAGCTCCCATTCTGATTGTCTCAGTTGTACCTGACTGAGTAGATCCGCCAAGACATTCAACGGTCCTCTAAGAATGGGTTGCTCTTAAGGACTTCACCACTCCCTCCATCTTGGCGCAAATAGTTCTGTAGAGATACATCAACACCACTGACCTTGTGCCACCCTGATGGTTGAGGAATGCTAACTTCTTCTCGAAGTGATCTAGCGCCGCTTTCAATTCTCAAAAATCTCAGCGCTATCACAGATCCAATTTCCGAGACACCTGCACCAAGTGAGCATCCACCTTGGGGCACTTCACCCATTGGTCTATGTCTGATTCTTCAAAGTGAAACCTTCTTTTGAGGGACTTGGGAATGAAAAGCCGGAATTCCAGTGTCCTCCATTCCCTAGCCATGACATCTTTTAGCAATTGGTGAATTGGAAAACATGGATCCTTTTTCTCCAGCAGGCCTCTGTAAAGGGAATCCTGCACTGAAAGAGGTCTATCCTCATTCTCAATATTCAGAGAAGACCCAATTCCCCTAATGGGATCCAGAACCTCTTCAGGGAAAAATTGAATCTAGCTGGATACTCAGAAATAGCAGTGTCTGCACTGCCCCCAATTACTGTAGAATGAACGGATTCGTCCGAGTAAGCACCCCTCTCCTCTTCCCCATCCGAAGAACCATGTCAGATTTCTCTCGGATCCGGGGGGTAGGAGTCAACTGGGGTTTCTCTGCCGATGGGCCAGCGTCAGACCTAGCCGAGGGTAGCCTGGACAAAACGGTCCCTGAAAAATTCAAAAGAATCAGTCAAAAGATTAAAAAAAATACAATTCTGTGATTACTCACCTTGTAGAATTGGTATTATAAGTATGCAGCACGTCCTGTTCCAGATAGTATTCATAACAGCTGGGATATACCTCCACAAGAGGGTGCTTTACTGCAGAGATGGCAAAAAAAAGGCCCCTCCCGGTCCATATATACCCGGGACCTCCCACTAATTCCCCAGTATAGAAAAGCAGTAAGGGAACCAGGAGAAGCCAATAACAAATTCAACAACGTTAACAAGGAAAACAATCACCATATAGAGGACCCAAGAATAAGGCAATCAGATGGAGCAGGACGTGCTGCATACTTATAATACCAATTCTACAAGGTGAGTAATCACAGAATTGTATTATTCTAAGTATGCAGCATGTCCTGCTCCAGATAATATTCATAACAGCTGGGACATCCAATAGCAGTGTCCATAAACGGGTGGGGATCCCAAAAAGGCAACAACGCGCAGTTCAAACCACTGCCGCCTGCAGAACCTTACGGCCAAAAACAGCATCCGCTGAGGCCCGAACATCAACCTTGTAAAACTTGTAAAAGGTATGAACAGAAGACCAGGTAGCAGCCTTACAAACTTGTTCAACAGAAGCCTGGTGCTGAAGGCCCAGGAAGCCCCAACGGCACGGGTAGAATGAGCAGTAACACGGAAAGGAGGATCCTTCCCCCTAGTAGAATAGGCCCTAACAATAGCCTGACGAATCCATTTGCTAATAGTAGACTTAGCAGGAGCCAACCCCTTCTTGGGACCCGAGGGAACCACAAACAAGGCCTCCATCTTTCTGAAAGGCGCAGTAGCCACCAGGTAGTATTTCAAATTCCTGACAACATCCAGAGATTTCAAGGCCCTCTCCTTGGGATTACCAGGATTAGGGCACAAAGAAGGAAGCACAATGTCCTGATTGAGATGGAAGGCAGAGACAACCTTAGGCAAGAAGTCAGGTTTAAAACGGAAAACCACCTTGTCCTGGTGTCTCTCAAAGTAGGGGACCTGAATAGACAGAGCCCCCAACTCAGAAACACGCCTAACAGAAGTGATAACCACCAGAAAGGCAACCTTCAGGGTAAGGATAGACAAGGCAGCCTCATGCACAGGTTCAAATGGAGGACCCTGAAGGACAGACAACACCAAATTTAAATCCCAGACCGGTAAAATAGGTTTGCGGGGAGGGCGCACATTAGCGACCCCCTGGAAGAAAGTCTTGACCAGAGGATGTAGAGCGAAGGACCTCTGGAAGATAACAGCCAAGGCGGACATGTGACCCTTCAAGGTGCTGAGCTGAAAACCCAAATCCAAACCATGTTGAAGGAACTCCAGGATCCTAGGAATGGAGAACACACGACAGGGAAAGGCTCTAGACTCACACCAATCAATGTAGGTCCGCCAGGTCCTATAGTAGATAGTAGAGGAAGAAATCTTCCTTGCCCTGACAAGAGTATGAACAACCGAATCAGACAGTCCTTCCTCTTTCAGGATGGAGGTTTCAGCAGCCAGGCCGTCAAAGCCAGCGTTTGTAAATTGGGATAACAGAGCCGTCCTTGAGTGAGAAGGTCCGGAACCAAGGGTAGAGTGTACTGATCCACTGCCAGCAGCACAACGTCTGCGAACCACACCTGTCTAGGCCACCTGGGAGCCACCAGAATGGCTGGCACCCTCTCCTGCACCAACTTGTACAGAACCCTGCTCAGAAGAGGAAACGGAGGAAAAGGGTACAGGAGACCGAGTCCCTGGCAGGGTAGCGACAGAGCTTCCACCGCCAGAGCCAGAGGATCCTGGGACAGGGAGACAAATGCTGGCAGCTTGTGATTGTGGCGAGAAGCAAACAGATCCACGTCTGGGATCCTCCAACTGTGACAAAGGGATAGGAAGACCTCGCTGTTGAGGGACCATTCCCCCCAGCGGGAGGCCCCCCTGCTCAGGGAATCTGCCTCCAGATTCTCCGCTTCCGGAATATAAACTGCTGAGATGCATGGGACATTGTCCTCGGCCCAGGACAGAATCAACGACACCTCCTTGAGGGCACTCTTGCTCTGAGTCCCTCCCTGATGATTGATATAGGCGACCGCCGTCTGGTTGTCGGAGCGAACCTGTACTGGCAGACCCTGAAGGTGAGGAGTCAACTGTGCCAGCACCAACCGAACCGCCCTCAGCTCCAGGATGTTGATCGGAGCGTGAGCCTCCTGAGGGCCCCACAGCCCTGGAATTGGAGAGCTCTCCAGCAGCCCCCCCAACCTGACAGACTGGCATCCGTAGTGACCGTCTCCCAACACGGAAAAGATCAGATCAGATCAGATCAGAAAAGATCTGCCCCCCAGAAGATTCCTCAAGTCCAGCCACCACAGGAGGGACCGCCGGACCAGAGGAGAGAGAACAAAAGCCTAATCCAGAGACAGGGGACTCTAGTCCCAGACTGAAAGGAGATGGAGCTGAAGGGGTCTCATGTGAAATTGAGGGTAAGGGACTGTCTCGAAGCAGGCCACCATCTGTCCCACCAATTGCATCCCTTGCCTGATGGAAGGACGAGGGCCGGACAGCATGAAATGAACCAGAGCTTGAAGAGAATCCACCTTCTGCTGAGGAAGAAAACTCCTGGCCTGAATGGTATCCAGATTCATGCCCAGGAAGGGGGTCACCCGGGAGAGGGAGGACTTGGGATAATTGATCACCCATCCGAACGTGTCCAGGGTAGTTACCACCATCTGGGTATCCAATTCTGCCTGCTGGAGAGAATGAGATGTAATGAGAATGTCATCCAAATAAGGGAGAATCTGAATGCCCCCGGCTCTGAGGAGGGCCATCACCCCTACCAGCACCTTGGTGAACACTCTGGGGGCTGAGGTGAGACCGAAGGGAAGTGCCACAAATTGGTAGTGCTGGTCCTCCAGGGCGAACCTGAGGAACCGCTGATGCCCTGGGAAGATTGGCACATGAAGGTAAGCATCCTTGATGTCTATGGAGGTCATGAAGTCCCCCGGGCGCAAGGAGCTGATCGTGGAGCGCAGGGTCTCCATGCGAAAGGTTTTGATGAACTTGTTGAGAAGCTTTAAGTCCAGGATGGGCCTGATGGAACCATCCCTTTTGGGTACTGTGAAGAGATTGGAATAATACCATTTTGTGAGTACTCACCTGAAAAATGGATATTGTTGGTGTGCCACACACCCCGCTTCACTTCTTAAATATTCATCACTTCATGGGTTAATCCACCGCAGGTGACGTAGTGCAGAGAGGAAGTCTTGTAACGAGCCCCCTTCCGGCCTATATATACCTGGTACCTCCCTTCAATCACCAGTATATTCAAAAAGCAGTAAAACAAGGTACCAGTATTCCACCAGTAACCTCCAAAATTAATTTTGATATAAATAAAAAAGGGCTTCACCATATAAATGCTTCGGTAATACCGAAAAGGGCGGGTGTGAAGCGGGGTGTGTGGCACACCAACAATATCCATTTTTCAGGTGAGTACTCACAAAATGGTATTATTCTTGGTGTGCCACACACCCCGCTTCACTTCTTAAATATTCATCACTTCATGGGACATCCAAAAGCAGTGTCCACAAGGGAAGGGCATCTCAAGGCCAGGTGAAGCATAACTTAAACGACTGCAGTCTGCAGAACTTTGCGGCCAAAAACAGCATCCGCTGAGGCCCGCACATCAACTTTGTAAAACTTAGAAAAAGTGTGAACAGAAGACCAGGTGGCGGCCTTACAAACCTGTTCAACAGAAGCTTGGTGCTGAAAAGCCCAAGACGCCCCAACAGCGCGAGTGGAATGAGCAGTAATACGAAAAGGGGGAACTTTTCCCTTAGCAGAATAGGCCGCAGTAACGGCCTGACGTATCCACTTGCTAATGGCAGATTTGGCTGGTGCCAAACCCTTCTTAGGCCCATGGGGCACAACAAAAAAGGAATCCGTCCTACGGAAAGGAGACGTGATAATCAAGTAGTACTTAACACAGCGTACAACATCCAAACAATGCAAAACCCTCTCTTTGTCATTCTTAGGATTAGGACACAAGGAGGGAAGAACAATATCTTGGTTCAAATGAAAAGCAGAAACAACCTTAGGAAGAAAGTCTGGCTTGAACCGAAAGACCACTTTATCCCGATGCCTCTCGAAGTAGGGCGCCTGGATAGTTAAGGCCGCCAATTCTGAGACACGCCGGACAGAAGTGATCGCTACCAAGAAGACAATCTTCTGAGTCAGGGTAGACAAAGCAATATCTTGCAAAGGCTCAAAAGGAGGAGCCTGAAGAGCCGAAAGAACCAAATTCAAATCCCAAACAGGGAGTAATGGTTTCCTGGGAGGCCGCACATGCGTAACCCCCTGGAAAAAAGTTTTAACTAAAGGTTTAAGCGCAACACGCTTCTGAAAAAAGACAGATAAGGCAGAGACCTGCCCTTTCAATGTACTTAGCTGGAGACCAGAGTCCAGCCCTGATTGTAAAAACTCCAGAATCCTGGGGACCGAAAGGACCCTACAAGGAAAAGATCTTATCTCACACCAAGTGATATAGGCTTTCCAAGTCCTATAGTAGGTGACGGAAGAAGACTTCTTCCGGGCACTGATCAGAGTCTTAATGACTGAATCAGAAAGACCCTCCTCCTTCAGGATGGAGGTTTCAGCCGCCAGGCCATCAAACCCAGCGCTGGTAAATTGAGGTAACACAATTGACCCTGAGTGAGCAGATCGGGCCGAAGAGGCAGAATGAACTGGTCCACTGCCAGCCAAACGATGTCTGCGAACCTTAATCGCTTTGGCCACCTTGGGGCCATGAGAACGGCGTACACCCTGTCCAGAGCCAACTTCTGAAGAATTCTGCCCAGCAAGGGCCACGGAGGAAACAGGTATAGAAATCCCAGAGCTCCTCAGTTCAGGGACCTGACGTCCACTGTCAGAGCCAGAGGATCCCGGGAGAGAGACACGAAGCTCGGGAGCCTGAGATAGAGATGAGGGGCCCACAGGTCCATCTCCGGAGTCTCCCATTGGAGACACAATAAGAGAACCACCCGAGGATGGAGAGCTTATTCTTCCAGACGGGGAGAGCACTTGCTCAACCGGTCCGCTACCTGTTCCATCACCTCTGGAATGTAAACCGCCGAGAGACAGGGAACATGGAACACTGCCCATGTCTGGATCAGGGACATTTCTCTGATGGGTAAGTGGGGCTCCACTGCCCCTGAAGCCGCAGCTCCTTCCAGAATCTGTCCCATCCCGACAGACCGGTGTCCGTGGTGACACCTCTCCAAGGGAGGGTCAGGAAAGACCTGCCCTATACAAGATTGGTCGGGACCAATCACCACAGGAGGAACTGCCGTACACGGGAGGACAATTGGAAGGACTGATCCAACAACAGAGGTTGCTGGACCCAACACGCTAGCAGAAATAGCTGTGTTCTTGTGCGAATTTGGGCAAAAAGACACACAGCGTCTTGATGAGAGTTCAGGCCGGGATGAACCGACCCCTGAATGGACCGCGAGGGAGGGTGAGACTCGAATTCCAGGTTGTGACCTGTCGACACTACCTCCTGGATCCATCTGCCTAGAACCACATGGTTCCAATGGTAGAAGTGTCGCAATAGTCCCCCCACCCGCACGGGTGAGGGCAGCCCCTCATTGCTGAGTGGGCTTATCAGCAGGCTTGGGCTTGGTGCCCCAGGACTGAGTGGGCCGGCCACGGCCCCTCCCCCGAGTCCAACCTGCGCCACTGGTAGCGGGAAAGGACGTACCTTTTCCCGCTCCGAACCTTTGAAAGGAAGGCCTACCGGAACTTGTCCCCCTGAAGGGACCACGAGGCCTTTTGCGTTGTGGCATCTTACCATCTTTTGCGACTGAATCAATTTTCTCCCCAAACAGACGCAACCCCAAAAAGGGGAGGGCTGTGAGTACCTTTTTGGAAGCCGTGTCTGCTGACCACTGACGCAGCCATACTGACCTGCAAATAGCCACCAGCATAGCTGCCGCCTTGCTACTCATAGTCAGCGCATCGTCCTGAGCGGCCAGGACATAAGCCACAAAAGATTCACACTGCTTAAGTGCAGTGAACTGCGGGATCAAGATCCTCATATAGCCCCTGAATTAGGGACTTAATTGCCAATAGAAGAAGGGCTGAAGCACATACCGGGCGCAATGCTGACCCGGAATAGATAAAACCATGTCGAGCGTATTGGTCAATCCTGCGATCTTCCCCATCTTTGGGGACAGTGGTCTCAGCAGATTGTACCATAGCCGAGCTGGAGAGTCCTAGTACAGGGGTATCGACGTCCGGAGGGACAGACCACAGCCTCACCAATTCTGGTGGAAAAGGATAACGCTTTTCCCAACTGGAAGGAATTCCAGATAACCGTGTGGGATGTTCGCATTCCTTAAGAACCACCCTCTCAAAGTGGTGCTGTTTGGGAAAGACCAAACTCGGCTGAGGCTCTTTAAATAACTGACCCTTTGGTGGGGCGGCCGCCTCAGGCGTATCTAAACTCAAAATATTAAACATTTGAGCCAGAATGGAGGGGGTGTCAAAAACAACCCCCTCTGACCAATCGCCGATCTCATCAGCCACATGCTGACCTATCGGCTCATCTGACTCCGACGGGAGTTCATCCTCGTCAGGGGATCCATCGGACCATTCCACAGGTTCACAAAACTGGTCCTGTGGAGCCGAAGGTACCGGAGTCAGGTGCCTTCGTTTTGTAGAGGTTTTAAACGCTGCTTTAACGGGCATCATTTTCCGGGGGCAGGGCTGTGCTGCTGCCTCGGAATGCGAATCCCCACTTTTGACAGTGTCATGCGGGGTCCGGAATAGGGATGGAGAGGTAGGAGATGATGAAGGATGCGATGGCACCGCAGCCGAAGCAACGGACTGGCGCGCAATAGTCTGTTTTGCACAAGGGATGCAAATAAAGATATCATCAGCTGGGAGTGGAACCCCACAACCTACACACCCCCCAAACGGAACAGCAGAACCGTTTCCGGAATCTACGGAAGCCTCCATATGGTGATTTATGGTATTCGCAATAATGGGACTTTTAAGGCATAAGCCGACCCGGGATGCCCCCTTCATTTTAGTAATGTCCCGGAAGGGAGGATTTATATAAAATATTTTTTTTTTTTTTTTTTTTTTAAGTTTAGGTCCCCTTTAATAGAAACTATATATATATACTTATATATAGTCTATGTATATAAACATTCAAATCAATCCCAATAATTAGCCAGGCACATAGAGCCGGAGGGCTAGCATAAGCAGGGATCCCAGGATCTGCAAGGCAAGAAAACAACCATCAGATCCTTCACATGTGTATAACATATAAGTATGGCACCAAGTGCCCTTAAATGACGCCCCCTTGATAATAGTGATTTCTCACTGTATTATTAAACAATATCTCCCATTTAACGGCCCCAACGGGAGGGGCCGCTTACCTGTACCGCAATCAGCCGGTAAGCCTGCAGCCAGCAGCCATGAGCCGGCAGAAGACAAAGTGCGGCCGTGCGCCCACGTGCCTTCCTGTTTTGAAGGAAGCTGGGACGCTGGGCCCGCCGCTGACGCCGCATGACGTCGGCGCCGCGCCCCCGGCGCCGCGTCAGCGGAACCGCCCCCCCCCCCCCACGCTGATCAGCTGGAACACTTTACAGCTGATCCAGCACGCGCGTCCAGGCAGCGGAGGGGGGAGGGTAAAAACCGCATGTGCTGACAAAGCTCAATGAATGCCAGGCGAGGAGAGGGGAGAGGGGGGAGGGGGTAGGGGGCCACAAGCAACCAACTGCCAGAGAGGTGGCCAGCCCATACCCAGCGCAAGCTGCCCTAAAGCAGACCCAAAATATACACATGCTACAGTGAATGTATAAACATGACATATATGTTAATATGCAGTGATACAGTGAAACACACATACTAAAGCACACCCTCACCACCCCCCCAACAGGAGAGAAAGGGGCTACGGGGACCCTCGGGACAGGGGCATCCCATTTCCGGATCACCATGCCGGTTCGCCGCATTGCCCCACGCATGAGGTCGAGCGGTAGGAGATAAGCTCCTAGGCACTTAAAGTGCCATCTACCATTTGCCCGGTGAGCAGCCAAGGCTGGGAGGCTTCCTATTTCACCATAAAGGTATACAAACTCAAACCGGGCAGAAATAGACCAAAAGGGGGGTGGCGGGGTAAGAATACCCCGGCCTACCTGTAAGCAGGAGACTTCCAACTTCTGACTTGTCAGCAAGCAGAGAGAAAAAATACTGGTGATTGAAGGGAGGTACCAGGTATATATAGGCCGGAAGGGGGCTCGTTACAAGACTTCCTCTCTGCACTACGTCACCTGCGGTGGATTAACCCATGAAGTGATGAATATTTAAGAAGTGAAGCGGGGTGTGTGGCACACCAAGAATAACCCTGATCTCTCTTCCCCGGAGGGACCGGACAGATGACCCCCATATCCAATAGGTTCTGTACAGCCAGAAACAGACCCTGAGCTGCCAGAGGGTCTAGAGGAATCAGAGACCTGAGGAATCTTGGAGGGGGTCGCGCAGCGAACTCTAGCTTGTAGCCGGAGGACACAACCTCCAGAATCCACCTGTCTGAGACCTGTAGCCCCCAGACATGAGCGAAGAGCCGCAGCCATCCCCCCACCCATAAGGGTGAGGGCGCCCCTTCATGGCTGAGCGGGCTTGATGACAGATTTTGGCTTGGATCCCCAGGAGGATCCGGGATGGGCCCCCGAAGTCTCCCCTGTGCCCCGCAAAGGATACCCCCCTCCCCGACCTGGATCCCCGAAAGGAGGGAGTAAAGGACCCTGAACCCCGAAAGGGCCGCGGCTGTCTCTTGCGTTGGGGCAACTTACCTCCCTTTGCAAAAAGGTCCAACCGGTCACCAAAAAGGCGCAGCCCCTTAAAGGGTAGCCCTGTGGGAGCCTTCTTAGCAGCATTGTCAGCTGCCCACTGGCGCAGCCAGACCGAGCGGCGAATAGAAACAACCAGAGCCGAGGTCCTGCTACACATCCTAATGATGTCATCTAAGGCAGAAAGAATATAAGCGATAAACATCTCACATTGTGATAAGGCTCTAAATTCGGCACTAGAAGACTCATCGGGAGAGCCTTCCAAAAGGCCCTTGACCAGAGTCCTAATAGCCACAGCAGTAATAGCAGAAGTACAGATAGGGCGCAAGGCAGATCCCGCACAGGCAAAGGCATGGGAAGCCAGCTGGTCAGTACGCCAGTCCTCACTATCCTTCAAGGTAGTGGAATCAGGGGAATGCACCACAGAAGTGTTGGACAATCCCAACACAGAGGCATCCACCTCTGGGGGAGTTGCCAACATTTAATCACATCAGAGGGGAAAGGGATACCTCTTATCCCTTAGGTATACCGGGAAGCTGGCTAGGTCGCTCCCATTCCTTGAGAACCAAATTATTGAAATGTGCCTGTTCTGGAAATTCCAAACGTGGCTTTGCGGTACCGAACAATTCCCCCTGCTGCTTAGGCACCGCAGCAGGAAGGGAAATGGAAAGCACCTCAAAGATTTGAGTCAAAAGTCCATGGGTGTCGTCAGCATCCCAATGCTCTGAGCCGGCATCAGCGCCAAGGCAATGCTGATCATCAGAAAATTCTAAATCTGAAAATAATTCCCCTTCTTCAAATGGGGTATAGTCGGATAAATCAAGGAAATCCTCAGTCTCCATAGGGAAGGCTGACGCAGAAGGCGCCACATGCCGCCTCTTAGCTGGGGCCTTATGGGCCGCGGAGCTAGCAATCAATCTCTCAATGTTGGCTAGCCTGGAAGACACATCAGGCTAAGAGTCACCACTCTATTAATTTCACTGGGAGTCCTAATCAAACGAGGGGGTGTGGGAGAAGACATGGTGGGCACAGACCCCGACACAGGCAGCCCAGAATGCCGCGCAAGTGCCTGCTGGGCGCAGGGTACGCAGACCCGCACATCGTCGCTCACAGGGGATGCGCCACACACCACACACAGCCGGGCCTGTCCCCATGGGACCTGTGAAGCCTTCATATGGTGATTTTTTGTGGCACAACTGGCGGGAGAACACTAATAACCAGAATTCAAAAATGAACATATGAACAATCACCATACAGAGGTAATTAAGAATAGGATAACAAGGGTGGGATGGAACAGGACGTGCTGTATACGTATAATACCAATTCTACAGGTGAGTAATCACAGAATTGTATCATTCTAAGTATACAGCACGTCCTGTTCCAGAATATTCATTACACTTGGGACATCCAAAAGCAGTGTCCGTAAGGTAGGGTGGGATCCCCAAAAAGTAACAGAGGGCAGTTTTAACCACTGCCGCCTGCAGAACTTTGCTACCAAAAGCAGCATCAGCTGAGGCCCTAACATCAACCTTGTAAAACTTAGAAAAAGTATGAACAGAAGCCCAAGTAGCGGCCTTGCAAACTTGTTCAACAGAAGCTTGGTGCTGAAAAGCCCAAGAGGCACCAATAGCACAAGTAGAATGAGCAGTAAGGCAGAAGGGAGGCTCCTTCCCCTTAGCAGAATAGGCCTGTACCACAGCCTGACGGATCCACTTGCTGATAGTGGACTTAGCTGGAGCCAGACCCTTCTTAGGTCCAGACGGGAGCACAAAAAGAGCATCAGTCTTCCTAAAGGTTTCAGTAGCCACCAAATAGAACTTCAGATTCCTGACCACATCCAGAGAGTGCAAAACCCTCTTCTTAGGGTTACTAGGATTAGGGCACAGAGAAGGCAAACAATGTCCTGATTGAGATGAAAAGCAGACACAACCTTAGGGAGAAAATCTAGCTTAAAATGAAACACCACCTTGTCCTGATGTCTCTCAAAGTAAGGGGGTTTGATGGAAAGCGCCGCCAACTCAGAAACACGCCTAACAGAGGTGATGGCCACCAAAAAGACTACCTTAAGCGTCAAAATGGACAAAGGGGCCTCACGCAAGGGCTCAAAGTGAGACCCCAGACTGGTAACATAGGCTTACGTGGGGGACGCACATGAGTAACCCCCTGGAAGAAGGTCTTACCCAAACGATGGTGAGCAAAATATCTTTGGAAGAAAATGGCCAAGGCAGAAACATGACCTTTAAAGGTACTAAGTTCAAGACCCAAATCCAAACCATGTTGCAGAAACTCCAGAATCCTAGGGACAGAAAACACCCGACAGGGAAACGACTTATATTGACTGGTGTGAGTCTAAGCATGCCATACCCATAGTAGATAGAGGACGAGGACTTCTTCCTAGCCCTAATCTTGGAATTAACAACAGAGGCAGGCAGCCCCTTTTCCATCAAGATGGAGGTCTCAGCAGCCAGGCCGTTAAAGCCAGCGTTTGTAAATTGGGATGGCGTAGCTGCCCCTGAGTGAGCAGGTCTGGAACCTTGGAAAGGACGTATTGATCTACTGCCAACTGCACAATGTCTGTGAACCACACTCTTCTTGGCCAACAGGGGGCCACCAGGATGGTTGGCACCCCTTCCTGGGATATCTTGCGCAGCACCCTGCCCAGCAGAGGAAACGGAGGGAACACATAAAGGAGCTGAAAGCTCTGCCAAGACATCCAATGCATCCATGGCCAAGGCCAGAGGGTCCTGGGACAGAGACCAAGGCTGGAAGCTTGTGATTGTGGCGGGACGCAAACAGATGCACATTCGGCTGACCCGCAGCACGGAGCCAGAAAGGATCTGCCCACCAACAGGTTTCTTGAGTCCAGCCACCACGAGAGAGACCGCCTGACCAGAGGGGACAGAACAAACACCTGATCCAGGGACACCGGGTCCCGATCCCAAACTGACAAGAGGTGAAGTTGAAAAGGCCTCATGTGAAACTGAGCGTATGGAACAGCCTCAAATCAAGACACCATCAGGCCCACCAGCTGCATCCCCTGCCGGATGTAAGGATGAGGGCAAGACAGAAGAAGCTTGGCTTGAGCTTGCAGACTGTCCACCTTCTGCTGGGGGAGAAGGATCTTGACCTGAGATGTAACCTGAGTCATGCCCAGAAAGGACTTGACCATTGACGGTGACAGGGAAGACTTGGGATGGTTGATCACCGAGCCGAAGAACTCCAGTGTGGATACCACCAACTGGGTATCCAGCTCCAGGTATCCACTACCTTCCGAATCCACTGGTCTGAGACGTGAAGTCTCCAGACGTGAGCAAAAATCCGAAGCCGTCCCCCCACCCGGATGGGTGAGGGCACCCTTTCATGCCTGAGGGGGCTTGGGTGAAGTTTTTGGCTTGAGACCCCAGGAGAGGCCAGGACGGCCACGTCCTCTGCCCCTACCCCAATGGTCTCCACGGGCCCCAGTAAAATAGGCTCCACGGTTAGTTCTGGAGCCACGGAAGGATGGGAGAAAGACACCTGTCCCCCGAAAAGACCGAGATGGCCTCCTGCGTTGAGGTAACCTACCACCCTTAGCAAACAAATCCAAGTGTTCCCCAAAGAGGCGCAGGCCCTTAAAGGGAAAACCAGTGAGAGCCTTCTTAGCAGCACTGTCAGCCACCCACTGACGCAGCCAGACAGAGCACAATCTAATGGCATCATCCATGGCAGAGAGGATATATGCAATAAATTCCTCACAAAGCAGGAGAGATCTATGCTCCTCTCTACCCACATCCTCAGATGCCCCATCCAAAATACACTTAAGCACCCCTAAATGGCAATAGCCGTAATAGCAGAGGCACAAACCGGGGGCACTACGCCGTCCCCACACAGGCAAAGGCATGACAGGCCAGTTGGTCCAAATGCCGGTCCTCGGCATCTCGCAGGGTAGTAGTGTCAGGAGAATACATGACAGATGTATTGGACAACCCTAGAACGGGTGCATCCACCTCAGGAGGACATGACCAACGCATAACAACATCAGCAGGAAAGGGATACCTCTTGTCCCAACTCTTAGGCGCCCCGGGCAGCTTGCTAGGCCGTTCCCATTCTTTGAGCACTAGATTAATAAAGTGAGACTGCTCAGGAAACTCCCAGCGTGGCCTAACCGTATGAAAAAGCTCACCCTGCTGCTGCGGAGCCACTGCCGGGGGAGAAATACAAAGCACTTCAAATATGTGACTCCGCAATCTGTCAGTGTCATCAGGGGACCACGGGTCTTCCCCAAAGGGAGTCCCAGTACCACCATATATCTTAGGTTGTTCCTCAGAGGATTATGAATCAGAAATGAATTCCCCCTCCTCAAGGGGGTAGGGACCTGAGAGTAAGGGCCCTCATCTTCCTCAGGGAAGAGGGAAACCGCGGGTGATAAATGCCGCTTCTTAGCAGAAGCCTTACGCGGGGCAGACCCAGCAAGATGTTTCTCAATGCTGGCCACCCGTGCAGCTAAATCAGGTTGAGACTCCCCACTAGTATGCCCCGCAGTGGGGGTCAGATGTAAGCGTGGGGGGGGTAGGTGAGGCCAGAGGGGGCGCACCACCAGGCCCAGTAACAGACAGCCCAGACTGCAGTGCAATAACCTGCTGGGCGCAGGGTACACACACCCTGACATCATCACTAATAGGGGATACCCCACACACAACACATAGCCGGGCTTGTCCCAAAGGAACCCCAGGCCCATTATCCCCTGAAGCCTCCATATGGTGACTTGAAGGGCACAATAGGCCAGTAAGGGTTAACGCTAAAGAGGTACCCGGGATGCACAAAGAACCGCTAGGGAAGTGGGAGTTAGTGAGGGAAAATAGCCGGGAGAAACCACAGTGCTGAGGTATTCACCCGCCTGGAAGACATAATAAACATTCCCATGAGAATAAGGTAGTTAAAAAACTTTTAGAAAAATACCATTTTGTGAGTACTCACCTGTAAAATGGTTATTACGAGTATGTCACACACCCCACTTCCAAAGATCCATGACACTTGGGAAACCGGGCTGTAGAGGGCGATCTTGTAGAGATGACATGGAAAAAGGAGCCCCTCCTGGTCCATAAGTACCGGGTTCCTCCCATTATTCCCCAGTCTTTTTAAAAAGGAGTGAGAACCAGAAGAGCCAATTATATTCAATAAATGAAAAATAATTTGAAAATAATAATCACCATATAAAGGATCCCTAGAACAAAAAAGGGCGGGGGAAGTGGGGTGTGTGACATACTCGTAATAACCATTTTACAGGTGAGTACTCACAAAATGGTATTATTCCTAGTATGTCACACACCCCACTTCCAAAGATCCATGACACTTGGGACATCCAATAGCAGTGTCTATAATGGGTGGGGATCCCCAAGGAATAATGCATAACTTAAATTACTGCAGCTTGCAGAATTTGGCGGCCAAAAGCAGCATCCGCTGAGGCCCGCACAATAACCTTGTAAAACTTAGAAAAAGTATGCACAGAAGACCAAGTCGCAGCCTTGCAAACTTGTTCAACAGAAGCCTGGTGCTGAAAAGCCCAAGAAGCTCCGATAGCACGAGTAGAATGAGCGGTGACACGGAAAGGGGGAACCTTCCCCTTAGCCATATAGGCCCCAATGATGGCCTGATGTATCCACTTACTAAGGGAAGATTTGGCAGGAGCAAAACCCTTCTTGGGCCCAGAAGGCACAACAAAAAAGGCATCCGTTTTGCAGAAGGCCGAGGTAGTAACTAAATAATACTTAACACAACGAACTACATCCAAAGAATGTAAGACACTTTCCTTGTTACTAGGTTTAGGAAACAAGGAAGGAAGAACTATATCCTGATTTAGGTGGAAAGCAGACACCACCTTAGGAAGGAAATCCGGTTTAAAACGGAAAACAACCTTATCTTGATGCCTCCCAAAATAAGGAGCTTGAATAGTCAAAGCCACCAGTTCAGAAACTCGGCGGACAGAAGTAATAGCAACCAAAAAGGCAACCTTCTGAGTAAGAATAGGAAGCGTAATATCCTGCAAAGGCTCAAAGGGAGTGGCCTGCATAGCTGAAAGCACCAGGTTAAGGTCCCAAACAGGAAGTATAGGCTTTCTGGGAGGCCGCACATGCGCGACTCCTTGGAAAAAGGTCTTAACCAAAGGATGAAGCGCAAACGCCATTTACATGATCATAATACATAGTCTAAAGAAACATATTACCAAGTTGCAGTACTCAAGCAATTGATCGCAGAACACGCGCCCATGTTCCGGAGCTCACAGCCCCTTTCTCAAGGCATTGCTTGCCTTGAGAAAGGAGCCGTGAGCTCCGGAACGTGGGCGTGATCAATTGCTTGTGTACTGCCACTTGGTAATATGTTTCTTTAGACTATGTATTATGATCATGTAAATGGTGTCATGATTTAACAGTGTTTTTCATATTATGCTGCATATGGAAGGTATCATTCTGGTATGATGCAGGGCGACAATTGAATGTACTGACCAGAAACTATTGTAACATTTATCCATTTATGTCATACGGGAAAATAGCGGGGGGTCCCACACCTCCCAGAAACCCCTACAAAGGCAGCAGCACCACTATGAAGAATACTTTTTAGTAATACTGTTTAGTTTTTCAGAAATTTTTAAATATACACTTTTGGTGTCATGGATTCCTTGGTTTGGACCACCTGCCGGGAGAGAGAGAAAGAAAAAGGAACAAGAAAATGACTGAAAGAGAAGTATTAGGAATAAAAATAAAAAGCAAAACAAGAAAAATGGGGAGAAGATAAGAAAGAAGGAAGAATAAAGAGAAACAAGCACCTCTTGCCCCCACCCCTTTAGAGCCTCCAGTAGTTGTATGGGATATCCCTTACTGCTTCACTCATTTTTGATTCTGTTGCTCTTTTCTTCTCTGCTTCTCCTTGAAAATATGCCCATTGATTTGGTAGAGTAGTGCATCCTATGCCACAATATGTATTGGTGACATTATAACTTTGAAAACCAAATTGTAGAAGGAATGAGCACCCAAGAAATGTAAATTGCAATAAACAAAGGCTTACAGGCAGGATACAGGTAGAGATAACAGCTGGAAGAGAGAAGTTCCAGCTGTTATCTCTACCTGTATCCTGCCTGTAAGCCTTTTTTGACCTAACAGCTGGAAGAGAGATGTTCCAGCTGTTATCTCTACCTGTATCCTGCCTGTAAGCCTTTTTTGACCTATGTGTCTCTTATTACTTGCATTGCAAATGGGATTGTAATGGATCTGTTTAGCCCGTGATTTGCTACTTCTACTATACTTATTGGACATTGCTTCCTTTGCTTTAATCTGATGGGCAACAGAACCTGAATTGTGAGAACTTGTACAACAGCACCACCTAGCGGTCATCTGTTACTATTATGTATATACGGCATGTCTATGTCTGAATCATGTTTTCACATTATTAAACCACTTTTGTTTATTGCAATTTACATTTCTTGGGTGTTCATTCCTTCTACAATTTGGTTTTCATGTATTGTTCACTGCATATTGGGCGGATGCAGCTTGGAATGGTTTGAACCCCACACAGTGATATACCACCATTAACTCTCTTACTTTTCAATTCGGTGTGCTACAACCCCACATTAATATTAGACATTAAAACTTTGGCCTTTTGCCATCAGTTGACAGGATGTGCCTTTTTGTATAGGAGCCACTAAACACAATGCGATGTCCATGGGTGAAGATCCAAAGGTTACTGTGGTTTACTTTAGTCCCTATTGTCCCCTGCAATGGAACGAGCCTGTTAATGCTGTCATAGTATGCCTTATTTGGCAATGTGTGCATTGGTGAATTGCTTATTCTTATATGTTCAAATATTGGTATATAGCCTTGATTGAAATGCCAACATGTGTTGGCGCCTGTATAAGGATCTGTATAGTCACAGTAGTTTTGTTATTATCTGTATCTGTGATGTTTGTGTGTTTTATCACTTTATTTTTTCACCCCTCTGGCCTGATTTACTCACCTTTCCTCGCTCCGTCTCGCCGCGGACCAGCCACTGCGCATGCGCGCCCAGGCGACTGCTCAGGCAATGCGGGAGCATGCGCACTGCAGGCTAGGGCTTGGCCTCAGTTCCTGGGGGCTGGCTTCCATCTGGTAAAGGGGGGAGAGAGAGAAGAGAGAATGGGGGGTTCTGGAGCACCCTTCTTCTCTAGTGTCCTTTGTTGCCCCAAACCATTTGCCCCTACTCCCTATTGTATAAGTTAGGTTTAGAGAAAAAGAGGAGGTTAGTTTGGGGGGTTCTCCCTTAGGTATCAGCCAGGCGGGAAACGCCCCAAGCCTCCATTTTGGGAGTATTTGGCAGGGCTATTGGATCACCGAGTTAAAACCTTTTGGCTGTGTGTGGTACAATAGGTTTATTTCAAAGTGATTGAAGATAATGTGAATACATCAATAGACAAACTGTACACTTCAATTTTTTTCACATATGCTACATTCTAAACACTTATGTTACAAATTTTGGGCACATATTATACAAAAAACACTTGTTACATTTTTTCACATATATTGCCTTGGCTTTGTAAAGCGTAACACAGTCTTTCCCAGATATACCAGTAATGTGGTTTTGTGTCTGGTTTAGTCACGCTTTAGGGTTTCATTTATAACCATCATGGAACAGATGAAAAGGATAAAAGCTGTGCAGACGTTTCGCTGACTTGCAGCTTCCTCAGTGCGCTTTTACTTTTCCAGTTGCCTTCAGAGATGTAAACCTCTTTTATTTGAGGAGAGAGTGGGGGAGATACGCTGTATGCAGCTTTACCTGAGATTTGCAGGCTGCTGCTTTCTTAGGGTGTAGAAGGTATTCAGTTGTATCTTACATTAGAGTGGAGGATCCCGTGGTCCGTTGCACCCTGTCTGTATTAGGGTGATGTGCGTGCTCCTGCCCTCATAGCTGCGCTGTGTGTGTTGCGCTAGTGTGCGGCTAGTGTGTGGCTTCCATCTGCCCTGGTCATTTCCGCCGGCGCACTTCCGGCCAGAGTGCGCTGACAGTCTCTGCGGTTGGATTGGCCCGGGGTGCGTGGGAGCGGCGGCGGGGAAGCTTTAAAAGGGTCAGGGTATGGGGTTCCTCACACGCTTTGAGAAAGTGACGTGGCGACGTCACAAAACGCGGCGTGGTGAGGACGACGGGTGCTGATGGGGGGGGGGGGGCGTTCATGTGAGTCTGCTCCAAGAGATGTGTTTTTTCCTTTATCATTATTGCTGCTTATGTTTATTGCCTTCTTATTTTTCACCCGGTGGGTCCTCATTATTATTGTAGATAGGTTTTATGAATTACTATAAGATGATTGGCTCACTTGGACAATAATTGATTATTTAATGTGTGTAAAAAGTTAAAACTTTTGCACTGTGTATATATATATATATATATATATATACACTCTTTATTAACTATTTGTATTATAAGTATTTTATAAGCACATTGCACTTTATTATCTTAGGTTAGCACTAGGGTAGTCACTATTTTCAGAGCAGACAATATTTTCCATTAGAACACAGTGAAGGGAGCCCATGGATCATCAATTGTTAGGGCCCCTTCAGGTTGTGTAGAGCAGTATTGGCCTCTGCCCCTCCCTTTCCCCTTCCCTCTGTTAGTGTTGTGTATATGTTTTTTAAAAAAATGTTTTTAACTTGTCCTCAAACACTATTTATGTAAATAATTGTAGATACCTGTATTAATAAAGGTTATAATAGTATTCTTCATAGTGGTGCTGCTGCCTTTGTAGGGGTTTTTGGGAGGTGTGGGACCCCCCCGCTATTTTCCTAATAGACCCTGTCTGGTTAAATCCCGGGTTGTCAGCACACTGATTTGTATGCAAAAAAGTTGGTGCGGTCTTCCTTTTGTGCACTTTCATTTATGTCATACAGTATTCTCCTTGACTTACCTGGTCAGCCTGTACTGCATACCTCTCATCAGGTCCGTGACAGCATCACCTCATAGAATTATGGTAATCCTTTGTTACCTTCTTATAGCAACAGATATCATAGAGATGCTACATTTTAGTGGTAACGATATTTATGTTTTTCTTTGAATGAGATGTTCAAATGCTCCTGATGACATCTTGACCTTCGCTCATACAGAGCTGCTTATTGTATCCTTGTCTGATAACTTTTGTTGTACACTAGCAACCTATCACTAGTTTTGTACTTATGTATATACTTATTTTCAATACAATCTTTTATTTGCAAAGTAAACTTTGTGTACTGGTGTGCCTTTGATCCAAAAACCTTCCTTCTATGGGACTGACGAAGAAAAACCTTGGCCTGAAATGTATCCAGAATCAGGCCCAGGAAGGGAATTTCCCTGGACGGACAGAGGATTTGGGGTAACTTATTACCCATCCAAACCTCTCTAGCGTAGAGACTACCGTCCTGGTGTCCAACTCTTCTTATCGCAGCCTCCTCCCTCGAACAATCAGATTGTCCAGAAAAGGCACAATGCGGATGCCCTGGACCCTGAATATAGCCATCACTCCTGCCAGCATCTTGATAAAGACTCTTGGGGGCCAAGGTAAGGCCGAATGGCAGGGCCACAAATTGATAATGCTGGTCTTCTATCGAGTACCTGAGAAATCTCTAGTGACCCAGAAAAATAGGAATGTGCAAATAAGCATCCTTGATGTCTATGGATGTCATGAAGTCCTCCTGACGGGGAGCATCGATCGTTGATCGCAGAGACTCCATGCGGAATCTTCTGAAACTGATAAATTGATTGAGTCTCCTTAGGTCTAGGATAGGCCGAACAGAGCCGTCCTTCTTGGGTAACGTGAATAGGTTGGAGTAAAACCCCAAACCCCTTTCCGGTGGAGGCACTAGGCAGATGACAACCATGTTTAACAGATTCACTACTGCTGCCCCCAGTCCCTGCGCAATTGCCGTATCTAATGGCATCCGGGACATGAAAAATCTGGGAGGAGGCCGGGACTCGAATTCCAGTTTGTAACCGGAAGAGACTACTTCCAGAACCCAATTATCTGATACCTCCTGAACCCAGACCTGGAAGAAGAACCGCAGCCATCCCCTCATTGTTGAGCAGGCTTAGGGGCAGATTTGGTTTTGGACCCCCAATTCTGACTTGGACGGCCACATCCTCTTCCTCTATTCCATGCATTCCCTCTAGAGGCTAAAAAGGCAGATCCGCTACCGGATCTGGACCCCCGAAAGGAAGGGCTAAAGGAAGCCACTCCACGAAAGGAACCACGTTGTCTCTTACGCTGAGGTAATTTACCTCCTTTAGTGACAGAATCCAATTTTTCTCCAAATAGGCACAACCCCACAAACGGAAGCGCTGTAAGCGATTTCTTGGCTACAACATCCGCCGCCCACTGCCGCAACCATACTGACCGCCGAATGGCGATTAACAAGGCAGAGGTTCTGCTGCACATGAGCAGAGTATCATCTAAAGCAGAAAGTACAATAGCTGCAAACATCTCACATTGCTTAAGAGAGGCATACTCATCAGACGCCGGATCAAGCCCTGAGTTACTCATTAGGTCTCTCACAACAGACCTAATAGCCACCGACATAAGCACCGAAGCGCCAACAGGCCGCAAGGCCGAGCCTACACTGGAAAAAGCGTGGCACGCCATTTGATCAATACGTTTGTCCTCTCCATCTTTAAGTGTAGTGAAGTCAGGAGAATGCAACACATCCACCTCAGGAGGTGATGACCAACATTTAACCGTATCAGCTGGAAAGGGATATTTTTTGTCCCAGCCCAAGGGAATGGCTAATATCATCAAAGTAATTTAGATTTGGAAATTCTAAACGAGGTTTAGAGGCTCCAAAGAATTCCCCTCTTAAGAGGGAATACTTCAGGAGGAGTAATAACCAAAACCTCAAAATAACTGGGTAAGAGCTTTTGGGGTATCCACAACACTCTTCACCCTGCTCAATTTCAGTACCAACAAATTGCTGTTCGTCAGAAACATCTGAATCCTCATATAATTCCCCTTCTTCTAACTGAGAAGGGTCAGACCAATCAAGCAATTCGCAATTGTCCAACTCACTTGCCGAGACAGCATGAGTCAAATGTTTTTTTTTTAGCTGAGGCCTTCTTAGCCACAGAGGTAGACATACATTTTTCAAGATGAGCCAATCTGGCACATAAATCAGAATGCGACTCACCACCCATGACAATATCACTGCGGACAAGACACGGCGGAGTAGGAGAAGAGGAAGTAGCCGCAGACCCTGAAGCCTGGGCCGAGTCTGTGCCAAGGGAATTGCATGTCCGTTATCCTGAGATGCCTCCGTATGATGTTTAGTATTATACTATAATTGATTATAGTCGCCAAGTATATATGGGTTTTACGCAATTGCTACCCGGGATGCCCCTTTAAATAGTCCCAGGTGGGAGGATTGAAACACAAATGGACCCCCAAATAAGGCTTAAGGGCTAAGGACCAGGAGAAACCCCCTTTTTAAATAAGGAGTTTCCGCCTACAGAAAAAACAAACAGTCACCAATGCACAAAATATACAATAAATGAACAAAGCATTAAAAATGGCAGAAAACTCCCTTCAGACAAGCTGAAGAGTACTCACAGCACCAGGCGACCAGCTCGCACAACGAGGGAAGACCGCAGGGAAGCAGCCAGGAACACCAACCCGGAAGCCGCCTACCTAAATTTTGGGTCTCACGGAGGAGTAAAAAACTCCTGTAAATACCAGAAGGTGTATCTACCTTTGCCTGAACCATACAGCCAGGGCTGGGAGGCATACAATTTAACCAAACAGGTTTTTAAAAAATTCAAGGCCGGGAGCAAACCCGGCTACCTGCAGCTTGAAGGAGAGTCATCTTCTGAATGCTTCGCCGACTGCAGAGACTAAAAGACTGGGGAATAGTGGAAGGAATCCAGTACTTATGGACCAGGAGGGGCTCCTTTTTCCATGTCATCTCTGCAAGATCGCCCTCTACAGGCGGTTTCCCAAGTGTCATGGATCTTTGGAAGTCGGGTGTGTGACATACTAGGAATAAAAGCACCCCATCGGGGTTACTCACAGACTGAAGAGAGCACAAGACAAGACAAAATGGCGTCGGCAGACCTCGAGGGGCAGGCTGTGGAGTTATGAGGTAAATGTGTCATCCACAGGGCCCCCCCCCCGAAGAGCAAGAAAAGCCGCGCGCACGTGATCCGCCCGGCTAATAGCGGCCCGGCAGCTCTCAGGTGAACAGGGCTGCCAGGCGCGAAGTGCAGTACAAAGTGCGGCGGCGCCGTTTTATAAGGTTACAAGCACTTAAAACATGTCAAGAGTGAAATACAGTGTTGAATAACTAGACAACCCCCCCCCCCCCCCCCAGAGAGTGAGGATAACAGCAGAATTCCCAGGGACAATGGCACCCAGAGGACCAATATGAGCAGTAAGGGTGAGGGTGGAGGGGGAATGAATAGGGTTTAACTGCACAGAATAACCCATGAGGCAGTGGCGGCATCCCAAAAGGCTCACCATTAGTCTAAACCGCCTACCCTGTTAGAGCAGGGACTGCGGTAGGAGCCTAGCTCCTCAGCACCATTGGTGCTTGCTAACCTACCTTTACCCGAACCTTAACAGCCGAGGCTGGGAGGCAGTAAATGAGACGGAACGGGTGGGAGAACTTTTGCAGGGCCGCAGGCATATAAGCCCTGCTCACCTGCGCCACAGAGAGCCATCTTCTGTCTTCGCAGTCCGGACTGCAGAAAGATCTGGGGAATCTGTGGGAAATCCCTGACTTATACAGGGCCGGGAGGAGCCACAAGCTGTCTTCTGCAGTCCAGCGCCATCTTGTGGATGTATTACCCAAGTGTAATGAATAATCTGGAACAGGAGGTGCTGTATATTTAGAATAGAGTATCACACAGCCGCAGTTTTTACAGATTGGATGCGCAAATGAAGAGATAAGTTATGGGTGCAGCTTAAGTCGCTCTCCCCATTTAATCCTAATTCAAATTGCATGGGCTGCCCCCTCTCCAAACCGCAAAAAGATTCCACACCTGTTCTGGTGAGAAACTGTTTGGAGATAAATCAAGGTAAATGCGCAGATCTGGCCCCCTCACCCAGATATTTGACAACCCTGCGTTCAAACCTGGGTTAACCTCCTGGAACTTTCTTATTTGGGAAGCTTCTGTCAATATTATGGTAGACCAGATATTAAAGACAGGGAATATGCCTATATTAGGCGACCTAAAACAGGGGGCAGGGCATGTCTCCCAGCTGTTGCACAGGCAGCTACATGCATTCATCAATGCCAACAATCTGGTAGAGGTGCCGCACCAACAGAACTGGAATCCCGAATTACTCAGAAAAATCCTTACCCATGTAATATCAACCCTCTATTCACTCCTATGAAGAACTAACCAAGCTACACCCCCTAAGTTTATTAGAAAAAAGGGAAAGGGAGCTAGGAATTCAAATTCCAGAGAAAGACCTTACCAAAATGTATCTGGACACTCTTAATGTTTCAATAGCGAATGCCACCCAAGAGTATAGATGCCAGGCAGACATACACCGGTACACAGATAAATGTTGGAGAATGCCAGAGCGAAGTAGGCAACATGACCCATATCTGGTGGGGCTGCCCGGTTATTAAAGCCCTCTGGGACCAAATCTTTACCATTTACGAGCAAATTTCAGACACTAAGATGGTTAACACACCTCAGTTGGCACTCCTGTCTCTTATCCCTGGCCCTTTGACATTAAAAAGTTGGTGTTGAGCCTAGCTTTAACCAACGGAAAGACTCTTTGCCTTCCTGGTCCCCCCGTGAGGGGCCTCTAATACCTTGAATGTCACGGTAATTATGGCCAGGGGCGCCAACACAGGAGTTAATGTGACTAGAGTTCAAGGCTTCAGAAAAAGTACAGGGGGATCATCCTGCTCCACCTCCTATACCCCCACTAGCAACCTTGCCCCTTACCTTCCCAGGAGCCTCACTCACTCCTAGACCTACCCACCCTCCACACAGAACAATATAAGATTCTCCGTATGTCTTGGTATAAATGGGCTTCGGAACCAAATGTCACCCAGGGTCACCCCCAGCATGCAGACACAATTAGACATGTCTGGCAACTGTGTGTGGGCCATGTTGACCCCATTGTTATCCCCAGAGGGTTTCATGTTCCACAGAGTTTCCCCTCTTCATAAACAATTGCAACTGCCCCCATTTCCATGCGCAGCTATCTGAAAAAGGGTTTACTAGACATCATTGATTAATTGGAAATTACATAGATATTTCTGTAACAAATACATATACTATGTACTGTCCCCCCCCCCCTTATTTCTTCTGTACCCCCATGCCATTCTTTCGAAAATCAATATGAATCAATTAATTATCAATCAATTTGATTATATTAAAACAAACTGGTCGAAGTCTAACACATCTTAGCACACGCTGTCCAGTGGTTTCCCAGGGAGGAAACACAAAAGAACTGAGGTGGGTCAAAGTAAAGGATGACTTTGAAAAGTTTTTTTTACAGTGAGTAAAACATCTTGCATTTTTAAATTTTGGCATTGGCAAAAAGGTCTATCTGGGGAAAACCCCAAAGGGTTACAATCTGGAGGAAAACTTCCTGGTTTAGACACCATTCGGTCAGTTGTACTCTGACCCGAAAATCTTCAACAGTGTTTAAATGAACTGCTGATATTGACAGGACCTGTTTCTGTAGAGGAAACAGAATGGAATTTGAGCGATTTATCAGGGACAATCCCCTCGATTCAAAGAGCAAAAGTTAATTGATTTCGGATCGAGAATCGTAAGTTTGGGTGGGTGTTAGTCATTTTTTCCTGTTTTTTTGGCCATTTCCGACTCGCACGAGCCTACGTACGAATGCGTATATGCTCTTACGATCATCGCACGTTCGTTCCTAAATTTTAGGATCAAAACGTAAAACTTAGGATCAAATCCTAAAACTTAGGATCAAAACGTAAAACTTAGGATAATCGAATGTGTTTAGGTGTGATTCAGAGAACAGTTTTCAAACCTCTAAATACGTTTTAAAAGAAAGCCACTGCCGACACCTTTTAGCAGTCGGATTGCTGTTCTTGAACAGGTTTTTTGGCTATGTGGAGGAGTCTGCGCGTCTTGAGCTCCAATGAACTGCATGTATCAGCATGGCCGAGGCCATAAATTGTATGGCAATGCATACCTGATTCATGTATGCCTTATAAAAGCATTTTAATGTGGACCTTAATTAGTCCTTTGCATGTAAACCTTTATTTTGCAATATATTTGCGTTAATTAAAGAAATTTATGTCCTTTGGTATTTATTTTTAAATTGATGTACTAGAATAATATTTTTAGATTGCATATATTGGTGTAGTTGTTTACCTTTGCTTTGTTTAATTATTTAAGCACATCTTTGGTCAGATGCATCACACTTACTGAGGAGAGGAGAGCGGGATAAAGTGCAGGATGTGGGTTACTGCTGTATTTTGCACAGACACAGCAGAGCTGGGGGCACGGAAAGGTCAGAAATCAAAGAATCCAGAGCAACACAGTCACAAGGCCCTTTCTGTTTGCAGGCTGCCCGATAATACCTGAGCCGCCATCTTGGCTGTTTCTAGGCTCATAACATGCAGAAGTTGCTGGGTGTTTTTTTATATTTGAGAGCAATCTGTATGTAGAGGGTGTGGGTAACCACACACAAAATTTTAAGTTGTACCATTTGAAGCCAAAATATTAAAATTAAATCCACAAGTAAAAAATGCAAGTTAACAAAAAATTAAACAAAGTAAGATTTACTTATGCAAATGCATTCATTAATGGTTGGTTACTACAAAATGAATGAAATAAAGAAAAATAAAAGACCAAATATTTAGAATGCACTTTAATGAGTTAAGTTTGTAGTGCGCAGCCGCAAGATCAGAAGGATTTACGTCCAGACAAAAAAGGAAAAAGGGCAAAACCAATGTTGCAACCTGAGAAATGAAACGGAAAATTCAGGATGGAAACTGACATAGGTCTGATTCCCGAACTGCCATACGAACGGACGTATATTTTAGGATAGAAACGTATTTGCTTATAGAATCACTCGCAAGTTCATACGAACGCACGAGCGGACGTGAAAAATAGGATGATCGGCACCAAAATCCAAGCTGTTACATGTTTCTTTGAATCGACCCTAATGACCCGGTTCCGCCCTGATTTAAGTATGCTACTATGGAAGCATTGTTGGATCGGATCTGGACATCTGTCTGAGATTACTGGTAAAAAATGATCCAATGCCAGCTTGACCTTCATTTGTTCCCTGAATTGGAGGATCTCCCTTGCCATGTATGTATGCAGCCATTTTCCCTGGACATTCAAATTGTCCAGGTGGGCTCCCAAACCCAAGTAGCTGGCATCTGTCGTAATCACTACAGGGTTCTTTTGTCTCCACAGTATTCCTCTTCTTAATATAACCGGATCTGTCCACCAGTGGAGGCTTTCTAGTACATCCTTCTCTGCACCAGGAAAACAAGATAATAGAACCCCTGCCCTTCGGCATGGGGAAGAACTACTTCTATCACATTCTTTTGGAATAACTCTTGTAAGACTAGCTGAAAGGCTTCCCTCTTTCTGGTGTCCCTTGGTAATTTGGTCACTAGAAAGAAACATTGAGGGATAGATAAAAATTGGTATCACCTTTCCAATGTCTGTAGCACAAATTGCAAATTGACTTTGGGAGGCTGCTCTCCATGCGGCTACAAGCCAGGCAAGCCTCCCCCCCCCCACTGGGTAGTCTTTGTCAGGACTGAGACTTAGGGCCCTCTAGGGGTTTAAAGAGCAGACTACCCTTTCTCTGCGGCCTTGTCTGTGTCCATCTTTTCTTCTGCTCATTCTGTCTGCTCTAAAGAGTAGGTAAGGTCTCAAGAATGCTCTCCTTAGGAGTGCCACTCTCCAGATAACCCTTCAGGTTATTGAGCCATGTTTCCATACCTGCCAGGGCAGGTCTGAATGTGAAGGATGCAGAATCCCAAGCTCTCTTCAGGATGACCTTTGTCCTGCGATCACTCATTGCCCCATATCCTCAAAATAAGTCTGCCACTCTGGATATCTGACCCAGCAGTGCATCTAATTTTGGACATTTGGTCCAAAACTCCATGTCCTGTTCCTGAAAAGGTAATTTACGTTTGGTAAGCCTGGCATGAAATAGGTCTTCTCTGGGTACTTCCCATTCACACTTAATATACTGTGCTGAATGGACTGGGAATGTTTTGGATTGTCCAACTGTATACCTTCATTAAAGGAATCCTCAGATGAGAGTTCACCCTCACTCTCTTCGCTCTTATCCTGTTTTAAATTGAACAGGCCCAGAGCCCTGGGTGTCTGAGGAATAGAAACAGTAAGGATACTATTGGTCTAGGATCCTGGGTTAACTGCACTGGTTGAGGGATGACTGTGCCAGTAGTACATACCCCTCAGTGTGATCCAACGGATTTATAGACCATTTCTCATGGCCAACGGCAAAATATAAAACACGATTTTTACATTTCCAGCTGCTGTTGTGGCATTTTGCACCAAGTCCTGGAGCTGAAAAAAATATCTAAAAAAGGTAATGATACCTAAAAAAAAATGCTATGCTCACCTTAAATCCCATGGTAGACCATAGTTGCTAGTTCGGGCCTGCAACACTTACCTGATCGCTAGATCCACAATCAGCACTGCTCAACCCATCACCCGCGCTTCTCTCGATTGACGCACGTCTCTTCCTGGGTCCATAAGCTGCAGCAACTCCCCCGCCATCAGTCATGGTGATCTGCCACGCTTCCTCCATAGCAGCTATAGTCTACATGGTACTTAAGGTGGGCATAGCATTTATTTGGGCTGGAAATTGTCTTTAAGGTTTATGGTTTAGCTAAACAAAATCCCACAATACTGATTTTTGCAAGTAATATAAAGGCTCCCTACAATTAAACCGGACCTTCAGCATGATTTCATGAAAAGCTCAAATCCTTAAAAAACTATTCTCCAGCATCTAAAATTAATATATTTTAAGTTTTTAGTCACTTATTCTTTCGCCCACCGGGCTGCAACTCTGTTCAGGACGCTAGGATATGGGCGCCGCCATCTTTCCTCAGGGCCATCACATACTGAGCAGAGGTGAGCGGGATAAAGTGCAGGGGGCGGGGTTATAGCTGTGCTTTGCACAGGGGTCAGGAAAAGGACAGCAGTCCCAGAGCGACACAGTCAGAAGACACTTCCTGTTTGCAGGCTGCCTGAAGCCCCATGAGCTGCCATCTTGTTTAAAGGCTCATAAAATGCAGTAGATGCAGGTAGGATGATTTTTAATGTGAGCAATCTGTATGTACAGGGTGTGGAAAACATAAGATATGCCCTTATTCAGGGTGAAGGTCCGCTTTAAGAGTAAAGTTTTTCTTATACCAAAATATAAGAACTGGTCCATTTCAAAGTTACTTTTTAATATTTAAAGTGAATGGTAAACATGTTCTTTGAATAATAAACTGAAAAATGTGCGCCTGTTAATACAACTGGATAAAAGCATCAAATTATTTTAGTTTGTTTAGGTCCTATCCAGTAAGACCCTATCCAGTGTGATCTTGGCAGCTTACAGGAAAAGAGCATACAGACCAACAACGTAGAGTATGATGTATTGACAGATTACACTTATACTCTACAAATAAATCATGTCCAGAAATTCCACTTACAGAATATGAACAGCGTCACCATCAAATGTTGCAAATGTCAAAATGAAGTCTATACATATGCTCTAGAAGCTACTCCTAGCATAACTGCTCCTTTACAGCATCTGTAACATTCCATATTTTACATAATTTTTAACATAGAAACAAATTATTACAGAATAAAATTCCAGGCCATGTGGAATAATTAAAGGAGAAAATGTACACTTAGTTGTCAGTGAAAATGAAATAGTTGTGTAAAGAAAATGAGAAAGCTAAAACTGGTAATAAGAATTCTGTGGCTAGTAACCACAAAGTAGATCAACTTTTTCACCAATGGCTCTTCTCAAACTTACAACCAAACATGGAACAATAACTAGCCAGCCAAGAAGCCTCAGAGAAAAAGAAATCACAGAAAACCTAATTGTGTCCTCCTGTCACTGGGATTTGTTCCTTTATTGGACAAAAAAACTCCCCAAATTCCTTTCTCCCATGGCCAGCAGGTGTTCACACTAGAGTTTAATCTTAAATGCAGTTGGCTGGACCACTGCTGATGACCCCGAAGATTTAAAGAGTGCTTTCAAGACTGTGTCAGGATCAACTTCAGCTGCTGGATTGGAAGCACTGGAGTTTGATGAATTTCTTCTCAGTTCTCCTTCTTTCTTTGTTGCGGATGGTGTATCACTCAATCGCCTGTGGAAAATTAAAATAATCATGATTAAACTAAGGAACTAAGGACAAGATTAACAGACAGTGTAGACAAATCAGAAAAATATTTTACTCGAAGAGGACAAATGTCCTCTTGGCTCCCTCAGGTCCCCCCCCCCAATTAAGCCTGATTTGGGCAAGACAGGGCAAGTACAGGCTTTTTTAATTGCCCAAATACTTTAAATGGCATACAGATTCTACATGCTTGCTTCTTTTGTTTGCACTTTCTAGGAGGAGATGACAATTATCGATGAACCCTGCACAACAGAGCCTTTTCTGATGGCTCGCATGGAGATGTAAACAATGGGAGCAAGAGCGACCAGTATCTCTGGGGAACTGCTCCGTCTGGACCAGAGCTTGCGCATGCATCATAGGACCGGGGAAAGGAGCATTTGTACTGGACTAATCAAGATGCCCAGGGCAAGGAACAGAACCCGGGATAGCCATTTTATTTTTGATGGGTAAGACAATAGGTAGCAAGAGATGGGCAGAATGAGATAAGCCTGTCATAACCTTGAAGAGGATTGGAAGGTAGTTTTTGGAGGAGGAAGAGAAAAGAATGTTGATTTGAGAGATATGTAAAGATATGGGGGGGAGGGGACATTTTACAAAGAGATACAATGAGACCAAAGCAAAAATACCGTTTTATGAGTACTCACCTTTAAAACGGGTATTATGAGTGTGCCATACACTCCACTTCGATCTTCATGACAAGTGGGTAATCTCCAGTAGAGGGCGAACTTCTGCAGAGATGAATATGCAAAAAAGAAAGCCCCTGCTGGCCCATATATACCTGGGACCTCCCACCAATTTCCCAGTGTAAAAAAGCAGTAAGGGGACCAGGAAGAACAAATTATAACCTTAACAATCAAAACCAATGGTTCACCATATAAAAACCCCAGAATACCTGAAAAAAAGGGGTGGGGCGAAGTGGAGTGTATGGCACACTCATAATACCCGTTATAAAGGTGAGTATTCACAAAACTGTATTATTCTAAGTGTGCCATACACTCCACTTCGATCTTCATGACATGTGGGACAACCAATAGCAGTGCCCGTCATGGGTGGGAACCAGAAACAGTAAAGAATGTACCAACTCAAACCACTGCAGCTTGCAGAACCTTGCGGCCAAAAACAGCATCCGCTGAAGCCCGCACATCAACCTTGTAAAACTTGGAAAAAGTATGAACGGAAGACCAAGTAGCAGCCTTACAAACTTGTTCAACAGAAGCCTGGTGCTGAAAAGCCCAGGATGCACCAACAGCACGAGTAGAGTGCACAGTGACCCTAAAAGGGGGAGTCCTCCCCTTAGCAGAATAGGCCCCAACAATGGCCTGACAAATCCATTTGCTAATCGTAGACTTAGCAGGCGCCAAACCTACGAAAAAGTGTCCGTCTTGCGGAAGGAAGAAGTCACCAAATAGTACTTCACACAGCGAACAACATCCAAATTGTTCAAAACCCTCTCCTTGTCATTGTTAGGCTTAGGACACAAGGAAGGGAGAACAATATCCTGATTGAGGTGGAAAGCAGACACCACCTTAGGAAGGAAATCTGGCTTAAAACGAACGGCTTAAAACGAAAAACCACCTTATCCTGGTGTCTCTCAAAGTAAGGGGCCTGAATAGACAGAGCCGCCAACTCAGAGACACGCCGAACAGAGGTAATAGCCACCAAGAAAGCAACCTTCTGAGTGAGAACCGAAAGGGCAATATCCTGTAACGGCTCAAAAGGAGGACCCTGGAGCCAGCCTTACCACATCTGCGTACCAAACCCTTCTTGGCCACCTTGGAGCCACCAGAATCGCTGGTGCCCCTTCCATAATCAGCTTGCAAATTACCCTGCCCAGCATGGCGAAGGGCAGGGAAACAGGTACAGAAACCCCAGATCCTTCCAGGCAAGAGACAAGGCATCCACTGCCAGGGCTAGAGGATCCTGGGAAAGAGCCACAAAGGCCGGAAGTTTGTGATTGTGCCTCGAGGCAAAGAGATCCACCTCTGGAGTCCCCCACATGCGGCAAAGATCCAGAAAAACCTCGGGGTTGAGAGACCACTCTCCTTGGCGAGAGGACCCCCTGCTCAGGGAATCCGCCTCCGTGTTCTCCACTCCCGGAATGTAAACTGCCGAAATGCAAGGAACATTGCTCTCCGCCCAGTGCAGAATCAGAGAGACTTCCCTGAGGGCACCCCTGCTGCAAGTCCCTCCTTGGTGATTGATGTAGGCTACCGCTGTTCGATTGTCTGACCGAACCTGAACCGGTAGATCCCGTAATTGTGATGTCAGCCGTTGCAGAACAAGCCGGATGGCTCTGAGCTCCAAAAAATTGATGGGGTTGTGAGCCTCCTGAGGGCTCCACACCCCGCTGAACTGATGACTTTTCCAATGACCTCCCCAGCCCGACAGGCTGGCATCCGTGGTAACCGTCTCCCAACAAGGGACCAGAAAGGACCTTCCCCTCAACAGGTTGCTCGACTCCAGCCACCACCAAAGGGACTGCCGAACCCTGGGAGACATCCTGAAAGAGCGATCCAATGACTGCGGGCACCTGTCCCAATGCGTCAATAGGTGAAGTTGAAGAGATCTCATGTGAAACTGTGCAAACGGTACCGCCTCGAAGGAGGACACCATCAAGCCCACCAGTTTCATCCCCTGTCGGATAGAGGGACAAGGACTGGCCCGAAGAAGACGGATCAGATCCTGAATCCCCTGCACCTTGGTCTGGGGCAGAAACACTCTGGCCTGAATAGTATCCAGATTCATGCCCAGAAATGAAATCACTCGTGACGGAGAGAGAGAAGACCTCTCCAAGGTCAACACCACCTGGTGTGTGTCCAGCTCCACCTGATGGAGGGAGGAAGCTGAGATCAACAGGTCGTTCAGATAAGGCACAATGCGAATGCCCTGAGCAGGGCCATCATTCCCGCCAAGACCTAGGTGAAGAACCGTGGCGCCGAGGTCAGCCCAAAGGGAAGAGCTACAAACTGAAAATGTTGATCCCCCACCGCAAACCTGAGGAATCTCTGATGCGCTGGAAAAATGGGAACATGCAGATACGCATCCTTGATGTCTATGGATGTCATGAAATCCCCCTGGTGAAGGGAAATTATAGCGGAGCGCAGAGTCTCCATGCGGAGCTTTTTGGCTCTGATAAACCTGTTTAGAACCTTGAGATCTAGAATGGGTCTCACCGAACCCTCCTTTTTGGGTACCGTGAAAAGGTTGGAGTAGTAACCCCTGCCTCTCTCTGACTGAGGCACTGGGCAAATAACTCCCATGTCCAGAAGGTTTCTTACTGCTAACAGGAGCCCCTGTGCAGCCTGATGGTCTGAGGGCACCCGAGACCTTAAGAACCTTGGAGGTGGCCAGTACTTGAACTCCAGTTTGTACCCGGACGAGACCACTTCCAGGATCCAATTGTCTGTGACCGATCAGGCCCAGACCTGGAAGAAGAGCCGCAGCAGTCCCCCCCACCCATTCGGGTGAGGGCGCCCCTTCATTGCTGAGCCTGCTTACCGGCGGGCTTAGGCTTGGAACCCCAGGCAGCCGTCGGGCGCGCCCGACCTCTGCCCCTATTCCAGGACGAGCCCCTGCCACCAGAGACGGGCAGACCCCTAGTCGCTCTGGCTCCACGAAAGGAAGGGGTGAAGGAACCAGCCGCCTGAAAGGGACTGCGCTGTTTCTTCCGCTGAGGTAACCTACCTCCCTTAGCAACAGCATCCAATTTATCTCCAAACAGCCGCGTACCCATGAAGGGAAGAGCCGTAAGCGACTTCTTAGCTCCAAAGTCCACCGTCCACTGACGCAGCCAGACCAATCTGTGCATGGTCACCAATAAGGCTGAAGTCCTGCTACACATGACGATAGAATTTTCCATAGCTGACAAAACAAAATCCATGAACAATTCACACCTCTTAAGAGTAGCAAACTTAGCGCTATCCGGTTTAAACTGACCACCATTCAGCCAGTCCCTGATCAGGGACTTGGTAGCAAGCGACACTAGAGCAGATGAACAAGCCGGCCGCAGGGCCGATCCCACTCTGGCAAACGCATAACAAGCCATCTGATCAAGGCGCTTATCCTCGCCATCCTTAAGGGAGGTAGCGTCAGGGGTGTTAAGCACAGAAGAATTGGTCAAGCCCAAAACAGGCGCATCGACCTCAGGAGGAGAGGACCATCGCTTGACCGCCTCCACCGGGAAAGGATACTTCTTGTCCCATCCCTGGGGAGCACCAGGAAGCCAACAGGGCCTCTCCCATTCTTTCTGGATCAGTGCATCAAAATGATCCTGCGTAGGTTATTCTAGACGGGGCTTGCAGACCCCCAAAAAATCCCCCTTCTTTAGGGGAGGCGCCTCCGGGGGATCAATATCCAACACCTTCAACATATGTGACAAAACAGCAGCCGTATCTACGCCATCCCCAGGCGCCTACCCAACAAAAGCATCACCAGACTGTACAAAATCAGACTCTGTCTCCTCAAACACTTCCCCCTCCTCTAAAGGGGAATAATCAGACAAATCCAAAGAGGAGTCGTCCGCGTCCCACACGGGCTGGGCCGACGACAAATGTCTCTTTTTAGCTTGGGCCTTCTTGCCCACCATGCTAACAAACTTTTCAATGCTGGCCAACCTGGCACCAACATCCGACTGCGACTCCGCTGGCACCAATGTCACTCGGGGTACGGATCAAGCGGGGAGGGGAAGGCGATGAAGCGGGAGGAGCCGACCCAGACTTCCGCGTTATGGCCTTATGAGCACGAGTACAGATCGGTACATCCTCTCCCGTAAGGGATGCCCCACACCCCACACATGGGCGGGCTTGCCCCAAGGTGAGCCCGAGCCCAGTATCCTGCGGAGCCTCCATATGGTGATTTTGTAGTGGTCAGTCGCAAGACCGCAGGGAATTACACTTAAGCAACCCGGGATGCCCCTTAAATGTCCCAGTGGGAGGATTTAGAGATCAATTTTAAACTAGGGACCCCAGGACCAGGAGGAATCCCTTAATATGCACAATATGAAGCAATCTGCAACACACTTGAGGCATATCAGTTACTAATATTAGCATCTGCCTTAATAAAAGTACAACCATACCACACCTAAATATCTAAACATATATACAGATATATACAGCAGAAAATATTGTCAAAAACACACACCAGGGGCCCACCCCACCACAGAGTGACCCCCAATACAAGGAAAAAACGGCCATCAGGCCCCTACCTGACCCCTAAGACCAGACAGCCACGCAGGAAGCACCAAGATGGCCCCTAGCCTTGAGGTAACAGGACCCAGGAAGAAAAAGGGCGCGGATCTGGCCAGAGGAAGGCCCTGCAAAAAACGTGCCGAGCGCTCGGCCCGCCCCCTTTCACACACACACAGCCTGAGTGAATTTCACTCAGGCTGACAGGGAGCCATCTTGCAACCGATTCATCAGGGATTACTGCCAGGCGGACCACACAAGCATATATACCCAGTGTGAAGCACCCAACAGACACACACACACCATAAAAATCCATAAAATAATTATAAATAAATGCAAGGAGAGGCCAGTTAAGACGCGCCAGCCCGGCTTACTTGCAAGTAAGAGAAGTCTTCATCTTCTGTCTTGCTCGCCTTCCCTGCAGAGAAGGAACTGGGAAATTGGTGGGAGGTCCCAGGTATATATGGGCCAGGAGGGGCTTTCTTTTTTGCATATTAATCTCTGCAGAAGTTTGCCCTCTACTGGAGATTACCCACATGTCATGAAGATCGAAGTGGAGTGTATGGCACACTTAGAATATAAACAAAGGGGAAGACCACAGAGGGATACAGTGTAATACCACTAAGAGCCACCGACCACCCTCCAGAGGAGGAGAGGAATCACTCGGGCTGACACCTGTGCACCCGGCTTCCCATGCCGCTTCTGCCATTTAGGCCATTTAGGCATTTACTGACTTATCCATTATACATGTAATTGCATTATATGAAATTTATTGGGGCAGGAACACTCTTAAAAATAAAATTTGTCGGATTCAAAGTGTTGAACTTAGTTTGTGAAATACAGTTAATTTTTTATCACTATAATTAAATGGGGTGCTCCTCTTTGGGTAGTAGATGAGCAGTATCCTTCACTACCCCCTTTGTTTGATACATTACTTTTGATTGGTCGGTTTATCATCATAGCTGGCCATTCATGTTAAGGGAATTCCGATTGTGTACAGCTGTGGGTACGGACGGTTTGGCGTTTTTTGTAGGTGCTCCAATTAAGTTTAGATAAGATCCACTACTTATAAAAGTGTCATTTCTAGAATTGTTTTATGTATGAATAAGAGCCAGAAACGGTCTTGAAATGCTTTATTGGTATCTGCAGTGCTGCTTTTAACCTTTGTATACTTGTGAACCTTGATCCTATGGACTTTAAATCCAGCTTTGTTTACCATAAAACGTGCAGTTTATTATTGTTACTGAAGAAAATTATATCATGGGATTGTTTATAGGCAACTAATTGCCCCTATTTAGATACTAATAGAAGATTGTTGTGAGATTTTTATGATCTATTCATTCATTATGTGATGTGTAATCCACATGACAGCCAGTGAGAGATGTGGCCGTTTCCCTTGAGGAAAAAAAGATGTCTAACACATTAATATAAGAATTTAACACATTTAGGTTTGTTCCAAGATGGTGCCCAACATGACTGAATAGGACAGAGGCCGAGGGCCTAGAGCCCCCCCCTCCACGTGTGTTTTTCTATCCTTTTTATGCCTACTACACTATCTTTCTTTTTGGCTAGTGTGCTTGCTTAGTATTAGACAACTCCAGATTACCTTTGGGGTGTATGCGGAGGACAGGATGGAACAATGGTTTTGTTTCGGATTCCACAGGCATCAGAAGACCCAAAATTTATCTTGGCTCCAAGCAGTGAGTCTGGCCCCAAGTGGTGAAATCCCCAATATTTTGGAGTGGGAGGTATTTAAGGCAGCTGGCTTCTGCTTAGCAACCCAACTGGCAGCTGTCTACACAGAACTGGGGCACTTGGCAGCTCCAAGCAGCCGGGTTTTGCTGCTCCTGCTGCTTCCCGGAAGCTGGATCAGTGGCCTCACTGCATGGTGTTAGGACTGTGGAGCTCTCCCATCATGGGAGTGGTGATGCCGATGAGCAGGGCCACCAACCAGTCAGATGTGCGGGAGGCTGGCTGTTCTTCATATGCATTAGGATTGGCTGTCTGATCTGGGTGGCCTGAGGGTGCTGCCAAACACCAGTCAGTTGTGAACCACAGTCAGTGAGGACACAAGAATTGTTTTATGGAGACCAGGAGCACCGCTTGAGCGGGGACAATGGCCAGGTAATGGATATTGTTACATCTAATTGGCTTTGGGAGTACCTGGCCAAAGGAGGGAACACAAGATATCTGCCAAAGATGTCTGTTAGATAGACCTGATTGCAGGGGAGGGCACAGACCTTTCTTGAGATCTGTTAGTTGTTAGGCTCTGTGGATTACCTGACTGATAGGAGAAGGCACACAGCTAGACATCCCTAGGTGATCTAAACATTTGCTGTTAGATAGACTGGCTCTGTGGATTACCAGACTGTAAATGACGGTACAGCTCCACTGATGCATGTGTCACTCGCAGCCTTGCCCTCACTCTGACTCATACCACCTTCACATATGCCTCCATGTACACTTTTCGCCCATGGACCTACTCTGCCAACTCAATTAGGGTGCCAGATTCCCACGCGGCTACATCTACACAATCATCACTGGTCTGCAAGATATACTTTTGGCTGATGATTACATTCTGGATTATCTGTCGTTTTAACCTATTGAGTAAAAGTTATGTTTTAACCTTCGCCAAGCTGGACATTGTAACTAGAAGTGGATGTGGGAATTTATCAGGAGATCCTGAGGTCCGTGCTCTGAAGGTCTGAGGGTGAGCTGATTATTTTGGCTGGTATACAACTGCAAGAATGAAACTGGATTGTGGAGATGCAGCCGGAAGTATATACAGGCCGGGAGGAACCACATCTTCTGTCTCGCAGTCTACACCCTTCGGTCGAGAGTTAACCAATTTGTTACAGATTCCTGACAGCCTGGAGTAGAATAGGAGAGAAAAATACAACTCTGAAGTACTCACCCGTAGAGTTGATATTATACGCATACAGCACGTCCTGCTCCAGATATAGTAATAACATGTGGGTAATGCTCCGCCTGAGGCGCCGTGCACTGCAGACATGTAGAAAACAAGCTCCTCCCGGCCCTACATATACCGAGGGACCTCCCACAAATCCCCAGCATTGACAAGCAGTGAGAAAGAGAAGCCAGGAGGAAAACAACCACCCAGAGACTGGCAATAATATCCAAGATAATAATCACCATACAGGGGATCCAGAACAAAGTGAACCAGGTGGAGCAGGACGTGCTATATGCGTATAATATCAACTCTACAGGTGAGTACTTCACAGAGTTGTATTATTCTAAGCATACAGCACGTCCTGCTCCAGATATAGTAATAACATGTGGGACATCCAATAGCAGTGTCCATAAAGTAGGGTGGGATCCCCATGAGAAAAGGCACAGCCAACAGTAACAGCGCTGTCACCCGCAACCTTGCTACCAAGAGCAACATGAGCAATGCTCTAACTCAACCTATGAACCTTACAAGGGCTAAGTGAAACACAAGCAGCGAACTAGTCAGCCTGCTCAACAGAACCGAGTGCTGAGGGCCAAAGCCAAGCACAAGTAGAAGAGAACAAAACCCAAGAGAGAAGAAAGAATCTCCCCTAAACAAATAGGCCAGAGTAACAGCCTAACCACACTACTGCAAAAACAGGGTAGGCATGGCAACCTTAGAACTCTCCCATCAGGGAATACGAACCCTGGTCTCGGCGAGACCAGCGAGCATACTGAAAAACAACGCTAACAAGGCTCAGCAAGAGCCAAAACGTTCACTTTAGGCTCAGAAGGACGAACCAACCGAGCAAGACCAATCCAAAAGGGCTCCTACACCCGTCGAAGCAATCAAATCCTGTTGCATAAAGGATGGAGACGCCTATAAGCCCCAAGGGCATCGTCCCAATCATGGGCAGGGAACAGTCCAGGAGTCTCCAGTGCCTGTTGAGGGAGACAGATCCCTTTAGGCTCAGAGTAAGTAAGACACTAGCCCGGAGGGTCTGGAATAAAGGAGAATAAAAAACTCTGCATGGACCCAAACACTGTGTAAGGCGGAACATCCACGCTTAAGGGTGTACATATATATATATATATATATACATATACATACACACACACACAGTGACTAGGCTAAGAGAGCCATCCCCTATGGCACACTCTGAATGAAGCCACCGCCCCGGAAGAGCGATGTGCGGGAACGAACATTTCAGACAAGAACCCGAACAAGACCCAGGGGAACCCTTAGCAGGGCATCAGGATAAGGAACCTCCCCACCGGGAGCTTAGGAATTCCTTGGGGAATGCACCTGAGCAACCCCTGAGGAATGCTCAACACAGAAGATTGGACTAGGCTCCGCAGTGGGCGAACAGGGCGAGCCCCGAAACCCCCCAGAGACCTGAGTTGGGGAACCAGCTTCAGTCATGCTGTAAGAACTCTAGGGCCCAGGGATAACATCCCGCAGGAGAGAACTAGTCCAAGCAAGCAAACTAGAGCAACATCTCCCAACATAGCCGGCAGAGAAGGGAGAATAAAAGAAGAGGAGGGAGCTAGGTCTAACCCTCCAAGGAGAAGACACCCAGAGAGAACCATCTCCAATAGGGTGAAGAACAAACCGTCCAATCCCTATAGATCGGGGCGACGTAGTAAGGAGCCTGAATAGGCAGAACAGCCCTCGTGAGAGGGCACACAGTACAACTGTCTTCAGCAGAATCTGCGAACCACACCCCACTGGGCCACCCAGGGCCCCCAGCGTAACGGTTCACCCTTGCTACAGCAATCCTGTGCAGACCCCCCTTAGCAGGGTGGAAGAAGTTCAACTTCACAATTTCTGCTTTCTATTTGGGAATTTTTTACCTGTTTCAATAGAACAAGGTGTCTAGGTCTTCTCCAAATAAGAGATTACTATGAAATGGCATGCCACAAAATTTTGCCTTGGAAACAACCATGTTTTAAGCCAAACAGCTCTTCTGGCAGTAGAGCTGTGGCTCTGATGGCCTCATCTGAAGCATTAGCTAGAAAGGAAGTTGCTCTAAAAAATATCTAGAATACTCTCCCTAGAAGTGTCACTCTCCAGATAACCCTTAAGGTTATTGAGCCACTTTTCCATGCTTATGGCAACACCATCTGCTGCCAGGGTAGGTCTGAAGGTAAAAGATGCCACATCCCGAGCCCTTTTTAGGATGCCTTTAATCCTGCAATCCATAGGATCATCAATGCCCTCAATATCCTCGAAGCTTAGATCTGCTACCCTGGACATTTGTCCCAATTGAGCTTTGGAAATTTGCTCCAAGGCTCAGTGATTTTTTTTTTTTGAGTTTGGCAAGAAAATGAATTTTTATGTGCGATCCTACTCATATTTAATGATATCCTTAAGTGTGGAATGAACAGGAAAGGAATTGGATTTGTTTTTCGCCAAAAATTTCTTGCAGATAGTATCCTGAAAGGGATAGGGGCTTATCCTCACACTTAATTCCCCATGCATCATCTAATAACCCTGCCAATTCTTCAGGTAATTTCCCAGAGGAACCAGAGGCCCCCCTGCTCCTATTACCCTGTATACCATCATAGAGGGAGTCCTCAGAAGAGAGTCCACCATCACTATTGCTGATCCCGTTTCAACTTTAACAGGTGCAGGGCCAGGAGTATCAGTGGCAGTTATAGATGTAGTCAGGGAAATCAGAGGCCTAGCCCACAGAGTGGGGTGTCCGAACTTGGCAGTGAATGCTTTAGCAGTGATTACCCCTGGGTGTGATCCAGGACTGCAAATCTCAAAAATTGAGGCAATCTCATTCCTCATAGATAGGATCTCCCTGCATATAGCTGAAGTTTCATCTCCCATTTTTAACTGAAGGCATGTCTGGCAAACAGACTTCTGCAGGGAATCTGGGAAAGTGTAACGCTACAGGATTCACAGCGCTTAATGGGTTTAGGATCCTTAATCTTGTTTTTGGAGGGTCCTTCTCTTAATCACACAATTGCAATAATAAAGTTATACATACCCCCAAGCAGCATAGGAAGCAATACACTATCGGCTTCTTCATGAGGTGTAAGGATCAGAAGCTATACTACCTACACCTGTATTGTTCTGCCCAGGACCCTGGATTGCTGCTGGGCTAGAAATGGAGACCTGAATTCATTGTGGGCTGCCGCCACCACTGCTGCTTGAGTCTCCATTGCCTCCTCCATACTGAACGAGGAAGTACTCCCACTACACTTCCGGGTTGCACACATGCAGAGGCCGTGCCCGGAAGTCAGAGGGCTGTCCCGTCAGCAGCTGCGAGTCTCCGCCCCCTTTTTTCTCCTAGGAAAATCACCGAAAACGTGGGCGAACCTGGGGGACTGCGTGCCAACTGGGTGAGTACCAAATGAGCACTACCCTTTTTCCCCCGAATCAGCCAGATTTAAAGAGGCACACAGCTAGTGCGCTGTTAGGCTGTGGGCTGCTTCCAGCCTGATCAAAGACTTGAGCCAGATGTCTGAATGCAAAGAGAGGAGGGCGGTGTTTCAGAGCTGCATAGAGAGGCAGCCAATCAGGACATCTGGGGAGGGAGTGGGGGTGTTTCCATTCTCTGTCCACTGATGATTGATTGAAGGGCCAGGTCAATGGGCTGGTGGTTGAAAGCTGAATGAGGAAGTGATTTCATAACTGTCAGACAGGACAGAAAGGACAACGCTGAAATGACCCAATATATGGTAAGCTACTGATATTTTTTAACTTTTGGTTTGCCAAACACTAATATTGTTGGTGTATAAAGTATGCAGCACATTACTTACAGTAAGATGGGCTGGTCTGAAGTTATCACAGTGCCTTTTAAATGAAGATTACATTTCATTGGCTGTCCTGAAAAAAAACAGCATTACATTAGTTCTGTAACAATATAGCAGGGGCAAGCAATAATCATGGGTTATTTAAAGCAGATGTACAGTCTCGAAAAACCTCCCCCATCATGCCTTTCTTCACTGTCCCTGCAGCATCTGCTCAAACAGAGCGTAAAGCATAGAGCGGCACCCTTGCTGCACAGGGGTTGCAGCTCTGTGCAGCCTGTTCAAGATGACCAGGACTTAGGAGCCAAGGAGAACGGTGATGGATTACAGGCAAGTTTTATTTTGCTGCAACCCCCTGACCCTACCTTGGTTTTAGGGGAGGGAGGAAGAATGGGGGTTACTTTGGGGACTGGACATCCACTTTAAAAAGGGACAGTCCAGTCTGAATTATTCTTGTAGTTAATGGGAGCAGCCATGATGGGATCACTGTGGCATGCAGCCCCATTGACGTCTATTGAGAGAACAAAAAGGAGGGGGAGTTTTGTGCTTTGTTTAATAAATCTCAACTGAAGTCAACGGGGCGGCATGCTGGAGTAATCCTTTCATGGCTGCTCCCATGAACCACAAGAGTTTAAATTGGGCTCTCCCTTTAAACATACTTGTTGCCAACAATTCTGCTGCCACTAAATTACTATCCCTTACCTCTGTCTTTGGCATCAAACAATGGTCTGCAATCCCCACCTACAAATACTGTCACATTTAACCTCTTCATTTACCTCTGCATCAGAACTCTATCACCACTTCCCCTTTCTAAGAACCTACTAACATTCAACACCCTTCACTGTACTACCTCAACTCGCAAACTTATGCAGAAACCTAAGAAACCTTGATCTTCAATCTCTTCACACCTTGCCCACAACCACTAACAGACACTGCAGGCTCACCCTGCCAACTTTGCTTAGCAAATCTAGACTATTGCCCCACTCAACTAAAGCTACCCCTGTCTAAAGAAATGGCAGTCCTTCCTTAAAAGCGGGACAAAGCACAGGGCGGCTTTCCAGGAGGGCTAAAGCCTGCAGTGTGAAGCCCCCCAGGTCGCTGGTATTCGCTTGCGTTTCCCTGGTCCAATAGCGACTGGAACTATGGTCAAAAATGATCATTTAATACATGCTGTGCATCGGTGCCGGCTAGACAAAAATACAATTCTGTGATTACTCACCTGTAGAATTGGTATTATGAGTATACAGCACGTCCTACTCCAGAATATTCCTTACCCATGGGTTATACATCCACAAGATGGCGCTGGACTGCAAAGACAGCAAAAAGTGGCTCCTCCCGGCCCCATATATACCAGGGACCTCCCACAAATTCCCCAGTGTTGAAAAGCAGTTAAAATTAAGCCGGGAGAACTATAACAATCAAAATTCAATGAACAATCACCATAAAGAGGTAACTAAGAATAATGATAAGGGTGGGGTGGAGCAGGACGTGCTGTATACTCATAATACCAATTCTACAGGTGAGTAATCACAGAATTGTATTATTCTAAGTATACAGCACGTCCAGCTCCAGAAGATTCCTTACCCATGGGACATCCAATAGCAGTGTCCGTAAGGTAGGGTGGGATCCCCAAAAAGTAACAGCGGGCAGTTTAAACCACTGCTGCCTGCAGAACTTTGCGGCCAAAAGCAGCGTCAGCTGAGGCCCTAACATCAACTTTGTAAAACTTGGAAAAAGTATGAACAGAAGACCAAGTAGCGCCCTTGCAAACATGTTCAACAGAAGCCTGGTGCTGAAAAGCCCAAGAGGCACCAATAGCACGAGTAGAATGAGCAGTAAGGCGGAATAGGCCTGAATCACAGCCTCACGAATCCACTTGCAGATAGTAGATTTAGCTGGAGCCAGACCCTTCTTAGGTCCAGAAGGGAGAACAAAAAGAGCATCAGTCTTCCTGAAGGAATCAGAAGCCACCAAGTAGAACTTCCTGACCACATCCAGAGAATGTAGGAGCCTCTCCTTAGAGTTACTAGGATTAAGACACAGAGAAGGCAACACAATGTCCTGATTGAGATGAAAGGCAGACACAACCTTAGGCAGAAAGTCTGGCTTAAAGCGAAACACCACCTTGTCCTGGTGTCTCTCAAAGTAAGGGGGCTTGATGGAAAGCGCCACCAACTCAGAGACGCGCCTAACAGAGGTAATAGCCACCAAAGAGACTACCTTAAGCGTAAGAATAGACAAAGGGGCCTCCTGCAAGGGTTCAAAAGGGGACCCCTGCAAGGCAGACAAGACCAAGTTCAAGTCCCAGACAGGCAACATAGGCGTATGTGGGGGACGCACATGAGGAACCCCCTGGAAGAAGGTCTTAACCAGGGGATGCAGAGCAAAGGATCTTTGGAAGAAAATGGGCAAGGCAGAAGACCCAGATCCAAACCATGTTGCAGAAATTCCAGAATCCTAGGAATAGAAAACACACGACAGGGGAGCGACTTAGACTCGCACCAGTCAATGTAAGTACGCCAAACCCTATAGTAGATGGAAGAAGAGGACCTTTTCCTAGCCCTGATCATGGTATTAACAACAGAGACAGGCAACCCTTTCTCCATCAAGATGGAGGTTTCAGCAGCCAGGCCGTCAAAGCCAGCGTTTGTAAATTGGGGTGGCGCAGCTGCCCCTGAGTGAGCAGATCTGGAACCCTGGGCAGGACGTACTGATCTACTGCCAGCTGTACGATGTCTGCGAACCACACTCTTCTTGGCCAACAGGGGGCCACCAATATGGCTGGCACCCCCTCCTGAGCTATCTTGCGCAGCACCCTGCCCAGCAGAGGAAACGGAGGAAACACATACAGGAGCTGAAAACTCTTCCAAGACATTGGCAAGGCATCCATAGCTAAGGCCAGAGGGTCCTGGGACAGAGAGACAGACTGGAAGCTTGTGACGGGATGTAAAAAGATCCACATCTGGCTGACCCCATCGTTGACACAGGGAGCGAAACACCCTGTTGCTGAGGGACCATTCTCCCAGGCGAGAGGTCCCCCTGCTCAGAGAGTCTGCCTCCAGATTCTCCACCCCCGGGATGTACACTGCCAAGATGCAGGAACATTGTCCTTCGCCCAGGACAGAATCAGACACTTCCCTGAGGGCCCTTCTGCTCCGGGTCCCTCCCTGATGATTGATGTAGGCAACCGCTGTCTGGTTGTCCGAGCAGACCTGAACAGCCCAACCCCGAAGGTGTGGGGTTAGGTGGGCAAGAACCAACCTGATCGCCCTCAACTCCAGAATGTTGATAGGGAGAGCCCCACTGACCCTGGAATTGCAGGGACTTCCAGAAGCCCCCCCCAACCGGTCAGACTGGCATCCGTGGTGACAGTCTCCCAGCAAGGGGCCAGAAAGGATCTGCTCCCCAGCAGGTTCCTTGAGTCCAGCCACCATGATAGAGGCCGCTTGGTCAGAGGGGACAGAACAAACACCTGATCCAGGGACACAGGGTCCCGATCCCACACTGACAAGAGATGAAGCTGAAGAGGCCTCATGTGAAACTGAGCATATGGGACCGCCTCACAGGGCTAATGTGCAGAGTAATAAATTACCAAACAAAGGCAGGTAAACCATCATCGAAACAAAAAGGAACAAGGGCTCTGTTCTCAGGGTTACAATCTAAAAGGGCAATGAGGGGGCAATCTAATAGCTGGGACAATATAGGAAGAATAATTATGAAAGGGTGGTTAACTTATTAGCATGCTTGTCTAGGATCCAGATTTCTAAATCTAAATGTATTTCTTTTTTTGATGCCTCCCACCAAGAAGTAAAATCTTTCTACCCATTATAAATCTAGGTCACATATACAAACGACCAAAGATACACCCGAGCTATAAGTGCAACCATGCATAACTTACCATCTAAATATCGGTTGTTGTACTTTTTATATGCACCAACAGCGTCTTCCTTTCTAACAAATACGACCTCTGCAACTCCTGGGCTGAGTAAGCGGGCGCGCTTTAGGGCTCCACATACGCAAAAAAGTTCCTAAAACAAATAAACACATGGTTGATATGACTAAGGACTATACCAGTTTTTTTTATATAATGCCCTAAAAAAGCAAAAGAAGAATAACGCCAACATTATGATCTCACTTCTACGGTTAGAAATTGCACTACTTATCCAAGATAAAAAGGGACACCAGAAGTCACCCAACTGGTGCATCTGGCACCCCTCCTGTCAGCAATAAGGCAGGAGGGTTGTTTGAATGAAAAAAAAATCACTCACCTGGTCTTGACTTTAGCACTTGCAATAGACACAGCATGGCTGCAGAGAAGCATTTCTTCCATGCACTCATGACCATCCACTATAAGGTGGAGGTAAAGGAGAGAGGCATTACAGAACTCGTAGCACCACATCTAGCAGAAGAACATACCCTGCCCCATAATTAGGAGGGTGAAATTTAAAGGCGATAATCTCCACATTTGAAAGAAAGAACCCTATAGGTGGACCCAAGCGATCTTGGTCCTTGGTCTTCCTAAGCATCAAATGGTCACTGTGGATTTCTGTGAGTCATAAGAGGGAAGGTCACCTTCCTAGAGGATGTCCAATGGCTCAAAGGGATATTTGCTCAGGAGCTGAAATATTTAACTCAACATTACAGCTCTCAAAACAAGAAACATAAGATACAGTACAGAACAGGCTCAAGAACAAGGAAGAGAACAAGAGAATTGGAGGAAAATTACTACCAATGTAAAGGCTGCTTATATTTAGACTTAAGAGTTTTGCCTTAAGCTTTGTGGTGGACGTGTCATTCTGAGGCTTGCTACAGCTGGAGCATTCCATGTACCCAAGGTTAAGATAAGTAACTTCCTAACTCCCTAATGCCAACTGCAAGATTATTCTGTGTTATGTGAAAATTATGTTTCTCATGAAGGGAGGGGTAAGCTAAAGCTCTCCTTGGTCTTTAAAAAGATACATCCTTCCTTCACGAACCCTTTGGCACCCAGGACAAAATGCTGTTGTGCCCAAAATGCAGTGATTTGCACTTTTTTTTTTTTTTTTTTTTAAACATACTCATCTTTATTAAAGGTTTTCAGTACAATACAATACAGAGACATGGAACAAAAATAGATTGTCCAGGTATCACATGGCATCAAGACTGTATAACATCATTTGTTTACATTGCAAAATACAAAGTGCAGAAAGTAATCCTATAACAAATGTGAGGAGATGGACAGGCAGGAGTACTCCAGGGGCCCCACCCCCGGGAACCGAGGGGCCCCGGCCATATTAACGGGGAGGGGGCCGACCCAGTATCTCACTCCCACTCCACAGCACCCCTGTTCAAACATTCGAGTCGCTCTTCAGGCCTTCCCAGCGCCTGTATCCCAGGACTGGGCACCCAGAGCCACCCCCTAGCCAAATCCACATGGGCCAAAGACTGTTCACTGCCCCAGTGCATATAGTCAAAGAGCTGTGGACACGAGGATGAAAATCACCTGACTGACATTTAACATAGACCAACCGACAAAAAAAAGACTTAGGACAGATACAAGGGGAAACATAAAAAGAAGGTGAAGAGGGCATGAAAGGGGGAAGAAAAAGGAGTAGGGGGGAGAGAGGAGAGGGAAGACCTAGATAGGTAGATAGGAGAGGAGGGTGGTGGGCAGGTGGGGGCGGGGGAAGAGGCTAGCGCCCATCCACCTGTCCCAGTTCATGTTAGGAAGGTAAGTGCACCTCTTGCTCTGAAATTTTTCCAAGACGGGACCCAGTGCTCCCGGACATTGTTTTGTAGGTCGTCGCTGGAGCAACCTATTTCCATCAAGGATCCCACACCCGCTTATAGGTAGCGGAGTCCTTAAAGACATCCCAGATTGTCCAAATATTTAGGTATGCGGCCATCCTATCTTGTTTGGCGTGGCAGATTTCCTCCATTACTTCAACATGGTTTATCTGCCTGAACCAATCCTTAACTGAGGGCGGTTTCTGGGATCTCCAATTCCTTGGAATCAGAACTTTAGCAGCGTTTAGAAGGTGTCTTCCCAAGGGAGCACCCCCCGCTATGCCCCTGCCATCTGGTGACCACCCCAGAAGGACACTTTCGGGACTCCAGTCCATAGGTTCGCCCAAGACCTCGGTACAGATGTCTCTCACCTGCTCCCAATAGTCACGTATCCCGGGGCAGGACCACCAGATGTGGACCATCGAGGCTCCCGCCACTCCGCATCTCCAACAGACATTTGGAACCGCTGGAAAAATTGAATGTAACAGCTCAGGGGTGCGGTACCATTGTGTGACCAATTTGTAGTTAGCTTCTTGCATCGAGCTACTCATTAATCCTCTGTGAGCGTTCCTGTATATGTTCTTCCAGTCATCTTCACATAGGGGCCGACCAATATCCGCCTCCCACTTTGCTTCCCATGGTCTAATTTCTCGTTTCCCCTTACTCCTGATCAGGCTATAGGCCCATGACAAGAGATGCGCTTTGGGGCCTTGGCCCAGGCATACCCTCTCAAACTCTGTCAACTCTCTCTTCAAGCTGTCTTTCACGGCCCTAGAGAAGAAAAAGTGTCTTAGTTGGAAATATGTGAAGGAGGGGGATCTCTGCCTCAACTACTTCTTGTATACTCCGTTTGTCCCGGAACATGCCTCTATTTTGGAGGTGAAAAGCTCGCAGGGGTCTGGGGCCCCCACATTCGTGTAGCTTGGATGGCTGTCTACCCGGTGGGAAGGCCGGGTTGCCCAAGATTGGGGATAGAGGACCAGGAAACGAGGTCAGAGCAGGTTTCCCCTTGCAGAGGAGATGTAACACAGATAAGGAGGCGCCCACGTAGGGATGAGACCTGGCCTCCATCGGGACATCACACCACCTCAAGTTGCACACCGAATCAAGGCCCCCTCCCGTGGCAGCCTCTCCCTCAATTCTCACCCAATCCTTCTGTGCCCCATTAATCTGCCAGTCCACCACCCTCCCAATATGGGCGGCTTGGTAGTAAGATTTCATGCATGGCATGCCCGACCCCCCTTGATCTCTTGGGAGCAGAAGAAGGTTGCGTCTAATCCTGGGCGGTCTGCCTGCCCATACAAAAAATCGAAAGCCTCTCGACAGAGTTGAAAAAGGAATCTGGTAGTTTGATGGGTATGCACTGCAACAGATATAGAATCCGCGGTAGCACGTTCATTTTTAGGACCGCCATACGCCCGAACCAGGAGAGTCTCAAATTGGTCCATTTATCCAGATCTTTCCTAATCCTAGATTCCAAAGGTATGAAATTTAGCTGCAACAGACTGGAGGGATTGACCGGCAGCAGGACCCCCAGGTATTTAAGGCATTTCACTTCCCAACCGAATGGGAATAAGCTTTGAAGAGCTTTTGCCTCTATCTCTGGTAGTGATATATTCATGGCGCTAGATTTGCTATAGTTAATTTTCAGGTTTGAAAGCTGACCGAAGACCTCAAATTCTTTTAGCAGATTAGGGACAGTCACTCTCGGTGAACGCAGAAAGAAGAGCATATCGTCAGCGTATGCAGCTACTTTTCGCTCTCTGTCTCCTATCAGGACACCTCTGATACCATCACATAGATCAACCTTCCGCAAGAAGGGTTCCAACGAGAGCGCGAAGATCAAAGGAGACAGTGGGCAACCCTGTCTGGTCCCGTTTCGGATGTGGAAGGTGGGAGAGGAGCAATCATTGACTTTGACTCTGGCGACGGGGTTTGAGTATAAAGCCAAAATTCTATTTCTGGCCGCCGCACCTAAGCCGATATGTTCTAAGACCTTCACTATCCAGCCCCAGTCCACCCGATCAAATGCCTTCTCGCCGTCGGTCGATAACATCATGGCCTGAACTCCCTTGGATCTGCACCACCACTGGACATTCAGGGCCTTGATCACATTATCCCGGGCCTCTCTACCCGGAACAAAGCCCACTTGGTCCTGTCCTACCAGGGAAGGTAAGAATTCCCTCAGCCTGTCCGCCAATATCTTTGCAAAAATCTTTATATCAACGTTCAGAAGGGAGATCGGTCTATAACTCTTACAGTCTGAGGGGTCCTTACCCTCTTTAGGGATCACCACGATCCGTGCTTCCAGAGCCGTGCCCGGCAAGATGCCTGAGGAGGCAGTGGACTCAAAAGCACGGGCCATAAGAGGAGCCAATTGGTCAGAGAACATTTTGTAGAACTGAGTGTGATTTGCACTTTTATTGAATGTTAAAGACATAGTAAAATGTCTAGTAATAGGACTGATCACAAAGAAAAATGGGAATCCTGGGCATTAAGAGCTCATTTACAACTATCAGGTACCGTATACTTTCAGGCGATTGCTGCAAACGCCAGCAATACCGAAATAAAATTCTCCACTATGGCTCTTTTCACGCGTCTTCGATGTGGAACGCTTCTGCAAAAAGTCCTGCTTGCTGCATCCAGAACAAGCCCCATTAGAAGTCTATTATCCTCCGCAATGCAAAGGCATTTAAAGGAAATTTACATAAGATTTGTGTCTGCATTGTGCAGACATAGGGGCTGGGGTCCACATTGCTCAGAAGCCTCTGGCCATGCCAGAACACCAGACACTCCTTAGGACATTGGTCGGATGCTCCCCTAGTGGTGAAAGCCAGGATCGCACCGCTAGAAAGCGGGCTCTCCTGTGCCCCCGTGGCCATTGGGGATATGGGCGGTGAATGGGGAAGAGGAAGGGCAACTTTCTGCCCTCCCCACTTCCTAAACTAGTATAGCTACTAGTTCAAGGTAGAAAAAGTACAAATACTCACACAAAGGTTTTTAAAGCGGAACAAAACCAAGCCTGCATTCTAAAATATTGGTCAGGGCGCTGGGCTATTCACTCACCTTTCCCCAGTCCAATGGTGCATGCACGGTCCAATTAGAGCCATGTCATTCAGCAAGTGGGTCTGATTGTTTCTAATTGGAAATGCAAGCTGCTGTGTGTGCACTTCCCTCCCAGTTTATTTAAATAATTTGAATAATCATATTTTGGGGTTTTGTTCCACTTTAATGCTCCAAAATTAAACTCTACCTTAGACCGCCGACATTTTCATCCAGCACCAAGGTGGCGTTCTCCCGCTGTTCCGGTGCCTCTGGGTTCCCTTGTCGGCAGAACCATCCAAAATGGTCACTCTACTTGCATTTGGGAGAAAGAACATGGAGGGTCCCCCTGCAGTCCAGGCTGGAACTCTGCCAGGCTCTGCTCACTTGTCGAGAGAGGGATTTAAATCCTAGGGTGTAGCTTGCCTACCCCGCACCCGAGTTGTCAAATGGCACTAGGGGGAATTCCAGGGCCATGGCAGGTAGTGATCAAATACTGGCAGAATGTCAGCCTGGAAGGAAGGGGGACCCTCATCCTCCTTCAATCCAAACAGTGACAATGGTCCTTTTGACCACTTGTTACTGCAGAAGAGGAGCCGATGAGAGACCCCAGAGGCACCGGACTAGTGGGAGGAGAACACCCAGTGCTGGATGAAAAGGGTGGAGGTATCTAGAGTTTAAAATTTTAGACTATTAAAAACTTGTAGGTGTGAATATTTTTAATTTCACTACCTTGAACTAGTAAGGGGTCCAGGGAAGTGTACAGATACAGCAAGTTACCTACTGGCACAGCGGTGGGTGTCTTAACTGTTAACCCATCCCATTCATTACTCGTACCCCAGCAGCCATGGGAGACAAGGAAGAGAACAATGTCGCAGACCCAGTTTGCACCGGAACTGTGCCGAAGGGCATAGGGCCTGGTATCCCGTCATGGACAATGTGCATCCTCCAAGCCAAGTGAAACCCACTCTATGTCTGGTATGCCAGCTGGTAGGCATGGAGCTTTTTTTTTAATGAACACCACAAAAAAGCATGAAAAAATACAATTCAGTGTCATCCGGGGCCCAGGGGTCAGAGCCAGAATCGTCATGACCCCTTGGTCTCTCATCAGATGAGCCTGAATCAGAAAGGAGCTCCCCTTCATCAGCAGGGGTATAGCCACACAGATTCATAATCTCCTCAGTTCCAATAGGGAAAACGGTAACATCAGGTGTGAAGTGCCGCTTCTTAACAGGGCCCTTACGCTCTAAAGACCTCGCAATAATCTGTTCAACAGTAGCCAGTCTAGAAGACACATCGGGCTGAGAATCCCCATTAGTATGCAACTAAACGGGAGTGAGATTTAAGCTCGGGGGAGTAGGTGAAGTGAAACGAGGCGCAGCCACTGGCAGGCCGGATTGCATGCAAGCACCTGCTCAGCAGTACACAGACCCGTGCCTTGTCAGCGTCAGCACGAAGCGAAGTAGATTAGGGCACAAGGAAGGAAGAACAATGTCCTGATTCAGATGAAAGGCAGACACGACCTTAGGCAGAAAATCTGGCTTGAAGCGAAACACCACCTTGTCCTGGTGTCTCTCAAAGTAGGGGGGCTGGATGGAAAGCGCCGCCAACTCAGAAACACGCCTAACAGAAGTGATAGCCACCAAAAAGACAACCTTAAGAGTAAGAATGGCCAGGGCAGCCTCCTGCACAGGTTCAAAGGGAGCACCCTGCAAGGCAGACAAAACCAAGTTCAAATCCCAAACAGGCAACAAAGGCTTACGTGGGGGACGCACATGAGTAACCCCCTGGAAAAAATACCATTTTGTGAGTACTCACCTGAAAAATGGGTATTGTTGGTGTGCCACACTCCCCGCTTCACCTTTAATATTCTTCACTATTGGGTTAACTCACCGCCAGGTGAAGCTGTGCAGAGAGGAAGTCTTGTAACGAGCCCCCTTCCGGCCTATATATACCTGGTACCTCCCATTTATCACCAGTATATTAAAAAGCAGAAAGACAAGGTACCAGTATTTTAACGGTAACCTCAAAATAAATCAATATAAATAAAAACTTCACCATATAAAGGATTCGGAATACCGAAAAGGGTGGGAGTGAAGCGGGGTGTGTGGCACACCAACAATACCCATTTTTCAGGTGAGTACTCACAAAATGGTATTATTCTTGGTGTGCCACACACCCCGCTTCACCTTTAATTCTTCACGATTGGGACATCCAAAAGCAGTGTCCACAAGGGATGGGCATCTCAAGGCCAGGTGAAGCATAACTTAAATGACTGCAGTCTGCAGAACTTTGCGGCCAAAAACAGCATCCGCTGAGGCTCGCACATCAACCTTGTAAAACTTAGAAAAAGTATGAACAGAAGACCAAGTGGCGGCCTTACAAACTTGTTCAACAGAAGCTTGGTGCTGAAAAGCCCAAGACGCCCCAATGGCGCAAGTAGAATGAGCAGTGATACGAAAAGGGGGAACTTTCCCCTTAGCAGAATAGGCCGCAGTAACGGCCTGACGTATCCACTTGCTAATGGCAGATTTGGCTGGCGCCAAACCCTTCTTAGGCCCATAGGGCACAACAAAAAAGGAATCCGTCTTACGAAAAGGAGACGTGATAATCAAGTAGTACTTAACACAGCGTACTACATCCAAACAATGCAAAACCCTCTCTTTGTCATTCTTAAGATTAGGACACAAGGAGGGAAGAACAATATCTTGGTTCAAATGAAAAGCAGAAACAACCTTAGGAAGAAAGTCTGGCTTGAACCGAAAGACCACTTTATCCTGATACCTCTCAAAGTAAGGCGCCTGGATAGACAAGGCCGCCAATTCCGAGACACGCCGGACCGAAGTGATCGCTACCAAGAAGACAATCTTCTGAGTCAGGGTAGACAAAGCAATATCTTGCAAAGGCTCAAAAGGAGGAGCCTGAAGAGCAGAAATAACCAAATTCAAATCCCAAACCGGGAGTAATAGTTTCCTGGGAGGCCGCACATGCGTAACCCCCTGGAAAAAAGTTTTAACTAAAGGCTGAAGCGCAACACGCTTCTGAAAAAAGATAGATAAGGCAGAAACTTGCCCTTTCAACGTACTTAGCTGAAGACCAGAGTCCAGCCCAGATTGTAAAAACTCCAGAATCCTGGAGACCGAAAAGACCCTACAAGGAAAAGATCTCATCTCACACCAAGTGATGTAGGCTTTCCAAGCCCTATAGTAGATGATCGAAGAAGACCTCTTCCGGGCACTGATCAGAGTCTTGACAACTGAGTCAGAAAGACCCTCCTCCAAGATGGAGGTTTCAGCAGCCAGGCTGTCAAACCCAGCGCTGGTAAATTGGGGTAACACAACCGACCCTGAGTGAGCAGATCGGGCCGAAGAGGCAGGACGAACTGGTCCACTGCCAGCCGAACGATGTCTGCGAACCACACTCGCCTTGGCCACCTTGGGGCCACGAGAACGGCGGACACCTTTTCCAGAGCCAACTTCCGAAGCACCCTGCCCAGCATGGGTATCGGAGGAAACAGGTATAGAAATCCCAGATCCCCCCAGCTCAGGGACATGGCATCCACTGCCAGAGCCAGAGGATCCTGGGAGAGCGACACGAAGTTCGGGAGCCTGTGATTGTGACGAGCGGCAAACAGGTCCACCTCTGGTGTCCCCCATCGGAGACACAGTGAGTGAAACACCCGAGGATGGAGAGCCCATTCTCCCAGACGGGGAGAGCCCCTGCTCAACCGGTCCGCTTCCTGGTTCTCCACTCCTGGAATGTATACCGCCGAGAGACAAGGAACATGGGCCTCTGCCCAGGTCAGGATCAGTGACACCTCTCTGAGAGCACTCAGGCTGCGAGTCCCTCCCTGATGATTGATGTAAGCAACCGCTGTTCGATTGTCTGAACACACCTGGACCGGAAGGCCCAGAACGTGTTGAGTCAGGAGAGCAAGAACCCGACGGATGGCTCTCAGTTCCAGAACATTGATGGGTAAGTGGGCCTCTTGAGGTCCCCACTGCCCCTGGAACTGCAGCTCCTTCCAGAATCCGCCCCAACCCGACAGACTGGCGTCCGTGGTGACAATTTCCCAAAGAGGGGTCAGGAAAGACCTGCCCTTCACGAGATTGGTCGAGACCAACCACCACTGGAGGGACTGCCGGACCCGGGAGGACAACTGAAAGGGCTGATCCAGCGACCGAGGCTGCCGGTCCCAGGACGCCAACAGATAAAGCTGGAGCGTCCTCGTGTGAAATTGAGCAAAAGGAACTGCCTCGAAAGAGGCGACCATCAACCCTATCAGCCTCATCCCCAGACAGATGGACGGCCGAGGATCGGAAAGTAGGACCCGAGCCAACTCCTGAATCAGATGAATTTTGGACTGGGGGAGAAACACTCTGTGTTGAAGAGAGTCCAACTGCATCCCCAGAAAGGACACCACCCTGGCCGGAGCGAGGGAGGACTTGGGGAAGTTGATCACCCAACCAAAGCTTTCCAGCGTGGAGACCACCAACCTGGTGTCTGTCTCCGATTGATTGAGCGACGGAGCCATGATGAGAAGGTCGTCCAAATAAGGTACGACACGAATGCCCCGAGATCTGAAAATGGCCATGACCCCTGCCAGCACCTTGGTGAACACTCTTGGAGCTTAGGTAAGGCCAAACGGAAGTGCCACGAATTGATAATGCTGATTTTCCATCACGAATCGAAGAAAACGTTGATGAGCGTGGCAGATGGGAACATGAAGATAAGTATCCTTGATGTCTATGGACTTCATGAAGTCCCCTTGCCGAAGGGAACCGACGGCCGTACGCAAGGTTTCCATGCGAAACTTCCGAACACGGATGAACCTGTTGAGTAATTTCAGGTCCCGGACGGGACGGACTGACCCGTCTTTCTTGGGGACTGCGAAAAGATTGGAATAAAACCCGAGGCCCATCTCTAAGCGCGGTACCGGCCGGATGACCGCCATCTCTAACAGATTCTTTACCGACGCCAGGAGCCCCTGTGCGGCCAAAGGATCGATGGGCACCCGAGACCGAAAGAACCGTGAAGGAGGGCGAGAATCTCCTGGTCCCAAACCTGGGAGAAGTGTCGTAATCGTCCCCGTACCCGCACGGGTGAGGGCAGCCCCTCATTGCTGAGCGGGTTTACCAGCAGGCTTGGGCTTGGTGCCCCAGGACTGAGTGGGACGGCCACGGCCCCTCCCCCGAGTCCAACCTGCACCTCTGGTAGCGGGAAAGGAAGCCCCCCTACCCGCTCTGAATCCCCGAAATGAAGGCCTACCAGAACTTGCCCCCTTAAAGGGACGACGAGGCCTCTTGCGTTGTGGCATCTTACCACCCTTTGCGACTGAATCAATTTTCTCACCAAACAGACGCAAGCCCAAAAAGGGGAGAGCTGTGAGCACCTTTTTAGAAGCTGAGTCCGCCGACCACTGACGCAGCCATACTGACCGACGAATAGCCACCAGCATTGCAGCTGTCTTGCTACTCATTGCCAGCGCATCGTCCTGAGCGGATAGAACATAGGAAACAAAAGATTCACACTGCTTGAGCGCAGTAAACTCTTTACAAGTGGGATCGAGATCCCCATACAGCTCCTGAATTACAGACCTAACCGCCAATAGAAGAAGGGCCAAAGCACACACCGGGCGCATCGTTGACCCAGCATAAATAAAACCATGGCGAGCGTACTGGTCAATCCGACGATCCTCCCCATCTTTAGGGACAGTGGTCTCAGCAGACTGTACCATAGCCGTGCTGGAGAGCCCTAGCACAGGGGTATCGACGTCAGGAGGGACGGACCAAAGCTTCACCAATTCTGGCGGAAAAGGATAACGCTTTTCCCAACTGGAAGGGATTCCAGATAACCGCGTGGGATGTTCCCATTCCTTAAGGACCACCCTCAGGCGGACAGCCTCAGGCGGATCTAAATTCAGAATTTTAAACATTTGAGCCAGAATGGAGGGGGTGTCAAGGGAAACCCCCGCCGACCAATCGCCAATAGCATCAGTCTCAAGCTGATCTGCAGGCTCATCTGACTCCAACAGGAATTCTCCCTCGTCCGGGGAGCCATCGGACCATTCCACAGGCTCACATACCTCATCCTGTGAAGCCGGAGGTATCGGAGTCAGGTGCTTCCGTTTTGCAGTGGCTTTTGACCCTGCTTTAACGGGCACTATTTTCCCGAGGCTGGCCAACCGCGCCGCCACCTCGGATTGCGAATCCCCACTCTTGACAGTGTCATGCGGGGTCCAGAACAGGGAGGGAGAGGTAGGAGATGATGGAAGTTGCGACGGGCCAGCAGCCGGAGCGACGGACTGACGCGCAATACTCTGCCTTGCACAAGGAATGCATACAAAGACATCATCAGCTGGGAGCGGAGTCCCACATCTTGCGCACCCCCTAGATGGCCCAGAAGAACCATTTCCGGTAATAACGGAAGCCTCCATATGGTGATTTATGGTATTCGCAATTCTTTTGGGTTTTAAGGCATAAGCCACCCGGGATGCCCCCTTATTGTAAATGTCCCGGAAGGGAGGATTTAATTCAAAAAGAAGATCCCCTTAATAATCTATATATAAATATAGATTATATATATATATTTTTTTTATAATATATATATATATATATATATATATATATATATATATATATATATATATATATATACCAATTTTCCTCTCTTTTTTAAAAAAAGAAAGACTAGCCAAGTAATATAGAGCCGGGAGGCCGCTCTAATCAGGGATTCCCGGGATCTGTAGGGGAAGAAAAAAACAGTCAGATCCCCAAACATGTGGCAACATGCAAACATACTTATGCATGGCACCAAGGTGCCTTTAAATAAGCAAAGGAAAAAACCCTGCAAGGAACCGAGAGCGGCCGTAGCAACAGCATGGATGACACAGCAGCCAGCAGCAGCAATAGCAGTAGGAGCAAGAAAGGTAAATAAAACCATATGCGGCAGCGAGCCCCCCCCCCCCCCCCCACGTGACTTCCTTTAAGCCAGGAAGGAAGGAAGTGAGGCTGGGGCCGGTCACATGACGCTGCCGCCGGTGCCACGCCCCCGTTTCCACGTCACCGGAGCCCGCCCGCCTCAAGCCCGATCAGTGCGCCCATTCATCAAGGGATTACTACCAGATGAGCCACTACAACGGGACCAAACACAAAGGCAGGAGGAGGGGGGAGGAGGAGGGAGGGAAGGGAAGACTCAGCGCAGCCGACGCTGACAATGCGGCGGCCGGACGGCAAGGAGACCAGCGGGGGAGGGAAGGCTGTGCTATAGCAAAGGCTCAGACAGTAAGCCAGCCTGCAACAGCGTGGCCCGCCCCAGCTGCCCCCTAAAGCTGACCTAAACACTGGCCAAGCCGGCCAGTACTTATCTAAAAGACCTGCCCGAGGAAAGCTCTTTAAGAGGAACAATAAGAGGAACAATCAGACCGAGTGCACACTTGCGGTGCAGCCTGCTAAGTGCATAAAAGTAAAACACATGTTACAAAAAAGTCATACAGTGAAATACACACACAATACACAACCCTCTAACCCCCCCCCCCCCCCCATAGTGAAGGGAGAAGGGACCGTAACGGGAGAGTAAGGGGCTAAGGGGACCCTCGGGACAGGGGCATCCCATTTCCGGAACACCATGCCGGATAGCCGCATTGCCCCCAAAAGAGGGGGTCGAGCGGAGGAGATAAGCTCCTAGGCACCTATAGTGCCGTCTACCAATTGCCCAGTGAGCAGCCTAGGCTGGGAGGCTTCCAATCCACCATAAAGGTATAAACAATCAAAACCGGGCAGAAATAGACCAAAAGGGGGTGCCGGGGTAAGACCCCGGCTACCTGTAAGCAGGAGACTTCTGTCTTGTCGTCAAGCAGAGAGAAAAATACTGGTGATAAATGGGAGGTACCAGGTATATATATGCCGGAAGGGGGCTCGTTACAAGACTTCCACTCTGCACAGCGTCACCTGGCGGTGAGTTAACCCAATAGTGAAGAATATTAAAGGTGAAGCAGGGTGTGTGGCACACCAAGAATAAGTCCTGATCAGAGAATGCTGGGCAAAGGACCTCTGGAAGAAAACAGCCAGGGCAGAGACATGACCCTTCAGAGTACTGAGTTGGAGCCCCAGCTCCAATCCATGCTGCAAGAACTCCAGGATCCTGGGAATAGAGAACACACAACAGGGAAGAGACCTAGCCTCACACCAGTCAATGTAGGCACGCCAAACCCCATAGTAAACAGAAGAAGACTTCTTCCTAGCCTTTATCATGGTATCAACAACAGAGGCAGACAGCCCCTTTTCCATCAAGATGGAGGTTTCAGCAGCCAGGCCACCAAAGCCAGAGTTTGTAAATTGAGATGGCGTAAATGACCCTGAGTGAGCAGGTATGGAACCCTGGGCAGAGCGTACTGATCTACTGCCAGCTGCAACACGTCTGCGAACCACACTCTTCTTGGCCACCTGGGGGCCAACAGGATTGCTGGCACCCCCTCCTGAGCTATCTTGCGCAGAACCCTGCCCAACAGAGGGAATGGGGGAAAGACATACAGAAGCTGAAAGTCCTGCCATGACATTGCTAGGGCATCTGTGGCCAAGGCCAGAGGATCCTGGGACAGGGAGACAAAGGCCGGGAGCTTGTGATTGTGACGGGATGCAAAACAGATCCACATCTGGTTGGCCCCAACGGTGACACAGAGATTGAAACACCCTGTCGCAGAGGGACCATTCTCCTAGGCGAGAGGTCCCCCTGCTCAGAAAGTCTGCCTGCAGATTCTCCACCCCCGGAATGTACACAGCTGATATGCATGAAACATTGTCCTCCGCCCAGGCCAGGATCAGAGACACTTCCTTGAGGGCCAAAAGTCGTAAAGGTGCTTTGGCTCCTTTAAGACTTTTGTATCCTAATTGCCCTGCTAACGTGCACCTCCCAGGTTAGTTATAAAATGGTCTGAGCGGCTGCAACCCCTCCTTTGTTACTTCCTTGAGGGCCCCCTTGCTCCGGGTCCCTCCCTGATAATTGATGTAGGCAACCGCCGTCTGGTTGTCCAAGCGTACCTGAACAGGCCGGCCCCAAAGGTGTTGGGTCAAGTGAGCCAGAACCAACCTGATCGCCCTCAGTTCCAGAATGTTGATAGGTGTGTGGGCCTCCTGAGGGCCCCACCACCCTTGGAACTGCAGGGACTTCCAGAAGCCCCCCAACCTGTCAGACTGGCATCTGTGGTGACTGTCTCCCAGCAGGGGGCCAGAAAGGAACTGCCCACCAACAGGTTCCTGGAGTCCAGCCACCACGAGAGGGACCGACTGACTAGGGGGCACAGAACAAGGACCTGGTCCAGGGGCGCAGGATCCTTGTCCCATACTGACCAGAGGTGGAGTTGCAGAGGCCTCATGTGAAACTGGGCATAAGGGACCGCCTCGAAGCACGACACCATCAGGCCAACCAGCTGCATTCCCTGCCTGATGGAGGGATGAGGGCAAGATAGCAGGAACTGAACCTGCGCTAGCAGACTGTCCACCTTCTGCTGAGGAAGAAAAATCCTTGCCTGAACTGTATCCAGAATCATTGCCAGGAAGGGTGTCACCAAGGAGGGAGACAGTGAAGGCTTGTGATGGTTGATCACCCAGCCTATTGACTCCAGAGTGGACACTACTTGCTGAGTATCCAGCTCTGCCTGTTGGAGAAATGTGCTGCAGGTCCAGCTCACCAAGTGTGATAAAACATAACATTTAATGTAACATTTTAAAATATAGCATGACCTGTGTGGAGTGAATATCCTGGGCTCCCCATTCAAAGGTAATGCGTTTCGGGGTTACCTCACCCCTTAATCCTACCTTGGAGAGACTGAGAAGTGATGACAATGTCATCCAAATAGGGCAGCACGCGAATGCCCTGAGACCTGAGCAGAGACATCACTCCTGCCAGCACCTTGGTGAACACTCTGGGAGCTGAAGTGAGACCAAAGGGCAATGCCACAAATTGGTAGTGCTGATCCTCCAGAGCGAACCTGAGGAATCTTTGATGCCCTGGAAAAACAGGAATATGAAGGTAAGCATCCTTGATGTCCACAGAGGTCATGAAGTCCCCTGGACGCAGGGAACTGAAGGCAAAGCGCAAGGTTTCCATGTGAAAGAGCCTGCACCTGACAAATTTGTTGAGGATCTTCAAGTCCAGGATGGGCCTGACTGACCCATCTCTTTTGGGCACGGTGAAAAGGTTGGAATAGAAACCCTTGCCCCTTTCTCGTAAGGGGACCTGACAGATGACCCCCAGCTCCAGAAGGCTTTGCACCGCCAGATTTAGAGCCTGAGCTGACATAGGGTCCTGAGACATCCAGGATCTGATGAATCTTGGGGGTGGCCAGGCAAACTATCCACCCTCCTTAATCCACCGGTCTGAGACATCAAGCCTCCAGACGTGAGCAAAATGCTGAAGTCGTCCCCCCACCCGGATGGGTGAGGGCGCCCCTTCATGCCTGAGGGGGCATGGGAGAAGACTTAGGCTTGGAGCCCCAGGATGAGCCAGGGCGTCCACGTCCTCTGCCCCTACCCCAGAAATCTCCTAGGGCCTCGGTAAGGGAGACCCCCCTCCCCTGTCTGGCTCCACGGTAGGGGGAAGAAAAGGAGCCCTGGCCCTGAAAGGGCCAAGACTGCCGCCTGCGCTGGGGTAACCTGCCTCCCTTAGCAAACAGGTCCAGGCGGTCCCCAAACAGGCGTGGTCCTTTGAAGGAAAACCCAGTGAAAGCTTTCTTGGAAGCGTTGTCAGCAGCCCACTGGCGCAGCCAAACCAAGTGGCGTATAGCCACCACTAGGGCAGAGGCTCTGCCACACATCCTAATGGTATCATCCAAGGCAGAGAGGACATAAGTCACCAAAACCTCACAACGAGAGAGAGCATGAAACTCCTCACTAGACACATCATCAAGAGCACCCTCTAAGACACTTCTAAGCAGGGTCCTAATAGCCACAGACCGGGCGCAGCTCCGTCCCCACACAGGCAAAGGACGACAGCTGATCAATACGCCGGTCCTTACAATCCCGCAGTGTAGTAGTCAGGGGAATGCATGACAGAGGTATTAGACAATCCTAGGACCGGGGCATCCACCTCTGGAGGGGATGACCAACGCTTCACCACATCAGCAGGAAAGGGATACCTCTTATCCCAAATCTTAGGGACTCCGGGGAGCCTGCTGGGACGCTCCCATTCCTTGAGCACGAGATTATTAAAATGGGCTTGCTCTGGAAACTCTAAACGTGGCTTAGCAGTATGAAACAATTCTGCCTGGTATCATCTGGGGCCCAGGGGTCAGAGCCAGAATCATCATGACCCCTGGGCCTCTCATCAGATGACTCCGAGTCAGAGAATAACTCCCCTTCTTCCAAGGTATTAGCAAGCAACTTCTCAACACTAGCCAGTCTGGAAGACCCATCAGGCTGAGAATCCCCACTGGTATGCAACTCAATGGGAGTCAAATTTAAGCTTGGGGGAGTAGGTGAAGCCATACGCGCAGGCCCAGCTACTAGTAAACCAGGCTGCAGTGCAAGCACCTGCTGGGCACAAGGTACACAGACCCGCACATTGTCAGCACTAGTAGGGGACACCCCACAAGCTACACACAGCCGGGCTTGTCCCGAAGGAACCCCGAGCACATTATCCTGAGACGCCTCCGTATGGTGATTATAGCGGAACAATAGGCTGATAGTGATTCACGCTGTAAAAGCAACCCGGGATGCCCCAATAGCCCGCTAGGGAAGTGGGAGTAATTTACACACTAGGCCTCACAAGTTTAACAACTAAATAGAGGGAGTAGGGCCGGGAGAAACCAATAGAGTTCGACCCGCCTGAAAGACATAAGCAAAGAGAACCCCATAAGTGACATGTATAATGACATAGGGTAAATAAAGCCACCCGCGAGGGCACTCAAGGACCGCGGTAGGTAGATGCCAGTCACGCAGCAGCCGAATACAGAGAAAAATGGCGCCGGGTATACCTCGAGGGGCGGGCCGCGGAGACTGACGCGGAACGCACAGTCTGCAGGCCCCGTCCCCCCCAAAAGCGCGAAGCAGCACACGTGACAAGCAGCCAATAACAGTGCATCAGCGCCTGAGGTAATGCTGCCGCCAACCGCGGAACACAATGGCAGCATTTTCAAAAACGCAACCAGTGCAACCAAGTCAGAGCGGAGACTGACACCAACAAGAAGCACATAATACAGTGAAGCACCAACGCATCCACCCCCCCCCCCGAGAGCTACAAGGGAGAGCGAGGGAGGGCAGCGGCCACTTAACATAGAGCCCACCGATAGACAGGGGCAATAGGGCGGGAGGGGCATCCCATAGAGGCTCACCATATGCCTATACCGCCTAACCTTTGGTGGGGGACTGCAGCGGAGCAGCGCTCCAAAGCACTTGTCAGCGGTGCTGCCTACCATCACCCGGACCAGCGCAGCCAAGGCTGGGAGGCACATTAATAAAGGAACGGGTGGGAATAGTCGTACAGGGCCGCAGGCTAATAGCCCCGCTCACCTGTGAGAAGATAGAGCCATCTTGTCCAGACTGCAGAGAAATTCTGGGGATTTGTGGGAGGTCCCGGGTATTTGAGGGGCCAGGAGGAGCCAATTTCGCGGTCTCTACAGTCCAGCGCCATCTGGCGGAGTAATACCCAAGTGTAATGAATCTTATCTGGAGCAGGACGTACTGTATACTAAGAATAACCCGACAGGGAAGAGACTTGGACTCACACCAGGCAATGTAAGCATGCCAGACCCTGTAATAGATGAAGGACAGGGACTTCTTCCTAGCCCGAATCATGGTATCCACAACGGAGGCAGGCAACCCCTTTTCCATCAAGATGGAGGTTTCAGCAGCCAAGTCATTAAAGCCAGCGTTTGTAAATTGGGATGGCGTAGCTGCCCCTGAGTGAGAAGATCTGGATCCTTGGGCAAGACGTACTGATCTACTGCCAACTGCACAAACGTCTGCGAACCACACCCTTCTTGGCCAACAGGGGGCCACCAGGATGGCTGGCACCCCCTCCTGGGCTATCATGCGCATGACCCTGCCCAGTAGAGGGAAAGGAAGAAACACAGAGAAGCTGAAACTTCGTCCAAGGCATAGCCAGTGCATCCGTGGCGAAGGCCAGAGGATCCTGTGACAGGGAGACAAACTTGGGAAGATTGTGACGGGACGCAAACAGGTCCACATCCGGCTGACCCCAGCGGTGACACGGAGAGAAACACCTGGTTGTTGAGGGACCATTCCCCCAGACGAAACGTCCCCCTGCTCAGGGAGTCCACCACCTGGTTCTCCACCCTCGGAATGTACACCACTGAGATGCAGGGAACATTCTGTTCCGCCCAAGACAGTATCAGGGACACTTCCTTGAAGGCTCGCTTGCTCCGAGTCCCTCCCTGATGGTTGATGTAGGCAACTGCCGTCTGGTTGTCTGAGCGAATCTGAACAGTCCGACCCCGAAGGTGTGTGGTCAGCTGAGAAAGAACCAACCTGATCGCCCTCAGTTCCAGTACATTGATGGGAGGAGCATGGGCCTCTTGGGGGCCCCACCTACCCTCACAGCATCACCAAGGACAGGGACAGTGAAGACTTGGAAAAGTTGATTACCCAGCCGAAAGACTCCAGAGTGGAGATCACCACCCGGGTGTCCTGCTTGGCCTGATGAAAGAACTGGCCCACAAAAAAGATGTCATCCAGGTAAGGAAGGACGCGAATGCCCTGGTTCCATAGCAGAGCCATCACCCCCGCCAGCACCTTGGTAAACACCCGAGGCGCTGAGGTGATCGCAAAGGGTAAGGCTAGAAACTGGTAATGCTGATCCTCCAGCGCGGACCTCAGAAATCTCTGATGACCTGGGAAGATAGGTACATGAAGATAAGCATCCTTGATGTCCATGGTGGTCATGAAGTCGCCCGGGCGAAGGGTACTGACAGTCGAGCGTAGCGTCTCCATGCAAAAATGCTTGAATCTGACAAACTTGTTGAGATCCTTCAAGTCCCGGATGGGCCTCAGAAAGCTGTCCTTTTTTGGGACCATGAAAAGATTGGAATAGTACTCTGACCCCGTTCTTGAGGGGGCCCTGGTCAAAAGACCCCTGACTCCAGCAGGCATTGAACCGCCGAAAGCAGCCCTTGAGCTGACAGGGGATTTAAAGACACCCGGGATCTTAAGAATCCTGGGGGCGGCCAGGCTGCAAACTATCTTGTAACTGGAGGACACTACCTCCTGTATCCACCGGTCTAAGACGTGGAGCCTCCAGACGTGAGCAAAGAGCAGAAGCCGCCCCCCCGCCCGGATGGGTGAGGGCGCCTCCTCATGCCTGAGTGGCCTTGGGAGGGGGTTTGGGCTTGGAACCCCAGGAGAGACCGGGACGACCACGGGATCTGCCACGGCCCCAAGAATCTCTGCGGCTACCCGAGAAGAGGGAGCCACGACCTCCTCTGGGAGTACAAAGAGAGGGGAGGGAGAAGAAGGTCCCCCGAAAGGGTCGGGGCTGCCTCCTACGCTGAGGCAGTCTGCCATCCTTGGCTAAAACATCAAGACGTTCACCGAAGAGCCGCAGCCCCGCAAAAGGGAGTCCAGTGAGAGCCTTCTTAGCAGCAGCGTCAGCTGCCCACTGACCCAACCAAACAGAGCGGCGCATAGCCACCAAAAGTGCAGAGGCCCTACCCCCCAGCCTCACAGCATCATCCATGGCAGTAAGGATAAATGCAACAAAATCAGAGCAAAGCAAGAGGGCCCTATAATCCTCCCTCCTCCTACCAGCCATAGCGCCATCACAGACGCTTGAGCAGTTTCTTAAGGGCAATAGCTGTAATGGCAGCAGCACAGGCCGGGCGCAGTCCAGCCCCCACACAAGTAAAAGCGTGGCAGGCCAGCTGATCCATGCGCCGGTCCTCGCTGTCCCTCAGAGTGGTAGTGTCAGAGGAAAGCATGACCGAGGTATTGGACAGACCTAGCACGGGAGCGTCCACCTCAGGGGGACATGACCACCACTTCACTAAATCAGCAGGAAAGGGATACCTCTTATCCAATCCCTTGGGCACAACGGGCAGCCTGTTAGGACGTTCCCACTCATAGTAGTGAAATGTCCCTGCTCAGGGAACTGAAGACGCTGTTTATCAGGGCGAAAGAGCTCACCCTGCTTTTTCTTAGCCACCTCAGGGGGAGCAATGTGCAAAAATGTGAGATAGCAGATTATCAGTGTCCTCAGGGTACCATGATGGGCGCATACTACCACTCACAAAATGGCCACCGCCATGAGTGGGGACAGGAGACCAGGACGGGCCTCCAACGTTGGGCGAGCGTTACACTCCAGGGGCCGCGCTCGGCACTTATAACCACCCCAAAATGGCCACCGCCATGTGTAGAGACAGGAGACCAGGGCGGAAACGACGCTGGGCGGGGAAGCACACGGGGCCACCACCTAGGCATACTAGTATTACGAATCCCTAGCTACACCATCAACTACCCCGCGCGCATCACAATGACAGTTCAAATGCGCTAACATGATAACCAAAAAAATGGCCGCCGCCCTGAATGGGGACACATACTACAGGAGACCCATACAGGACCGCCACAAAGGAAGTACTCTGACGTACTTCCGCCCCTGTTTCCACCAATCAGGGACGCTGCCCAGGCGGGGATAGGGACTTAAATCCCTCCCACCCGGCAAGTGGCGGTCCACAGCGCGCCGTCTGACACCCTCGCACAACACGCTGCAGAACATCAGGAAGACCGAACAAGGCTGCATTGACAGCATTACCGACCACACGAATCACGTACTAACGGCGCCACCCTCCGCATCTCTACCCCCTGACAGGGGCTATGGGAGGGACCGGTTCTCCTTTGCACTACATGGAAAGCACCAGGTGAGCACCACTTAATATTACAGCCTATAGTTACACAACAGAGTGATTTATTATATAGTCACACTATACAGTCACATTATACCTGGTACTCGCTCACCATGTAAACACACCATACTAAGGGGTCCTTAAAACCCCCCCCCCCCCCTCCCCCTTATCTCCACAGCACCCAATTCTAATACTTCCTGCACCATACCAGCAAAGTACCAGGGCACCCTCAACAGCCGGTGAGTGACCACAACCGTGGCTTTTTTCTTACATATCAGCCTAGCAGAGATTGTGTATAATTATCCTCCTGTGTACCTGTATGTATTAACTATTAGGCTCCTACACTGAGGAAGCAATGAGCGAAACGCGTTTGTAAGGAGCCTACAAGTACTTGCTACAAACTGCAAAGGTGATCAGCTGGCTACAAACTGAGGAGCTACAACTCAACCTTGCTACAAACGGGAGGCAATCCCCACGGAGAGCGAGGCCGGGCAAGTAACCCTAGCCCCCCACTTCCCTTTTTTCTTCTATCACCAGGACATTATACCTACCAGGACATTGTACCTTACTAGCAGACTATGGAACAATAGTCTCTGCATAAGGACCATCCTTTCTAAACAGTACATGAACGATATGTACCGTTGTAACAAAAAGATTTGTATACTCATATCAGTACCAATGTAAATAAACAAACTATTGTGTTATACATACAGCATCAGAGTAAAGCGTAGAGGTATTATCCCTTTTCTGATAAGGGATCCACGGGACCAACCGTGGTGACCTTACCAGAAAACCCCCCTTATACCATGATTCCTCCCTGGACGCAGACCCAGGGTCACTATCGCAACCCTCCTGCTGGTCCCCAGAGTCGTCAGAGTCCTGGAACAGTTCCCCTTCCTCTAGGGAATAACGTCCCCCAGTGGCATCAAACTCATCATACTCCTCTGTGGAGCGCGAGGGAGTGGAAGTCAGGTGCCGCTTCTTGCCAGAGGCCTTCCTAGTAACAGGCCCGGCAAGCTGCCTCTCAATGTTGGCCACACGAAGTGCCAAATCAGACTCTGACCCCCTGCTATTATCCCCCTCACTGGGGGCAAATTGCAGGAGTGGGGAGGTAGGCGACCCCGAAGGGGGCGCAGAGCTGGGAAGCGATGCAGGCAAACCAGATTGGAGCGCAAGGACACTTTGGGCGCATGGCACGCACACCCCGACACTGTCACTCACAGGGGATACCCCACACATGGCACACAGCCGGGATTGCCCCGAAGGGCCCCCAAGCACGCTATCCCCAGAAGCATCCATATGGTGATTAATACAGGCGCAATAGGCCAGCACTGGACAAAGGCTAAGACAAAAGCCACCCGGGATGCCCTCCCATGGGATGCCCCCAGTAGTTAGTAAAGGGGGGGATGAGGAGGGAGGAAGGAGTAGAGCCGGGTACTGGTACCCCGCCTGAAAAACATAAGTAAAAACGACACATGAGTATCCCGCAACACATGCCCCACGAGACCAATAAAAAAAACCCTAAGGGGGACTCACGGACCAAGGACACCGCAGGGTCACAAATCCACAGACCACTAGATGAAGCGACACGCTGGGGGACACAACGCTGCAGTCAGAAAATACAATTCTGTGAAAATCTCACCTGTAGAATTGGTATTATAAGTATACAGTACGTCCTGCTCCAAATAGAATACTTACACTTGGGTTATCCCCCGCCAGATGGCGCTGCACTGCAGAGACATGCAAAACAGGCTCCTCCCGGCCCCTCGAATACCCGGGGACCTCCCACAAATCCCCAGCATTGAAAAGCAGTGAACAAGAAGCCGGGAGAATGTAACCACCCAAAACTGGTAAACATAACAATGATAACAATCACCATACAGGGGATCCAGAATAATGCAAAAACCAGGGTGGGGTGCAGCAGGACGTACTGTATACTTATAATACCAATTCTACAGGTGAGAATTTCACAGAATTGTATTATTCTTAGTATACAGTACGTCCTTCTCTAAATAGAATACTTACACTTGGGACATCCATAGCAGTGTCCATAAAGCAGGGTGGGATCCCCAAAAAAAAGGCAACAGCAGACAGTTTAAAAGCACTGTCACCTGCAAACCTTGCGGCCGAGACAGCATGAGCAGAGGCTCTAACGTCAGCCTTGTAAAACCTTGAAAAGGTAAGAACAGAAGACCAAGTAGCGGTCTAGCAAACTTGTTCAACAGAAGCCTGGCGCTGAAAAGCCCAAAGGCACGAGTAGAATAAAAGGTAAGGCGAGAAGGAAGATTCTTCCCCATAGTGGAATAGGCCTGAGTAACATCCTAACAAAGGCCAAAGGCTAACCCTATCCTTGGGAGAAGCCGAAACTTCTCCTAGCACCAGAAGGAACCATCCCATCCAAATGAAGACCAGGCCCAAAGCCGCTAAGCCCCCCTGAGATCAGACGAGATCGGGCACATACAGGATGTTGTTGTCCGCAGACCAAAGGAGCATCAGATCACCTAAAGGGCACAGAGACTACCAAAGGAGACACTCCTAGCACCTGGTCAAGGAATGCAGAACCCTTTCCTCAGCGTTGCTAGGAAAAAGGCCCGGAAGGAGAAAACAATATCTAGAATCAAAGAATATAAGACACCACCTCAGGCAGAAAGTCCGGCTTAAGGCGGAACACCACCCTAGCCTGGTGTAATTCAAAGAACGGGGGCTAAATAGACAGAGCCGCCCGCACATCCACACGCCTGACTGAAGTAACAGCCACCAAAGGGACAACCTTGAGGGAAGAACAGCCAGACAGCATCCTGAATAGGTCCAAAGGGAACACCCCATAAGGCAGACAGAATCAATTCAAAACTCAACAGTGACCATGGGGATCACGGGGGGACGCACATAAGCAACCCCCTGAATAAAGTCTTAACAAGGAAAACTAAGCAAAAGACTTTTAAGGAAGGTAGACAGGGCAGAACCTGACCCTTCAGAGGACTGAGGTGGAGAACCAACTCCAACCCATGCTGTAATAACTCTAGAACCCTGGGAACAGAGAACGCCCGTCAGGGAAGAGACCTAGACTCATGCCAATCAATATGGGTACGCCATACCCTATAATAGATGGAAGAAGAAAAAGGTTGCTCCTAGTCTTCCCACAGTCTCAATCACCGAGACAGCTAAGCTTGTTTCCACAAGAAGGATGATTCAGCAGTCAGGCCATCTAGGCCAGAGTCTGTAGATTGGGGTGTAGCAAAGGTGCCCGAGTGAGCAGAGCTGGCACTCCTGGCAGAACGTACAGATCTACTGTCCTCAGTACCACGTCTGCGAACCACATTCCACTAGGCCACCCAGGGGCCACTAGAATCACTGGTCCCCCCTTCCAGAACAATGTTGCACAGAACCCTGCCCAGCAGGGGGAATGGAGAAAAGATATACAAAACAGAATGTCCTGACATGAAGATACCAAGGCATCAGGACCACAGCCATCTATATCCTGAGACGGGGAGAAGAAGGGCCGAGAGCTTGTAATAGTGACGGGGCACAAACAGATCCATACTGGTTGGATCTCATTGTGACACAAGGATTAGCGCATCCTATCGCAGAGGGACCCTCACCACAGCGAATACCACTGACATGCAGGGAACATAGTCCTCCACCCAAATCAGGGCCAGATACCTTCCTGGGGAACCACTCTGCTCCAGGTCCTACACACATGATTAATGTAGCCACTGTCGTCAGACAGACCGAGCAACCACCAAACGGGCCTACCCAGAAGAGGAGCAGTCAAGCGAGGTAGCATCAACCTGAAAGCTCACTGTTACCAACAAATTGAAGGGTGTATGGTGTATGTATACCTCCTAAAGGCCTCACCTCCCCCGGAACCACAGGGGGTTTCAAAAGAACCCCCCCCACATCAATCTGATGGGCTGGCATCCATAGTGGCCATCCCCGGAAAGGGGCAAGAAGGGGGCTGCCCCCAGACAGGTTCCTTGAGTTCAACCGCTCCAAGAGGGGTCTCCTTGCCAGGGGGGAAGGCACACAGACCCTGCTCCAGGGATGCTGGATCCCTGACCAGTACTAACAATAGAAGTTGCAGAGGACCCAAGGGGGACTGAGCATAAGGGACCTCTTCTGAGCAAGCCACCAACGGCTCCACCAGCTGCATCCCTGCCTGGCGAAGGGGCGGGGACAGCTATGAGACACGGAGCCCATGCATCCAGAATGTCCAATTCGTTGCTGAGGCAGTAAGATTGTCGCTTGAACATATCCAAATTCAGTCCTAGGAATGGAGTTACCAATTGAGACAATGAGGACTAGGGGTGAATAAACACCCATCCCAAAGACTCCCAATGGACACCACCCGTCCAGTCTTCAACTAGGCCTGACATAGAGCCTAGAAGGGGAGAAGGACGTCAAGGTAGGTCCACGCACGGACGCCCCTTGGTCTCATCAGAGACATCGCCCCCGTCAGACACTTGGAGAGCACTCCAGGAGCCGAAGAGAGGCCATATCACAAGGCTACAATTATCAGTGTTGGAATTCCAACGCGAGCCTGAAGCCTCAGTGTCCAGAGGACACAGGGATGCGAATCAACATCTTTGATCTCCGGCAAGAAGCCCCCAGGGCACAGGGAGCTGATGGTCCAGCAAAGAACCTCCAAGCAGGCACTGCCTGTAATTGATGAGTTGCCAAACTCTGTGAAGCTAGAACTGTCCAGATTGACCCAACTTTTTTGGGGGACTGTGGAAAGATCAGTGTAGCGGTCCCTGCCTCTGCCTGTTAAGGGCAATCTGCAAGAGACCCCCAGGCGCCACAGGCCTTGCATGGCCTGCGCCAGCACCTGAACAGAGGCAGGGACCCAGAGTATCCTGATAAACTCGAGAGATGCCGCGCAGCCGGGGCGGGGCGTTTGCCACTCCTAGGGCAGGAGTCTGAACTAGCCCCCAGTGAGGACACCCCTGGTTCTTCTTTAACCCTATGGTAGGGAGGGGTGCCCCTGCCTCGAGGGGGCCGAGACGGCCGCTTGCGTTGGGGTGATTTGCCCTTTTTACCAAACAGGTCCATACGGGCCCCAAACAGGCGCTGTCCTCTAAAAGGAAGCCCAGCCAGAGTCCTTTTAGCAGCATCGTCAGCACCCCACTGACGCAGCCAGACCAAGCGGCGTATAGCCACCACAAGGGCAGAGGTCCTTGCAAACATTCTAATGGTGTCATCCAGCGCTAAAAGGATACATTTTACAAATACATCACAACTGGAGAGTACATTAAACGCCTCCCAGGGAAGATCATCAGGGTGGTGATCAAGCATCTTTCTGATGAGGGTTCTAGCGGCCACTGCAGTAATGGCCGCGGCACCGACCGGACGCAGTGCCGTCCCTGCACAAGAAAAGGCGTGTGAAGCCAGCCTATCAATGCTCCGGTCCTCAGCATCCCGAAGGGTGCTATAAGCAGGGGCTGCGATAAAGGAGGGGTTAGGAACCCCTATGATCGGTGCATCCACCACGGGGGGTGATGACCAACAATTAACCACCTCAGGGGGAAAAGGGTATTTCCCATCCCAGTCCCCTGGAAGCCCTGGAAGTTTACTGGGGCATTCCCATTCCTTGAGTACAAGAGCCTGGAAGTGAAAATTCCAAGCGCGGTGGCGCTGTATGGAAACTCTCCCCTCTAGGCTTGGGAGCCTCACCAGGGAGAGAAATAGATAAGACCTCAAAGACCTTGATCAACAATTCATCAGTGTCACACTGGCCCCAGGATTCAGGGCCAGAATCGTCATGACTCCTCGGCCACTCATCAGATGAGCCCTAGTCAGAGAACAGCTCCCCTTCATCAGAAATAGAAGGCGTCAGGTGCCGCTTCTTACCAGGGCCCATGCGCTCTGACAACCTCGCAATAATCTGTTCAGCCGTAGGCAGTCTGGAAGACACAACAGGCTGCAAATCCCCACTTGTATGCGACTCAGCAGGAGTGAGATTTAAGCATGGGGAAAGAGGTGTAGTCACTGGCAGGCCTAATTGCAGCGCCAGTGCTTTCTCGGCACAGGGTACGCAGACCCGTGCCCTGTCAGCGTCAGCATGGGGTTGTCCACACGCTATACACAGCCGGTCTTGTCCCAGGGGGACCCCGGTCACATAATTCTGAGATGCCTCCATATGGTGATTTTTTAGGCTCAATATGCCAGCAGGGATTGACGCTATAAACAACTCTGGATGCCCCAAAGACCCGCTATGGAAGTGGGAGAATTTTACAAGGCCCACTATCAATTACACCGGGCCGGGAGAAGCCAATGGTGTTCACCAGTCTGAAAGACACAAAGAGAAGAGAATGGTGCCAGAACCGAAAACACTACAATGAGTATAAGCCGCCCGTGAGGGCACTTACGGACCGCGGCAAGCAGGAACGTCACACGCGTCGCGCGCGAACAGACAAAATGGCGCCGTGTACCTCGAAGGGCGGGCCAGAGCATGCCATGACGCGGAGTGCGCCAGACCAGGCCCCGCCCTCCCGAAGAGCACGAAGTCCGACCCGCAAGCCAATGAGAACACAGAGGCGTCTGAGGTAACGCCGCCACGGAACATCCAACGATGGAAAAAACGCACGAGGCGGCGGCAGTTATACGAGTAAAATACAAAAAGGCGCGGAGGCTGACACCATACATATAAAAAGTCCAAAGACAGAACAAGGCATATACGTGTAATAATCATACACAGACACCACAGGCACCCCCCCCTCTTTACCCCCGACAACGGGGGGAACGAGGGAGAATGGAGGCCCTTTGTCCAGGGCCCACCGCTACACGGGGCATGGGGCAATAATGCGTGAGGGGCATCCCATAGAGGCTCACCATCAGCCTATACCGCCTACCCTTTGGTGGGGGACTGCGGAGGAGCAGCGCTCCATAAGCACGCATGGTGCTGCCTACCTTCACCCGACCAGCGCAGCCCAGGCTGGGAAGCACATCACAAAGAGGACGGGTGGGAATAGTCCAACAGGGCCGCAGGCTTTAATAGCCCCGCTCACCTGCGAGAGAGTGATACTTCATGTCTTCGCAGTAAGCACTGCAGAGAAATCTGGGGATTTGTGGGAGGTCCCCGGGTATTTTAGGGGCCGGGAGGAGCCTGTTTTGCATGTCTCTGCAGTGCAGCGCCATCTGGCGGAGGATAACCCAAGTGTAAGTACTATATCTGGAGCAGGACGTACTGTATACTAAGAAAATATAAAACAGTTTAACAGCCAGTAAACTTTCAAAAGAGGTGTCCATGGAGAGCAACTTGGTGGGGGCCCAACCACCTGGCCAGGGGCGACCCCAGCCCCCCAAGTGAAGGCTGCCGGCACCCCTCACCCGAGGGAAGGGCCCAGCCCCGCCAAAATTTTAAGCATTACTGTAGGCGACAAAACACTATAAACAATTAAATCTAGCTTTGCTATCAAGGAAGAGTTAATTAAGGCAGGTGAATAACAACAAAATATAAGTCTCGGGTCATGACAGAAGGTCGGCGAAAGCTTTGCACATTACCCATCAACAAGATAGAGTCCTTATCCCAGACAGGAGCTGGTGGAGTGCCCAGCCGGACGGTCCCTCCTCTTTCAGAGGTGAACCTTCTCCCACAGTGGTTGTAAGACTTGAAGTTCGGACGCTTGTTGGGCAGCCGAGCCAGATGAGTGGGCGGCAAAGTTAGCTGAAATCAGGTACAAGTCCCTCAGGAGAACCAGCAACTCATCTAGAGAGTAAGCTGTGTGCTGGCGGCCTGCGTGTGCAAACATAAGTTTAAAGGGGAAACCCCAGCGGTATTTTTTTTTATGGAGCTTTAAGGCGTCCAGTCCTGGCTTCATAGCCAGTCTTTGCTGGAGCATTTAGGGAGCGATGTCGAGAAAAATCTGGTAGGGGTGAATCTGGAAAGAATTCCCCTTTCTCTCTGGCCACCAGTAGAATCGCTTCTTTTGGGTGGTAGAAAGAGGGCTTAATAACGATGTCCCTAGGGAGGCCATCAGATCCCTTGGGCCCCAGTGCTCTCTCGCCCCATCCTCTGCCCTCTCTCTTTGGCTCCGTGGACACCCCCCAGCTGACAGGGATGTCCAGCCTGTCAGTTCTGGCAGCTCAAGTAAGTAGCAGCTGCGTTGGGCAGCAGTCTCTGTGCTCCCGGGTGCAGAGCCATGTTAAGAAGCAGCCATCTTTTCCAGTGGCTAGCCACGCTCCCATTCCTTCTTGCTCTTAAAAAGTGTTACAAGTCCATAAGCTACGGATTTTGATAACATTTATAAGCTATTCTATCCTTGGTGGTACTTGGTTGGAATTTCTCGTCGCTAGGGGGGTACTTAATGTAAAACTCCTCAGAACCACTGCTCTATCTATAAGATTCCCGGGCTGATCCATTCCGTCCCAGCGGGGCATCCAAAATTGGGATGCCCTGCTGTGTGAAACCCCCCCAGGTCACCTGCAACACTTACCTTAATCCTGGTCCAATGGCGCATGCGCGGGCTGCAGGCGCATCCCCGCTACCCCTCTAGCAGGGCGCGCCCCCTGTTAGAGGGAAGTGCGAGATGCGGCCGCCAGCGAGCTTGGAGCCGCTGAGCTAAGACGTCAGGTTAGACGTCCATAGCTCAGCGGCTCCAAGCAGGTTGACTGGACGAGCGGCCACGCATGGCCCGTAGGACTGCGGTGAGGTGAGTTGATCCGGGAGATCTGGGGGGTTTCACATAGCGGGGTGCCCTGAGGGAGAGGACCAAACCCAGGATAGTCAAAATCCTGGGTTTTGGTCCCCTTTAAGCACTGTACACAGAAAAAGGTTAGTACCTCAGTAAAATGAAAGTATCAAGGTCAGATCAAATAAATTGAATATAATCACAGAAGGTTAAAAAAGATGTTTAGCGTACAGGTCATCTGGTATAGTGCTTCTTGATATCATGTGGGAATGCATAACACTAGCGGTCAAACTAAAGAATCAGCAGCATTGACCAAAGTGATAAATTGAGAAGCCTAATCTGGCCATTTGTGTCAGACTGAATAATTCTGTGATTACTCACCTGTAGAATTGATATTATGAGTATACAATATGTCCTGCTCCATATAAGATTCATAACACATGGGTATTACTCCGCCAGATGGTGCTGGACTGCAGAGACATCGAAATTGGCTCCTCCCGGCCCCCCAAATACCAGGGACCTCCCACAAAATCCCCAGCATTGAAAAGCAGTTAACGAGAAGCCGGGAGAATTAAACAGAACCAAACTGGTAACTATAACAATGATAACAATCACCATACAGGGGATCCAGGATAATGCAAAACCAAGGGCGGGGTGGAGCAGGACGTACTGTATACTCATATCAATTCTACAGGTGAGTAATCACAGAATTGTATTATTCTTAGTATACAGTACGTCCTGCTCCAGATAAGATTCATTACACTTGGGACATCCAATAGCAGTGTCCATGCAGTAGGGTGGGATCCCCAAAGGTAACAACAGACAGGTCAGACCACTGCCGCCTGCAGAACCTTGCGGCCAAAAGCAGCATCAGTTGAGGCCCTAACATCAACCTTGTAAAACTTTGAAAAGGTATGAACAGAAGACCAAGTAGCGGCCTTGCAAACTTGTTGAACAGAAGCCTGGTGCTGAAAAGCCCAAGAGGCACCAATAGCACAAGTGGAATGAGCTGTAAGGCGGAAGGGAGGATTCTTCCCTTTAGCAGAATAGGCCTGAATCACAGCCTGACGGATCCATTTGCTGATAGTAGACTTGGCAGCTGACAAACCCTTCCTAGGACCAGAAGGGACCACAAACAGGGCATCAGTTTTCCAGAAAGGCACAGTAGCCACCAGATAGTACTTCAGACACTTAACCACATCCAAAAAATGCAAGACCCTCTCCTTAGGATTACTAGGATGAGGGCACAAAGAAGGAAGAACAATGTCCTGATTTAAATGAAAGGCAGACACTACCTTAGGCAGAAAATCTGGCTTAAAGCGAAACACCAACTTGTCCTGGTGTCTCTCAAAGTAGGGGGGCTGGATGGAAAGCGCCGCCACCTCAGAAACACCCCTAAGAGAGGTGATAGCCACTAAAAAGACAACCTTGAGAGTAAGAATGGCCAGGGCAGCCATCTGCACAGGTTCAAAGGGAGCACCCTGCAAGGCAGACAAAACCAAGTTCAAATCCCAAACAGGCAACATAGGCTTACGTGGGGGACGCACATGAGTAACCCCCTGGAATAAAGTCCTGATCAGAGAATGCTGGGCAAAGGACTTCTGGAAGAAAACAGCCAGGACAGAAACCTGACCCTTCAGAGTACTGAGTTGGAGCCCCATCTCCAACCCATGCTGCAAGAACTCCAGGATCCTGGGAATAGAGAACACACGACAAGGAAGAGACTTAGACTCACACCAGTCAATGTAGGCATGCCAAACCCTATAGTAAATGGAAGATGATGACTTCTTCCTAGCCTTTATCATGGTAACAACAGAGGCAGACAGCCCCTTCTCCATCAAGATGGAGGTTTCAGCAGCCAGAGTTTGTAAATTGGGATGGCCTAAGTGACCCTGAGTGAGCAGGTCTGGCACCCTGGGCAGAGCGTACTGATCTACTGCCAGCTGCACCACACTCTTCTTGACCACTTGGGGCCAACAGTATTGCTGGCACCCCCTCCTGAGCTATGTTGCGCAGAACCCTACCCAACAGGGGGAATGGAGGAAAGACATACAGGAGCTGAAAGTCCTGGCATGACATTGCTAGGGCATCCGTGGCCAAGGCCAGAGGATCCTGGGACAGGGAGACAAAGGCCAGGAGCTTGCGATTGTGACGGGACGCAAACAGATCCACATCTGGTTGACCCCAACGGTGACAGAGATTGAAACAACCTGTTGCAGATGGACCATTCTCCCAGGCGAGAGGTCCCCCTGCTCAGAGAGTCTGCCTGCAGATTCTCCACCCCAGGGATGTACACAGCTGATATGCAGGGAACATTGGCCTCCGCCCAAGCCAGGATCTAAGACAATTCCTGGAGGGCCCTCTTGCTCCGGGTCCCTCCCTGATGATTGATGTAGGCAACTGCCGTCTAGTTGTCCGAGGGTACCTGAACAGACAGGCCCCGAAGGTGATGAGTCAACTGAGTCAGAACCAACCTGATTGCCCACAGTTCCAGAATGTTGATAGGTGTGTGAGCCTCCTGAGAGCCCCACCGCCCTTGGAACTGCAGGGACTTCCAGAAACCCCCCCCAACCTGTCAGACTGGCATCCGTGGTGACCGTCTCCCAGCAGGGGCCCAGAAAGGATCTGCCCACCAACAGGTTCCAACAGGTTCAGGTCGGGGGGGGGGGGGGGGGGAGCACAAGGACCTGGTCCAGGGACGCAGGAACCTTGTCCCATACTGACAAGAGGTGGAGTTGCAGAGGCCTCATGTGGAACTGAGCATAAGGGACCGCCTTGAAGCACACCACCATCAGGCCCACCAGCTGCATTCCCTGCCTGATGGAGGGATGAGGACAAGATAGCAGGAACTGAACCCGCGCAATTAGACTGTCCACCTTCTGCTGAGGAAGAAAAATCCTTGCCTGCACTGTATCCAGATTCATTCCCAGGAAGGGAGTCACCAAGGAGGGGGACATTGGAGTCATTTGGCTGGGTGATCAACCATCCCAAGTCTTCTGAGTGGACACTACCAGCTGAGTATCTAACTCTGCCTGATGTAGGGACTGGGAAGTGATGAGAATGTCGTCCAGGTAGGGCAGCACGCAGATGCCCTGAGACCTGAGCAGAGACATCACTCCTGCCAGCACCTTGGTGAACACTCTGGGAGCTGAAGTGAGACCAAAGGGCAATGCCACAAATTGGTAGTGCTGATCCTCCAGAGCAAACCTGAGGAACCTTTGATGACCTGGAAAAACAGGAATATGAAGGTAAGCATCTTTGATGTCCACAGACGTCATGAAGTCCCCTGGACGCAGGGAACTGATGGCACAGCGCAAGGTTTCCATGCGAAAGCGCCTGCACCTGACAAATTTGTTGAAGATCTTCAAGTCCAGAATGGGCCCGACTGACCCATCTCTTTTGGGCACGGTGAAAAGGTTGGAATAGAAGCCCTTGCCCCTTTCTCGTAAAGGGACCTGAGAGATGACCCCCCTAGCTCCCACAGGCTTTGCAGCGCCTGCACTAGAGCCTTAACTGACACAGGGTCCTGAGAAATCCGGGATCTAATGAATCTTGGGGGGGGGGCAGGCAGCAAACTATCTTGTAACCGGAGGACACTACCTCCTGAATCCACCGGTCTGAGACATGAAGCCTCCAGACGCGAGCAAAGTGCTGAAGCCTTCCCCCCACCGGATGGGTGAGGGCGCCCCTTCATGCCTGAGGGGGCTTGGGAGAAGGCTTAAGCTTGGAGCCCCAGGAGGAGCCAGGGCGACCACGTCCTCTGCCCCTACACCAGAAATCTCCTCGGGCCCCGGTAAGGGAGACCCCCCCCCCCCTGTCTGGCACCACAGTAGGGGGAAGAAAAGGAGCCCTGACCCCGAAAGGGCCGAGACTGCCGCCTGCGCTGGGGTAACCTGCCTCCCTTGGCAAACAGGTCCAGGCGGTCCCCAAACAGGCATAGTCCTTTAAAGGGAAAACCAGTGAGAGCTTTCTTGGCAGCGTTGTCAGCAGCCCACTGGCGCAGCCAAACCGAGCGGCGCATAGCCACCACAAGAGCAGAGGTTCTGCCACACATCCTAATGGTATCATCCAAGGCAGAGAGGACATAAGACACAAAAACCTCACAACGAGAGAGTGCATTAAACTCCTCACCAGACACATCATCAGGGGCACCATCAAGGACACTTCTAAGCAGGGTCCTAATAGCCACAGCCGTAATGGCAGAGGCACAGACCGGGCGCAGCACCATCCCCACACATGCAAAGGCATGGGACGCCAGCTGATCAATGCGCCGATCCTCAGCATCCCGCAGCGTAGTAGAGTCAGGGGAGTGCATGACAGAGGTGTTAGACAACCCTAGGACCGGGGCATCCACCTCAGGACGGGATGACCAACACTTCACCACATCAGGAGGAAAGGGATACCTCTTATCCCAACTTAGGTACCCCGGGAAGCCTGCTGGGACGCTCCCATTCCCTGAGCACAAGATTATTAAAATGGGCTTGCTCAGGAAATTCTAAACGTGGCTTAGCAGTATGAAACAATTCCCCCTGTTGCCTGGGCACCGCAACCGGGGGAGAGAGATAGACAGAATCTCAAATCTGAGCCAACAGCTTATCAGTACCAGCTGGGGCCCAGGGGTCAGAACCAGAATCATGACCCCTGGGCCTCTCATCAGATGACTCCGAGAATAACTCCCCTTCTTCCAAAGGGGTATAGCCAGACAGTTCCAAAAACTCATCAGCTTCCATAGGGAAAAGAGTGACATCAGGCGTTAAGTGCCGCTTTTTAGCAGAGGCCTTATGCGCTAGGGTATTAGCAAGCAACTTCTCAACACTAGCCAATCTAGAAGACACATCAGGCTGAGAATCCCCGCTTGTATGCAACTCAATGGGAGTCAAATTTAAGCTTGGGGGAGTAGGTGAAGTCAGCTAGGCTGCAGCGCAAGCACCTGCTGGGCACAAGGTACACAGACCCGCACATTGTCAGCGCCAATAGGGAACACCCCACAAGCTACACACAGCCGGGCTTGTCCCGAAGGAACCCCGAGCAGATTATCCTGAGACGCTTCTATATGGTGATTATAGCGGCACAATAGGCCGATAGGGATTCACGCTATAAAAGCAACCCGGGATGCCCCAATAGCCCGCTAGGGAAGTGGGAGTAAATTACACACTAGGTCTCAAGGTTTAATAACTAAATAGAGGGAGTAGGGCCGGGAGAAACCAATAGAGGTCGGCCCGTCTGAAAGACATAAGCGAAGAGAACCCCCGTAAGTGACATGTAAAATGACATAGGGTAAATAAAGCCGCCCGTGAGGGCACTCACGGACCGCGGTAGGTAGATGCCAGTCACGCAGCAGCCAGATCCAGAGAAAAAGGTGGCGGGTATACCTCGAGGGGGGGGCCGCGGAGACAGTGACGCGGAACGCACCAACCGCGGGCCCCGCCCCCCCCCCCCCACGAAGAGCGCAAAGCCGCACACGTGACAAGCAGCCAATAACGGCGCACCAGCGCCTGAGGTAACGCCGCCGCCAAGCGTGGAGCACAGTGGAAGCGCGCGCAGCAGCAAATTTAAAAAAGCAACCAGTGCAACCAAGACAGCGCGGCGACTGACACCAACCATAAGCACAATAATACAGTGAAGCACTAAGGCAAATTCATAGACACTATGTAAAACTTTGAAAAAGTATGAACAGAAGACCAAGTAGCGGCCTTGCAAACTTGTTCAACAGAAGCTTGGTGCTGAAAGCCCAAGAGGCACCAATAGCATGAGTAGAATGAGCAGTAAGGCGGAAGGGAGGCTCCTTCCCCTTAGCCAGTAGGCCTGTATCACAGCCTGATGTATCCACTTGCTGATAGTGGACTTAGCCGGAGCCAGACCTTTCTTAGGTCCAGACGGAAGCACAAAAAGAGCATCAGTCTTCCTGAAGGATTCAGTAGCCACCAAATAGAACTTCAGACTTCTGACTATGTCCAAAGAATGCAAAACCCTTTCCTTAAGGTTACTAGGATTAGGACACAGAAGGCAAAACAATGTCCTGATTGAGATGAAAGGCAGAAACAACCTTAGGCAGAAAATCTGGCTTAAAACGAAACACCACCTAATCCTGGTGTCTCTCAAAATAAGGAGGCTTGATGGAAATCGCCACCAACTCAAACACCCCTAACAGAAGTGATAGCCACCAAAAAGACCACCTTAAGCGTGAGAATGGACAAAGGAGTCCCTTGCAAGGGCTCAAAAGGAGACCCCTGCAGGGCAGATAAGACCAAGTTCAAGTCCCAGACTGGTAACATAGGCTTACGTGGGGGACACACGTGAGTAACCCCCTGGAAAAAGGTCTTGACCAGGGGATGCTGAGCAAAGGATCTTTGGAAAAAAATAGCCAAGGCAGAAACATGGCCTTTCAAAGTACTGAGCTGAAGACCCAGATCCAAACCATGTTGGAGAAACTCCAGAATCCTAGGAATAGAAAACACACGACAGGGAAGCAAGTGGGACTCGCACCAGTCAATGTAAGTACGCCAAACCCTGTAATAGATGGAAGAGGAGGACCTCTTCCTAGCCCTGATCATGGTATTCACCACAAGCCAGGCAGCCCTTTTTCCATCAAGATGGAGGTGTCAAAGCCAGCATTTGTAAATTGGGGTGGCGTAGGTGTCCCTGAGTGAGCAGATCTGGAACCCGTGGCAGGGCGTACTGATCTACTGCCAACTGCACGAGGTCTGCCAACCACACTCTTCTTGGCCAACAAGGGGCCACCAGGATGGTTGGCACCCCTTCCTGAACTATCTTGAGCAGCACCCTGCCCAGCAGTGGAAACGGGGGGAAACACATACAGGAGCTGGAACCTTGTCCAAGACATTGCTAGGGCATCCGTGGCCAAGGCCAGAGGATCCTGGGACAGAGAGACAAAGACTGGAAGCTTGCGATTGTAACGCAAACAGATCCACATCCGGCTGACCCCAGCGGTGGCACAGGGAGCTTAACACCCTGCTGCTGAGGGACCATTCTCCCAGACGAGAGGTCCCCCTGCTCAGAGAGTCTGCCTCCAGATTCTCCACCCCCGGGATGTACACAGCTGAGATGCAGGGAACATTTTCCTCCACCCAGGACATTATCAGGGACACTTCCTTGAGGGCCCACTTGCTCCGGGTCCCTCCCTGATTGATGTAGGCAACCGCCGTCTGGTTGTCCGAGCGGACCTGAACAACCCGACCCCTTAGGTGTGGGGTTAAGTTGGCAAGAACCAACCTGATCGCCCTCAATTCCAGAATGTTGATAGGGGCATGGGCCTCCTGAGGGCCCCACTGACCCTGGAACCTCAGGGACTTCCAGAATCCCCCCCAACCTGTTAGGCTGGCATCCATGGTGACAGTCTCCCAGCAGGGGGCCAGAAAGGACCTGCCCCCCCCAGCAGGTTCCTTGAGCCCAGCCACCACACTAGAGACCGCCTGACCAGAGGGGACAAGACAAACACCTGATCCAGCGACACAGGGTCCCGATCCCATACTGACAAGAGGTGAAGCTGAAGAGGCCTCATGTGGAACTGAGCATATGGAATCGCCTCGAAGCAGGACACCATCAGGCCCACCAGCTGCATTCCCTGCCTGATGGATGAAGACAAGACAGCAGGAGCTGAACTTTCTCTTGAAAGACCTCCACCTTCTGCTGAGGAAGAAAGATCTTGACCTGAGCTGAATCCAGAATCATGCCCAGAAAATACTTCACCATGGAAGGACACAGGGAAGATTTGGGGTGATTGATCACTCAGCCGAATGATTTCAGTGTGGACACCACCCCACCCAGGACTGAGAAGTGATAAGCATGTCGCCCAGGTAGGGAAGAATGCGAATGCCCTGAGATCACTCCTGCCAGCACCTGGGAGCTGAGGTGAGACCAAAGGGCAAGGCCACAAATTGGTAGTGCTGAACCTGAGGAATCTCTGATGACCTGGAAAGATAGGTACGTGATGGTAAGCATCCTTGATGTCTACAGAGGTCATGAAGTCCCCTGGGCGTAGGAAAGTCACAGCTGAGCGCAGAGTCTCCATGCAAAAGTGTTTGAATCTGACAAATTTGTTGAGAAGCTTTAAATCCAGGATAGGTCTGATGGACCCATCCTTTTTGGGCACAATGAAAAGATTGGAATAATAGCCTTTGCCCCTTTCCTTCAAAGGCACCAGGCAGATGACACCTAGATCTAGAAGGCCTTGGACAGCCAGGGAGAGACACTGAGCTGACAAGGGGTTTTGAGCTGACAAGGGGTTTTGAGCTAACCGAGATTTGATGAATCTTGGGGGCGGCAGGCTGCAAACTATCTTGTAACCGGAAGATACTACCTCCTGAATCCACCGGTCTGAGACATGACTCCTCCAGACATGAGCCAAGAGCCGAAGCCGTCCCCCCACCAGGATGGGTGAGGGCGCCCCTTCATGCCTGAGGGGGCTTGGGGGAGGACTTAGTCTTGGGACCCCAGGTGGAGCCAGGGCAGCCACGTCCTCTGCCCCTGCCCAAAAAAATCTCCACGGGCTCCAGCAAATTAAGCTCCCCGTCCAATTCTGGAGCCCCTGAAGGAAGGAGAAAAGGCACCTGAACCCCGAAAGGACCAGGACTGCCTTTTACGCTGAGGTAACCTTCCTCCTTTAACAAACAAGTCCAAACGTGCCCCAAAGAGGTGCAGGCCCTTGAAGGGAAACCCAGTGAAAGCCTTAGCTGCGTTGTCTGCTGCCCACTGGCGCAGCCAGACCGAGTGGCATATTGTCACCAACAAGGCAGAAGCCCTGCCACTCATTCTAATGGTATCATCCAAGGCAGAGAGAACATATGCAACAAATTCCTCACAACCCAGAAGAGCTCTATACTCTTCACTAGCGGCATTGTCAGGGGCCCAATCTAAGAGACCCCTGAACAGGCTTTTAATAGCAACAGCCGTAGAAGCAGAGGCACAGACCGGACGGAGCGCAGTCCCCACACAGACAAAGGCATGGCAAGCCAACTGATCAATGCGCCTGTTCTCCCCATCCCTCAGTGTAGTAGAGCCAGGGGAATGCATGACGGATGTGTTAGACAACCCCAGAACTGGAGCACCACCTTTTAACCATTTCAGCAGGAAAGGGATACCGCTTATCCCAACTCTTTGGAAGCCGGCTAGGCCGTTCCCACTCTTTGAGCACCAGATTATTAAAGTGAGCTTGTTCAGGAAATTCCAAGCGTGGTTTAACAGTATGAAACAGCTCCCCCTGCTGCCGCGGGGCCACCGCAGGAGGAGAGATGCAGAGCGCTTCAAAAATGTGAGCCAAAAGTCTGTCAGTATCATCTGAAGCCCATGGGTCAGACCCAGACTCTGCATAACCTCTAGGCTGATCCTCAGATGATTCTGAATCAGAGAATAATTTCCCTTCTTCCAGGGGGGTATATCCAGTAACACCGGGTGCCAGATGCCGCCGCTTGGCAGCAGCCTTACACGGACCAGACCCAGCAATATGCCTTTCAATGCTGGCTACCCGGGTAGCCAAATCAGGTTGAGACTCCCCACTGGTATGCACCTCACTGGGAGTCAGGTGTAAGCGTGGGGGGGGGGGTAGGCGAAGCCAGAGGGGGCGCAGCACTAGGCCCAGCCGCAAATAACCCAGACTGCAGCGCAAGTACCTGCTGGGCGCAGTGTGAGTAAGGGAATATAATAGCCCTCCAATAAGAGTTGGCGCTAAATAGAAGGATAGGACCGGGAGAAACCACAAAGTTTGACCCGCCTGCAAGACATAAGCAAAAAGATCCCATAAGCAATACATGGAAAAAATACCATTTTGTGATTACTCACCTGTAAAATGGGTATTCTAAGTATGTCTCACACCCTGCTTCGGGAAGTATTCATTACACGTCTGTTATGGTCCAGTAGAGGGCGGAACTTCTGCAGAGATGACTAGAAAAAAAAGCCCCACCCGGTCCATAAATACCTGGGACCTCCCATACATTCCCCAGTATAAGAAAGCAGTAAGGAGACCAGGAAGAGCCAATAAAATCCAAGAGAAAAAAGTTTCACCATATAAAGGATCCAAGATACAACTCAGGGTGGGAGGAAGCAGGGTGTGAGACACACTTATAATACCCATTTTACAGGTGAGTAATCACAAAATGGTATTATTCCAAGTATGTCTCACACCCTGCTTCGGAAGTATTCCGAAGTATTCCGTATTACACGTGGGACATCCAATTGCAGTGTCCAAAAAAGGGTGGGGATCCCAACAGGCAATAGCGCACAAATTAAACCACTGCAGCTTGCAGAACTTTGCGGCCAAAAGCATCCGCTGAGGCCCGCACATCAACCTTATAAAACTTGGAAAAAGTATGAACAGAAGACGAAGTAGCAGCCTTACAAACTTGTTCAACAGAGGCTTGGTGCTGAAACGCCCAGGAAGCCCCAACAGCACGAGTAGAATGAGCAGTGATCTGGAAAGGGGGATCCCTCCCCTTAGCAGAATAGGCCCTAACAGCAGCCTGACAAATCCATTTACTAATGGTAGACTTGACGGGCGCCAAACCCTAATTGGGCCCAGAGGGCACCACAAAAAAGGCGTCCGTCTTCCGGAATGGTGAAGTAGCCACCAGATAGTACTTTACACATCTAACAACGTCCAGAGAGTGCAAGGCCCTCTCCTTGTCATTGCTAGGTTTAGGGCACAAGGAAGGAAGCACAATGTCCTGATTGAGGTGAAAGGCAGAGACAACCTTTGGCAAGAAGTCTGGTTTAAAACGGAAAACCACCTTGTCCTGATGTCTCTCAAAGTAGGGGGCCTGAATGGACAGAGCCGCCTATTCAGAAACACGTCGAACAGAGGTGATAGCCACCAAAAAGGCAACTTTTAAGGTGAAAATGGATGGAGCAGAATCCTGCACTGGTTCAAAAGGAGGACCCTGAAGGGCAGACAACACCAAATTTAAGTCCCAAACAGGTAACATGGGTTTGCGAGGAGGGCGCACATGAGTGACCCCCTGAAAAAAAGGTCTTAACCAAAGGGTGAAGAGCGAAAGATCTCTGAAAGAAAACCGCGAGAGCGGACACATGCCCCTTAAGAGTGCTAAGCTGAAACCCCATGTCCAGACCATGCTGAAGAAACTCCAAAATCCGAGGAATGGAAAACACCCGACAAGGAAAGGCCCTAGCCTCACACAAATCAATGTAGGTCCGCCAGGTCCTGTAATAGATACTAGAGGAAGATTTCTTCCTAGCCCTGACGAGAGTCTGGACAACGGCTACCGACAAACCCCTTTCCTTTAAGATGAAGGTTTCAGCAGCCACGCTGTCAAAGCCAGCATTTGTAAATTGGGGTAACAAAGCTGACCTTGTGTGATCAGATCTGGAAGCAGAGGCAGCCTGAATTGATCGATCGCCAGCCGGACGACGTCTGCGAACCACACCTGTCTTGGCCACTTTGGGGCCACTAGGATTGCTGGCACACCCTCTTGAGCCAGCTTGCATACCACCTTGCCCACCATGGGAAAGGGAGGCAACAGATACAGGAGACCAAGCTCCCGCCAGGACAGAGACATGGCATCCACTGCCAGAGCCAGAGGGTCCTGGGACAGAGACACAAATGCCGGAAGCTTGTGATTGTGACGAGAGGCAAACAGTTCCACCTCCGGCCTCCCCCACCTGCGACAGAGGGATAGAAATGGAGCTTGTTGCTGAGGGACCATTCTCCCCGGAGAGAGGTCCCTCTGCTCAGAGAGTCCGCTTCCAGGTTCTCCACCCCTGGTATGTAGACTGCCGAGATGCACGGAACATTGCTCTCGGCCCAAGCAAGAATCATATACACCTCCCAGAGGGCACTCCGTCTGCGAGTCCCTCCTTGGTGATTGATGTAAGCGGCCGCTGTCCGATTGTCGGAGCGAACCTGAACTGGCAAGCCCCGAAGGTGATGTGTCAGATGCGACAGCACCAGCCGAACCGCCCTCAGCTCCAGAATGTTGATGAGAATATGGGCCTCCTGAGGACCCCACAGCCCCTGGAACTGATGTTCCCTCCAGAACAATAGGAGAAGTTGCAGAAGGGCCCCAGGGGGACTGAGCATAAGGGACTGCTTCGGAGCAAGCCACCAACGGGCCCACCAGCTGCATCCCTGCCTGGTGGAGGGACGGAGACAGCTATGAGGGACTGAGCCCATGCAACCAGATTGTCCACTTTATTGCTGGGAAAGGAAGATTCTCGCCTGAACCGTATCCAGATTCATTCCTAGGAATGGAGTTACCAATGAAGGGGACAATAAGGACTCGGGGTGATTGATCACCCATCCAAATGACTCCCAATAGACACCACCAGCCGAGTATCCAACTTAGCCTGACGTACAGACTGGGAAGTGATAAGGACGTCCAGGTAGGTCATCGCGCGGACGCCCCTTGGTCTCATCAGAGACATCACCCCCGTCAGCACCTTGGTGAGCACTCTGGGAGCTGAAGAGAGGCCAGATAACAAGGCCATAAATTAGCAGTGTTGGACTTCCAACGCGAACCTGCAGAACCTCGGTGTCCAGAAGACACAGGGATGTGAAAATAAGCATCTTTGATCTCCACAGACGGCAAGAAGCCCCCCGGGCGCAAGGAGCTGATGGCCCAACTAAGAGTATCCATGCAGAAACTGCCTGTAATTGACGAATTGCCGAAAATCGGTGAATCCAGAATGGGCCAGACTGACCCATCCTTTTGGGGAACTGTGGAAGGTTGGTGTAGCGGCCCCTGCCTCTGCCTGTTAAGGGCAATCTGCAAGTGACCCCCAGCCCCCGCAGGCCTTGCATGGCCTTCGCCAGCACCTGAACAGAGGCAGGGACCAGGAGTACCCGGGACCTGATAATCTTGGGGGAAGCCGCGCAGCAAACTATCTTGTATCCGGAGGACACTACCTCCTGAATCCACCAGTATGAGGCGTGATGCCTGCTGACAAGAGCAAAGTGCCGCAGCCATCCCCTCATGCAGACGGGCGAGGGCGCCCCATCATGCTTGAGGGGACTTGGTGGAAGATTTGGGCTTAGCCCCCCCCGGAGGAGCCACGGCGTAGTCTGCTGCTCCTGGGGCAGGAATCTGCGCGAACCTCCGCTAAGGACACCCCTGGTTCTCGTTTAACACTATGGTAGGGGGTAGAAGGGGTGCCCTGGCCCCGAAGGGGCCGAGACAGCCGCCTGCGTTGGGGTAACTTACCCTTCTTACCAAACAGGTCTAGACGGGCCCCAAACAGGCGTAGCCCTTTAAAAGGAAGCCAGGCAAGAGCCTTCTTTGCAGCATCGTCAGCACCCCACTGTCGCAGCCAGACCAAGCGACGTATAGCCACCACAAGGGCAGAAGTTCTTGCACACATCCTAATGGTGTCATCCAATGCTAATAGGATAAATTTTACAAACACATCACAACTGGAGAGTGCATTAAACACATCCCAGGGGAGATCATCAGGGGGACGATCAAGCATTTTTCTGATGAGGGTTCTAGCGGCCACGGCAGTAATAGCCGAGGCACAGACCGGGCGCAGCGCCGTCCCTGCACATGAAAAGGCGTGGGAGGTCAGCAGGTCAATGCGCTGGTCCTTAGCATCCCGAAGGGTAGCATAAGCAGGGGCTGTAATAAAGGGGGGGTTAGGAACCCCTATGATTGGGGCATCCACCTCGGGGGGGGGGGATGACCAACATTTAACCACCTCAGAGGGAAAAGGGTACTTCCTATCCCAGTCCCCTGGGACCCCGGGAAGTTTACTGGGGCACTCCCATTCCTTGAGCACAAGGGTATGGAAATGTGCCTGCTCTAGAAATTCCAAAGGTGCTGTTGCTGTATGGAAACGCTCCCCTCTTTGCTTGGTAGCCTCACCAGGGAGAGAGATAGGCAGAGTCTCAAAAATCTGGATCAACAAATTGTCAGTGTCAGCCTGGGCCCAATATTCAGAGCCAGAATCGTCATGACTCCTCGGCCTCTCATCAGATGAGCCTGAGTCAGAGAAGAGCTCTCCATCAGAAGGGGCATAGCCACACAGTCGTAAACTCCTCAGTTCCCATAGGGAAAACAGTAACATGAGGCGTCAAGTGCCGCTTCTTACCAGTGCCCTTGCGCTCTAAAGACCTCACAATAATCTGTTCAGCCGTAGGCAGTACAGCAGACAAATCAGGCTGAGAATCCCCACTTATATGCGACTCAGCAGGAGTGAGATTTAAGCTTGGGGAAATAGGTGAAGTGAAACGAGGTGCAGCCACTGGCAGGCCAGAATGCAAGGCCAGCGCTTGCTCAGCACAGGGTACGCAGACCCGTGCCCTGTCAGCGTCAGCATGAGGTTGTCCACACGCCATGCCCAGCCGGTCTTGTCCCAAGGGGACCCCGGTCACATTATCCTGAGATGCCTCCATATGGTGATTTTTTTTTTAGGCACAATATGCCAGTAGGGATTGACGCTATAAGCAACCCTGGATGCCCCAAAGACCCGCTAGGGAAGTGGGAGAATTTTACAAGGCCCGACTATCAATTACACCGGGCCGGGAGAAGCCCATGGATTCACCAGTCTGAAAGACACGAGAAGAAAATGGTGTCCGAACCGAAACACTACAATGAGTATAAAGCCGCCCGCGAGGACACTTATGGACCACGGCAAGCAAGAATGTCACACGTGCGAGCGAACAAAATGGCGCCGAGTACCTCGAAGGGCGGGCCAGAGCGCGCCAGGCCCCGCCCTCCCGATGAGGGCGAAGTCCCACCAGCAGCCAATGAGGACACAAAGGCGTCTGAGGTAACACCGCCACCCGGCGCGGAACATCCAATGAAGACAAAAGCGCGCGCGGCGGCAGTTATGCAAGTAAAATTACAGAAACAGCGTGGCGGCTGACACCATATATACAAGTCCAAAAGACAGTACAAAGGCCATGTGCATGTAATCACAATACACTGACAACAAACACCCCCCCCTTCTTTCCCCCCGAGCTACGGGGGCACGAGGGAGGATGGCGGCCCTTTGTACAGGGCCCACCGCTACACGGGGCAATAATGCAGCAGGGCATCCCATAGAGGCTCACCATCAGCTTATACCGCCTACCCTTTGGTGGGGGACTGCGGAGGAGCATCACTCCATAAGCATGCATGGTGCTGCCTACCTTCACCCGACCAGCGCAGCCCAGGCTGGGAGGCACATCACAAAGAGGACGGGTGGGAATAGTCCAACAGGGCCGCAGGCTTTAATAGCCCCGCTCACCTGCGAGAGAGTGATACTTCATGTCTTTGCAGTAAGCACTGCAGAGAAATCTGGGGATTTGTGGGAGGTCCCCGGGTATTTGAGGGGCCGGGAGGAGCCTGTTTTGCATCTCTCTATAGAGCAGCGCCATCTGGCGGAGGATAACCCAAGTGTAAGTACTATATCTGGAGCAGGACGTACTGTATACTAAGAATAAAAGGCTTGATCACCCCCCCTGAAAGACACAATGAGGGACCCCATAAGAATCAATTATGCACACAAAAAAACAAGCACCAACATATGCAGCATAAGGCATTAATGCAGTATTCCCCAGGCGCTGTAATAACAGCGCAATGTATATATAAATAGAAGACACTCATAAAACCAAGGGCCCCGAAGGGCACTCACAGTGTCCAGTCTGGCAGGAATGGCCTCCATTAGCCAGGAGATCCTCAGGAAGAAGGGCGGGCCAGCGCGGATCGCGCGCCGCACGTGGCCCCGCCCCCTCCTGAAAAAACTGACAAGTGGCTCCCAGCCAATGGCCGAGAGCCACAAACCGCGTCGGAGGAGAGGGGCGGGCCGCAATCGGCGCGCAGAGCGTCAGGCCCTGCCCCCTCCTTTGACTGAGGAAAAGAGAGAGAACGAGAGCCGTGCTCCCCAGCCGTGCTGCGGAGCCGGCCATGAGATAACCGGCCCGCCGCCGCTGAACAATACAGCGAGCGTGTGGGCCACAGATAACAGTGACAAAACATGCTCACACACACAACACTCACACACTCACGCAGTAGCCAGCAAGTGAAGTAAACAGTGCATGACAGCAACTATAAGGGACAAAATGGAGGGTCAGCCCCCCCCCCCCCCCCCCCCCCCACTATCCGGGAACGAGGAGTAATGGAGGGGAAGCCGAAAGCTAACTACAATTATGTAGCGATGGCATAGATGCTGACAGGGCATCCTACGTCAGGATCACTAACCTGACGACCGCCTACCCCTTGGTGGGGGATTTGCGGTGGAGCATGGCTCCTGTTCAAACACCTCTAAGGTGTGCCCTACCCTCACCCGGACTGCACAGCTGGGAGGCATAGGGACATTAATGAAATAGTCCAGGTGGAAATAGGAAAAAAGTGGCCGGATGTACCTGTACCGGCTTACCTGTAAAGAAAAGAGACAGCCATCTTCTTGACTTGCTTCGCCGTCTGCAGAGACTTATCTGGGGAATGTGTGGGAGGTCCCAGGTATTTATGGACCGGGAGGGGCTTCTTTTTCTAGTCATCCTTGCAGAAGTTCGCCGTCTACTGGACCATAACCCACTAATGAATACTGTGACAGACGCTCTGTCTTTTGGATGTCATCACTATTCAGTTGCCCACCGGGTAATTCACTGGCCTTTTCTTAATTAGGTCATTGTATTTTGATACTGTTACAGGCAATGTCATTGTATTTTGACTGCCATTGTGTATTGTTGATTACGTCACAGTCAATGGCATTGTCCTGATTGATTATAATTATATTACGGCCTGCTATTGTTCTACTGATTGCGTCACCGGCAGAGTTGAGGGATTGTTTGCCCTGCTGCTATTGGTCGGTGTGTGTGTCATGCAATAGAGACTTGTGTATATAAGGCCCAGTGTGGCACTAAATAAAAACACTTCACCTTCACCCTCAATACTGAGTTCTGTCTCTTATTGGGGGAAACGCTATATTACAATTCACTAGCCCTTGTAAGGGCTGTTCCTGTTTCCTCACGGACGACTCTGGAATTCCAGCAGCACCTCTTACGATTGGGAAAAGGACGTCTCGGGCGGTGAAGCCCTACGGCGATAAGGGTTATCGCTACAAATACCATAACCCCACACTGTAATGAATACTTCCGAAGCAGGGTGTGTGACATACTTGGAATAACAAAATAAATCAGCCCGCAGGGGCACTTACGGACCGCGATAGGGAGACGCCAGGCACGCGCAGCAAAGAACTAAAATGGCGCCCGCATATACCGGAGACAGTGAAGTAGAACGCATCAGCCGCAAGATCCCCCCCCCCCAAAGAGCGCGAAAACGCGCCCCCCCTGACAAGGACAGCCAATGATGGTGCAGCAGCGCCTGAGGCGATGTTGCCGCCGACTGCGGAGCGTAGTACAAGCGTGCGGCAGCAAAAGAAACCAGTGCAACCAAATAAAATGGATCAAACACATCATATAGAAAAATATGCACCCCCCCCCCCCGAGATCTACCAGGGAGAGTGAAGGGGAAGCGATGGCCAGCCTAAAGGGAGCCAACTGCGGGGACAGGGGGCATAAGACGCGGGGGGCATCCCATAAGGCTCACCATGGGCCTATACCGCCTACCCTTTGGTGGGGGACTGCGATTGGAGCAGCGCTCCTTAGCACCTGACAGCGGTGCTGCCTACCATCACCCGAACCAGAGCAGCCTGAGCTGGGAGGCAGTAATAGGAAACGGGTGGGAATAGCCCTACAGGGCCGCAGGCCAATAGCCCCGCTCACCTGCGAGTAGAGAGAGCCATCTTCTAGTCATCGCAGCCAGGAATGCAGAGAAGAACTGGGGATTTTGTGGGAGGTCCCTGGTATATATGGGGCCGGGAGGAGCCACTTTTCTGTCTCTACAGTCCAGCGCCATCTACTGGAGGTATAACCTAAGTGTAAGGAATATCTTCTGGAACAGGACGTGCTGTATACTTAGAATAAACCCCAAAGTGGGAAGGCCTTGGGGTTCACTGATCTTCCCCTGGAGAAGGAAATTAAGAAATCAGATCCTCCTGCCTAAGCCTCTTTTCCAAAAACCCTGACAAAGCCGCCACCTGCACTTTTACGGTGCTGATAGCCAACCCCATTTCTGCTCCTTCATGCAAAAAATGCAAAACTGCTGCCAGATCTGAACATTTCAGGTTATGGCCCCTGCAGAAAGGAGAATCTCTTCCATACTTTCCCATAGATCTTATGGGTGACAAGCTTCCTGCTCTGAAGCAGAGTCCTAATAACTCTACTAGAATGACCCTGGCTCCTTAGCAGGCCCCATTCAGGATCCAGGCAGAGGTTTTGAACTTGAGGATGGAATATAGGCCCCTGATGAAGCAGATCGGTCACCTGGGCCACCAGGGAGCAACTAGGATCACTCTTGCCCGCTCCATCTTTATCTTTCTTATGGCCCGAGAGAGAAGGTGAAATGGAGGAAAGGCATAACACAGCCTGAACCTCCCCCAATCCTGTGACAGCGCATTCCCTGCTAGAGCTCCCTGGCCCTGGCGCAGAGAAAAGAAGTTTTGGCATTTGGAATTTCTTCTTGTAAATCCCAGAGAGCTACTAGATGTTCGTAGACTCTCTGGTTTAGTTCCCATTCAGGCTGCCTTAGTTGCACATAGCTAAGTAGATCTGCCTTTAGATCTACATTTAATTCCCCCCTTGATGTGGATTGCTCACTACCTTTTTTATCCTGGTGCAAATAGTCCTGGAGGGAGACATCAACTCCAATGACCTTGTGCCGCCCTGATGATATGCTACCACTGTGGCATTGTCAAAGACAATCCGTACATCCTGATCATGTAACCTCTTCTCAAAGGGTTCTAAAGCAATTAAACAGCTTTCAATTCTCGAAATTGTCTGACCAGGTACCCTGAATTTGGCAATGAGACATTTGAGCACCCAACTCCATGTGCTTGCATCTGTTGTGATCCAGATAGGGTCTATCTAATGCCAGGGTCTTCCCTTGGCCAGATTTACTTGATCCGACCACCATTGTAGGGACCCACATACCTGATCTGGGAAAGTAATAGAATCCAATGTCACTGGATTCTCTGACCCTCCGAACGCTGGAGGGTTCTTGAGTGAATCTGGACCCAAATGACTGCTGGAATGGCTGAAGACATGAGGCCCAGCAGAGTCAAAATCTGTCTGAGATTCTGGTATTGTGGTGGACATGAGGACAGGGAGAGAATCCTTTGAATCTTTGGAGGAGGAAGAAATGTATTTTAGACTGTCGATCTGATAACCTAAGGTATATGCAAGCTGCCTGCGGGGCAGATTCGACTTTTCTTTGTTTTTTATTTCACCCCAGCTCCGACAGAAGGGACAATGTTCTCTTCACATTGTTCTCCAAAAGCTCCCTGAATGGAGCAAAAAGTAGGATATCATCCTGATATGGCTTATTTATATCAGATTTATTCTCAGATAAGCCATCTTTGTAAAGATCCGAGGTGTGGACAAAAGACCAAAGCATTGCTCTTAAAGCAGACCTTTAGCATAATTTGATGAAAAGCCCAAACCCTTAAACTATTCCTCAGCATCTAAAGTTAATATATCTAAAGTTGCTTACTATTCTTTCCCCCACTGGCCTGCAACACTGTTCAGCACTCTAGGATACGGGCGCCGCCATCTTGGCTCAGTAGCATCACATACTGAGGAGAGGGGTCAAAAGTGCAGGGTTATAGCTGTGCTTTGCACAAAGTAGAGCTGGGGTCAGCAAAAGGTCAACGATCCCAGAATGCAGAGCGGTAGTCATAAGACACTGCCTGTTTGCAGGCAGCCTGACACTCCACGGGCCACCATCTTGGATGTTTAAAGTCTCGTAAAATCTAGTAGATGCACATAGGATTTTTAATGTGGGCAATCTGTATGTACAGGGTGGAGTTAACATACAAGATAGACTTATTCAGGGTGTAGGTCTGCTTTAACTTGAAACAATGAAAAGTTACTCCACCTATCATTATTGCCAATCTCAGATATCTTCTGTGACTTCGAAAAATCGGCACATGTAAGCATCCTGGAGATCCATGGAGGCCATCCAGGCATCCTTGAAACCAAATAACCTTGACCGTAAAACTGATTCCATGCAGAATCCCTTGTACCCGATACCTGTGTATCTGCTTCAGGTTCAGAATCATTCGGAACTTGTCTGAAGGTTTTTGAACCAAAAACACATGGGAATACACCTCCGAACGTCTCAGGTGCCAATGGACCTCTTCTATGACTGCCCATCTCCTTTAGTTGAGCTTCAAATGAATCGCCATTCTAGAGTCAAAGGATTCAAATAAACTTTTCATCATACACTGAAAGTGGCCCACTGCAACCTCCTCTAAACAGTTTTTGCATAGCAGTTTAGAAAAACCATCAGGTAAATTTGCCTGACAATTGACACATGCCCTAGACTGGCACATTCTAAATTCTATAGGCTCCTTCGGTCCCCTAGACTCCGAGATCCCTTCTGGAGTCCTTCGTAGCTTTAGCCTTCTTAATTTTGGGCTCTTTAGCCTACGAAGAGATAAAAATAGACATCATCCCAAGAGCCGGGGGGGCGAGGTTGGGGGTGCTTGCCAAGGACCTAGGCGACTTACCCCCTCCACGGCACAGTCACCCTCCAAGAGCCATGAGGATCCCCACCGGTAGTCCTGGACCAGTCACACGTTTGTGTTTACGGTTTAGGTGGGCGGAGCTACTCGGCTGGGCCGCATGCAGGAGGTTTTTGGAAATTTTGAAAAAGTAACATTCCCCATAGGGTGCCATTTTCAACGGTATATCGCACTTTGTTAGTATCTACTCCACTGCTACTGGTAAGTATATATTACAGACATGATGGGTGTTTTTTTTTTAAGGTAATAAGGACACTCTTGGATGAAACACCATCAACAATGACTTACCACAATATCTTCCTCTGTGACCCTTGGATGTAAATTATTCACGATCATTTTTGTGCCTTCTAGCGGGCTAAACACGGGCTAAAGCCAAAAAAACAAAAACAGAACGAAGGGAACAGATTACAATAAGTACACTTTAGGCCACATGAAATACATTTACTAAAATTAAGTTCTCTTCCACCCTCATTAATACACATGACACTTTCATACATAACTAAATGGATTAACTGTATTTTTGACACATAAGATGCACCTGATCATAAGAAGCACCCTGTGTTTAGAGGAGGTAAAAAAATTCTGAACCAAATTGTGTACTAAATTGCAGACGGTTGGCCTGATTCTGGGCCTTCACTTAAATGTGCAAATATTGTGTATTGTACTATTCTGTTCTGTGCTATTCTGTGCTATTCCACTACCCAAATGTACAATACAGGGAAGCTCATTATCTAGTCATTGTAGAGAGGTATTTTCTGATTGTATACATTTCTTTCAAATATTTATTTATTTTTTTCTTACCTTTATTTCACTGGGGTTATATGAGTAAGAGTAAGAGCATACATATATTGTTTGCACATTTATGAGCCAGATGAGACCTTTCCTTGTCTCATACAGGCTCACTGTTTCCTTATAGAATAAAAAACTTTTGTGATGCACATTGCACTTTTTTCACTTGTATATTGTAGATAATCCTTGTTTTGTGTACACCAGTCAATTGCTGTGTATAGTATATTAACTCACCTCTTTTTTATATATATTGTATTGACTCGCTGTTATTCATTAATTTAACACTAGGGGGCAACATAATTCCATGCACCTTTGCACATATTTATAGACATGTATTAAATATATATATTATTTCTTATTGTAATTTATATGTATATTTGTCTTGATTAGATATTAAGCAGAGCCCGGGGACCCATCTATCTTTCTTTTAACTTTGTCTTGTATTTGTGTGTTGTATATATGTTTTTTATTTGTGTACATGGCACCTTTAATAAACTTTTCATATGATCATCTTAACGTTAACAGTGTGAGTGCCCATATATAAATCCCCTATACACATTTGTTGCCTCCCAAAAAAGGGAACACATGACCACCAGAATAGAATAAAAGCTTGACTCCTCCTCTAATCCCCAGTTGTTGTAGAGATCTGAAAGAGAAAAAAAGAAACAGACCTACAACTTTACTCCATAAAACAAGACACAATAGTCTAACTCACATAAGGAAAGGGGAGGGAAAATGCCGTATGCTGCCCGTTCGGATGTTTAGAAAAGAAGTTACCAGGTATCTAACTTAAGTTTTCTCAAAACATCCTCCGGGCAGCATACACTGAAAGATAGACGAGATCTACCTCATTGGGTGGGAAGAACAGCACGAAGGACACTTCTACCAAAAGAATGATCCCTCTGGGAATGAAGATCCAACTGATAGTGCTTGGCAAATGTTCTAGCTGAGGACCAAGTAGCTGCTTTACAGATCTGTTCCATAGAGACCCCAGCCTGCTCTGCCCAAGATGTAGAAACACTTTTGTAGAATAAGCCGTGACTCCACCTGGTATGGAATTATTCTGATAAGCCATTTTAATCGCAGTCTTCATCCATCTTGCTAACGTCGTCTTAGACACTTTCTGATCCTTTCTTGGGCCTGAAAAGGACACGAACAAGCTGTCAGCTGTCCTCCGATCTTTGGTTTGTTGAAGGTACTCCAACAGATGTGTTTTAACATCCAAAGAACTCAATTCCGAAGAGTCTTTATTGTCTAAACACGGAATGATGATTTCTACAGTTCTGTGAAAATCCAATGAAATCTTAGGTAGATAACAAGGATCCACTCTTAAAACACCCTATAGAAATGGATGACGACAGGACAAGGCCTGAATGTCACAAATTCTGCGCGCAGAAGTGATAGCCACCAAAATCTTTAAATGTCCAAATCCTTGATAGGGAAAAACGGAGGGAATTTCAATATCGAGAGAACCTTGGCTAGATCCCATTGAGGCACAACCTTCGATGGCGCAGGCTTAGAACGTTTGACTGCCAGAAGGAAATGCCTGACAATAGAAAATGAGGACAATATTTTGTCCAAAAATACAGATAATGCCGCCAAATGGACCTTCAGGGTGTTTACACTTAAACCTTTTTCAATTCCATGCTGTAAAAAATCCAGAATCACTGCTTGAAAAAAAAAATCTGTTTTGTATTCCCCAGGACTTAAAAAGTCTTCCAGATTTTCAAATAAATCTTCCTGGTGACCATCTTCCTGCTTGACAACAAAGTCTCGAATAACCCTTTTTCAGAAGTAAGGTGACCCACATCCGTGGGTTTGGACAAAGAACTGGTCCCTGCGACAGCAATTGCGGACATACTGGAATCTCCCATGGCTCCTGAATGGATAGTTCCACTAGAGCCGAGAACCAAGATCTCTTGGGTCAACAAGGAGCCACCAGAAGAGTTGTTGCTGGTTCCTTGAGAATCTTGATTTTCACCATCGGTATCAACCGAACCGGAGGAAATGCATAGACTAGACTGAACTGCCACACATGGGTCAATGCGTCCACTCCTAATGCTGGATCCGCCGGATTCAAAGAGAAGTACCTGTTCAACTTGTGATTCTTCGCAGAAGCAAATAGATCCACTTCGGGCATACCAAATCTGTTTGAACACTACTGGATTCAAAGACCACTTCTCTCAACGGAGACCGACTCAGGAAATCCACCACCTGGTTCAAGGTTCCCTTCAGATGTACTGCTGACAGAGACTTCAGGTTTTCTTCCGATCATAGTAAGATCTCTGAAGCATCTGTCATCAATCAAGCAGATCTTGTTCCCCCTTGACGATTTATATATGCTACTGAAGTCGCATTGTCTGACCTTATCAGCACATGCTGACCCTTCAGATGCCGACTTAGCGCCCTCAAGGCTTCCTTCACTGCTATCCGCTCCCTTAGATTTGAAGAAGACTGACTCAGGGCCTTGGGCTATCCCCTGCACCGTCCAATTCTTGCAATGGGCACCCCAGCCCCAAGCCAAGGCATCTGTAGTTACTATCATCTCTTTGGGGTCCCTCCATGATAGACCCTCGCAAAACCGATCGTCGATCAGCCACCAATCTAGGGAACGCTTCACCAAATCCGGAATAGGGACTACATCCTCTCGTCTCTTCTGGGACACGTTTCAATTGTTCGAAATATGCCTCTGAAGAGTCCTTGAATGTGACTTACCCCATCTCACTGCAGGGAATGCTGACGTCACTAACCCCAACACTTTCATGGCCCGTCTTATTGAAGACTTGTGCAGAAGAACCGCTTTCTGAAGGATCAAAACTTTCTGAGAAGGCAAAATTAGAATTTGGAGAATTGTATTGATCTCGAATCCCAAATACGTCATCACCTGCGAGGGAACTAAACTTAATTTCTCAAGGTTTAGGACCCAACCCAGCCGAGTTAGTAGATTCAAGGTGTGATTGAGATTCTCCAACAATTTGTCCAGTTGACTGGGCAAAAAGCAACAGATCGTCTAGGTAAGTCAGAATGCCTATTCCTCTCTGTCTCAGATATGCCAGAGGTTCTGCTAATACTTTAGTAAAAATCCTCGGAGCTGAAGCCAGTCCGAACGGAAGACAGACAAATTGAAGTGCAAGATCCGGTCTCCGTCTTTTATTGCAAACCTTAAAAAAGACTAAGACCGGCACTCATTGGCACCTGCCAGTAAGCATCCTTCAGATCCATTAAGACCATGAAGGAGCCCTGTGGAAGCATGTCCTTGACTGAAAAAATAGTTTCAATACGAAAATGCCTGTACTGGACACTGAGAATGAGAATCTTTAGGTTAATGAATCTGAACCCCCGAGGCCTTCTTTACCCGAAAGATGCTGGAGTAAAAACCCGCACCCTGTTGAAGACAGGGAACTGGGATAATCACTCCCCTTGACCCCATGGCTAGTAAACTTTCTTGAATAGCCCTTCTTTCCACCAGGTCCTTGGGCAGAGGGGAAATCAAGAAATACAGTTTTGTAATTACTCACCTTTAAAACGGATATTATAAGTGTGACATACACTCCGCTTCAATAAGTCTTGACAGTTGGGTTATACTCCAGTAGAGGGCGAACTTCTGCAGAGATGAATGCAAAAAAAGAAGCCCCTCCCGGTCCATAACTACCTGGGACCTCCCACCAACTCCCCAGTGTAAAATAGCAGTAAAGGGACCAGGAAGAACCAAATATAACAATATTAAACAAAAAACCAATGGTTCACCATATAAAGGATCCAGAATACCAAACAGGGTGGGTGAAGCGGAGTGTATGTCACACTTATAATATCCGTTTTAAAGGTGAGTAATCACAAAACGGTATTATTCCAAGTGTGACATACACTCCGCTTCAATAAGTCTTGACAGTTGGGACATCCAAAAGCAGTGTCCGTCAAGGGTGGGAACCATAAACAGTAAAGAATGCACCAACTCAAACCACTGCAGCTTGCAGAACCTTGCGACCAAAAACAGCATCCGCTGAAGCCCGCACATCAACCTTGTAAAACTTGGAAAAAGTATGCACAGAAGACCAAGTAGCAGCCTTACAAACTTATTCAACAGAAGCCTGGTGCTGAAAAGCCCAGGATGCACCCACAGCACAAGTAGAGTGCGCAGTGACCCTAAACGGGGGGAGTCCTCCCCTTAGCAGAATAGGCCCCAACAATGGCCTGACGAATCCATTTGCTAATCTTAGACTTAGCAGGTGCCAAACCTTTCCTGGGCCCGCAGGGCACCACGAAAAAAGCGTCCCGTCTTGCGGAAGGAAGAAGTGGTCATCAAATAACTTCACACAGCGAACAACATCCAAATTGTGCAGAACCCTCTCCTTGTCATTGTTAGGCTTAGGACACAAGGAAGGGAGAACAATATCCTGATTGAGGTGGAAAGCCGACACCACCTTAGGAAGGAAATCCGGTTTAAAACGAAAAACCACCTTATCCTGGTGTCTCTCAAAGTAAGGGGCCTGAATCAACAGAGCCGCCAACTCAGAGACACGCCAAACCGAGGTAATCGCCACCAAGAAGGCAACCTTCTAAGTGAGAACTGAAAGAGCAATATCATGTAGCGGCTCAAAAGGCGGACCCTGCAGAGCCGAAAGAACCAAATTCAATTCAAATCCCAAACAGGAACTACAGCTTGTCGAGGGGGCCGCACATGCGCCACCCCTTGGAAAAAAGTCTTAACCAGCGGGTGTAAAGCAAAAGACCTCTGGAAGAAAACAGACAAAGCAGAAACCTGTCCTTTCAAAGTACTAATCTGGAACCCCAGGTCCAGATTATGCTGAAGAAACTCCAAAATTCTGGGTACAGAAAAAACCCTGCAAGGCAAGGCCCTAGCCTCGCACCAATCAATATAGGACTCCAAGTCCTATAGTAAATGCCAGAAGAGGACCGCTTCCTAGCCCTAATCAGGGTCTGAACAACCGCCTCAGACAAACCTTCCTCTTTCAAGATGAAGGTTTCAGCAGCCAAGCCGTCAAAGCCAGCGTTTGTAAATTGGGGTAAAACAAATGGCCCTCAGATAGCAGGTCCGGCAGCAAGGGAAGCCGGTACTGGTCCACGGCCAGCCTTACAACGTCTGCGTACCAAACTCTTCTTGGCCACCTTGGAGCCACCAGAATCGCTGGTGCCCCTTCTAGAACCAGTTTGCGAACTACCTTGCCCAGCATGGAGACAGGTGGAAACAGGTACAGAAAGCCCAGGTCCTTCCAAGCCAGTGACAAGGCATCCACTGCCAAGGCCAGGGGATCCTGAGAAAGACACAAAGGCCGGAAGTTTGTGATTGTGCCTTGAGGCAAGGAGATCCACCTCCGGAGTCCCCCACCTGCGGCAAAGATCCAGAAAAACCTTGGGGTTGAGAGACCACTCTCCGTGGCGAGAGGATCCCCTGCTCAGAGAATCCGCCTCCGAATTCTCCACTACCGGAATGTAGACTGCCGAAAGGCAAGGAACATTGCTCTCCGCACAGTGTAGGATCAGAGAGACTTCCCTGAGGGCACTCCTGCTGCGAGTCCCTCCTTGGTGATTTATGTAGGCCACTGCCGTTCGGTTGTCCGAACGCACCTGAACCAGAAGACCCCGTAACTGTGGGGTCAACCGAGCCAGAACCAGACGAAAGGCTCTGAGCTCCAATACATTGATGGGGGTGTGAGCCTCCTGGGGACCCCACACCCCGCTGAACTGATGACTCTTCCAATAACCTCTCCAGCCCGACAGGCTGGCATCCGTGGTAACCGTCTCCCAACAAGGGGCCAGAAAAGATCTGCCCTTCACCAGATTGCTCGAGTCCAGCCACCACCGAAATGACTGCCGAACCCTGGGAGACACCTTGAAAGGTTGATCCAATGACAGTGGGCTCCTGTCCCAATACGTCAATAGGAGAAGTTGAAGAGATCTCATGTGAAACTGTGCAAACAGCACCGCCTCGAAGGAGGACACCATCAGACCCACCAGTTTCATCCCCTGTCGGATAGAGGGACAAGGACTGTCCAGAAGAAGACGGATCAGGTCCTGAATCCCCTGCACCTTGGCCTGGGGCAGAAACACTCTGGCCAGACTGGTATCCAGATTCATGCCCAGAAATTAAATCACTCGAGACGGGGAGAGAGAAGACTTGGTGCGGTTGATCACCCACCCGAACCTCTCCAGGGTCGACACCACCAGATGGGTGTCCAGCTCGGCCTGCTGAAGGGAAGAAGCTGAAATCAACAGATCGTCCAGATAAGGCACAATGCGAATGCCCTGCAATCTGAGCAGAGCCATTACGCCCGCCAAAACCTTGGTGAAGACCCTCGGTGCCGAGGTCAGACCGAAGGGAAGAGCTACGAATTGATAATGTTGATCCTCTATCGCAAACCGGAGGAATCTCTGATGCGCCTGAAAGATTGGAACATGCAGATACGCATCCTTGATGTCTTATGGATGTCATAAAATCCCCTTGGCGAAGGGAATTGATAGCCGAGCGCAGAGTCTCCATGCAAAACTTTTTGGCTCTGATAAACCTGTTGAGAACCTTGATCTAGAATGGGTCTCACCGAACCCTCCTTTTTGGGAACCGTGAAAAGGTTGGAGTAGTAACCCCTGCCTCTTTCCAACGGAGGCACGGGGCATTTAACCCCCATGTCCAGAAGGCTTTTCACTGCTAACAGGAGCCCCTGTGCAGCCCGAGTGTCCGAGGGCACCCGAGACCTTAAGAATCTTGGGGGTGGCCAGTACTCGAACTCCAGTTTGTACCCGGAGGAGACCACTTTCAAAATCCAATTGTCTGTGACCTCCCGGGCCCAGACCTGGAAGAAGAGCCTCAGCCGTCCCCCCACCCTTACGGGTGAGGGCGCCCCTTCATTGCTGAGCCGGTTTAACGGCAGGCTTGGGCTTGGAACCCCAGGCAGCCGCGGGACGTGCCCAACCTCTGTTCCAGGACGAGCCCCTGACACCTGAGAAGGCCAGACCCCTAGAGGCTCTGGCCCCTCTAAAGGAAGGAGTGAATGAGCCCGCCCCCCGAAAGGGATGGCGCTGCTTCCTCCGATGAGGTAACTTACCGCCCTTAGCAACAGCATCCAATTTATCTCCAAACAGCCGCGCACCCAAGAAGGGGAGAGCTGTGAGCGACTTCTTGGCTCCCACTGACGGAGCCAGACCAGTCTGCGCATGGCCACCATTAAGGCTGACGTCCTACTACACACAACAATGGAGTCTTCCATCACAGCCATGACAAAATCCATAGACAATTCACAAGTATAGCGAATTCAGCGCCATCTGGATCAAGCTGAGCGTTATTCAGCCAGTCCCTGATAAGGGACCTGGTAGCAAGCGACACCAGGGCAGACGCACTAACCGGCCACAGGGCCGAGCCCACGCAGGCAAATGCGTGGCACGCCATCTGATCAAGGCGCTTATCCTCGCCATCCTTAAGGGAGGTGGCGTTAGGGGTGTTCAGCACAGAAGAGTTGGTCAAACCTAAAACAGGCGCGTCGACCTCGGGAGGTGAAGACCAGCGCTTGACCGCCTCCACCGGAAAGGAACTTCTTATCCCATCCCTGAGGCACACCAGGAAGCCGACAGGGCTTTCCCATTCTCTAAGTATCAGCGAATCAAAATGCCCCTGGGTAGGGAATTCCAGACGGGGCTTGTGAGCCCCAAAAAATCCCCCTTCTTAAGAGGGGGCGCCTCAGGTGGATCGATAGCCAACACCTCCAATATGACAAAACAGTGACCGTATCAACGGCATCTCCCGGCGTCTGCCCGACATTGGAATTCCCAGGCTGACCATAGTCAGCCTCTGAATCCTGATATAATTCCCCCTCCTCTAACGGAGAATAATCGGACAATTCAGCGGACTCGTCTTCAATATCCCACAAAGGCTGGGCCGACGACAAGTGTCCCTTTTTAGCCTGGGCCTTCTTGCTAGCAACCATTTTCTCTATGCTGGCCAACCGAGCCCAAACATGAGAAAGCGACTGCCCACTGGCACCACTGTCACTTGGGGTACTGATCAGGTGGGGAGGGGAAGGCGATGAAGCAGGAGGAGCCGACCAACAAGGCTGGGTACCAGACTGCCGCGTTATGGCCTTTTGTGCGCATGGTATACAAACCAGCACATGCTCCCCCGTAAGTGATACACCACACAAATGGCCCGGATTGTCCCTGAGGGATCCCGAGCCGAGCCCGGTATCCTGCAGAGCCTCCATATGGTGAATTTTTGTTGTCAGTCGCAAGACCATAGGGAATTACGCATAAGCAACCCAGGATGCCCCTTAGAGTCCCGGTGGGAGGATTTTTTTGGGGTGGACAATATTTATAGCTAGGGACCCCAGGACGAGGAGAGACCCCTTAAAATGCACTTATACGGGGACACCTGTAACACAAAAAAGGTCACATAAGAGTAGAGCATAGTAAGGGATGCCCTAGCATAGCTATTCCTATAAGGTGTATGACTATATTTATAAATATATTATAAATATAATATAATATAATATATATATACTGTGTTTCCCCGAAAATAAGACCTACTCCGAAAATAAGGCCTACTGTGCTTTTAGCATGAAGGCTAAATATACGACCTCCCCCGAAAATAAGACCTCCCCCCGCAGCAAGAGTCCTCAGTCAGCTGCGGCCGGCTCTCTCTGATGACGAGTGACGCCCCTGACGCTGCGCATAGGGGGACGTCACTGGGGGACGTCACTCGTCATCAAAGCGGCCGCCACCAAAGTGAAAGCTGCTGTCTGCTGCTCGCTCTCTGACAGTAAGTTAGTGAGTAGTGGCAGCAGACTGTGAAGAAGAAAAAAAAAAAGGGGGGAATGGGGGAAATGCCAAGTGAGGGGAGGGGGGGGATGGAAACTAGAGAATTCCCTGGATTCTCTAGACTCTACCCCCACCTCTCCCACTGATGATGAGGGGGGGGGGTTGTATGTTTTGGATTCCCCACATATGCCACTACCGGTAGTACAGGAGAAGGGGGGTAAATTGGGACAGGAGGATCGGGGGGGGGGGGGGAGGTAACATGAAATTTTGACAGGAGTCACATTTTGTCTGGTTATGCTGGTTTGTGATGGCAACCACTACTGTTTAACAGTTAATAAATTTCCTTTTTTGTGAATGCATGTGAATTCTTCTTCATGGAAAAATGTAAGACATCCCCTGAAAATAAGACCTAGCGCATCTTTGGGAGCAAAAATTAATATAAGACACTGTCTTATTTTCGGGGAAACAGGGTATATAGCCAAGCAGCCATACCGAGCAAATAAAAAGGGATATAGGCACACACACACACACAATTATACATATATATATCGAACTATGATATCCATATAACAACATATGATATGATGAATAGATGTAGCCCACGGGCACAATAACGGCCGGCGACATGTCCTCAAGGAGGGCATAAGCAAAGGCTTTCCAGCTAAGGAGCCTGTATGGGGCACTCACGCGGTCGATGGCGTCCAGACGATGAAAGGGAGAAGGGGGCGGGCCAGCGCTGAGCGCGCCCGCAAATAGCCCCGCCCCCTCCGACGTGCAATCCCCCCCCCCAAGCCGCGCTTCCAGCCAATAGGGCTGGAGCCGGCCGCCGCCGAGGGGGGCGGGCTGACGCCGAGGGGGGCGCCAGGCCCCGCCCCCCTCACTGTGGAAGGCAGAAATTCGCGCTCCCCGGCCAAAATGGCCACGGAGCCGACCCTGAGAGCACCGGCCCGCCGCCGCAGAGAACGTGCGCGCGGGCCGAACGTAAAACATACACGCACACACATACACGTGAATAAAGTAAACAACACACCACACACTGCAAACAGACAGGGAGTCAGCCCCCCCCCCCCCCCCCCCCGGAGGAGAGTAAGGGATCCGGAAGAGGGAGTGGGAACCCTGCCAATATAAGGCCATAGGCATGTAGGGACGGGGCATCCCACACCAGGATCACCAAAAACCTGGATCACCAAAGTCTCACGGCGGAGCAGCGCTCCTACAGCACCCAAAGGGTGCTCCTACCTTTACCAAGGACCAGCAGCCAAAACTGAGAGGCTCACTACAGGGACAATTTGGAGGGTCCTGGTAGCAATAGGGACAAAAAAGGGGGCCGGGCGCGAGCCCGGCTTACCTGCAAGTAAGAGAAGTTTCATCTTCTGTCTTGCTCGCTTCCTGCAGAGAAGACAACTGGGGAATTAGTGGGAGGTACCAGGTAGTTATGGACAGGGAGGGGCTTCTTTTTTTGCATTCATCTCTGCAGAAGTTCGCCCTCTACTGGAGAATAACCCAACTGTCAAGACTTATTGAAGCGAGTGTATGTCACACTTGGAATATTTTGAAGGTGGGGTCTGAGAAAATTCTATGTGAAACCCCTCTTTTACCCCCTTGACAATGAACGGTTAATCCAAAAGGTCCTGCCAGGCGTTGTAAAATCCCTTTAGCCTGGCCCCAATTTGCAATCTGGCGTCATTGTTTCTTGGGCTTGGACCGATAGGTCCCAAACAATGTGGAACCTCTAAATCCCCCTTTTCCTGCAGAGGCTGCAGTAGAGGAAGGACCACCTCTGGATCTCTTAGAGGCATCCTTGTTAAGAAAGGAGCATCTAAAAGAGTTCCTAGGAAAAAAATCTTATTAGCAGGAGGCCTAGGACGAGCAGTAAAACACTTATTCCTATTCTCAATCCTATCCAAAACTTTCTCTAACTCAGAACCAAAAAGAAACTGCCCCTTAAAGGGCATAGCACAAAGTCTCATCTTGGACCCAATATCCCCAGACCAGGTTATCAACCGGGGAGTCCTGCGCATGTACCGGTAATTGGTTACGCCATACTTAGAGCCAAAAGTCTTACTGATTCAAGCCATGGCATCTGTAACAAATGCCGTAGCTGAAAAAAGGGTGGGTAAAGCCTTCAAAATTTTGTCCAGACTAGTCCATTCCAACAAACAATCTTAATTGTTGAATCCAGAACCCAAAATTTCTAATTACACAGGTAGAAGCCAGAATAAAGAATTGGATTCCGCTTGCCAGGCTCTCTTAAGCAAAGAATCCATCTCCTTATCTAGGGAATCACTAAGTACCCCAAAATCTTCAAAGGCCAACCCTGCCCCCTTAGAAACGTTAGCAAAAGGGGCATTCAATTTAGGACATTTTTCCCAAAACTCTGAATCCTCTTTTGCAAAAGGATATCTTCTCTTTAGACCCCGGGATCTGAAAATTTTCTTAGATGGACATTTACATTTCTCTAGAATCATATCCTTGAGAAAATTATGGAAAGGGAATGAAAAAGATGAATCAGGAGCCAAATCATGATAAAACCCATCATGCTTAGAATTGGGTCCCGATTCCTTTTCCTCTATCCCCATGGATAAATAAATCATGTGCAAAAGGAAAGGTAAGTCTCCAGGGGGGAAACAAATACCTCCCCTTAGACGAAGCTCCTGAGCCGGAGGCCTGATCTTCCTCCTCCCCCAGGGAAAGAAACATCCCCCTTCCTCAGTCATCGTCTGGCATATCTGACTACTGAGTGGAAAAATAAGAGGATCTTCCCATAGGCCCAAATAGTAGGGACCCGTGGCTGACTGAGAAAAAGTAACCTGGCTCCCCAAATCCTTCAGTGACCTTATTGGCCCAAAGCAGAAGTTGAAATTTGGTTCTTAAGCTCCTTCATCATTTCCATTAAATCAGATTGTTGCTCTTTATTAACCACCTTCTCTGTGCAGGATTGACAAAGGGTTTTTTTATATGAATCCGAGTGTTTAATTTCACACATGGAACATCTCCTGCTCTTCTGTGATTTAGACCCCGAAGAAGAGGATTTAGATACACTTGGGGTAGCTTTGTCCTTTGTCCTGAAGCCACCTAAATAGGGCAGGAGCAAAATCCCCTTAATTTTAACCCTTTCATGTTAGATTTAAGAAAGGGAGGCCAGTAATAGAAAACCCAGAACACTTGTGCTGTCCCCTTTAAGGCTCTTGCAAGTGTTTCTGGAAAGCAGGAAATTCCCGTTGATTGTGGAATGACGTCACAGCGCCCGGGAGGAAGAAGCCAATTCCCTTCTACTTCCTGTTAATCCTATAAATGCAAAGCCTCACAGCGCGCATAAACATTCTTACGGAACCGCGGATCCGCCATCAGGAAGACCAGGAAGAAGATGACATCCCGCCCAAAATGGAAGGATCTGTCTGGGAACAGCTCCCGGCGCCCTCCGCGCCGATCCCCCCTCTGGACTGCAAGCCGCCGGAGGTAAGCGAATCAAACCGCATACAATAGCCGGGCAGGGAAGAGAGTGAGAACGCGGCATTCCCCACCTCAAATGTTAAAATACTAGCCTGGGAAAAAGTTCCAGTGCAACCAATCTTTAGGGAATACTTCCCTAGGACCATTCTAAAATAAAAAATCATAGAAAAAAGAATTCTGTGAGTACCTGTAGAATGAATTCCTCTTCCATTATTACTTCAGGACATCAGAATTCAGAGACGAATGGGTTAACCTTTCCCGAAGGGTGTGGTCTGCAAGAACAAAGTCCACCTCCCGGGCCTATAACCACCTGGCTAGCTTGATGCACCTTAGTTTAATTGAAAAGCAGTAGAACCAGCCGTCCGGGAGGCATACCTATCCTTTTTTTTGTAATGCTGATCATTATTTACAGCAACTATTTACATATTTACCACTCCACTAAAACTAGGCATCCAATACATGGACATCGTAACCTAGCAGACAGGGAGGGTCTGATGTCCTGAAGTAATAATGGAAGAGAAATTAATTCTACAGGTGAGTACTCACAGAATTCTCTTTTCTCTTCCATTTTACTTCAGGCCATCAGAAGAATTCAGAGACGAATGGGACCTCCAAAAGCAGTGCCCTAATTTGTGTGGGATCCCAAAACCTTATTCCTTTCAGGAATAAGATACTCAAAAAACCCTTATTCCTTTCAGGAATAAGACATTCCAAAAACCTGTATTCCTTTCAGGAACAAGACATTCCAAAACCCCTTATTCCTTTCAGGAATAAGACATTCCAAAACCATCTAATTACCACTGTATGTAATTCCTTCCTACTAATGGCTCTATGTTATAGAATTTGGTAAATGTATAAGCTGAAAACCAAGTAGCGGCTTTGCATACTTGTTCTATTGAAGCTTGATGCTAAAAAGCCCAAGAAGCTCCAATAGCTCTTGTCAAATGAGCAGTAGCCCTAAAAGAAGAATCCTTCCCCTTAGGGAATATAGGCTCTTACCACATGCCTGTCTAATCCATCGCTGATGGTAGACTTAGATGGTGGAAGACCTTTCCGTGGACCCTCAGGTATGACAAAATAAGGAGTCCGACCTACGGAAAGCTTGTGTAGCAGTGAGATAGTATCTTAGTGCTTTTTACTACATCCAGCAATGAAGAATCCTTTTTTTAATCGGACACTGGAGCAGGACATAAGGAAGGCAAGTCACCTCTCCATTAAGATGAAAACCACCTTATGAAGAACATTTCGTTTAAAGCAGAAGATGACCTTGTCCTTATGTAAAACTAAATAAGGAAAAAAAAAAGATAACCTTAAGAGTCAATAAACTTAATGACGCATCTGCCAATAGTTCCAAAGGAGGATGCTGAAAAAGAGCTGATAAAACTAAGTTCATGTCCCAACCCGGCCGCACATGAGCGACTCCCTATACAAAAAGTTTTAATACATTTATTCACAGCAATGGGTTTCTGAATAAAAAGATAGATAAAGCAGATATCTGTCCCTTTAAAGTAAAGTACTCAATTGAAAACCTTCACCTTTCTGCCAAAAAATCAAATATTCTGGGAACAGAAAAATTCTACCAGTGAACCTTCTGGATTCGCACCAAGCGATAATGCTTGTCAGACTCTATAGTAGATCATTGATGAAGGCTTCTTTCTGGCCTGAATCATAGTCTGCATGACTATGTCAGAAGAACCCCCTTTCTGCCAAGATAAAGGATTCAATAGCCAGGCGGTTTAAGCCAGAACATGTGAATTGGGATGCCTTAGAGGCCCCTGTGTGAGAAGATCTGGATTGTTGGGTAACCTCCCCGAGTTGTCCTTACTATGTCTGAGAACCAGCTTCTTCTTGGCCACCGAGGAGCCACCAGAATGGTTGGGACTCCCTCGCGAGCTATCTCGCCCTAGGAGTGGACTACTGAAGTGTCAGGACATCTGTTGCTATAGTTAGAGGATCCCTGGACCGAGACACAAACTTTGTAACCTTCCGATTGTGTCGGGATGCACAAGAGATCTATGTGCGGAATCCCTCAGCGCATGCATAGGAATTGAAAAAACCCTCTAAGAGACCATTCCCTCTGATGCAGGGCCGTTCTGCTGAGATGATCGGCCTGCAAGTTGTCCACTCCAGGTATGTGTACAGCCGAAATGCATGAAACCCGTTTCTCGGCCCAAAGTAAAAACCAGCTCACTTCCATGAGGGCTTCACTGCTTCAGGTGCCCCCATGGTGGTTGATATATACCCCTTCAGATGGTATGTCCAATGTCTGAGATACAATAGAATCACTCTCAGTTCCAGGATATTTATGGAGAGTTTGCTCTCCTTTAGACTCCAATGTCCCTGGAGCGTAGGTGACTCCATGACACTCCCCCAACCCGATAGACTGGCATCCAAGGTGATGATCTTCCACTGTACTGGAAGGGAGGATTTGCCAGTCTGAAGAGGCTGAGTGTCAGTCTCTTCGCCTACCTTGCCCTTTAAAGCATCGAAAGCGTGCTAGGCCACGGACTGCATGCAGCAGCAGACATACTCGTCTGGGTGTTTGTTACAGAGCAGGCTGTTCATCTGTCGCATGCTCCACAGCGACACCTAGAGTTCAGCCCACTGCAAGTACACAAAGCCTAGAGTGTAAGCTCTTGGGTTTGATTTCACTTCCTGGTTTCCTGAGTCTGAGTGGACAGGAAGTGACCTCACCCAGACTCTGAATCATCCCTCCCTGTTCTAATTGACAGCCCTATTTAAGAGGACAGCTGGCCTGCAGCCAATGCTGTCTTAACAGCTTACTTCCTGGACTCTGTTTCCCTGACTCCTGAATATCGGATCTGAATACCTGGATTTACACTTGTTTTTGATGCAGATTTCTCAGTGGACTTTGCTTGTTTTTTTGCCAGCCTCTGACCCCGGATTCATCCTTGAACTCTGCCCAGACTTTTTATTTTGCTATTTGGGATTATTTTGCTTCACTTCGCCCCATACCTGGAGCTCAGCTCAGCTCTCCCCATGGTTGTAGCCAGGAGGCTTGACACCGACGACCAGGCTAGAGACTGCCTTGTTGACGGTGTCATGCAAAGAGTGATCCAGAGTGTGTGGGTTTCGTTCACAGATTGTGAGCAATTCCATCTGCAGGGGTCTTGTGTCAACAGTGCAAAAGGTACTGACTCAAGCAAGATACCATCAGGCCCAACAGACATATTCCTTAATGGTCGGATGAGGGCAAGACAAGAGACCCTGTACCCTGGCCTGAAGTAAGAGTCACTCTTGCCTGGGAAGTGTCTAATGACAGTCCCAGAAAAGAATAACTCTTCAAGCTATGATATGATATTTGACTTAAGAATTCGACTGGATAGTCAATTATCCAATGTCGATCAGACAGTCTGTGTATCTTTCTGGTCCACCTGACATGATGGGGCCCATATCAACAGATAGTCTAAGTAAGGGATTACATGTATACCCTGACTTCTTAGAGAAAACATGAGACCTGCCAACACTTTGGTAAACACCCTTGGTGCTGAAGATAGACCGAAGGGTAATGCCACAAACTGAAGATGTAGGCCACCTACAGCAATGTAGCTAATATAATATAATATAATATCATATAATATATATATATATATATATATATATATATATATATATATATCTATCTATATCTATCCCGTCTGGAGTAACTTCACTGTGGATCAACAACTCCAATCTCTAAAAAGGCAATATACGGCAGATCTCAATGCTTCTGCTTTCTGCGGAATTCAGGATACCCCTGACCAAGAGAATCTCCAAGGGGGTCTGGCTCCTAATTTGATCTTGTAACCTGAGGATACAACTTCCTGTATCCAAATATCTGTTACATGAAGCCTCCAAATATGAGCAAAATGCAGAAGCAGTCCCCCCACACCTGCAAGAGCGGGGGCATCCCTTCATGCCTGAGCAGGCTTTGAAGGGGGTCTGGCTTTATTCTGCCAGACACCTGTTGCCTTAATTTGGAACTTTGTCTTATTCCCTAAATCTCTTCGGTATCCCGAAGAGGCCGAACCTCTAGCCGGAACCCCACAGTAAAAGGCCCTGTGGAAGCAGTATTTGACTTCGGCTTCTGTGGCAGATTACATGATTTACCACTAGTAGCATGCTTTACCATGTCAACCAAGCACTTCCCAAACAGACACTCCACCTTAAAGGGGAGTCCTGTCATTCTTTTTTGGAGGCTATGTCAGCTGGCCATTGCTTAAGCCATAAAGCATGCCTTAAGGCTAACACCAGAGCTAGGCCTCTGGCACTTATCCTGCTCAATCCTCCATAGCCCGTATCATATACCTGTTGTAGCCAAACTGGTCTTGATCACCTGGGAGCATGACTTCCATGAATGACCCCTACGAGTCTTTGAGTCTAGTTGTTTTAACAAGCTCCTGCTCCCCGAAAATGCTATGGATGTAGCCCAGGCCGACCGCAAGGTCGACCCCATAATAGAATAAGCATGACATGCCACCTGATCCACGCGCTTATTCGCTGGATCCTTTGGAAAAGCACTATCCGAGGATGGCATAACCAAAATCTTAAAAAGACCTGGCCCCAGAGCGTCCACCACAGGAGGGCGAGACCATAATACAATCTGACCTGGAGGAAAGTAATACATAGTATCTAGTACTTTAGGAATGGTCGGAAGACAACCTGACTTCAGCCATTCCCTATTGATCAGATTAGAATAATGTGTATGCTCTGCAACATCCTTCAGAATGGAGGAAATCAAAACCTTCCATCCATTTTAACTGAGCACCCCCTTGTGTAGAGGACTTTGAATATGAGTCCCTACTGGATAAATCCTCCCAACGGATAACTTCCTGGGAGACTATGGCAGCCACAATGTTCTCTTTAAGTTAGAGGATAAATCTTGTCTTTAAAAACCTTTTTAGTAGCCAATCCTTCTAAATGACTTTCTAAAGGTTTTGGACCACTTGAGGGCTGCCAACAGAGTTTAAATACTCAGAAGGAGGCTATGGCAGTCACAATAACCTCTTCAAAACTCAGAGGAAAAATACAACTCTGAAGTACTCACCTGTAGAGTTGATGATATACGCATACAGCACGTCCTGCTCCAGATATAGTAATAACATGTGGGTAATCCTCCGCCTGAGGCGCCGTGCACTGCAGACATGTAGAAAACAAGCTCCTCCCGGCCCTACATATACCGAGGGACCTCCCACAAATCCCCAGCATTGACAAGCAGTGAGAAAGAGAAGCCAGGAGGAAAACAACCACCCAGAGACTGGCAATAATATCCAAGATAATAATCACCATACAGGGGATCCAGAACAAGGTGAACCAGGGTGGGGTGGAGCAGGACGTGCTGTATGCGTATAATATCAACTCTACAGGTGAGTACTTCACACAGAGTTGTATTATTCTAAGCATACAGCACTTTCTGCTCCAGATATAGTAATAACATGTGGGACATCCAATAGCAGTGTCCATAAAGTAGGGTGGGATCCCCATGAGAAAAGGCACAGCCAACAGTAACAGCGCTGTCACCCGCAATCTTGCTACCAAGAGCAACATGAGCAATGCTCTAACTGAAGGCCCGAGCCAAGCACAAGTAGAAGAGAACAAAACCCAAGAGAGAAGAATGAATCTCCCCTAAACAAATAAGCCAGAGTAACAGCCTAACCACGCTACTGCAAAAACAGGGTAGCCATGGCAACCTTAGAACTCTCCCCATTGGGGAATACGAACCCTGGTCTCAGAGAGACCAGCGGAAATACTGAAAAACAACGCTAACAAGGCTCAGCAAGAGCCGAAACGTTCACTTTAGGCTCAGAAGGACGAACCAACCGAGCAAGACCAATCCAAAGGGCTCCTACCCCCGTGGAAGCAATCAATCCTGTTGCATAAAGGAAGGAGACGCCTATAAGCCCCAAGGGGCATCGTCCCAATCATTGACAGGGAACAGTCCAGGAGTCTCCAGTGCCTGTGGAGGGAGACAGATCCCTTTAGGCTCAGAGTAAGCAAGACACTAGCCCCGAGGCCGGAGGGTCTGGAATAAAGGAGAATAAAAAACTCTGCCTGGACCCAAACTCGGTGTAAGGCGGAACATCCACGCCTAAAGGTGTACATGTATATATATATTAGGCTAACAAAGCCATCCCCTAAGGCACACTTCTGAATGAAGCCACCGCCCCGGAAGAGCGATGTGAGGGAAGGAACAGCTCAGACAGGAACCTGAATAAGACCCAGGGGAACCCTTAGCAGGGCATCAGGATAAGAAACCTCCCCACAGGGAGCTTAGGAATTCCTTGGGGAATGCACCTGAGCAACCCCTGCGGAATGCTCAACACAGAAGATTGGACTAGGCTCCGCAGTGGGCGAACAGGGCGAGCCCCGAAATCCCCCAGAGACCTGAGTTAGGGAACCAACTTCAGTCATGCTGTAAGAACTCTAGGGCCCAGGGATAAGGCAACATCCCGCAGGAGAGAGAGCTAGTCCAAGAAAGCAAACTAGAGGGACATCTCCCAACATAGCCGGCAGAGAAGGGAGAAGAAAAGAAGAGGAGGGAGCTAGGTCTAACCCTCCAAGGAGAAGACACCCAGAGAGAACCATCTCCAATAGGGTGAAGAACAAACCGTCCAATCCCTATAGATAGGGGCGACGTAGTAAGGAGCCTGAATAGGCAGAACAGCCCTCGGGGGAGGGCACACAGCACAACTGTCTTCAGCAGAATCTGTGAATCGCACCCCACTGGGCCACCCAGGGCCCCCAGCGTAACGGTACACCCTTGCTACAGCAATATTGTGCCGAACCCCACCTAGCGGGGTGAAGAAGTTAAGACATATAGAGTATAATGTCCTGACCGCCATACTAGGTCCCCATGACCAAGGCCAGAGAGTCCTGGAACAATAACCCAGGACAACAACCAGGACAATAACCAGGACAGAGTCCCTTTAATAGCCACGGGGCCCCACAGGGCCACCAGTAGGGGTTCAGCGAGACACTAGAATAGGCCCTCCTAGCACAGTAGGACAGCCAGCAAGCCAGTACTAATGAGGAACAAGGAATGTATTCCCCACTTAGATCAGAACCAGACCCTTCTTGAAGGGTCACCTGTTCAAGACCCTCACAGATAAAAACGGACAGGCCACTGTCATCAGACTGACCGAGAGTCCCCAAAGGAGACAAGTCCTGAAGGGAAGTAGTCCAGCAAATTAGGGCCCAAAGGGGCTCAATGTGATAAATGACAACAGTATGAAAAAGGACCCCCTAAAGGGGACCCCCTTAGGAACCGCGGGTGGGGGGTTCAGAAGAAATAGAACCCCCTAGTCAACCTGCCTGGCATGGTCCCCATGGTGACCATCTACAGGGATAGGCAAGAAGGAAAGGGATGGTCCCTGACAACTTCCTTGAATTTACAAACTCAAAAGGAACCCCCGCATAGAAAGGGGGGGCGTACTGACCTATTTCCAGGGGTGTTGGAATGCCGTCCAGGATAAGTAACCTAAGGTGTCGCAGGGCCCAAGGGCACCAGAGAATAAAGGACAGCATCTGGGCCGCCAGCAACAGGCCCACCAGCTGCAAGGTGAAGGTAAAGTGACCACAAGGAGGGCAAGGCCCCTTCCATACTAAGGCCACAATAGCAGGGAAGGTTTTAACCTGAACCCATCTAAATGCCACCCCGTAGGGAGATACCGAACCAGGGTACACTAAGAAAGTGATGTGCCTGAGCACCAATCCAAAAGACTCCCCAGGAGCCCCAAGTCAACAGCCAACGCGGCCTGATGCAAATTGGAAAGGAATGACAAGCAAGTAGAACCTAGCGCGGACGTCACAGGTGCACGTCCGAGACAACACTCCCCTACTCGCCTTGGTGAGCCGTCTGGGAGCAGAGGGGGGGGAGGGGGACCCAAGACAAGACCCTAATCCGCAGAATTGGTCCTGTAACACTGGCTGGAATGGCCTAGGTGTCCTAAAGGCACAAGGGACTAGAAGGAAATATAGATCCTCGCAGGCATCAAGAGGTCCACTGGACAAGAGCGCCTGCGGCCCAACAGATGGATACCTTGTAGGAACTGCCTGTGAAAAATAAGAATGCTAGGTCCAGAATGCCGGCCCTGGTCAGACTGCTTCTTCCCAGAGGGAAAAGGTAATGTGGATGCAATTACCAGTCAAGGGTCAACCTGTAAGAGAGCCCAGACCCTGCACGCCGAACTCGGCCTGCGTCAACTCCCGAAGAGAAAACAGGGACTAGAGGACCCCTGACAACCTCAGAAAGGGACCGCCCAGCAAACTCCATTCTGCATCCAGGGGACCATCTCCTGTAGCAACCTGGACGAAGCATGGTGCCCTGCGATAGGAGCCAAGTGCTGCGGCAGCCCCCGCGCCCCTTCATGCTTGTGTGGTTTTGGCAGACTTTGGTTTCGCCCTGCCGAAGGTCCCAGGGCGTTGCCTGCCCCCCCCCCCCCCGGGGCGGGCCTCCACTCCAAAAAGATGGAAGCATACTTCTGGTTCTCGCTTGACACTAACGTAGGGAGGGGTGCCCCTGCCCCTGGGCGGCCGGGACGGCCTTCTGCGCGAGGGCGCCTTACCCTTTCTTCCAAAAAGGTCCAACCGGGCCCCGAATAAGTGTCGTCCTCTAAAGGGAAGACCAGTAAGAGCCTTTTTAGTATCATTGTCAGCCCCCCACTGTCACAGCCAAAGCAGGCGGCGAATAGCCACCACAAGAACCGAAGTTCTAGCACACATTCTAATAGTGTCATCCATCGCTGAGAGAATAAACCTCACAAAAACATCACAATCAGACAGTGCATTAAAGACCTCGCAAGGGAGATCCTCCGGCTGATGGTCAAGTATCTTCCTAAAAAGGGTCCTGGCGGCCACTGCGGTGACGGCCGCAGCACAGACCGGGCGCAGAGCCGTCCCTGCACTCGAAAAGGCGTGGGAAGCCAATCTGTCAATGCGCCGGTCCTCAGCATCCCGAAGGGTACGAGGAGTAGAAGCTGCCATGAAGGGAGGGTTAGCAACCCCAATAATAGGCGCATCCACCTTGGGAGGGACTGACCATCGATCAACCAATTCAGGGGGAAAAGGGTACTTCCAGTCCCAGACCCCTGGAACCCCTGTAAGTTTACAAGGCGATTCCCATTCCTTAGATATAAGAGTCTGGAAATGATCCTGTTCCAGAAATTCCAGGCGCGGCGTCGCCGTGTGGAAACTCTCCCTCTTGGACTTGAGAGACTCTCCCGGAGGAGAGATGGACAGTACTTCAAAGATCTTTAGAAGTAACTCATCAGTGTCACACAGGCCCCAATAACCCGAGCCAGAACTGCCACAGCTCCAAGACATCTTGTCTGAGGAACTGGAACCTGAGAACAGTTCACCTTCATCAGAAGAAGGATCAAGGTCCTGCATAGCAGCAGACTCCTCAGTTTCAGTGGGAAACCTAGAACTAGGGGGCGTCAGGGACCATTTCTTTCCAGCGCCCAAGCGCTCCGCCAAACCAGACATCACCTGCTCCGCCGTGGGTAACCTGTGCGGCACCACCTGCTGATCATCCCCGCTCGAGTGCGACTCATCTGGAGTGAGATTTAAGCACGGGGAGACAGGAGTATTGAAGCGAGGTGCAGCTACTGGTAAACCTGATTGCAGGGCCAGCACTTGTTCAGCACACGGTCCGCAGACCCGTGCTCTGTCAGCATCAGCATGGGGTTGTCCACACATAGTACACAGCCGGTCTTGTCCCGGCGGGACCCCGGACACAATTCTGAGATGCCTCCATATGGTGATTAATCTAGGTAATATGCCAGTAGGGATTTATGCTGTAAGCAACCCTGGATGCCACAAGACCCGCTGCGAATGTGGGAGAATTTAAATATAAACCCGTTAAGATATATATATATATATATCAGACCAGGAGAAGCCACTGGAATCTTGGCGTCTGAAAGACATAAGGATAAGAGAGGGTGTCAGAGCCACGCGCAGCACAGGAAGAAAAATAACCGAAACACCCGTGAGGGCACTTACAGTAACCGAGGAAGGAGGAGGATCGTGACCACGCGCGCGCGGGAAGACCGACAAAATGGCGCCAAGCGAACCTCGAAGGGCGGGCCAGAGCTGCAGGTGACGCGGAACGCGCCAAACCAGACCACGCCCCCCCGGAAAGTGCGAAGCTCTAAGCGCGTAACAAGACAGAAAAAGGAGACAGTAATAAACGCCATAGCGTCGCGAAAACAGAGCCGCCGTACGTGCCAAGTCAAAATACATTAAAGGCGCTGCGGCCAACGTTAACATAATGTTTGAAGTGCGGCTCTGACCCCCGGTAACCAATAAAGGCAATAAGCACGGGGCGTGGGGCAATGTTGCGGGAGGGGCACCCACTGAAGGCTCACCATTAGCCTTGACCGCCTACCCTATGGTGGGGGATTGCGGTGGAGCATGGCTCCGTTAAGCACACAAGGTGCTGCCTACCTTCACCCGACCAACGCAGCCCAGGCTGGGAGGCATATTCTTCACAGAGAGGACGGGTGGAAATAGTCCCGCAGGGCCTCGGGCTGTGAAGCCCCGCTCGCCTGTGAGAGCGTGATACTTCATGTCTTTGCAGTTTCAGCACTGCAGAGAAATCTGGGGATTTGTGGGAGGTCCCTCGGTATATGTAGGGCCGGGAGGAGCTTGTTTTCTACATGTCTGCAGTGCACAGCGCCTCAAGCGGAGGATTACCCACATGTTATTACTATATCTGGAGCAGGACGTGCTGTATGCTTAGAATGTGTTTTTTCTTCAAAAACTTCTTAGTAGCCGATATGACTTACTAAAGGTTTTAAGTCCTCTTGAAGGCTGCCAAGGGGGTTTTTAAGCTTAGAGGGCACCAGCAACAAGGGTCAGAAACCTTGCAGGGAGAAGACAACATATCCACTACTACCGCAGCATAACCCTGCACACCGTGCTATCCCTGTCCAGGGTCTGTTTGCATACTGGACATGAGGTGAATCTATCTGCTAAACAACCAGATCCAATTACCCCAGATGCCTCCGTCATGGTGATTAATACTAGATTACCTCCCAGGGGGTCTAAAATCTAGTATGTGAACAGTTCCCGATAGTCACAAGACTATTCTGAGAGCTCAGAGGGTGAACCACATCAATATATTGCCAGTCTTATCCCACAATTATAATATATATATATATATATATATATATATATATATATATATATATATATATCTTTTAAAAACAAGAACAATTAAACATTAATGAAAATGTTGCAATGCTAGCGGCCGTAGGAGAACTGCAATGTTAGCGGTACTTGCCGCTTAGCCCTGGCCAAAAATGTTGCAGTGCGAGCGGCCGGAGGAGAACCGCGATGTTAGTAGTACTTGCCGCTTAGCCCCGGCCGAAAATGTTGCAGTGCGAGCGGCCGGAGGAGAACCGTGATGTTAGCGGTACTTGCCGCTTAGTCCCGGCTGAAAATATTACAGTGCGAGCGGCCGGAGAACCGCGATGTTAGCGGTACTTGCCGCTTCGCCGGGCCAAAAATGTTGCAGTGCTAGCGGCCGTAGGAGAACTGCAATGTTATCGGTACTTGCCGCTTAGCCTGGCCAAAAATCTTCCAGTGAGAGCGGGGTAAGAAAAGAGCCGCACACAGGTGCTCGCTGCTATGCTAAGCCGAAAATGTTTCCATAGCGGCGGGCGCAAATTTTTAATTTTTCAACAAGTAAAAACACATGGGAAGAGCAATAAAGAGGAAATAAATTCCCCTGGTTCCCCTCAATCAGGCTCACCAGACAAAAGCCTTATGGCTGCTTTTTCCTGTGTCGGAATTCTCAGCCAGGAGTGTCACTCATTTAAAAAACAAAAAGGTGAGACCCCACAGCGCCCAAAGACCCTAACACTTACCATACCATCCTGATCCAATTTCAGCTTAGCTTCGGAGGCAAAGTGGGTTCATTCAGATCCAAGGAGTATAAGGGCCAAGGAACAGTCAGGTTTCCAAGACCCCCACTTCCAAGGCATAATTCCTTTAAAACAAAAAGTAAATGGGAGAGAAGTTCAGATAAGTCCTTGCAGTTCCACTGCAAGAAAGAAAACTGAGGTGCATCAAGTCAGCCAGGTGGTTATAGGCCCGGGAGGTGGAGACACACCTTTGTTTTTGCAGACCACACCCTTCAGGAAAGGTTAACCCATCTGTCTGGTGTCCGGCCACCCCAGCTTCTTCCAAACTCATCCTCAGTAAGAGGGAAAACTTGCTTTACCCCCCTTTGATCCTAGATCAAAGAATAAGATTCTGACCTAAAATCCCTGAGGGTATCACGGGCCCCTGGCATGATAAAGCTTCCAGGAGCGAGAAATGGACCCCTGCTTAAACAGGCCCATAGCACCGGAATACTTACCTAAACCTTCCTGGTTCAGGAGCTAGTGGTCTGGATCCTACCTCATGGAGGAACACGAGAACAACTGGGGATTGGAGGAGCCAAGCTTTTATTCTATTCTGGTGGTCACGTGTTCCCCTTTTGTAGGAGGGACTTGGAAGTCTCAGTGTATGCTGCCCGGAGGATGCTTTGAGAAATTTTTTTTTACTTTTTTACTCAAAAAACTGGAAAAATTACAAAGACCTTTCATGTTAAAGGCTAAACTCTGCCACAAAAAAAATATAATTTTTCTGGAAATTCCTGCAAAATACCATTTTGTGAGTACTCACCTGAAAAATGGATATTGTTGGTGTGCCACACACCCCGCTTCACTTCTTAAATATTCATCCATTATTGGGTTAATCCACCGCCAGGTGACGTAGTGCAGAGAGGAAGTCTTGTAACGAGCCCTCTTCCGGCCTATATATACCTGGTACCTCCCTTCAATCACCAGTATATTTAAAAAGCAGAAAGACAAGGTACCAGTATTCCACCGGTAACCTCAAAAATCAATTTTGATATAAATAAAAAAGGGCTTCACCATATAAATGCTTCGGTAATACCGAAAAGGGTGGGGGTGAAGCGGGGTGTGTGGCACACCAACAATATCCATTTTTCAGGTGAGTACTCACAAAATGGTATTATTCTTGGTGTGCCACACACCCCGCTTCACTTCTTAAATATTCATCCATTATTGGGACATCCAAAAGCAGTGTCCACAAGGGATGGGCATCTCAAGGCCAGGTGAAGCATAACTTAAATGACTGCAGTCTGCAGAACTTTGCGGCCAAAAACAGCATCCACTGAGGCCCGCACATCAACTTTGTAAAACTTAGAAAAAGTGTGAACAGAAGACCAAGTGGCGGCCTTACAAACCTGTTCAACAGAAGCTTGGTGCTGAAATGCCCAAGACGCCCCAACAGCGCGAGTGGAATGAGCAGTGATACGAAAAGGGGGAACTCTTCCCTTAGCAGAATAGGCCGCAGTAACGGCCTGACGTATCCACTTGCTAATGGCAGATTTGGCTGGTGCCAAACCCTTCTTAGGCCCATGGAGCACAACAAAAAAGGAATCCGTCCTACGAAAAGGAGACGTGATAATCAAGTAGTACTTAACACAGCGTACTACATCCAAACAATGCAAAACCCTCTCTTTGTCATTCTTAGGATTAGGACACAAGGAGGGAAGAACAATATCTTGGTTCAAATGAAAAGCAGAAACAACCTTAGGAAGAAAGTCTGGCTTGAACCGAAAGACCACTTTATCCTGATGCCCCTCAAAGTAAGGCGCCTGGATAGTTAAGGCCGCCAACTCTGAGACACGCCGGACAGAAGTGATCGCTACCAAGAAGACAATCTTCTGAGTCAGGGTAGACAAAGCAATATCTTGCAAAGGCTCAAAAGGAGGAGCCTGAAGAGCAGAAAGAACCAAATTCAAATCCCAAACAGGGAGTAATGGTTTCCTGGGAGGCCGCACATGCGTAACCCCCTGGAAAAAAGTCTTAACTAAAGGTTTAAGCGCAACACGCTTCTGAAAAAAGATAGATAAGGCAGAGACCTGCCCTTTCAACGTACTTAGCTGGAGACCAGAGTCCAGCCCTGATTGTAAAAACTCCAGAATCCTGGAGACCGAAAAGACCCTACAAGGAACAGATCTTATCTCACACCAAGCGATATAGGCTTTCCAAGTCCTATAGTAGGTGATGGAAGAAGACCTCTTCCGGGCACTGATCAGAGTCTTAATGACTGAATCAGAAAGACCCTCCTCCTTCAGGATGGAGGTTTCAGCAGCCAGGCCATCAAACCCAGCGCTGGTAAATTGGGGTAACACAATTGACCCTGAGTGAGCGGATCGGGCCGAAGAGGCAGAACGAACTGGTCCGCTGCCAGCCGAACGATGTCTGCGAACCTCACTCGTCTTGGCCACCTTGGGGCCACGAGAACGGCGTACACCTTTTCCAGAGCCAACTTCTGAAGAACCCTGCCCAGCATGGGCATCGGAGGAAACAGGTATAGAAATCCTAGAACTCCCCAGATCAGGGACATGGCGTCCACTGCCAGAGCATCCTGGGAGAGCGACACGAAGTTCGGGAACCTGTGATAGTGATGAGGGGCCAACAGGTCCACCTCCGGGGTCTCCCATTGGAGACACAGTAAGCGAACCACCCGAGGATGGAGAGCCTATTCTTCCAGACGGGGAGAGCCCTTGCTCAACCGGCCCACTACCTGTTTCATCACCTCTGGAATGTAAACCGCTGAGAGACAGGGAACATGGAACACTGCCCATGTCCGGATCAGGGACACTTCTCTGAGAGTACTCAGACTGCGCGTCCTTCCCTGAAGACCAACGTAAGCAACCGCTGATCGATTGTCTGAACACCTCTGGACCAGAAGGCCCAGAACGTACCGAGTCAGGAGAGCAAGCACCTGACGGATGGTTCTCAGACTCAGAATATTGATGGGTAAGTGGGGCCTTTAAGCTCTCCACTGCCCCTGAAACCGCAGCTCCTTCCAGAATCTGCCCCATCCCGACAGACTGGCGTCCGTGGTGACAATTTTCCAAAGGGGGGTCAGGAAAAGCCTGCCCTACACAAGATTGGCCGAGACCAAGCACCACAGGAGGGACTGCCGTACACGGGAGGACAACTGGAAGGACTGATCCAGCGACTGAGGTTGCTGGTCCTAACACGCTAACAGAAATAGCTGAAGCGTTCTCGTGTGAATTTGGGCAAAAGAAAGACACACTCCGTCTTGATGAGAGTTCAGGCCGGGATGAACCGACCCATGAACGGACCGTGAAGGAGGGTGAGACTCGAATTCCAGGTCGTAACCGGGCGACACTACCTCCTGGATCCATCTGCCTGGAACCACTTGGTTCCAATGGTAGAAGTGTCGCAATAGTCCCCCCACCCGCACGGGGGACAGCCCCTCATTGCTGAGTGAGCTTATCAGCAGGTTTGGGCTTGGTGCCCCAGGACTGAGTGGGCCGGCCACGGCCCCTCCCCCGAGTCCAACCTGCGCCACTGGTAGCGGGAAAGGACGCACCCCTGCCCGCTCTGAATCCCTGAAAGGAAGGCCTACCGGAACTTGCCCCCCTAAAGGGGCCACGGGCCTCTTGCGTTGTGGCATCTTACCACCCTTTGCGACAGAATCAATTTTCTCCCCGAACAGACGCAACCCCAAAAAGGGGAGAGCTGTGAGCACCTTTTTGGAAGCCGTGTCTGCTGACCTGCGAATAGCCACCAGCATAGCTGCTGCCTTGCTACTCATAGTCAGCGCATCGTCCTGAGCAGCCAGGACATAAGCCACAAAAGATTCACACTGCTTAAGCGCAGTGAACTGTTTGCAAGCGGGATTAAGATCCTCATATAGCCCCTGAATTAAGGACTTAATTGCCAATAGCAGAAGGGCTGAAGCACATACCGGGCGCAACGCTGACCCGGAATAGATAAAACCATGTCGAGCGTATTGGTCAATCCGACGATCTTCCCCATCTTTAGGGACAGTGGTCTCAGCAGATTGTACCATAGCCGAGCTGGAGAGCCCTAGTACAGGGGTATCTATGTCAGGAGGGACAGACCAAAGCTTCACCAATTCTGGTGGAAAAGGATAACGCTTTTCCCAACTGGAAGGAATTCCAGATAACCGCGTGGGATGTTCCCATTCCTTAAGAACCACCCTCTCAAAGTGGTGTTGTCTGGGAAAAACCAAACGCGGCTGTCGGCTCATCTGACTCCGACGGGAATTCATCCTCGTCCGGGGATCCATCGGACCATTCCACAGGTTCACAAAACTGGTCCTGTGGAGCCGAAGGTACCGGAGTCAGGTGCCTTCGTTTTGCAGCGGCCTTTAACGCTGCTTTAACGGGCATTACTTTCCGGGGGCTGGGCTGTGCTGCCGCCTCGGAATGCGAATCCCCACTTTTGACAGTGTCATGCGGGGTCCGGAATAGGGAGGGAGAGGTAGGAGATGATGAAGGATGCGATGGCCCCGCAGCCGAAGCAACGGACTGGCGCGCAATAGTCTGTTTTGCACAAGGGATGCAAATAAAGACATCATCAGCTGGGAGTGGAACCCCACAACCTACGCACCCCCCGAACGGCTCAGCAGAACCGTTTCCGGAAATTACGGTAGCCTCCATATGGTGATTTATGGTATTCGCAATACTGGGACTTTTAAGGCATAAGCCAACCCGGGATGCCCCTTTATTAGTAATGTCCCGGAAGGGAGGATTTTTTTTTTTTTTTAATTTTTTTTTTTTTTAAGTTAAGGTCCCCTTTAATAAACTATATATATATATATATATATATATATATGTATATATACATTAAATAGATATCCCAATAATTAGCCAGGCACATAGAGCCGGAGGGCCACCATAAGCAGGGATCCCAGGATCTGCAAGGAAAAGAAAAACCATCAGATCCTCACGTGTATAAAAAAACATATAAGCATGGCACCAAAGTGCCCTTAAATAAGAGCCAAATCACGCCCCCTTAATACAAAGTGACTCCCCACTATATTACTGCAAGGAAATGCATTCCCCATTTAACGGCCCCAACGGGTGGGGCCGCTTACCTGGTCAGCGAAGGCAGCAGCTGGAACAAGACTGCAGCCAGCACAGAAGACAAAGTGCGGCCGTGCGCCCACGCGACTTCCTGCATTTGAAGGAAGCAAACGCTGGGCCCGCCGCAAGACGCCGCATGACGTCAGCGCCGCGCCCCCGACGCCGCGTCAGCGGGACCCGCCCCCCCCTACGCCGATCAGCTGGAAATCACTCTCAGCTGGGCCACTACACGTGCGCCCAGGCGGCGGAGGGGGGAGGGTAAAGACCGCATGCGCTGCCTAATGAATACATAAAATGCCAGGCGGGGAGAGGGGAGAGGAGAGGGGGTAGGGGGCCACAAAACAACAGTCTGCAAAGAAAAGTGGCCAGCCCCTACCCAGCGCAGCCTGCCCTTCAAGCAGACCAAAAGTATACACATGCTGAATACAGTGAATGCATAATCATAAACACACACACGTTGAAATGAAGTGATACAAGTGAAACACACATACTTAAAGCACACCCTCACCCCCCCCCCCCCCATAGTGAAGGGAGAAGGGACCGTAACGGGAGAGTAAGGGGCTACGGGGACCCTCGGGACAGGGGCATCCCATTTCCGGATCACCATGCCGGATAGCCGCATTGCCCCACACATGAGGTCGAGCGGTAGGAGATAAGCTTGCCCGGTGAGCAGCCTAGGCTGGGAGGCTTCCATTTCACCATAAAGGTATACAAACTCAAACCGGGCAGAAATAGACCAAAAGGGGGGTGGCGGGGTAAGAATACCCCGGCCTACCTGTAAGCAGGAGACTTCCATCTTCTGACTTGTCAGCAAGCAGAGAGAAAAAATACTGGTGATTGAAGGGAGGTACCAGGTATACATAGGCCGGAAGGGGGCTCGTTACAAGACTTCCTCTCTGCACTACGTCACCTGGCGGTGGATTAACCCAATAATGGATGAATATTTAAGAAGTGAAGCGGGGTGTGTGGCACACCAAGAATAAATCACTGTAAAATTCAGCAAAATGCTGAAAAATGACCCGTCAGATGGTGACAAATTCTCAAATTGGCTGGCAGTTAAAAGTACCTATGCATGTCTGATATCGTTCTGTTCGGGCGTCGGGCGACCTTGCACTTTCAGATTTAGCTCGTTTTATTCTTGTTTGAAATTGATATTTTAGGAAAATGTATACTTTTTTTTTTTTTTTTAGGGAAACCCTGTGCAACCAAAGAATTCGAGGGATTACTTCCAAAAATATGAAGCCACTACAATAAGCTGGGTACGCCTAAAAAGCTTAACGTGTGTACTTTCAGGGAATAAATGGTTTGTGGGGGTATTCAAAAATGTAAAGGCAGTCTTCAACTAAATGTTGGCGATGCCTGGTGGAGGAGGGAAATATGATTCTCATCTGGTGGGGATGCCCTGCTATCAGTGTTTATGCTGAGACAACGGGCATGACGGTAAACAACTCACCTCAACTAACCCTATTCTCCCTTGTGGAGGGCTCTATGTCCCAATACAAGGGTATACTTCGCCACTTCCTGTCAGAAGCACGAGTTGTGATACCCAGGCACTGGAAGACACTGGAAGTCCCTTCTCTAGCAGAGTGGGTAGTGGAGCTTGAACATATCAGGCGAATGGAGGTACTCATTCTGGGCGATAAAGGTCTGATAGAGAAATACATAACAACTTGGGCCTGTTGGATCGACCTCAGGGACTCGGAACGTTTCTGAGCACTGTTGTAATGGCGCATAATAAAACGTGGATGTGAGGAGGCAACTGGCTGTACTTTAGTTTGACTTTGAGCTAAGGCTACAACAACAAAGGGTCGGTACTTCCGATTCAGCTCAGGTACTACCCCCCCCCCACCTAGTTAGGCCATGGGGTGCTGGGGAGGTGTACAGGTGCACCACAGGGTATGGTCTGATCAATCGGCATTGAAATAATAGGCTCTAGGCTGAAATTAGGTGGGTCGGGCCAGACGCTATTTGGATGGAAGAAACAGGGGTCCCTTGTTTATCGGACGGTGTGCCTTAGAGCCCTACCATCCTTGGCGGAATTGGGTCAGGGAGAGTCTGGGCCAATTCGACATGGACACCTGCGGCGTAGCGAACCCCCCCCCGGGCACTGCCGAATGTGTGAGGGCAGATATACGGGTCTGGGGGTACTGGTATGGCACTATGTAAGACTGTTGCTGTAATTCTGATCAATGCAACGCTGTACAGCATTTTGTATGTACCTTATTTCGATCATCAAAAACAGATTAAACCAAAGATGTAAAGGGTTATTTTAGCTGAAAAAAGGGCAAGATGCACAGAGCACAAAAATATAAATACAGATTCCAACTTTCACTTAGTAAAACATGAATAAATCAACCAAAAAAAGTCCAAAACATAAAAAGAATGAAAAAAGGTTGAAAAAAAGTTGGGTATCCCACGGTGCATGCACTTCACATGTACATGTGCAAAAAGAACCTCCACCAAACGTGCAAACTCTTACCGACTCTACAGCAAAAAGAAAGCCTTCAAATGGTACTATTCAGCACCGCTACCCCCAACGGGCTTCAATGTGGGTTGAAAAATCAAACGATGCTCAAACTTGATGATTCCAATCGGTATAGACACAAAAGAACCGCTTCAAAGGAACTGCGGTCTCAATAGTAATCAAACTTGGCTCAGATGATACCAATTCATTTCAGGACAATTGGTCAGTATGAGACATTTACTCAACTGCTTAACTTCAGCTTCATTAAATGATAAGGGGCTGAACCAGTACCACACTTTTTCCTTGGCTGGGACTTGTAGTCCATTCAGTCCTGGAGGAGCACCACTAACCTGAATGGATTGCCACCTAGATGCGGACTTTGTCTGCAGAACTGAAATTTTCAAAGTAAAATGAACCTTATGCGCATACCGTATATACGATTCTGCTTTTTTTAATTAATTTATTTTTTTAGTAAACGCTGTGCAACCAAAGAAACCATCAAGGGATTACGCCTAGAAAGCTAGAGGTGTGTACTTCCAGAATATATCGTTTGTGGGGAGTTTTTCATATGTAAATAGATTTTTTTTAAACTGCAAAGTGCGCACAGCAGTTGTATTTTAGCTGAAAAACTCCAAAAGAGATTGGGAGAGTATCCTGGGAAGGAAAGGGTTTCTACCAAAAAATAGGTGGTACCATTCTAACCGGGAGAAATTGGTTTTGCGCGCAATTGCGCTGACTATTGAAAAACTTTATTACAAAAAGCACACAAATTGTAAAAAATAGTTTTGCTCATATTTCACTCAAAAATAATAGAATACACTAAAAGAATGACAAACAAGACATTTCATGTTAAAGCCCAAATGCTGCAAAAAAAACAATATACTGGATTACACCATTTGTCCTCAAAATTGGGGGGAGGAAGAAATGTCTGTTATTGGGCGAATGGTGTAAAAAAAAATACCATTTTGTGATTACTCACCTGTAAAATGGGTATTATAAGTATGTCACACACCCCGCTTCAAGACATTCATTACATGTGGGTATACTGACCTGTAGATGGCGATCTTGCAGAGATGTCAAAAAAAGTAAGACCCTCCTGGTCCATAAATACCTGGGACCTCCCACTCATTCCCCAGTATAAAGATAGCAGTAAGGTAAAGGGACCAGGAAAAGCCAATTAAAACTAACAAGGGTTCACCATATAAAGGATCCAGAATACCAAAGGGCAGGGTGAAGCGGGGTGTGTGACATACTTATAATACCCATTTTACAGGTGAGTATTCACAAAATGGTATTATTCTAAGTACGTCACACACCCCGCTTCAAGACATTCATTACATGTGGGACATCCAATAGCAGTGTCCATAAAGGGCGGGGTTCCAAAACAAGGCAAAAAGGCACAAACTTAAACCACTGCAGCTTGCAGAACCTTGTGGGCAAAAACAGCATTCGCTGAAGCCCGCACATCAACCTTGTAAAACTTGGAAAAAGTGTGAACTGAAGACCAAGTAGCAGCCTTACAAACTTGCTCAACAGAGGCCTGGTGCTGGAAGACCCAGGACGCCCCAACGGCACAAGTAGAATAAGCAGTAACACGAAAAGGAGAAATCATTGGCAGAATAGGCCCCAACAATGGCCTGGCGAATCCATTTACTAATGGAAGACTTGGCAGGAGCCAAACCTTTCCTAGGCCCAGAGGGCACCACAAAAAGGGCATCAGTCCTACGAAAAGAGGAAGTAGCCACCAAATAGTACTTCACACAGCGAACCACATCCAAAGAATGCAAAACCGTCTCCTCGTCATTGCCGGGCTTAGGACACAAGGAGGGAAGAACAATGTCCTGATTAAGATGAAAGCAGAGACCACCTTAGGAAGGAAATGGCTTGAAGTGGAAAACAAGCTTGTCCTGATGCCTCTCAAAGAAAGGGGCCTTAATGGACAAAGCCGCCAACTCCGATACGCGCCGAACAACCTTCTGAGTAAGCGTAGAAAGTGAAATATCCTGCAAAGGCTCAAAAGGAGGACCCTGTAAGGCAGAAAGAACCAAATTCAAATCCCAAACTGGGAGCAAAGGCTTCCTAGGAGGCCACACATGCAAAACCCCCTGGAAAAAGGTCTTAACCAGAGGATGAAGAGGAAAAGACTTTTGAAAGAAAAGCCCTTTCAGCGTACTAAGCTGCAAACCTAGGTCCAGACCATGTTGTAGAAATTCCAAAACCCTGGGGATAGAAAACGCCCTGCAGGGCAAGGCCCGGACCTCACACCAATCCTATAGTAGATGGCAGAGGAAGACTTCTTCCTAGCCCTAACCAGAGTCTGAATGACAGCATCAGAAAGACCATCCTCCTTCAAGATGGAGGTTTCAGCAGCCACGCCGTCAAAGCCAGCGTTGGTAAATTGGGGTAGAGCAGTGGAGCCTGAGTGAGCAGATCCGGCAGAAGGGGCAGATCTAACTGATCATCTGCCAACCTTACCACGTCTGCGAACCAAACCTGTCTTGGCCACCTTGGCGCCACCAGGATTGCTGACGCGCCCTCTAGGGCCAGCTTGCGCACCACTTTGCCCACCATGGGAAATGGAGGGAACAGGTACAGAAACCCAGATCCCTCCAGTTCAGAGACATGGCATCCGCTGCCAGAGCCAGCGGATCCCGCGAGAGAGACACAAATGCCGAAAGCTTGTGATTGTGACGAGAGGCAAAGAGGTCCACCTCCGGAGTCCCCCACCGGTGGCAAAGCGACCGAAACACCTTGGGGCTGAGCGACCATTCCCCCCGGGCGAGATGAGCACCTGCTCAGGGAGTCCGCCTCCGTGTTCTCCACTCCCGGAATGTACACTGCCGAGATGCGTGGGACATTGCCCTCTGCCCAAGCCAGGATCAAAGACACTTCCCTGAGGGCACGCCTGCTGCGAGTCCCTCCCTGGTGATTGATGTAGGCGACCGCCGTCCGATTGTCCGACCGAACTTGAACCGGTAGGCCCCGCAACTGATGAGTCAAGTGAACCAGAACCAACCTGATGGCTCTCAGTTCCAGAACATTGATGGGATCGTGAGCCTCCAGATGCCCCCACAGTCCCTGAAACTGAAGATCCTTCCAAAATCCCCCCCAACCTGACAGGATGGCATCCGTGGTGACCGTCTCCCAACGAGGGGTCAGAAAGGATCTGCCCCTCGTCCGATTGCTTGGTTTCAGCCACCACCGAAGGGAACGCCGCACACGGGGGGACATCAGAAAAGACTGATCCAATGACAGCGGGGACCCGTCCCAGGCCTCCAAGAGATGGAGCTGGAGCGTCCTTGTGTGAAACTGGGCAAAGGGAACCGCCTCGAACGATGCCACCATCAATCCCACCATCCGCATCCCCAGCCGGATGGACGGGCGAGGGATAGGAGACGCTGACTCAATTCCTGAATCAGAAGAACCTTGGCCCGGGGGAGGAACACCCTGGCCTGAGAAGTATCCAGAGACATTCCCAGGAACTCCACCACCCTGGAGGGAGAGAGGCAGGACTTGGGATAGTTGATCACCCAACCGAAACTCTCCAGAGTGGACACCACAGTCCTGGTATCTAGCTGCACCTGACTGAGGGAAGACGCCATGATGAGAAGATCGTCCAGATATGGCACGATGCGGATACCCTGGGCTCTGAGGATGGCCATCACTCCTGCCAACACCTTAGTGAAAACCCTTGGAGCCGAGGTAAGGCCAAACGGAGCCTTAAAGAGCCACAAACTGAAAATGTCGATTTTCCCCGACAAACCTGAGAAATCTCTGGTGTGCCTGAAAGATTGGAATATGCAGATAAGCATCCTTGATGTCTATGTACGTCATAAAGTCCCCCTGACGAAGTGAGTGGATGGCTGAGCGCAGAGTTTCCATACGGAACTTCCGGGGACGGACGAACCTGTTGAGCAACTTCAGATCCAGAATGGGACGAACGGATCCATCCTTCTTGGGCACCGTGAACAAATTGGAATAGAAGCCCAGGCCCCGGTCCGAGGGGGGCACCGGGCAGATGACAGCCATGTCCACGAGACTTGCTACTGCTGCCCCAAGCCCCTGAGCGGCCATAGGATCTGACGGCACCCGAGACCTGAAGAATCTGGGAGGGGGCCGGAACTCGAACTCCAGCTTGTAACCGGAAAACACCACTTCCTGAATCCACCTGTCCGAGACCTCTTGGACCCAGACCCGGGAGAAGAGTTGCAGCCATCCCCCCACCCGCAAGGGTGAGGGCGCCCCCTCATTGCTGAGCCGGCTTGGCAGCAGCTTTAGGCTTAGAGCCCCAACTGTGTCCTGGACGGGCACAACCCCTGCCCCTGGACCAGGAATCGCCTCTGGATGAGGGGAAAGCCGAACCCCTGCCAACTCTAGCCCCACGAAAAGGACTGAGTGAAGGAAGATGCCCCCGAAAGGGGCGACGCTTGAGGTAACTTATCTCCCTTTGCAACCGAATCCAATTTCTCTCAAAAGAGCCGCAACCCCACAAAGGGAAGGGCCGTAAGCGACTTTTTGGCCACAAAATCAGCCGCCCACTGGCGTAACCAAACCGACCGCCGGATAGCCACAAGCAAGGCCGAAGTTCTGCTACATCACCAATGTGTCATCAAAGGCGGTCAGCACAAAAGACAAAAACAACTCACATCGCTTAAGGGCGGTAAACTCCTCACTAGCCGGGTCAAGCCCGGAAGAGGTCAACAGTCCTCTAACAACCGACCTGGCAGCTACCAATAAAAGCGCCGAAGCACAAACCGGCCGCAAGGCCGACCCAACACTTACAAAACCATGACAGGCCATCTGGTCAATGCGTTTATCCTCACCATCCTTGAGAGTGGTGCAGTCCAGAGAATGCAGGATTGAGGTGCTGGACAACCCCAAAACAGGAGCATCCACCTCGGAGGGGGGGGTGACGACCAGTGCTTCACCGCGTCCACTGGAAAGGGATATTTTTTGTCCCAACCCGGAGGGACGCCCGGAAGCAGAGTAGGCCTCTCCCATTCCTTGAGAATGATACCATCAAAATGCTTTTGATAAGGAAATCCCAAGCGCGGCTTGGTCACCTCAAAGAACTCCCCCTTCTCAGCCTCGGGGAGAAATAGCCAGGACCTCAAACATATGAGCCAGGACCTTAGAGGTATCCAAGGAATCCCCCTGTCCCTGCTCGGTATCAGTACCCACAAACTGCTGATCATCGGACCCTTCAGACTCCTCAAACAGCTCCCCTTCCTCAAGCAGGGAGCAATCAGACCAATCCAGAGAGTCAAACTCCTCCATATCAAAAGCCTGCGTGGCTGTATACAAATGTTAACTCTTGGCCGTGGCCTTTTTGGCAACAGCACTGGAAACAATTTTTCAAGATTGGCCAATCTGGCACACACCTCAGATTGCGACTCCCCACCCATGACCACATCACATGGGGTATGTATCAAGCGAGGGGGAGAAGGGGAAGAGACTGGCGGAGCAGAACCAGACGCCTGAGATCCGGACTGCCGCGTAATAGACCGCTGCGCACAGGGTACACAAAGAAATACATCATCCCCCGAAAGGGATACCCCACACCCCAAACACAGCCTGGATTGCCCCGAGGGGGGCACAAGCCCAGTATCCGGGGAAGCCTTCATATGGTGATTTTTTTAAATGAGGCACAATGCCCAGAGGGAATTACGCAATAAATGCAACCCGGGACGCCCCTTTAAGTCCCACGTGGGAGGAATTTACAGACCCCTAAATTTAACCAGGGACCCTAGGACCAGGAGAGCCCCCCTTTAATAGAAACAATGGTCCACCTGGAACACACAGACACAGCAATCAGACCTCAGTGACAAATGTCCAAAGGGGTTAATAAACAAGCGTTGCCAACAACCCCAAGGAGGGGCATGGAAGTATATGCATACACATAAAAAAGAAAACTAATAGGGCCACAGGCCACTCACCGACCAAGGCCAGACCGTCCCACGCACACCGAAGGGGAGGAAAAGGCGCGTAAGCAGAGGAAGGAGGGTGGGCCGGAGCAGTTTGCGTGTCGCGTCTGGCCCGCCCCTCCCCCGCCGCCAGAAGCCGGGACCTGCCGTAGGCGATCGCGCGAACGCCCCGCCCCTCCGCGCCTGAGGGGAAGAAGCTCCCCCGCCGCTACGGCAGACTACAGAGGCCGGCCGAGGAACCTCCGGCTAAGTACAGCACAATGACAGTGATCAAACACGCACCACACATCAATAAAGAATCTCAAACATGACAATCTTCAAAGGACAGCCCCCCCCCCCCCCCCAAGGGTATCCGGGAGAGGGGGAAACCACGCTAGAGTGGAAGGGCCAAGGGACGGGGCATCCCAAACCGGGGTCACCAACCCAGTTAACCGCCTACCCCTTGTTATGGGGTCTCACGGAGGAGCATAGCTCCTAAGCACCAAGGGTGCCATCTACCGTTGCCCGGACCAGCAGCCTAGGCTGGGAGGCAAGTAAAATCAAGTAAGGGGATCTGAGCAGAAATAGAGCAGATAGAGGGCCGGGGTGACCCCGGCTACCTTGCAAGGAGGAGACATCCATCTTCTGACTTGCCCGCCGTCTGCAGAGATGAAAGACTGGGGGAATGAGTGGGAGGTCCCAGGTATTTATGGACCGGGAGGGTCTTACTTTTTTTATTGACATCTCTGCAAGATTGCCATCTACAGGTCAGTATACCCACATGTAATGAATGTCTTGAAGCAGGGTGTGCGACACACTTAGAAAAAAAAAAAAAAAAAATTATATATATGATATACTTACAAGAGCCTCGCTCCCGATCTGCAGCGACCGAGAAGCCAGTCGATGAAAGAGTGGCAGGCTGGGTAGCTGCAGGCACCACCGCTGCTTCTGGGGCCTGTACACGCTGACACAGACACTCGGGTCTGTGCAGCGATTGGGCGTGGCCTGCGCCCATTGTCCTTAATGGACACAGGCCACTCCCACCGGCTGCATGTACAGGGTGTGTGCATGCGCAGGCCCGAGTAGTAGGGGGGGAATGCCATACTGCCTATAGAAATGGCATGGGGAGATGCCACACTGTCTTTACCCTTTAAGTGCCAAGCACGTAACACCTATGTGCGCGTATGTCCGTGCCTTAAGTGACAAGCACGTAGGTGTGACTCCCCCCCCCCCCCCCTGCTAGTTTTAAAGAAACAAAATAAAATAAAAATGCTGACCCCTCGTTGGATCTGTCCGGGTCTCCCGTGGGGGCTCGGATGGTTCCAGGAGAGCCTCCGGAATAGCCCCCCCTTTTTAGGCAGCAGCAGCTGCTAACTGTAAAGAAAAAAAAAAAATAAAAAGATAAATGACATTTACTTACCTTTCCCTGGGGGCGGGGAGACCCCTTATGAGACCCCTTATACCAGTTCACAAGGCTGGGGGCTGCCCAGGTGACTTGCCATTAACCCCCGGCACCCCCATTAACTGCCTCCCCAAAGCCCAGGGGGGGGGCAAAAGAGCCCGGGCCCACATAGGCTATGTGGGCTTATAGGCTGCAGGGTGGGGGGCCACAAAAGCTGGCCCCTCCACTCTGTTCCTACAAGCCCCCATAGCTGGTCCCGGGCTGGTAATACTGGGTAAGGGGGACCCCATTTCATTTTTTTCCCCGATTTTTAAGGGTTTTAACCCTGGGAGGGGGGACCCCATGTAATTTTTTTTTTTTTAAATAAACCCCTTATGTTCTGTCGCCCAGCAGCTATAAAAGGCTTCCAGCTGCAGCAGGAGAGCAAAAGCCAGATTGATCAGCGTGGGACACAGGGATGGATGGGAGAGAAGTATTAAAAAAAAAAAAAAAAAATACAATTCTGTGAAGTACTCACCTGTAGAATTGGTTTTATATGCATACAGCACGTCCTGCTCCAGATGTAGTATTAGTAATCCTCCGCCGCCGTGCACTGCAGACATGTAGAAAACAAGCTCCTCCCGGCCCTACATATACCGAAGGACCTCCCACAAATCCCCAGCATTGAAAAGCAGTGACAATGAGAAGCCAGGAGAAACCAACCACCCAAAACTGGCAATAATAACAATGATAACAATCACCAAACAGGGGATCCAGAACAACGTGAAACCAGAGTGGGTTGGAGCAGGATGTGCTGTATGCATATAATACCAATTCTACAGGTGAGTACTTCACAGAATTGTATTATTCTAAGCATACAGCACGTCCTGCTCCAGATGTAGTAATTACAAGTGGAACATCCAATAGCAGTGTCCGTAAGTAGGGTGGGATCCCCAACAGAAAAGGCAACAGCAAGCAGTTCAAACTACTGCCGCCTGCAAAACCTTGCGGCCAAACAGCATCAGCTGAAGACCAAGTAGCGGCCATGCAAACTTGTTCCACAGAGGCCTGGTGCTGAAAAGCCCAAAAAGCCCCAACAACTCGAGTAGAATGAGCAGTAAGACGAAAGGGGGGAGTCTTCCCCTTAGTAGAATAGGCTTGAACCACAGCCTGACGAATCCATTTATTGATAGTAGACTTGGCGGGAGCCAAACCCTTCCTAGGCCCGTGAGGCACAACGAAGAGAGCATCCGTCTTCCTGAAAGCCTTAGTGATAACCAGGTAATACTTGACACACATAACCACATCCAAGAAATGCAAAACCCTCTCCTTAGGGTTACTAGGATTAGGGTACAAGGAAGGAAGTACAATATCTTGTTCAAATGAAATGCAGACACCACCTTAGGCAGAAAGTCTGGCTTGAAGCGAAACACCACCTTATCCTGGTGTCTCTCATAGTAGGGAGGCTGAACAGATAGAGCAGCCAACTCAGATACACGTCTAACAGAAGTGATAGCTACCAGGAAGACAACCTTGAGTGTGAGAACAGCGAGAGCAGCCTCCTGAATAGGCTCAAAAGGAGCACCCTGCAGGGCCGATAACACCAAGTTTAAATCCCAAACAGGAACCATAGGTTTCCGTGGAGGCCGCACATGAGTGACCCCCTGAAAGAAAGTCTTGATAAGAGGGTGCTGGGCAAAGGTCTTCTGAAAGAAGATAGACAGGGCCGAAACCTGGCCCTTCAGAGTACTAAGGTTAAGACCTAAGTCTAGACCATGTTGTAAAAACTCCAGCACCCTGGAGACTAAGAATTCCCGGCAGGGAAGAGACCTGGATTCACACCAGTCAATGTAAGAATGCCAAACTCTATAGTAGATAGCAGAAGAAGTCTTTTTCCTGGCTTGCACCATAGTAGCCACTACAGATGCAGACAAACCCTTTTCCATCAGGATGGAGGTTTCAATAGCCAAGCCGTCAAAGCCAGAGTTAGTAAATTGGGATGGTGTAGAGACCCCTGGGTTAGAAGGTCTGGCAACCTTGGCAGATCGTACTGATCTACTGCCATTTGAACTACGTCTGCGAACCACACTCTTCTTGGCCACCTTGGGGCCACCAGAATCGCGGGTACCCCTTCCAGAGCAATCTTGCGCAGAACTCTGCCCAGAAGGGGAATTGGTGGAAACACATACAGGAGCCGAAACTCCCTCCAAGACAATGACAGGGCATCCGTGGCCAGAGCCAGAGGATCCTGAGACAGGGATACAAAGCTCGGGAGCTTGTGACGGGACGCAAACAGATCCACGTCTGGCACACCTCAACGGTGACACAGGGCCTGAAAGACCCTGTTGCAGAGGGACCATTCCCCCTGACGAGACGACCCCCTGCTCAGAGCGTCTGCTAGCAGGTTCTCCGCCCCCGGAATGTAGACAGCTGAGATGCATTGGACATTGGCCTCTGCCCATGTTAGAATCAGAGACACTTCCTGGAGAGCCCCCTTGCTCCGGGTCCCTCCCTGATGATTGATGTAGGCAACCGCCGTTCTGTTGTCTGAGCGTACCTGAACCGCCAGACCCCTCAGGTGATGGGTCAATTGTTCCAGCACCAATCTGACCGCCCTGACTTCCAAGACATTGATGGGTAGATGGGCTTCCTGAGGGCCCCACCTCCCCTGGAAGCGCAGGGACTTCCAGAATCCCCCCCAGCCCGACAGACTGGCATCCGTTGTGACCGTCTCCCAGGAGGGAACCAGGAATGATCTGCCCCTTGTCAAGTTCCTGTGGTCCAGCCACCAAGCAAGGGATTGCCTGACCGAGGGGGGAAGCACCCAGATCTCGTCCAAGGACGCTGGGTCCTTGTTCCAGACTGACAGAAGGTGAAGCTGCAGAGTTCTCAAATGGAACTGGGCAAAGGGCACCGCCTCGAAGCTTGCCACCATCGAGCCCACCAACTGCATTCCCTGCCTGATGGAGGGATGAGGGCTCGAAAGCAGTGACCTCGCCTGCGTTGTCAGAGCTTCCACCCTCTGTGGAGGAAGGAGTATCCTTGACTGAACTGTATATACTGAGGGGGACAGAGAGGACTTTGGGTAATTGATCACCCAGCCGAATGACTCCAGGGTGAACACTACCAACCGAGTGTCCAGCTCTGCCTGCCGCAGAGACCGAGAGGTGATGAGTATATCGTCCAGGTAGGGCAAAACGCATATGCCCCTTAGTCTTAACAGTGACATCACCCCTGCCAGCACCTTGGTGAACACCCTGGGAGCCGAAGTAAGGCCAAATGGCAGGGCCACGAACTGGTAATGCTGATCCAGCAGCGCAAATCTGAGAAACCTTTGGTGTCCTGGAAATACCGGAACGTGCAGGTAAGCATCCTTGATGTCCACAGATGTCACGAAGTCCCCTGGGGGCAACGAGGCCATATCCGAGCGCAGTTTCCATACAAAAATGTTTGTTTCTGACAAATCTGTTTAGGATTTTTAAATCCAGAATGGGTCTGACTGACCCGTCCTTTTTGGGTGCCGTGAAAAGGTTGGAATAAAACCCCATGCCCCTGTCTTTTAAGGGGACCTTGCAAATGACCCCTAGATCCAGGAGGTCCTGCACAGCCAGCATCAAGACCCGAGCTGAGGCAGGGTCTTGTGGGATCCGGGAACCGACGAACCGGGTAGGGGGCCGTAGAGCAAACTATCTTGTAACCGGAGGACACTACCTCCTGAATCCACCAGACATGCTCGAAGTGCTGTAGATGTCCCCCCACCCTGACGGGCGAGGGCGCCCCTTCATGCCTGGGGAGTCTTGGGAGGGGCTTTGGGCTTGGGCCCCCAGGAGGAACTGGGACGGCGTCCTCTGTTCTTGTTCCAGGAATCTGCGCGAGACCCAGTGAAGGACACTCCTCTACCTTGCTTAGCCCCACGGTAGGGGGTCGAGTGGGAGCTTGGGCCACGAAAGGGCAGAATCTGACGCTTGCGCTGGGGTAACTTGCCACCCTTGGCAAAGAAATCTAACCTCTCTTCAAACAGGCGCAGCCCCTTAAATGGAAGCCCCGTAAGGGCGTTCTTGGCGATGTTATCAGCGGCCCACTGGCGCAACCAGACCGCTCGGCGTATGGCTACCACCAGAGCAGAAGATCTAGCGCTCAGCTTAATAGCATCGTCCGATGCAGATAGGATATGGTTCACGAAAGTCTCACAGGTGGCCAGAGCATTGGCAGCATCAGAGGGAGTCATCCGCCCCTTCAAGAGCAGTCTTAACCACAGTCCTGAGCGCCACCGCCGTAATGGCTAAGGCGCAAACTGGGCGGAGCGACGCTCCCCCAAATGCAAAGGCATGACATGCCAGTTGGTCAACTTGCCGATCCTCCAAATCCCGCAGTGTAGTAGTGTCGGGGGAGTGCATAATAGAGGTGTTGGACAGACTTAGAATTGGGGCATCGACCTCGGGTGGCGATGTCCAACACTTGACCAGGTCAGCAGGAAAGGGATATTTCTTATCCACAGCTTTAGGAACCCCATGGAGTTTGCTGGGAAACTCCAACCGCGCCCTAGCGGTGTGAAACAGGTCACCCTTTTGCCGGGGAGCCGCGGCAGGGGGAGAGAGGGATAACACATCAAAGATCTGGGTCAGCAGAACCAGACTCTTCCTGTCCCCTGGACTCGTCGTCGTATGACCCTGAGTCAGAGAACAGTTCCCCTTCCTCTGAGGGGGAATGTGCATAGGAAAGCAATAAATCATCAGATTCTACAGGAAGTATAGTAGATTCAGGATTCAAATGACGCCTCTTGGCAGTAGCCTTGCGCGCCAAGGAGCCAGCAATTAAGTTTTCCACACTAGCCAGTCTAGTGGCCAAATCAGTATGGGAATCCCCACTAGTATTGGGGGTTAGGCTCAGGCTTGGGGGAGTAGGGGAAGCAAGGCGAGGTGCGGGCCCAGCCTCGGAAGAGGTGGGAATACCGGCTAGCGCCTGCTGAGCCCGAGGGACGCAGACCCGTGCATTGTCACCGCTGCTAGGCAAGACCCCACAAGCTACACACAGACGGGCTTGTCCCAAAGAAACCCCGTTCACAATATCCTGAGATGCCTCCATATGGTGATTATTATGTGCAAAATGCCAGTAGGGATTGACGCTATAAAGCAACCCTGGATGCCCCAATGACCCGCTGGGAAGTGGGAGTGATTTTTTAAAATGGACTGGACGCTGCACTGGGCCGGGAGAAGCCACTGAAGTCCGCGGTCTGAAAGACACAAGGGGAACAGGGATGTCAGAGCCAAGCGCAAAGGAGCAAAGGCTAGATAAAATTCGCCCATGAGGGCACTTACAGAGCAGCGAGGGGAGGACAGTCTTCACCACGCGCACGTGAGAAAGAAATGGCACCAAGCAAACCTCGAAGGGCCGGCCAGAGCTGTAGATGACGCGGAACACGCCAAACCACGCCCCCCTCAGAAAGCGCGAAGCTCGAAGCACGTAACCAATCAGAAAAGTAGCTATGCAACTGACAGCAGACCGAGAGAATCACCTCAGAGAAAAAAACCTGACAGGGTGAATACAGAAATAAACGCCGTAGCATCCACGAACAGAGCCACCGTACGCGCCAAGTAAAATACAATAAAGGCGCTGCGGCTAACTTAAACATAAGTGTGAAGCGCGGCTCTGACACCCGGTAACCGTTAAGGGCTATAAGCCTACTAGTGTATTTAGGGCAAGGTTAGGCCATCGCACACACAAACCCCCTCTTTTTCCCCCCACTAACGGGGGAAACTAGGGAGGAAGGTGACCCAATATTCGGGGTTCACCGCTACACGGGGCGTGGGGCACAGATGCGGGAGGGGCATCCACTGAAGGCTCACCATTAGCCTTAACCGCCTACCCTATGGTGGGGGATTGCGGTGGAACATAGCTCCGTAAGCACACCAGGTGCTGCCTACCTTCACCCGACCAACGCAGCCCAGGCTGGGAGGCATTAATTCACAATGAGGACGGGTGGAAATAGTCCCGCAGGGCCTCGGGCTGTAAAGCCCCGCTCGCCTGCGAGAGCGTGATACTTCATGTCTTCGCAGTTCCAGCACTGCAGAGAAATCTGGGGATTTGTGGGAGGTCCTTCGGTATATGTAGGGCCGGGAGGAGCTTGTTTTCTACATGTCTGCAGTGCACGGCGCCGGCGGCGGAGGATTACCCACATGTAATTACTACATCTGGAGCAGGATGTGCTGTATGCTTAGAATAAAATATTTTTTCTGCTTGTTTCTGTGTTTTTTTTACACTTAACCCCTTGTGAACTGGTAAGGGATCCATGAGATCCCTGGGGGCTGGCAAGTCACCTGCGGCTAGCGGGTGACTTGCCGTTAACCCCCGGCACCCCAATTACCTGCCTCCCCAAAGCCCGGGGGGGGGCAGAAGAGCCCTGGCCATGGCTACGTGGGCTTATAGCCTGCAGGGTGGGGGGGGCCACCAAAGCTGGCCCCCTTGAACCCTGTTCTACAAGCCCCCATAGCTGGTCCAGGGCTGGTTATGATGGGTAAGGGGGACCCCATATTTTTGGGGGGAGTTTTAAGGGTTTTTAACTCTTAAATTTCCAAAAAAAAAAATGGGTCCCCCCCCCCCCCCCAGGAGAGGGGGACCCTGTGTCTTTTTTTTTTTATTTACCCCTTATGTTTATAGTGTGGCTAGTAGTAGCATTTTATTTGTAAATGTTATAAAGTGCTATTTTCAGTTTAGGGGGTCTCCTAGGCAAGAATGGGGGGGCTGCCAATACATATGTGGTACCGTTGTAATGGGGAGAAATTGGGCTTTCACATGCAATATGGTTTTCTCTAATAAAGTAAATGTTTTATTTAAAATAAAGGAGACAATTGTCTAAAACCTTTTTTTGGTTGTTTTTCTTTTTACACAAAAATATTAAAAAAAACAGAAAAATTACAAACAAGACATTTCATGTTAAAGCCTAAACTCTGCTGCAAAATATATATCTAAAATATTCCTGGAAATTCCAAAAAAATCACGGTTAAACATGGCGCAGAATGGGGAAAATACCATTTTGTGAGTACTCACCTGAAAAATGGATATTGTTGGTGTGCCACACACCCCGCTTCGCCTTTAATTCTTCACTATTGGGTTACACACCGCCAGGTGACGCTGTGCAGAGAGGAAGTCTTGTAACGAGCCCCCTTCCGGCCTATATATACCTGGTACCTCCCATTTATCACCAGTGTATTAAAAAGCAAAAAGACAAGGTACCAGTAAATTAACGGTAACCTCAAAATAAATCAATATAAATAAAAGCTTCACCATATAAAGGATTCAGAATACCGAAAAGGGTGGGAGTGAAGCGGGGTGTGTGGCACACCAACAATATCCATTTTTCAGGTGAGTACTCACAAAATGGTATTATTCTTGGTGTGCCACACACCCCGCTTCACCTTTAATTCTTCACAATTGGGACATCCAAAAGCAGTGTCCACAAGGGATGGGCATCTCAAGGCCAGGAGAAGCATAACTTAAATGACTGCAGTCTGCAGAACTTTGCGGCCAAAAACAGCATCCGCTGAGGCCCGCACATCAACTTTGTAAAACTTAGAAAAAGTATGAACAGAAGACCAAGTGGCGGCCTTACAAACTTGTTCAACAGAAGCTTGGTGCTGAAAAGCCCAAGACGCCCCAATGGCGCGAGTAGAATGAGCAGTGATACGAAAAGGGGGAACTTTCCCCTTAGCAGAATAGGCCACAGCTAATGGCAGATTTGGCTGGTGCCAAATCCTTCTTAGGCCCACAGGGCATAACAAAAAAGGCATCCGTCTTACCAAAAGGAGACGTGATAATCAAGTAGTACTTAACACAGCGTACTACATCCAAACAATGCAAAACCCTCTCTTTGTCATTCTTAGGATTAGGACACAAGGAGGGAAGAATAATATCCTGATTCAAATGAAAAGCAGAAACAACCTTAGGAAGAAAGTCTGGCTTGAACCGAAAGACCACTTTATCCTGATGCCTCTCAAAGTAGGGCGTCTGGATAGACAAGGCCGCCAACTCTGAGACACGCCGGACCGAAGTGATCGCTACCAAGAAGACAATCTTCTGAGTCAGGGTAGACAAAGCAATATCTTGCAGAGGCTCAAAAGGAGGAGCCTGTAGAGCAGAAAGAACCAAATTCAAATCCCAGACCGGGAGTAATGGTTTCCTGGGAGGCCGCACATGCGTAATCCCCTGGAAAAAAGTTTTAACTAAAGAATGAAGCACAAAACGCTTCTGAAAAAAAGATAGATAAGGCAGAAACTTGCCCTTTCAAAGTACTTAGCTGAAGACCAGAGTCCAGCCCAGATTGTAAAAACTCCAGAATCCTGGAGACCGAGAAGACCCTACAAGGAAAGGATCTAATCTCACACCAAGCGATATAGGCCTTCCAAGTCCTATAATAGATGATCGAAGAAGACCTCTTCCGGCACTGATCAGAGTCTTGACAACTGAGTCAGAAAGACCCTCCTCCTTCAAGATGGAGGTTTCAGCAGCCAGGCCGTCAAACCCAGCGCTGGTAAATTGGGGTAACACAACCGACCCTGAGTGAGCAGATCGGGCCGAAGAGGCAGAACGAACTGGTCCACTGCCAGCTGAACGATGTCTGCGAACCACACTCGCCTTGGCCACCTTGGGGCCACGAGAACGGCGGACACCCTTTCCAGAGCCAACTTCCGAACCACCCTGCCCAGCATGGGTATCGGAGGAAACAGGTATAGAAATCCCAGATCCCCCCAACTCAGGGACATGGCGTCCACTGCCAGAGCCAGAGGATCCTGGGAGAGCGACACGAAGTTCGGGAGCCTGTGATTTTGACGAGAGGCAAACAGGTCCACCTCCGGTGTCCCCCATCAGAGACACAGTGAGCGAAAAACCTGAGGATGGAGAGCCTATTCTCCCAGATGGGGAGAGCCCCTGCTCAACCGGTCCGCTTCCTGGTTCTCCACTCCTGGAATGTATACCGCCGAGAGACAAGGAACATGGGCCTCTGCCCAGGTCAGGATCAGGGACACCTCTCAGAGCACTCAGACTGCGAGTCCCTCCCTGATGATTGATGTAAGCAACCGCTGTTCGATTGTCTGAACACACCTGGACCGGAAGGCCCAGAACGTGTTGAGTCAGGAGAGCAAGAACCCGACCGGATGGCTCTCAGTTCCAGAATATTGATGGGTAAGTGGGCCTCTTGAGGCCCCCACTGCCCCTGGAACTGCAGCTCCTTCCAGAATCCGCCCCATCCCGACAGACTGGCGTCCGTGGTGACAATTTCCCAAAGAGGGGTCAGGAAGGACCTGCCCCTCACGAGATTGGCCGAGACCAACCACCACTGGAGGGACTGCCGGACCCGGGAGGACAACTGGAAGGGCTGATCCATCGACCATGGTCGCCGGTCCCAGGACGCCAACAGATGAAGCTGAAGCGTCCTCGTGTGAAATTGAGCAAAAGGAACTGCCTCGAAAGAGGCGACCATCAACCCTACCAGCCTCATCCCCAGACGGATGGACGGCCAAGGATTGGAAATAAGGACCCGAGCCAACTCCTGAATCAGATGAATTTTGGACTGGGGGAGAAACACTGTTGAAGAGAGTAACTGCATCCCCAGAAAGGACACCACCCTGGCCGGAGCGAGGGAGGACTTGGGGAAGTTGATGGTGTCTGTCTCCGATTGATTGAGTGACGGAGCCATGATGAGAAGGTCGTCCAAATAAGGTACGACACGAATGCCCCGAGATCTGAAAATGGCCATCACCCCTGCCAGCACCTTGGTGAACACTCTTGGAGCCGAGGTAAGGCCAAACGGAAGTGCCACGAATTGAAAATGCTGATCTTCCATCACGAATCGAAGAAAACGTTGATGAGCGTGGCAGATGGGAACATGAAGATAAGCATCCTTGATGTCTATGGACGTCATGAAGTCCCCCTGCCGAAGGGAACCGATGGCCGTACGCTAAGTTTCCATGCGAAACTTCCGAAAACGGATGAACTTGTTGAGTAATTTCAGGTCCAGGACGGGACGAACAGACCCGTCCTTCTTGGGGACTGCGAAAAGATTGGAGTAGAAACTGAGGCCCATCTCTGAGCGCGGTACCGGCCGGATGACCGCCATCTCTAACAGATTCTTTACCGACGCCAGGAGCCCCTGTGCGGCCAAAGGATCGATGGGCACCCGAGACCGAAAGAACCGTGAAGGAGGGCGAGACTCGAATTCCAGTTTGTAACCGGACGACACTATCTCCCGGATCCATCTGTCCGGAATCTCCTGGTCCCAAACCTGGGAGAAGTGTCGCAATCGTCCCCCCCCACCCACACGGGTGAGGGCAGCCCCACATTGCTGAGCGGG